>PVKB01000089.1:0-630000 GCA_004027205.1 Ctenodactylus gundi | reverse complement strand
CCAACACAGGAGGATTTCGAGTATGAGCCCAGCTTGGGCAACTCAGTGATTCAATGAGACCCTGTCTCAAAACAAAAACTAAGGATAGGCTAAGGAGAAAGCTCAGCGCAGAGATCCTGAGTTCAATTCCCAACACTGTTAAGTAAGTAAATAATGAATAAATAAGTAAATACCCAAGTGTCCATTACTAGTATAAAGTACAATTTTACTATAATGATCTTATATCCTGTTAGCTTCTTTTGAAAGCTTTTATTGATTCCATAGAATTTTACATGTACCAACATGAATACTATCTACAAATCAAGATTTGTCATTTCTAATCTTCATGTCTTTTTATTGACTGACTTGCTATTCCAGCTAGGACTTCTGGTGACAATTTACAACTTTTAGATTTTCTCATGTTTTTAGTATTCTGACAATTTCATCACTAAGACTATATAGGTATGAGTATTTTTTCAGAGTCTAAGAAGCTTTCCAGGGTATTTTTTCCCCTTTATGTCGTGCAGACTGGTCTTGAACTCACAGTAATCCCGTCTCAGCCTTCCAAATGCTGAGATTATAGGCACACCCCACCACACCCAGCTAGCATCGAACTCAGAGCATGCTAGCCAGGCCAAGCACTTTAAATAACAGTGGAGCTATGCCTCCAGCTACATTCCCAGAGTAATTTTAATCTTAAGGCCAACAGGCTACTCTTCAGCTTCTAGCTCTCTCAGGGAATCAAAAACAACCCCAGGAATACTCAAAAGTACCAGGTGCAGAGCCTGTGCCACTGCTTTAGAAATGAACCACCACTGCTTGATAGCAGATGGCACTAGCAGGGTAGCAACACAAGATGAAAAAGTCCAAAAACCAAGCTATTTCAAACAAATCTAAATTCACTGCCCAAACAACTATCCAAGAGTCCCACTTTTTATGTTCTTTTATTTTAGGAGAAGAATCTCTGATCAGCTGTAGAGGACTTATACCTAGATGTACACTAAGCTACAGCCTCCCTCCCTCTCTTGGCATTGAGCTCAGGACCAGGACTTTTGCACTGAGTTACATCTCCAGCCTTTCTTTGAGACACACTTTGGCTAAGTAGTCTAGGCTGGACTCACATTTTCAATTCTCTTGCCTCAACCTGCAGCCTGCGGGGATTATAGGCCTATTCTAACACACCCAGCTTTCCTATCTACTTATTTCCACTGTTCAAAGCTCACTGCAAGTTCTAGTCACCGACAGTGTATCTTCTTTTTGAAACTTAATTTGAGGGCTGGAGAAATGGCACCACAGTTAAAGCGAGGCCCTGAGTTTGATTCTCCAGCACCACATAAAGTTGGGCGTGGTGGTGCATGCTTGTAATCCCGGCATTTGGGAGGCTGAGGTAGGAGGATTGCTGTGAGTCTGAGAGCAGCCTGGGCTCCATAGTGAGTTTAGGACCAGCCTGGCTATAGAACGAGACCCTGTCTCCAAAAAAAGAGAAACTTATGCAAGTGTTGCACAGTGGCAGTGTCATAAGGTGAGATTATTGCTAATTTTACAAAAAGTAAAAAAAAAAAACAAAAAAAAAAAAAAACAAACAAACTTCTCCTACTTAGTTTCTAAGTGTTTATGGGACTTTAACTCTCAGGAGATCAGGAGAGGAATAAATTAACCTGACCCCTTCTTAGCCAGCAGGCATGTGTGTGTCATCGTGTGTGCATCATGTACTTTACAAGTCCATCATCACGCTTACCTGTAAAGACAGAAAGTTCAGAGAGATGAATTAACCATGTCAAAGGTTACAGTTTAATAAGTAACAGCTAACATTCAAACAGGGTTATATAATCATGAAGGCTACACTGGTAGTATACCATGAGACTGACTACTCACTGACCTCAAGGATGGAGAAGTTTGGGCTAAGTGTAAAGCTCAGAGGTTACAGTGCTTGCCTAGCAAGCACAAGGCTCTGGGTTTGACTCCCCAGCACCAAACAAACTGAATGTGATGGCAAACCTGTAATCCCAACACTCAGGAGACGGAGACAAGGGGACTGCTGTTGCGTTGAAGGTTAGTCTGGGCTATATAGTGAGTTCAGGACCAGCCTGTACTATAGAGTGTGATGCCATCTCAATAATAAATAAGAGAGAGAGAGGTTTAATTCTGTGGTAAAGTCTAGTATTTCTCAAATTACTCCCAAGGGAATAAAGAATAAGGGCCATTTTTCAAGGGAATTCTAGTATAAATTAACCACTCTTTCCTGTGGCATAAACAATAGATTTCAAGACACTTCAAAGAACAAGACTGAATACTAAGGCTTCTAGGACTGAAATAAACATATTACAAAGAGAATAAAAGTCAGTAGTTCTGGTTCATGCCTGTAATACCAGCACTCATGGAGGTTAAGGCAGGAAAACTGCAAATGTGAGCCCAGGCTGGGCAAGTTAGCATGCCCATTTCAAAAAAAAAAAAAAAAAAAAAAGCGGAGGAGGAGGAGGAGAAGGGGGAGGGGGAGGGGGTTTCGCAGCTTAGCGCAGATGCAATTCCCAATACTAACAACATAACCAAAAGAGGGAAGAAGGGAGAGAAAAAATAATGGAGAAAACAAAGAATTCAAAAATCCAAGAACAGACTCTCCTGGACTTCAAATCAGTGAAACAAATTAGGAAAATTATTATTTTAATATTTTAAAGACATCAAACATTTGTTATATGTATTATCCAAGTGTTTAATGATACAGACCTTAAGAACAATGCTGTAGTCACAGTTTTTATCTTCTACATCTAAAAACAAATGCATACTGAGCATGGTGGGGCATACGTACAATCCCAGCACTGTGGGAAGCTGTGGCAGGAGCACTGCAAGCTCAAGCCCAGCCTGGGCAACTTTGTAAGACCCCTGGGTAAAACTAAAAAGTAAAAAGAAGAGTTGGATTAGCTCAGTGTAAAGACTCTAGGTCCAATACTAGGTATTGAAAAAAAAATAAAAAACTTATCTACGTAGCTGCTAAAAATGAAAAATAAAAATAAAAATTGAAAAAGAATTATCTCATTAATCCAATTTTAAAGTACTGATAAGCTAAGGCAATTGAATTTTATTTATTATTTTTTCTTCTTTCCCAAATTAACTATCCTTTTGAACTACATGCTTATAATTACAGAAAAAATCTTTTGGTGAATATCCCAATGAAGGGATTGGTTGGATTCAGAGAGGAGATATCAAGATTTGACTACTGTGAACCCATTAGAGGATAGGAAGCTGGGGTAGAGTGGTGACTTGAGTGAAATGACTTAGGCGCGGTAGATTAATATGTTAAACCCTTATGGCTTCTCAGACTTGGAAAACCCAGAGCACAGGCATTCTTTGGAACCATATGAAGTGACAGCCGGAGCCGGGGGAAGGGATAGGGAGTGGGTGGGAGGGTAGAAGATGGGAAGGGATTGTGAAGTCGATGTGATACATCGATGTACGCAACACCCAAATTCATTGTAAATATTATGTATTACATTTGTATATTAATAAAAATAGTGGGGGAAAAAACTCTTTGTTGTAGTACAGAGCAAGATGAGATAAAGCATGTGTAGAAAATAAAGCATTGTCCAAAGCACAGCTTCAAGTATACGGAAGACTTGAGAACCGGGAGAATACTTCCTGAAATGAAGAGGCCTATATCTGGGTCTGAGTCTCACCAATGAACAGGAAGAGAAAACAAGGCTAACCCTCACCTTTTTTTTTTTTTCTTCCCATTCATTCATTTATTGTGCTGTACTTGGGACTGAATCTTTGAACTGAGTTACCTCCCCAGCCATTTAGTGTTTTGAGACAGGGTCTTTTAAGTTGTCCAGGCTGGGCTAAAACTTGTGATCCTTCCATCTCAGCTTCTCAGTGCTAGGAATAAACGCCTGTGCCCTCCCTATGCTGGTTTTAGGTAGGCTATCTACTAACCCCATGCCATCTGCTGCAGACACAAGTTAACCAAGCAAAACAGTCATTTCTCTTGTACATCAGATTCTAAGAAAAGTAAGTAGTTAGGCGCTGTGACACAGGCCTGTAATTCTACCACTACAGAGGCTGAAGTAGGAGAGTGACAGGTTTGAGCCCAGCCTGAGCAACCTAAGTGTCACTAGGCCCTGCCTCAAAATCAAAAATAAAAATGGGCTGGGGCTATATAGCTCATTATGAAGGCCCTGGGCTTCCTCCCTAGTACCACAGCAGAACAAAACAACAGAAATCAAAACCAACAAACAAAAAAGACCTCCACATAGCTACTATTACTGAATTTGAGCTGGCACAGAGAACTCTTACTACTGCTAGACTAGATGAATGCTGTGTCTCAACTCTAATGTAATGAAATCACTGACTCAGTAGAATCTCATTCCTAACTGCCACAGTTTGATTACCCAAAATATGAGGTAGTAAGAAGCCTTAACTAAAATATTAGTAACTGTTTAAGACCCAGCCTGCTGCTAAACTTTGCAGAAGTTTGATGGGTTTTCTTTTAATGACTCCCATATAAGAGCAAGTGTAAAACCATTTGAATCTCCAAATCAGCGGACAAACTCATAGGCATTGCTGGTCTAAGCCCACAAACTGAATAACACTAACACCTAGAATATGTCAAAATTTAAAAATCTTAAACTAGATGCGGGGGCTAGGGACACAGCTCAGCGGTGAAAGTACTTACCCTAGCAAGTGAAAGGCCCTGGGTTTGATTCTCCAGCACCACATTAAGCTGGGCATGGTGGCACATGCCTACAATCCCAGCACTTGGGAGGCTGAGGCAAGAGAACTGCCTTGTGTTTGAGGCCAGCTTGAACTATGTAGTGAGTCCAGGACCAGCCTAGACTACAGAAAAAAATTCTCAAAAAATAAAGAAAACAAAAAAAGTCTAAAACCTCCCAACACATTTGCTACAAGATGTTCCACATTCCATGCCTACAGAGATAGTAAGGTTTCCTACGATATGCCTTTGTCAGAGGAGAGGGTATTGCTCCTAATCAGGTAAAAATAGGAAAGTAGAACTATCGTT
The DNA here is from genome assembly GCA_004027205.1 of Ctenodactylus gundi. Taxonomy (NCBI): domain Eukaryota; kingdom Metazoa; phylum Chordata; class Mammalia; order Rodentia; family Ctenodactylidae; genus Ctenodactylus; species Ctenodactylus gundi. The sequence goes on along the minus strand of PVKB01000089.1, from coordinate 625,010 downwards.
TATATCATCTTATGTTACTATTTCCTCAAAATAAAAAAAATGAATTAAAAAAGCCCTGATTTCAGGCCCACTAGGTACTTTTTCCTTCTCTCCCCTCTTTCTTAGACAGTGTTGCTATGTAATCCAGGCTGGGCTAAAATCTGTAATTATCCTGAGAACTAGAACTACAGGTACACCCTACAAATGGTTGCTGGACCCACCAGGCTATGATATTCCACAATTCACTTTACATTTCTGGCTCATTACTTTCCACCATTTTCTAAAGTGCTTATTTCCTCCTCCGAATGGGAAGTGCTAATTGCCTCAAGAGCATAATTCAGCAAGGTTTCTCACACCACCACGGATCTTGGCCAGCAGGTGGTGCTCTTATTAAGTCTGTCCGTCCTTCCGTCCTTCCTTCCTTCCCTCCCTTTCTTTTCCTTCCTCTCTCCCTTCTGAGGCAGAGTCTCACTCTACAGTCTAGGTTGGTCCTGAACTCGCTATGTAGACCAGGCTGTCCTCTAACTCATGACAATCCTCCTGCCTCAGCCTCACCAGTGCAGGAATTACAGGCGTGTGCCACCACACCCAGCTGGAAAAAGGAACCAGGGAACAAGGGGTTCATCTGCCGAGCAAACTTAAAGTTTAATACTCTATACTTCAAAGTTATATATTCCTTACATTTTCAAGTAAGGATTAGCTAAACTGATTGTTGAGTAAAGTAATAAGAAACAAAATCTCTCTTGGTGGAATACTAATAGGTTATTATCCTAACCCCCTTTCCTTCCATAGCCAGGGAAAGGGTTGGCTATATATAGATTAGTTTAACTTTTTTTTTTTTTTCTTTGAGACAAGGTCTCAACTGTGTAGTTCAGAGAATGGTTCTAAACTCACTATGTAGCCCAGGCTGGCCTCAAACTCAAAGCAATCCTCCTGACTCCACCTTTCAAGTTCTGGGATTCAGGCATGTGGCACCACACCTGGCTTTCAACTTCTTACCTAGATACATGGGGCACAGGACTGTAATCCCAGCACTTTGAGAAGTTGAGACAACAGGACTGCAAGTTTGAGCCTAGCCCGGGTAACTTGGTGACCTTGTCTCAAAACCAAAAATAACTTTGAGGTGGGAATGTAGGTCAGTATGAAGATCTTGGACTTGACCCCTGGCACAACAAACAAACAAAAACCATAATAATAAACAAACACATGTAATGAGAGTAACTAAACTAATAAAAGTAGGAGACAACTGCAGGACAAAGAGCGGTAGCTGGCTGTGACTCTAACAGAACAGTACATTCTACTTTTTAAAAATTAAGGAGCTAGAGAAATGGCACAGCAGTTAAAGTGCTCGTCTAGCAAGGGTAAGGTCTTGACTTGATTCCCCAACACCACATAAACAGGGCATGGTGGTAAACGCCTATGATCCCAGCACTCGGAAGAGGCTGAGGCAGGAAGACTGCTGTAAGTCCAAGGCCAGCCTGGGCTATAGGGTGAGACTCTGTCTCCATTTTTGGGGGGTGGGGGGCAGAATAGCTAAGCATCATATTTAAACAATTCTAAATGCAGAGAAAGAATCCCAACAAACAAGAATATATTAGAAATTCAATGAAATCATTTTAGTAAGAGTTTTACATTAATGTAACCATCTGCAGGAATTAAAGAATAAGTTAAAAATCATACTTTTCTTTTGAGACAGGGCATCACTCTTGCAGGCCAGGCTGGTCCTGAAGTCACTATGGAGCCCAGACTGGTCTTACCTTAGACTCAAGGAAATCCTCCTGCCTAAGCTGCCTGAGTGCTCAGATTACAGGTGTGCACCACCATGCCTTGGCCATAGCTAACAGTACTAAGAAAAAATTTTAGAAATCCTGCCACCTTTAAATAACTCCTAGAAAAAGAGGAGGCTGCAAAAGTACGATCCAGTACCAAATCTGGTACATAAGTGTCGGAACCACACAGTATGTCAAACTGGTATCAATCTTCACCGCTGCAAGATGCTACACAATGACATTCAGGGAATGCCAATACTTCAGTGGGTGCTATTCATATAAAGTGAGTCATGCCCTCTGGAGTTGGGAATCTCTATGACTCTGGTAATCTTCAACTTTATACAGAAAATGCATTCTGAATGTGGTATTTAGATCAAAGCAAAAATATTCCAATAGAAACAGTATTAAATACAGTGAAGCCAGCAACAGACACCTTACTAAACCACAGACAAGCATGCTTCACAGATCCTACTTGGGATAAATATATTCTTGTTTACAGTCTCACAGAGAACTTCCATGGCCAACTCTCTTGTCCATACGCAAGGCTATGGCTATTTGGAGCTACGTGTCCTGTTCCCCTTGCCCCACCACAAACACACCATTTAGAAGCAAGAAAATAAAAATGATAAAGACTAGAGAAAGATTGTGCTCTTTATTTTTCATCCCTTTGACTGCCCCTTCAGTTGCTTGGAATGGGATGGCACACTGAAGTAAAAAGGTTGGCAGTAAGGACTGAAACTAAAGCAGGGAAGAAAATATTTGAGCATTTTCCATTCCTTTTTTTAACTTTTTTTTTTTTTTTTTTGAGCCAGGCCCTAGTGGTACATGCTCTGATTTTCTATTTATTCATTTATTTTCTATAGGTATGTCATGGGCCAACACACCCAGCCTATGTGGTGGTGGTGAACAGAACCCAGGGCCACTTGCCAGGCAAATGCTCTTGGCTACTGAACTATACCCCCAACCCCCATTCATTATTTTTTGAACAGTTTGTTATTCTTGCTTTTCAATTCTTTAAAAAAGAATTTTCTAACTTACAAATGCAAAATGGAGCAGGACTCCTACCCCTCATCATTCTGACAGTTAAAAGGGGGTTTTGGTAACAAAGCCAATACTACTGATAGCCACAAGACCTGAATGACCAAGAAAGAATCCAATGTTCTTCCTTTTTTTTTTTTTAAATATTGGAGATTAAGTCTAGTCTATTACCTGAACCCTGGGCAGCCCATTTTTATTTTTGATTTTGTAAAAGGTACTCACTACGTCACTAACAACTGCCTCAGAGTGCTGGGCTTACCAGTCTGTACCACCAAGACCAGAAGAATCCAATTATTTGAAAAGCAGGGGGATCACAGCCACCTCATGTCTAATAAACTAGAAGGTTCTTTCTCCCTCAGTCCCCCCCACCCCCTACCTTTTTCTCTGGAGAGAGTGTCTTGCTCTGTAGTCCAGGTTCATCCTGAACTCACTGTGCAGGCCAGGTTAGCCACAAACTCATGGCAATTCTCTTGCCTCAGCCTCTTGAGTGCTCAGATTACAGGTGTGCACCACGATGACCAGCCTATTGGTGCTAGGGAACTGAACCCAAGGCCTTGTACTTGCCAGTGCTTTAACCACTGAGCTAAGACTCCTGCCCTTGAAGGGACATTTTCTGTCAGAAGTGTGGGTAATGACTACTGCTGTAAATAAAGTTTTGGAGCAATACTATCATGCCAATTAGCTTACATACTATTTAAGGCTCTTTTTGTGCTAAAATGACAAAGCCAAGCTGTTGTGATACAACCTCACACTCATGATATGGTGATAAAAAGTAAAACACGGGGCTAGAGAAATGGCACAGTGGTTAAAGTGCCTACCTTGCAAGTGCAAGGCCCTGAGTTTGATTCCCCAGCACCACATACACTGGGTGTGGTAGTGTGCACCTACAATCCCAGCACTCTGGAGTCTGAGCAGGATTGTCTTGAGTCCAAGGCTAACCTGGACCACCTAGGGAGTTTAGGAGCAGGCTAGGCTACAGAGTGAAACCCTGTATCATAAATACTTAACCATTATTGGTCTTTTTAGAAAAAGCTTATACACTACTGGCTGCCTCTTTATCTGGGGGTAGGGTGGGGTGGGGGTTGGGGGTGGTTTTCGGAATCTAACTCAGGATATTCCTACATTCCCAACTCTAGTATTGCTTTTCATTTTGAGACAAGGTCTCACTAAATTGCAAAGGTTGGGCTCAAACTTGTGATCCTCTTGCCTCAGCCTCTCAAAGTGCCATGATTACAGATGTTTGGCACCGTTTTTTTTTTTTTTTAATTCTCATACCACCCAAGTAAATTCTCCATGTCACATAATTCCCATTCCTCAGATTCCTATTTCAGCTACTCTCCTTTTAGAAATTTGTACTCTATCTGTGAGGCGTTATGAAGGGTCCAATGGGAAAAACATTAACCCTTTATTCTTTCAGGTATTAAGAAACAGAAAGTACATAAATGGCCATAATACATGCCATTAACATATAAATAAAATACCATTGTCACTTGAAATCCTCAAATCACCAGATTATGTGAAGATCCAGTGAAATCACCCCACATTATGAAAGAAGTGACTTCCTGTAGTCTGTCTCATTTGAAATGTAATTTTTTTTATTTATTTATTTTTCTGAGACTGAGTTGGTCCCAAAATCAAAATAATCTTCCGGCTTTAGATTTTTTTTCTCCTCCCTTTCAGACAAGGTCTTAAAGCCACTAAGTTGCTCAGGCTAGGTTCTAATTTGTGATCTTTTGCCTCAGCAAGAATATTGAAAATGCAGCCATTTGCTACCGTATCACTTGGAACACAGTATTCTAAAAATTACAGTGAGACATGCTGTCATAAATGTGTAATCCTAGCTCTCACGAAGCCGATGCAGAAAACTTTGAGGTAGCTCAAGCTACACAGTAAGTTCAAGGTCATTTTGGAATACACAGCAAGATCCTATCTCAAAAAAACAAAACAAAACAAAACAAAACAAAAAAACCCCAACAAACACTAAGGCAAAGCATACAATCTTGCCATAAACTGTACTGCACACAAAGTGATACATCTTATTTTCTTTCCCTCTTGTTTTTGCAGTGTTGGGGACAGCACTCATATTATACCACTAGTCCTTTTTGGTGATACTGAAGATAGATACCACAGCCTTTTCCCTAAGCTATATTTCTAGCTCTTCTGGTATGTTTACTTTGAGGCAGGGCATCTTACTAGTTGCCCAGGCTGAGCTTGAACTTACACTTTTCCTGCCTCAGTCTCCTAGAGTGATTGGATCACAAAGTGTGTGCTACCACATCTTGCCTAGCACATTTTTTGGTTTGGATTTTGAGATAGGTTCTTGCTAAGTTGCCCAGGCTAGGTTCAAACTTTATACCCTCCTGCATCAGCTTCTCAAAGTCTTCTTGAAAGTCTGGCTTAATCTATTTTTTAATCAAAACTTTTTCTCCATTTGGTGGTGCTAGAGTTTGAACCCAGGGCCTTTCTTATACTAAGTGCATGTTCCAGCACTAAGTCATGCATCCAATGCTCAAAACCTTTTTCTGCTTATCTCCCAGAGACTTCTTTCTTAGAAGCCGATGAACTGTTAGAAATACCTGTGAGGCCTTCACTATTGAAGGTTTTTATTTTCTGGGGCAAGAACCACAGTGAGATTCTACATGGCCCAGAGGGATGCCTTTCTTTTATCAACTGGATAAGGAGCAATTTTGAAAAGAAAAGGAAGGTAGAAAAGAACTGGGAAACACGAAGATTTACCAGATAGGCAAACTTCAGAAAAATACTACATGGCAACAACACTGAGAACACATGCTTATGAACTCCCTGGAGATTTGTCATGTAACCACACATGCGCCAATATAAACATTCTCCAAGAACAGTGCTCTTTTTTTTTTTTCCATTCATGGCAGTATATTTTAGGATTCTAGGGTTTCAAGGACCAAGTTTTATCTATGACTGGCGCAGCCAAGCTTTTCCTCAAATATCTCCCACATACTGTGAAGAGCAAGGGTGAAATTGCTCAGCACATTGCAATTTTTAAGTAGTATCATGTAATTGGACGAATTTGTTGCACCTTTTCTGTAAAAATTTCAAAGACAATTTGTTGGCACAAAATGGTGGGGTTGCTGGAATAGCACAGCAGATATAGCACTTGCCTAGCAAGCGTAAGACCCTGGGTTCGACTTTCCAGCATTGTATAAAATAGATGTGATAGCACAGGATCATAATACCAGCACTTGGCAGGCTGAGCCAGGAGAATTGCCGTGAGTTTTTAGGCCAGCCTAGGCTACATGGTGAGTTCAGGACCAGTCTGAACTGTAGAGTGAAACTCTGTCTCAAAAAAAAGAGAAAGTAGTATCCTAAAAATGAGCTGCATCAGGACCCTGCATGATTTTCTTTTACCTGGAACACTCAAGTCTCATTCATTTAACTTGATACTCTGTTGTCTTTCTTACCATCTGGAAATGCTAGCACGGGATGAACACAAGAATCCAACTGAGAAAGACGTTCCAACAAAGGTGCTTCATAGTGGATTTCAGGAGGCATTGTGGTGACAGTGCCTGAACCGCACAGTGCACAGGAGGGATTCACATCACAGCCGGAGCGAACAGTGCTATTTCGGTGAACCTGTGAAAAGGCAAATGAAACCCTAATAATTTAGCATCTGTTAAAGAATGAGATCTTCACTCATCCTAAAGATTCAGAAAACCTTTCTAGATAACTCTGACATTCCTAACAGGATTAGGGCATTCAGACATTTCTATTTTTCTAATACACTGATCTTTAATGTGACTAATGAAACTCTCTTCTTCATTATGAAATCCAATTCTTTCAAGCCCTAAGTTTGTAAGAATTTTATATTTCAAAATACAAGGGGGATAGGGATAGTTGGTGGGAAGGGAAGGGTATGGGAGGGTCAAAAAATGGAGAAGATTTTGTAAAGCTGACATATATGTGCATAAAGTACTCAAGTTCAATGTAAACTTTTTGTATCTCACATATCCATGTTAAGGAAATGGGAAAAATATACTGAAACTGTACTAAAAACTGTATACTTTCATCATCTGATGATTTTCAGTTTTCCAAGGTCAGCAGTTGGATCCCGCTACCCAGGACATGGCCTGCTCTCTGCAGCAACTTCATCTGGAAGCCGTCAATCATCAGTACACCTCTTCAGGCCTCTTCCCCAAAGAGGTTTCATACAAGGGGCAACTTCTCAGGATCAAAGCAACTTGCTATTCTTTACGCTAGCTTAAGATAAACTGCTGAAAGGATCACACCTAATTAACAAAACAAGAAAAACAAATTTTGTATAAAGAGTGCTCACTGCATGCTGCTCCTCCAACCCTGTCCTGACTACTGGGGATTGAAGCCAAAGGTCGAGTGCGCCAGGCAAGTGCTCTACCACTGACCTACACTTCCAGCCCTTTTTGAGATAAGGTCTCACACTAAGCTGCAGAGGTTGGCCTCAAATTCTTGATCTTCCTGCTCAGCCTCCCAAGTAGCTGGGATTATAGGCATGTTACTACTGTACTTGGCATTGAATGTCTTTGTGTTAAGATTAATTCCAAGAAAAGTTATCCCCATTAAAACTTACTGTTGCACACAGGGAGGAGAAAAATCAATGGCCTCTGCAGCTAAGTCTAGAGTGAAACGTCAACTAATTTAAGTCTCCAAAAGATTTAACTTAGTAAAAGATAGAATTTTCAAAGTAATTCAAGGCTCTGAGGGAAAAAGCTGAGGTCATGATTAACACAGGATTCTTACATTCTGCGTTACTATGAACAAGTCTGGCAGTTGCCAAAACATGACTCATAAAGTCATCTGGGAAGCACCCGGTCCTAGAAGAAAGAACTTGCCTAAGTAATGAATTTACAAGAAGAGATTCTCGAAGTAAGCACAGTAGAATAAAGTCAAAAAAGTAGCGACAAAACTCTGTAACATTTGCTATAGCTGCATTTTATTTCCAGCACAGACATCTCTTAAAAATGGTTTTCCTTTATGGACTTGTGTAGGAGAAAGATAAATATTTAAGAACACTGTGGTCTACCAACACTCCCCAAAAGACTCCTTCAGCAATTACACAGATGGGCTGCATGAAAAGGTCCCTTGAAGGTTCAACTGGAAAAACCAAAGCAAAATAAAAATTCCAAGCGGCAATCATAAATGTCTTTGACAGAAAACGAAAGTTACTGAAGATGACACTTTAATGTAAATATCATTAATCTGTACTGTTTTGGTGAAAAATATCCTTTACATCCTTTTTACCTAAGACTGGCTTTCTAGAGAAATTAATATTTTGAGGGGAATAAGCTAGCAGGTATGTAAACCAGAACAGACAGCAGACAAATGTGTGCATTTAGGAAAAATGCCAGGATTGAAAATTTGTACCAAAACTTTAAATACTGAGATTTTTAAAACCCAAACTCAATAAAGTAAAAATAAAGCTCCTAAAAAAAGTACTTACTGAACATGTATGAAACCCTGAGTTCAAATCCTAGCAGTACCATCACCATTACCAGGGGAAAAAAAAAGAAGTAGGCTCACCTCCCTACCATGGTATCAACTAACTCTCCACGATGCAGGCCAGTAACAATATATAAGGCTAAGGTATATCCCTTAAAGTCAAAAATGCATCAGCAGTTAATGCGTTTAGCACTTAGGCAAGTGCTAAGTACCTCAGTTCAATTTTCCAGAACTATGGGGCTTGGTGGCACACCACCCATAATCCCAGCACTCAGGAGGCTGAGACACTAGGATTGCTGTGAGTCCAAAGCCAGCCTAGATTCTATAGTGAGTTCAAAACCAGCCTGGGGTATACAGTGAGACCCTGTTTCAAAAAAAAAAAAATGTTGAAAAAAGGTGAAACTAAGAAAAAACATTAATCTAAAAACATAAATTAATACCATTAGAGACACAAGCTACAAACAATAAATTTAAGAACCTAAATTCCTTTCTTTTCTTTTCTTTTCTTTTCTTGAGACAGGGTCACACTCCATACTCCAGGCTAGCCTGAACTCACCATGTAGGTCACGGTGGCCTCAGCGTCGTGGGTGCTGGAATTAGGGGCCTGCTACACCATGCCCATCTTAAGAACTTTCCAAAAACTACATTAAACCTAATTTCTTTGTAAGCTTTTTTTTCTTTGTTGTCACAGCCACTTCAGGAATGAGATGACAGGAACAGAACAACTGACGGGATAAGCTTTAAGACTGGCCAAAAAAGAGTAAAAACAAATCACTTTCTCCACAAAATGTATAAAAACTCCTAAAAACAAAGGTTTCAGTTAAATGTAAAACTTGGTCTGACAGAGCAAGATCATTCAAATAAAAACATAAGATGCAGAGAGGGAAAAGGAATGCATACAAAACTATACTGATGGTAGTTATCATGAAGACAGAGGTTATGGAGGGCTCTATATTATATGTATTTATAATGATTAATCAAATGTTATATAGTTATATACTACATTTAGTGAAGGAATATAATATCCGTGCCTAAAAAGTGACAGGTAGGGGGTTCAGGTTAGCCTGATTCTTCCGCAGTTTCTGACAACATTAAAAAACAGGTAATTTTTATTTAATTAAAATGGTACATGTATAAAGAAATGAGATGCATTTGTACTTCTTTGGGGGGGGCGCAACAGAAAAAATCTGACAAAGCATATATGCATATACTTACAGCTGCTCAGACCTAAAAATCCCTCTTGTATTTATTCTAAGCTCCCTCTTTTTATAATACTCCACTATCCTATCAGAAAATAAATAAAAATTTAACTTCCTGTCTACCTATCTTGTCTGTAGACAGAGGCAGACAGACAAGACAGGGAAAGAGATTTTTACTCCTCATGAAATGAATCATTTGGAATTTATGAGCAGGGGACTGGTCTATTTGAGAGTTAAAAGTAAGATTAAGATTACACTGACTTTCAGCATTGATTAGTTGGAAGCAGGGACAAGTAAGAGGAGCCAGTCAGGAGGCTGTTGAAACCCATGTGGGAAAAGACAGACAGTGCCCAGGTGATTTCAGCTGAAGAATGAAGTACTCAGATTCTGAGTACATTTACACTGTTAAAGCCAAGTATTTCCTGAATAGTTTAAAGTGATTTTCTTGCTCTGTTTTGGGACAAAGATTCACTATGCAGCCCAGGTTGGCCTCTAACTCGCACTCTTCCTGGACTAAGTGTGTGCAATCATGCTTGGCATTAAGGTAGTGAAAAGAGGGAGAGAGGATACAGAGAGAATCAATAAATAGATCAGATAAACTAAGGGGTCTTTATTTAGGAGAAAAAACAAACATTAGGTCTGAGCCTTAAAAGAACTGTGCAGCACTATACAATATATATAGTGGTTACAAGTGTGGGCTACGAAGCAAGATAGCCCAGGAGTTTGAATCATGTCTGCTACTTCCTAGTTATCTTCACCTATACAACTGCACGATACAAGACAGGTTTATTTTGAGAATAAAATCCCTCTTGTATTTATTCTAAACTCCCTCCCTTAGAACAATACCTGACTCAATTTTGATCGTTATAAAATCGTTAAGAGGTACAGCTATTTTTTTTTATTTAAGGGAAGATTGATAGTGAAATATCTTACCATCAAAGACTTTAAATTTTAGCTTCTTACCTGTTAACCTCTAATAAGTCACGTTATCACCTCAAACTTAACCATTGGTAAAATCATTTAAAAACTCTACATAAATGTGAAAAAAATTAGTATATAGCCTTATTTGTCAACAAAGAACATTTTGGGCCAGATAATTCTTTGGTATGGGGACTGTTCTGTACCTTGTGAACACCTAGTTTCACATTTCTGATCTTTACTCATAGGGCACAAATCATCCGACTTCCCTTTGTAACAATTAAAACTCATAGCCATTGCTGAGTGTCTCCTCTAAAATTGCTGAAAACCACAGGCTCAAATTATGGGCACCCCTTCTAGAAAACTTCAAAGCACAGGCTCCCATTAAATATTAGTGGGGAGAAGAAGAAAAATCTTACATTTACAATAACCAAAGCAAAGGAACTTAGAAGAAAGCCGGAAGAGACTTTCAGCAGCCAAATATGAGATAGCTTTGAGCACCAAAACAAATGCTACAACGATCTGAAATACCCCAACACACACATTAAAGACAGCCTAATCATATGTACCCCTCCCAAGACCTCACTCATTTTGGAAGACAGTAGAAAACTTACTATTCTGAGAATTGGTGAAAGGAAATAAACACTAATCATGCTTTCTTCTTCCTGAATAAACTGTACCTTAGGGTAAACAAATACCTAAAAAGGATAATTTTCCCTTTATAGATGTATTCTGCTTAATAATTCAAAATTTAAGTGACTATACAAATAGAGCATTACCATTCTTCAGCTAAAATAAGGGGTCAACGCAATGACCACTAGTGACTGATAATATGAAAAGCAAGAGAAGATAGGATGTGTTTTCTGTTACAACTATGAAGCTGCCTGTAAGACTTACCCCTGGATTTTTTCAGATCTGTAAAGACGACTACCAGTTTTCATGAAATGCTTTTGGTGGTGGTACTAAAGATCGAACTCAGGCGTTACCGAAAAGTGACAACTCTAATTCTTTTTCAAATTTATTTTGAGACACAGTCTTGTTCAACTTCAAAATTGTCCAGGTTTGGCTAGAACTTGTGATCCTCCTGCCTCAGTATCAGAGTACTGGGTTACAGGCACAAGTCATCAGATACCTCCCTCAATGTTGTTGATGAGTACGTATTAGTTACACAGACTAAGATTTCACTTTGGCAGATTCATAATGCACATAAACTTTGATCATTCTCATCCATCCATTCATCCCCTTGACCTACCAACTTCCAGTTTCATATTTTTGGAGCATTTTAGTCATATAATATTTTGACCGTATCTATCCTCCCTTCTTCCTCTTCTTTCTTTTAAAAGAAAAAAAAATTGGGTAGTCCTGAAGATTGAATTCAAAACTTTTAAAAAAATTTTGGAGACAGGTCTTAAGTCACTCAGACTGGTCTTGAACTTGTGATCTTCCTGCCTCAGCCTCCCAAGAGTGCTGGGTATTCAGGAGTGAGCCACTATTTCCACCAATCCCTTTCTCTTGTCTAGTGCAGGAATCTTCCAACTTATCATTTTTTTCTTTCATTTCACACATTAGGGAGAAGACGTGATATCTGTGTGAGTCTGGCTTATTTTTGCTCAATATGATCATCTCCAGATCTACCTACTTTTCTGCAAATGACAGAATTTTATTCTTCATGGCTGAATTGTGTATATATACCCTACTTTCCAATTCATCTGTCTGTGAGTACCCAGGGCAGTTCCATACTCTGGCTATGGTGAACTTTGTCCAAAAAGGGGGGTTGGGGGGGGGAGAGGGTTATAGTTATTACTCACTGAAGTTGCCCAGAATAGCTTAAACCTGAGATCCTCCTGCCTCCTATAGTACTGGGATCTGTAGGCATGACTGCCACACCTGGTTGCTAATTTTAGTTTTTTTTGAGGTATCTCCATGCTGATTTCCAGAGGCTCTAATAGCCAAAGGGAGACATTAAGACTGGTAAACAAACAGGTGGCCTTTAATATGGCCCTGACCTTCCTGACAGAAGGACATCTTATACTGCAAAGCAGAAAAAGATCCAAGTAGAGATGACAGGTGGCTTTAACAAGTAGAGGAAACGAACTCTCAGAGGCTAAGGTAACTGGAGACTACAAGGCAGAATTCTCCAGGCAGAAGTCACATAGAAAGAATTCTAAAATAAAATAAAACAAAACATAAAGAAATGAAAGAAATCATGAAGAGATACTGTTGGTGAACACTAAGAAGCACCTGCAAAGGCCATGCAAAAACCAACTAGAGAGCCGTATGCTCAATGGTTTCTAGAGCTAATACAGGCTGGCAAAGTTTTGAACTGTGACCAGCCAAAGTGTCATGAAGCTTTAAGAAAGATCTCAGAGAACTGTAGTGGTAGAGCAAAACTATTAAACAGACTCCCCCGCCGCCACTTTCCCTAACAGAGAACAAGTGATTTATCTGCCAACAAGGCCTCTTTAAGGAAGGTGGCAATCCACATGCTACAACCAGGTAAAATTAAGTGTGTCCAGCACTCCATAAAAATTCCTAGATATGTCAAGGCAAGGAAACAGCACTGTAATGATATAACTCAGAAAAATACAGGCCACAGATTACTAAAGAATAAACAGCCTAGTAGTATTCTTAGCAAGTAAGTTACAAGGGAACAGAGTATGATAGTCTAGTGTGAACCAACATGCCCATAAAAACTATAAAAGATTAAAATAAAAACAAAAGGAAAACGAAAAACAAGCTGGTATGTTGGAGCATGTCTGTAATAGTAGCACTCAGTAGCACTTTTAAAAGACTCCTCAGTCAAGGGGCTGAAGGAATGGCTCAGCAGTTAAGTGCTTGCCAAGTGCTAAGTACTTGAGTTCAATTCCCCAGTTTCCCCATCACCATGTAAGCCGGGTATGGTGGCGCACACCTGTAATCCCAACATTTGGGAGGCTGAGGCACGAAGATTGCTGTGAGTCCAAGGCCAACCTGGGCCTCCATAGTGGGTTCAGGACCAGCCAGGGCTATAGAATGAGACCCTGTTTCAAAAAAAGAAAAAGAAAAAGAAAAAAAAAAAAAGATCCCTGGTCAAAAAAGATCAGGAAAACTAAAAAAATTTCTTTAAAAGATGTATAAGTCAAACAACTTTTAAAAACAAGAAAGTTACTATCTCACGTCTTCCTAATGCACTCCCTCATCACACCAGTGACGACCCACCTTGGAAGCACCTTCATGCTCCTTAGTACTAAAAACTGCTACAGTTACTCATCTGCTATTAAATCTTATTTGCCTGCAAATAACAGCATATTATAGTACAAAATTAATTGTATTATTTCACTGTACAGTATATTTTGTTATGCATTTTAAGCATTTATTCTGAAGAGTCCATGGGTTTCGGTACTCAGCTGAAGTTTCTGTGAACTCAAAATTAGGTCAATAAATAACGTCTTGGAAGGGAACAGTAGTGTATGCCTATAATCCCAGCATTTGGGAGGATGCAACAGGAGACAACAGAAGATTACAGATGTGGAACCTACATAGGCAGCACAGTGAGACCGTGTCTTAAGATTTAAAAAAAAAAAATATTTTTAAGGGCTGTGGAAGGCCCTGGTTCAATCCCCAATATCACAAAAAGTCTAGGATGTATATATAACTTGAGACCTTAGTGAAAATGCTCACAGCTAAAGTTTCTCTCATAACTTGTGTTTTCTAATTATGAACTGGTTTGTTATAAAACTTTAATGCTTTGCCAATATCCCTCATTACTTCCTCCCCGCCCTTTATTTGAAGACAGGGTCTCACTCTGTAATCCAGGCTGGTCTTCTCATTATGTAGCCCAGGCTGCTGAAATATACAGTAAACCTAATGTGGTGCTGAGGAACTGAACCCAGGGTCTTGAGCTTGCTACACAAGCACTTCAACTGCCAAATTATTCCTCCACTCCCCCTCATCACTTTTAGACTCATACTAAAAAACAACTTCTGGGTTGAAAAAGATTTTTAAGTCTGTCTAAGGTATTAAGCTTTTAACATGATCTAATTTTAACTGAGTTACATGTAGATAATAGCTACCACATTAGGCAGTACAGAGAACTGGGTACCAACATGAAGAAAGGAAAATAAAAATTTAGCACCGACCTAATTTAACAAGAAAAAAAAAAAGATTGAGTGAGCAAACACCTGCACAATGCTTCCTGAAGACAGGAGAAGCTGTTCCTTTGTCTTTGGTGGCTCTGGGGAGTCAATTTTATAGCTTCGTACATACCAAACAAGCAAGTGCTCCTCCAGAGCTCATTCTCAGCCCAGCGGAACAGTGTTAAGGGTGACAGGTTATAAGCTAAGAACCTCACACATAGTCAAAGAGAGATGTTCAAAAGTAAAAACTCTGGTAACTGAAGAACTTCAAATCTAAATTAAAAATGTAATATATGAGGGCATAAAGGTAAGAAAAAGGACAGTCAAAAGTACTGAAACCAGTTTTCAAAATAAATCTGAGTAACAATCTGCTCCCAAATACAAATAAAATATTAAAATCTGTATTAAAATAAAAACTAACAGGAAAAATAAAACTGAAACAGACACTAATAAAAATTCAAATTATTAATGCCAAAAATACAAGCAGAAACCACAAGAATATCACTTTGAACAAAACATTTAATTAGTACCACGCTCTAATCAACTGAGCTACCTGGCTGCTTTGAACAAAATATTATGCACTCGGTCACGGCATTTGGAATGGAGCCCAAGGCTTTTACACTGAGTTACTTCAACCAGCCCTCCCCTTTTTTAAATTTTTGATTTGGAGACAAGGTTTAACTAAGTTGACCAGACTAGGCTTGAACTTGTGACCCTCCTGCCTCAGCCTCTCAGAGTGCTAGGATTATAGGCCTGTCCAACTGGGCCTGGCTTGACCAAAATGCTTTAAAAACTACTGCAAAAAAGGGTAAGGGAAAGGAGGGAGCAGAGGGAATGTAAGAAAGACAGTGAGTGAGGGAGAAAGAGTGAGGGGAGAAGAGGAGGGAAGGAGCAAGAGGGCAGACGGGGAGAGAGAATGAGAGCTGACTAACCATTTTGAAACTTAAGAAATTTACTTTCTGCCTCTATACTGATAGGATCTTACCAGTTGCCCAGGTCAGCCTTGAACCTGTAGTTGTTCTGATTCAGCTTTCTGAGTAACTGGGATTAATGGTGTGCATTACCATGTATGGCTCCTCAGAAACTCAATTCTTAGACCATAGGAAAAGAACTCATTCAAAGATGTGAAATATCACCCAAAAGTGCACTAAGAAGGAAACTCAAAAAATTAAATACTTTTACTATTATGTTAAGATTGAGCAGAAAGAATGAAGGCAGGAAGAATGAATTTAATAGCCAATAAGTGCTCTTTGAAATAACCAACAATATAGGAAAACTGCTGACAAGTTAAAGAAGAGGGAAAAAGATAAATGTAAAACTGAACAATTCTGCACAAGTCAGTCTTAATAATTCAGAGAGATATTCCCATGATACAATTAGATTCTAACATGAACTACAAAATTCTGAATTCAGTACAGCATGGCCAAATGATGTCAGATAATTACATTTTTTAAAAAATTAAAGGGTTGGGAGCAAAGCTCAGTGGTTAAAGCATTTGCTCTGCAAGCAGAAGGCCCCGAGTTTGATTCCCCAAGACTGCATAAAGGAGACATGATGGTGTTTGCCTGTAAGTCTAGTACTCAGAGGAGGATTGCCATGTGTTTGATGCCAGCTTGGGTCACAGAGGAAAATCCTGACTCAAAAGCAAATAAATGAATACATTAAATAAAGCAATCTATTAAGTACAATCCAGAAATTTCAAGGGCAAATAATAAGTAAGTTTTATTTGTTCTGCTGGATATTAATACAAAGAAAAGCAGCCTTTTTATTCCTTCATTTCCAAACACGAGAGGCTCCTGCAGCCAGACAATATGTTTCCAATGGTCTAAAGTAAAATCAATAATGAAAACATAGTGTATTACTATTATACCTGTATTCTTCTTTCCTTTCCAAATGACCTGCACTGTGAATTTTTAATTTATAAAATGATTTTATTTGAAAAACTATAAAGCAACTCAAAGTTGGAGCTAAATTTATCTTTAAAATTCATAGATCTCAGTATTTAATGTTTTGATTAACTTTCAAACATTTATTCTCAATGAAGCAGCATGACAAGAAATGAACATCATTTGTATTTTAAAATTTTTTCCATGTGCGTTAGTGTTTCTTTACTGGCTTAAATACTAACATTTATCACAGTACTAAATATACAAGAAATAGCAATATAGCAATAGCAACATGTGATTATCTTACTATAACAAAACTGTGCTACACAAACTATTCTATGGGCTTTACCCATTTTTTTTTTTCTGGGCGGTGAGGAGCTGGACTTGAACTCCAACATATTTCCATGGAAGACAGTTTCACGCTCCCATTCTCAAAGCCCTCTGGTCCTCCCAGCTTTGATATTCCCCAATTACACTTTAGTGATTATTTCTTGGGATTATTATTAAAAACCATTCTACCCTCAGGGTTTCAGAGGCCTTTAGATTACTACTGTCAACTATGCCTCAGTTTCTTTTGTGCCAATCCATCCTTGACATAAACTATCTCCAGACTTTATTTTCCAACAGCAAGTTTATGACACTTCAATGCTAGAAATTTAAAATCTACAGGCTAAAATCCAAGTCAATAGTTATGGCATTCAAAACCTTTTATTATTAACCATAACATTTTATTTCTATTGATTTTAAGATCAACCAGTGACACAAAAATCTTAAGGCAAGAAGAAATGTGTTACTGCATTGAATGTGCATCTCAAAAGCAAGAGAGTTACAGTTCAAGTGTGATTCCCCTAAACTGACAGTCTCACTCACGATAATGGAATGCATTGAAGAGAGTTGGTATCAGTTCCAGAATTTATACGATAATTTTAAAACGTAACTGAGGCAATAATATTGATATTTAACATATTTTAAAAAATATCCTATACTCTGGTAAATATAGTAACCACTCAATTTCTGGAGTGGAGGAGCCAACTACAAATGTAACTTGAATTAACTCAGAAGTAAGGAAAATAAATAGAAATAAGCAGAAACCACAAGAATATCACTTGAGAATCTCTTAATTGAAAACTAAAAGGCAAATCATACAATTTATATGAATTCACTGCCACTGACTGATCATAAGACAGTTTATTTATTAACTTTTATTGGGGTTAGGGGTTTAGTTCAGCAGTTAAAGCACTTGTCTAGCAAGTACAGATCCTGGGTTCAATTCTCCAGCACACATAAGGTGGGCATAGTTGTGCATGTGTGTATCCCAGCACTTGGGAGGCTTAGGCAGGAGAACTGCTGTGTGTTCTTGGGGTGAGCTGCATAACGAGTTCAGGACTACAGATAGGGACCCTGTCTCAATGAAAACAAGCAAAACAAACCCTTTTCTTAGTAGTCCTGCAAAGTAAGATCCAAGAAGGCAAGGACTGTGCTTTATTTACTAGTATCCTAATAATCCCCAGAACTCAGTGGGCACTCAAATTTTGCTGAATAAATTTGCCTGACAAACCTAGGATAAGATAAGATGCCTGTTCAGCAGTAAATACCACGGAGGGTGTATCATAAACAAGGGGCCAGGGAGACAGAGTAAACAACCAAGGTGAAAAGACTGGTGCTTATTTCCACATCTGGCAGAATGGCAGCCTGCCTGCTCTATCCAGGGAGTCCATCAAGGGCCTTCACACTGAGCTACATCTCCAGCCCATTTTTTGAAACTGGATCTTACTAAGTTATCCAAACTTAAAAGCCTCTTGCTTCCCACCAGTGCTGCACTACACATGCATGCCACCATATGTGATACAATGATGCTGCAGGGTGATTACACTCTATACACTTCTACTGGAACCAAAAGTTTTTATCTTTATGTCTAACCCTTGCTTCAGGTCTTTCAAATTTTCATATAGCCTCAGAAGTACACTAGTTTTCAGACATGAAATCAGATGACCTCACTATGTTACCAGCCACAAAGAAAGAAATCTACGAGGAGGTTACTCCATACTGCAGACACTGCCCAAAAACAGAGAAAGAACATCAGTTTCCATAAGGTTCTGTGCGTGTGCGCTCTATAAACATCTGTGGTGCAAACAAACATCAAGAACATAACAAAAAGCCACTTTTCAACACTTGACAGTAATATAGCTTTCTTGCTATCAACACTTCAATCCCTTAGGAAAATCACTGAGGTTTATATCACTATTAATAAACTAAAAACTCAAATGTCAATATGAGAATTTTATCACAATTAATAGTAAGATGAAAAACTCAAATGTCAATGAGGATTCTGTCAAATATTTTACTCCTTCCTATATTGGTACCCCAGGTAGTCTGAGAAAAAGACAAGAGAGAAATGGTGTTGCATACAGTCAGTTCTCCTAATACTTTCCTTTAACAAAGACCATGCAGACTCATAAATTAACTGCATGTTAGAACAAACAAGCCACATACTAAAGATTCACTGTCAAATATAAATGGCTGTAGCAACTACCATCTTACGCCACTCTGTTATCAGCAAGTATGTTATAAAAGCTTACCTAAGAAAGATTCTCCTTCTGTCAAACAGGCTGTTCCTTTGCTCTAGTTCAGAGCAACATTCCTTCAAAGCATTTTCTGTAATTGTTCCTGGACTCATTCTGCTCCATCCTCTCTTGAATCCTTCCTCATTCCAACCACGCTTTCATTCTTCTTTCTACTCAAACTGCTCATACCAAGGTCTCCACAACCTGACCCGGACAGCCTTCTCCTTACCTGATCTCTCCTATAGCATCATATCCATGATTCTTTCCTTCCTCTGCTTTCTCCACACTACTTCTCTTGGTTTTCCTTCCACTTTCTTAGTCACTCCTTTTCAGTCCATTCCTTATCCTCTATACCTTCTAAGCCTTAGAGTATCTTAAGGACTACCTCTTGGTGACCTGAACTCTCCAGCACTCTCTATTCCCTTTGCTGCATCCCTCACCTTAAGGGCACAAGGCCTAAAAAATCGACTGTTTATTGCTTTGTTTTCTGTTCTACCAACGAGAATATTTAATAAAGAGTAAAGATTTCTCTGTTTTTATTTAGCACTATATTCCCAGAATCTAGAAGAGATTTAGCTCATTTTAGAAGTTCAGCATTTGGTCAAAAACAAAACCCATACAGAGTCACTTTGAGTTAAAAACTTACAGGTCAGATAACACACGTGCCATTTAGTCTTCAAGCAACCCTATGAGATCTCTTGAGGCTTTGGTGAGGATGATACGGTTTGAACACACACCAAACTATGAAGTGGCAGGACCATGACTCAAACTCAAGTTTATGGTTTTCAAAGAAATTGCTCTTGACCACTGCATGGAACTGCATTATTTATTTTACTGGACTGTAGGAATAAAGTCAAGTCTGCTTTATTTGAAGAAACAGCAGTGAATAGTAACGCTGAGATTATTTTTTAAGGCAAATCCTTCAATCCTGGCATTTTCAGTTTAAATAGTGCAGATGATCTCCTCTCTGTCTCCCCCGACCCCCTTTGACTCCATTTCTATTATAAAGCTCAAGCCAACAGCTGCCCAATCTGGGATCATCAAGAAGCTTTAAAGAAGTGGAGAAGGGAGGGGGGAAGATTTTTTTCAGCCCAACTCTAAAGTAACTAAAATCATACTCTCTAGGAAACAAGGCCTAGGAATCTAGTATTTTTTTTTTTTTAAGCTGCCCAGAAAACCCAAGTTTGGAAAAACTGGCAAATGAAACAAAGTTGGCAAGAAACTAATCCCCCTATTTGAGCACCTGACTCACTGTCTGACAATGGCCAACTGTCACTGGTACTGACCTTTTTGGAAAGAGGAACGATGCTGTTGGGTCGAACAAGCCTCCGCTTTTTACAGCTGAGTACAGGACGTGTTCGGGCTGCCACGCAAGTGCCATCAGATGATGAAGAAACTAGATTTAGTCGTTGTTTTTTATGTAATTGTTCCTCAGCATCAGAGTTGTCACCTGGAATGTGGTCTGCCAAGACAGGCTGAAGGCTACACAAGGAAAAGGAAGAACAATCACTACTCAGAAAACACAGGAACCAAAGTTCTGAATACCAGTTCAATCTCCTCTATTTGCAAATGTTTAGAGACACATGTAAGTATTCTTCTACAGTAGCAGGTTACCTCTGAGTAATATCTGCTAAACTAAGTATGTGTGCTGAGCCTGTGATTATTCACAAAGTTCTTGGTGCACATTAACCCTGTTAGGTATAAAAAGTGCAAAGGTTCCTAGGTAAATTCATATTCTTGTGATTAAGCTTTCTTCTAGCATATAAATGAAACCTTAGAAAATTGCAAATGTTAATAATGGGACTCTAGAAATGGTAATGAAGTGCTTCACAATCTGTACTCCCGTGAATCTTGACTTCTAGGAAGGCTTACATATTGCTCACTTGTATAGGGATTCAATGAACCTTCACATATATGCAGATTTACAAACATAATCTTTAAGGAGCTGATATGCTACAGAGCTAACAATATTTGTGTAAATTTCTTTGAAAGAATTCTCCATGATCAGGACCAATAATAATGATGCACAATAACTGGGACCTTTCACTTTTCTCCATGCTTATAGCTTTTAAGACATGGTAGATAAAGAGAAAAATATAAACAGAATTAAAAAGGTACTTACTTGTGACTATAGCAGGAGGCATACTGCTGAAAAGATTCTTGCTCCTTTAAACCATTCGTAGATAGAACTACTAAGAGAACTCCAAAATTCTTTTATAAGCCTACTCAGTGTTAAGTAGTAGAATGGATAAAACTTACGTGTTAATAACTCCATTAACAGGTCTCAGTGCTCCGTATGATTTGGTAGACAACGACTCTGAACTATGACTAACAGGGAGACCATGGCTTTCAGGTAACTGAGAAACAGACTCAATCTGAATAAAAAGAAGAAAAATAAAATATACATTACTCAAAACCATTCCTGCCTGAAAAATGGCAAGATTCATTTCTAAGAAGCACCTAAAATTCCTGGCACAAACAAAACAAAACTTGTGTGACTGAGAGAAAAGAGAACAATCAAAAGAATCATCTTTTCAATGTACCAAAGAGGAGTCTCAGTATTTATCAGTCTAAAAGCCTACTGACAATAACTTCAACAATTCTAAGGAAAATGCTTATAGCAAAACAATTACATACATAGTGGCACTAGTCTTCCACTAAGGTCAAAAAGGATACACTAACATCATTATCAAGACAACCAGGAGAGTTGTGAATGTGTGGTTAACATTTGTTTACAGTGTGACAGAAATTTAGTTTTCCAAAATTGTATCTGTCCAAAAAATATATGCAGAGTAATATATACAGGGTATCCCAAAGTTTAACTGTTCCTATGTATAGTGATTTCTGGGTCATCCTCTACAATCATTTAGTGCTTGCATAATTTTTCACAGCATTATGCTCTGCCTTAAGTATTATGAGAAATTAATACTGAGCGAACAAATTTTATATTTTCTTTAATATTTTTAAATGTATGGTGACTTTTGGGACAATCAATGTTGGTAGAATAGAAAGCAAAATTCAAATTTCAACTAAATCTGATTACCTAACATTACTATCTTTACACAAAAAATTTATGAAATAAGGAAGATATATAGAACACAAAGGGTTTGAATTTCGGTGTTCAAATTACGTATAGGGGCTGGGGAAATAGTTCAGAGGTTAACGCACTTGTCTAGCAGACTGGATTTCCCAGCATCACACAACTTGGGCATGGTGGCGCATGTCTGTAATCCTAGCACTTGGGAAGCTGAGGTAGGATAGGAGGACTGCTCTGAGATCAAGGCCAGCATGGGCTACACAGTGAATTCAGGATGAGCCTGGACTATAGCTCAAGATCCTATCTCAAACACTCTCTCTCTCTCTCTCTCTCATATGTATTTATGATGCCCGACAGGGAATCACACTGGTATCTTTGAAGCACAGGCAAAAAAACTACAAATGCCGCCATGTACTGATTCTAGGGTTGCTGAATGGTGGCCTTTGTCTCAAAGTAGCTTTCGGGTTTTCTGAAGTTCTTTTTGTAGAAGCTACAAGTGTATTTCTAGATTGGTATATTTTTAAGATTCTATTTTTAAGTACTGCTGAAATTTTGACCTTCATACTCCTGAGGAAAAACACCAAAAGATCTGCAGACCTGAAATAAATCACTAACACGTATCAAGAAACTCTAGACTGATTTCCATTCTAATGCAACATGGTATTAAGTAGCACAAGCTATAAAGATATTTATAACTTCAGACAAGATATTTTAACCAATTTTAAAAATCTACTCTAAAGAAAACTTACGCTAAAAATCCTATTCACAATGGTGGTCACTGCAAAAATATCAATAATAGAAATACTCAAAATATGAGGTAGAGTTGTAGACTGTAGCACATCAAGTCAAAACATTAGAATTATAGGAGATAATTCTTCCTCTGTGCTGTAATTGTATTTAAAGAGGGAAAAAAAAAGATACACACACACACATACACACACACACATACATACATATATACATACATACATACATACATATATATACACACACATATATGTGTGTGTGTGTGTGTGTGTGTATATATATATATGTATATATATATATATATATATATATATATATATATATATATTTTATGGTACTGGGGCCTGAATCCATAGCCCTGCATGCAAACAATACCACTGAACTATAAAGTCCCCTTTTATTTTCAATTAATTAACTGATTTTGCATTAGTAAGGATCCAATCCAGAGCCTTTGTGTAAAGCAGTATTCCCAATCCATTTTTTGTTCTGGTTTTGAGACAGGATCTTAGTGAGTCACTAAATTGCTCAGGCTGGGCTTGAACCTGAGATTCTTCTGCCCAAGCCTCCCACAGTGCTAGGATCACAGGCCTATGCCATCAGGTACACACCTACACCCAATCTTCTCATTTTTGAGACAGTCTCACCTAGATGCCCAAGCTGGCCTTGGCCTTCTGATGTTTCTGCCTCAGCTTCTCCTGTAGGTGGGATTACACCCTTGTATCAACGGCCTGAATTTAAAATATTTTATTTACTTTTCAAAATATTTTAAATATGCTCGTGTGAACTTAAACACACAGGGCTGTGTTCATAGCTCAGTGGTTACAGCACTAGCCTATCAAGCATAAGGCTCTGGGTTCGATTTACCAGCACCACAGAAACTGGTGAGGTGGTGAGGTAGTGTACATCTATGATCAAAGAAGTTGAGGCAGGAGGATTGCCTGTGTTCAAGCCCAGCCTGGGAGACACAGTGAGTTCAGGATGACCAGTCTGGACTCTAGAGAAAGACCTTACCGTGGGGGGTTAAAAAAAAAAAAGGTAAACACAAAGATGACATAATTGTTATAGGTAAAATATTTTCCATTAAAAAAAAAAAACACCCTGCACAGTAAACCCAAATAACCCCTGGAAGGTATGAGGATTTACTACTCAAGGAAATCAAAAAGCTTGAATATTACAGTATGACATTCTATAGAACACTTGGCAATTTTACATTCACATAAAGCTGTTAGTATTAAATTATGAGAGCAGACAAACTTACAGATCTACGTTTTCTACAAGACACTATTTTAAGTAACAGGCTAAACCCCCACTGGATAAAGTTTTTTTCCTTTCCTTTTTTTTTGGAGACAGGAACTCGCTCTGTAGCCCAGGCTGGCCTTGGACTCAGGGCAATCCTCCTGCCTCACCCTCCCGAGTGCTGGGATTACAGGTGTGCGCCACCACGCTCAGCTTATGCGGTGCTGGGGAATCAAACTCGGGTACTTAGCACTTGACTTGGCATTGCTTAGCTGAGCTATTCCTCCCGCCCTCGCTTTCCTTTTAGAGGGAATATAAGAGACTACTACATCAAGAACTCTTGTTAGAATACAATGCTGTCATTCTCTTAACAAAAATCTCACTTCAAAAACAATTTTTCTAACGAATCAAGTAAAACTCATAGCAATATCACACCCATAGCTAAATAGCCTTTGGTGGAGGCAGAAGGTCTCACTAGTAGCTCAAACTGGGCTCCAACTTGCTGTAGCCTCTCAGATTGCTGAGGTTACAGGTGTGCACCACTATACCTTGTTCCTGTCTTTTTTTTTTTTATATTTACAGATGTTTATCTTTAAATGTCTTTAAACCTTACTGTGGATCTTTATTGAGGAATCTTGAGTTTTCCTAGGGCATCTGAGAAGAAAAATACAGCTCAATAATTCAAGTAACAAAACTGATGGGTCCTGAAATACATTCACGTTTTCT
This sequence comes from Ctenodactylus gundi, assembly GCA_004027205.1. Lineage (NCBI taxonomy): Eukaryota > Metazoa > Chordata > Mammalia > Rodentia > Ctenodactylidae > Ctenodactylus > Ctenodactylus gundi. Next base: position 600,351 of record PVKB01000089.1, on the reverse strand, counting down.
TATGATAAAGTGAACCACCTCTATCTTGAAGTCTAAAAGGCTGCATCTCAATGTAATTTAAACTTGATCATGACTACTATAATGATATACATTATTAGTCCTTTCAGAAAACTAAAGACTAACTCAGGTATCTTAGCTACTGCTATAGTTTAGTCTAAAATGCACCCCAACCCCCAGTCTCTTACATGAGTTCAGAGACAGAAATCTCAAAAAAGTGATTAGATCTGAAGGACTTTAACTTTATCAATGTATTAACCCACTTGTGAGATCATAATCTCATGGCATTACTGGACACTCATGGAAACAGAAGGTGGGACCACTTGAAGTGATTGGGGCCTCCACTTACTTAGGGGCCTAGCTCTGGGGATTGAATCTGGTAGCTGGGCTCTGCCTCCTAGCTCCAAAAGTGAGTAGCTTTCTGCTGCCATGTTGTTCTACCATGTTATTTCTGGCTTGCCACAGGACTGAAAGCAATGAAGAAAATTTACAATTGCCTGAAGCCTCTGAAACCGTGAAACAAAATTTTTTTTATTGTTCTAAGGTGGCTGGCTACAGGGACGAAAATCTAATGTATCTATTCCCAGCAGAAAACTGTAAAAAAATGAAAGAATCTAAGACTTTGCCTTCCAAAGAACAAAGGTTATCACAAAAGCTTACATCTGAATTTTATTTGTTGTTCAGAAGTACTCTAAGGGTTTTATGCACTTCCATAGCCAAAAAGAAGACAGAAGAACAGCTATCATATTAGGCAGAAGGCTTTGGTAATACTCATCTCAACAAAGCACAGAGATTACCTAGGTAGCAAGGAAAGCTGATGAACTATTGTTTTCCCGATCAAAGGGCGTGCAACATAAAATGATTAAAACACAGCAGTGCCATTCATATAAAGCAGGCACCTGTCTGATTCATTATGCTCTTAGCCAGATCAATTAGGTGTGACAAAGAGCCCTTGAAGAAAAACCATATTAAATTAAGATTTTTTTTTTTAATCTTGTGAGGGAGGGATGTTTTTCTGAGGCCTAAGAACCAGTATCTACTATATCTGTTTCACCAAAAGACACAAAAAAGTTTTAAAAGGGGGGAACAGACATACATAAATATATGTACAATAAACCGAAATTTCATCCACCAGATATGCATCTGTATCATCATTAGACATTAATACTATGTCACATTAACTTGAAATACCAACTTTGAAGAACATACCACATTTGTTTGGCAAGAAATTTTAACTTCAATTTTTGTTAGTTAACTTCTTTTTTGACAAAGAAAAATGAAAAAGCTAACTGGGTGAAAAGAATCCATTTTATTCCTGATTTCAATAAATTAATTTTTGATATTTCTGTTTGAGGTATTTTATGCTGCGAGCCTCTGATATCAATGATGCATAGTTATGCTTAAAACCACCAAATTACTGCTGGCCTATAAACAGTATACTGGTTACTTCCATGAACAAGCACTAAGGCCAGGAAACTCTACAAAACGGGGAGTGGACAGTTCTGAAAGCTCCCACCAAATTAACTTTTCTAGCTTCATTTTCTGTGTCCATTTTTTGCATATACAAAACAGGGTCATGCACCTTACTTTCCTATTTTCCTTTAGTCTACAGGTTAACAAAAAACTTTTTGGGGAGAGAGAGCTTTGGTCTGCAGTCCAGGTTGACCTCAAACTCTGCAATCCTCTTGGTTTAGCCTCCTGACCGCTGGGAATACAAGTACACGCCACCACACTTGGCTTACATGGTACTGGAAAACTCAACACGGGCATGCATTTGCTAGGCAAGCACTCTAACCACCATGGTGTTCCTCCAGCCAGTAATTTAAAAAATATACATGTATGCATGTATGTACACACACACACACACACACACACACACACACACACACACACCACTTTTAAATTTGAACCAGCATATTGCTGTTACAAATCTAATGGCTCCTAAAATAGGAGATTTATTTTTAGCATATCATTGAAAGTATGTATCTAGAATCAAAAGAAATAACAATACTTAAAACACCAAGTCTTGTAAATAATACTGCTCAACTTATTTAAATCCATAGCCAAATTTATTTTTTTTTGTTTTATGTTTCTGGAGATTTAACTGAGGCTACATGTAGCTAGGCAAGGACTCTCAGAGCTGAGCTACATCCCCAATCCTTTTTATCTTCAACAGATTAACTTCAAGCTTTTGATCCTCCTGTCTCAGCTTCCCCTGTAGCTGAGAATGCAGGGATCCATTTCTCTCTCTCTCTCTCCCTCCCTCTCTCCCTCTCTCTCTCTCTCACTCTCTCTGGGGCAGGTCTCACCCTGCAGTTCAGGGTTGTCTCAGACTCAGGGTAATCCTTCTGCCTCATGTATACACATTTCTTAGCTTTACCTGTACAGAACTCCTAGGAGCAATGACACAAGCAGCAATGACCACAGCGAGTGCCCAGATATTGGCTCATAAACAATGCTTTTGAATAAAAAGAGCCAGAGCTAATGCAGACACAATATAAAATGAGTCCGGATCATCTCCTGGGGTCAGAAGTGAATACTCAAAAAACTGATGAAGATATGATGAAAGGACATAGAAGCTGATCTCAAGAGTTCCTAATCTCCACGGAAGACAGAACAAGAACAACTGAATGAAAGAAAGAAATTAAATGGGGGCATAGACCAGTGCTTGCCATGGAACCCACAAAAAGCCTGGAGTTGGACCCCCAGCACCATACAGCAGGTAGGAATGGCAGCACACACCTGTAATTCCACCACTTGGGAAGCAGAGGCAGGAAGACTGCTGTTAGTTCTAGGCCATCCTGAGCTACACAGTGATTTAGGACCTGCCCAGATTTCAGAGGGATATCTTGTCTAAAAAAAGAAAAACAAGGGAGGGAGACAGGAAGGAAAATCTATGGAATAAAACTAGCATCAATAAATCCATTCTGATATGAACAGCTGAGTGGATGGAAGAGTAAGAGATGAATGAAGAAGATATAACCCCTTAACAGAATTCCACTAAACGTTAAAAAAGGGGAAATCATCAGTGAGTTAAAAATACAGTAATAATCAGTGCAAGAAAACAAACCATCAGTAGATAATAAAAGTGGTAAATTTGTAATGAATAGTGCAGTATTTGCAACTACCTACCATCATTCTTTTACTTTGCTCTTATTTATACTTTTGAGTTTCTTGCACTAGATAACCATGCAATATTCGACCTTCTATGTCCGATATGGAAAAGGAAATAAAGGGAGGTATCAAGAGTGTGGGAAGGAGAAAAGTAAAATGATCATGTGATAAGTATATGCACCAATTCTTCAAGCTGAATGTAATTATTAGGTATCCCAAGTCCGTACCAATTTAAGTAACTTTGGGGGGGGTGGGGCGCGCGGGGATGTATCTGCAGCTGGATATGGCAGGTCAGGCCTGTAATGCCAGCAGTAAGAGGTTGAGGCAGAACAGAAGTTTGAGCCCAGCCAAGTGAACTAAGACACTGGCTTCAATCCCCAGTAGTGGGGAAGAGAATATTGCACAGCTATTCATTAGAAAAGGAAAATTACTAATTTTATAAGGGAGAAACAAGACAGAAGACACCTTTACCAAATGAACAAATTAATCACCACCAGCAGAAACACAGACACACATAAACACTATAAAACCTCAGATATGATACACCAAGAGGGGCCTAGTATCACTTCTGCAGTATACCTGTGAAAAATGCATCACCTTTAATAATGCATACACTCCAATTTGAGGAATATTATACAAAATAACTGAACAGTAATCGCCAGCCATGGTCATCAAAGACTAAAACTGAAGACCTCTTTCCTTTCACAGATCCCTCAGAGGACACTTGTAGAGATGTGAACTAAATACAATACAGAATTTTGGATAACAAGTCATTTGTGAGAAAACTAGTGAAATTTTAAACACAATGTTAATTTCCCAGTTTGGCCGAGCATTAATGGTTATCATGGCAAAATATTAATGGAAAGCAGGGTACTAGATATATGTAGACTGTGTACTACTTCAACTTAACTCTAAAGTCTTTTTCAGTTTCTTATTATTCATTAAGTTTCTTCCTGTGATAATTAAAATTTCACATGTGAACTGAAATATTTTATCAGGAAGCTCTGTGTATTAATGAAAACAGAACTACCAGTGTGAGCATGTATTCTGAGAAATCTGCAATAATTAATTTTTAGTCATTATAGCCAAGGAGATCTATCTGAACACAGAGGACCAAGACAGGTTTGCAACACTGTTAATATTTTCAATTGGTACTTGTCCAGAAGACTCAGGAGATATTCAAGTATTTTACATAAAGAGATATACTGAGGTCTAACTATAGATGTAAATAATTACCAAATAAGTATGTGTTCACTTACAAGTCCCAAGTCCCTACCTTCCATAAGCTTTACCGTAAGGGCTTAATGTATCTGTGTCAATTTTTTTTTTTTTTAAAGTTCTGGGTACAACAGGGCATGGTGGTGCACACCTATAACCCTAGCACTCAAAGGCTGAGGAAGGAGACCTGCAAGTTCTAGCCCAGGCAATTTAGCAACTTCGCAAAATCCTGCCTCAAAAATAAAATGAGCTCCTAGCACTCAGAGGTTGGAGCAGGGCAATTACAAGTCCTAGCCCTAACTGGCTAACGAAGGAACTTCAAGAGATCCTGTCTCAAAATAAAAATAAAACGGGCTGGGATATAGCTCTGTCCCAAGGCCCTGGGTTCAACCTCTTACCTAGTACCACCAAAAAAGGCTATGTGTTATAAATGTAGCTCAGTGGCACAGTGCTTACCTAGCACATACAAGACCCTGGGTGCAACGTCCAGTACTAATTTTTAAAAAATTAAAGCTGGGCCTGCTGATGCAGAGGCAGAGGATAGTAAGCTTGAGCCCAGCCTGGGCAACTTAACAACTTAAGTGATATAATGTCTAAATACAAAAATAAAAATAAAAATGAGTTAGGGATATAAGTCAGGGTGAAGACTCCAAAGGCTTTAATCTCCAAATCAATGAATGAATGAACAAACGAACAAATAAGTAACTTAACCAGCCTGCCAATCCAAGGCATACACCTGTCGTCCTAGTTATTAAGGCTCACTTGACCCATGAATTTGATGCCTGCCTGAAACACAGAAAACCGCTACCTCTATAAAGCATTAAAGGGGGGGACCTTAAACTGCACCAATAAAGCAAGTTTAATTCATACACGAACCTGGTATCAGTCTGCAGTTTCTAGTCACTTATAGGATAAGGTTCATACTTAAGAATGAAGCTAAGTAGTGTAGACTCTCCCAGCACTCTGGGAAGCTGAGGTAGAAGGATGATAAAATCAAGCCCTGTCTGAGCAATTCAGCAAGATCCTATCCCAAAATCAAAAATAAGGGTGAGCCAGGGATGTAGCTCAATGTGAAGGTCCCACATCTGAACCCCAGTACCAAATGAACACAAAGATGAATACAAAATCCTTACCATGTAGAACTTACTTGTAGTTCCCCAAAACTGGCAAGCCCCAGTACCCTTCCTGTGGGAATGTTCACCCTAAGATCCCTTCAGCAAGGATACAATACTCAGAACACAACACATCTTTCCCTATGAAACTACCTTTCCTGATTTCCTTAGAAGAACTGAGAATTATTCCTACTATGGAACTTTAAAGAAAACATATCTTTTCTACGTAAAGATATTTCCCCAAAACACAATGTAGAGCTCAGAACAAGCTGCTTGTTTTTTTTAAACACTAAGTCACTGTAAATACTGATAAAAGTACATTATACAGGAATAAAAGTAATTAGAGTCATCAGAAATTAGAAACAAAGTTACACTATTACACAAGACCTTGTAAGTAACATACCTTATGGAGATTCATCAAGACTTTAAAAAGCTAATTTGCTGCACATAAAAGGCAAGCCCCTCAAAAAAATCAAATACATTAACATTTCTGCTTTAAAAATGTGGGTATGTACACTGTAGTAATTAGAAATGTGAACATACCAATAAAATGGGAAAAATAAAAATTTAAAATATGAAGTCTTACAAATACTGTATTATGACCAAATTTTGTCAACAAATTAATTTGAAAGAGAACTTAAAGAGGGGAAATACTTTTAGGCACCCGTGGAATTACATCACCCTTCTCACTTAATACAAGAAGAAATGGAGGGTGCTGAATACATATGAAAGACTACATCAGCCTTATGAAACATTATTACTCAAAACAATTAACAGCAATAGTTTGGTTTTTAGAGATAGGGTCTTGCTCTGTATTCCCGGCTGGTCCTGAACTTACTATGTAGCCCATGTTGGTCTCAAACTCATGGCAATCCTCTTGCCTCAGCTTCTGGAGTGCTGAGATTACAAGTATGTGCCACCACACCCTTGTAATAATAAAATTTATGTGGTGCTGAAGGACTGAATTCGGGGCCTTGGGTATGTTAGGCAAGAGCTCTACCCACTTAACTACAACTCCAGCCCCAGCAGCAATAGTATTCTACAGGAAAGCAATTAAAATACAAATGGGAAATCTTAAAGCAAACAGAATGTTAATGAACTAATTCAAACATTATTACCACAACCAAGAACAAGGCCCAAAATTTCTAGAAAATTCCAGATTAAGAATAATAAAATACACTATCATCATGTTTATCTAGGCACTGCTTTCAGAACAACCTAACTCATGGCCATCTACACTAGGAGAAAAAGGGTAGACTATTAGTACTACCAAACAGTAACAGCAATAACATCAGTGATAGCAAGGGAACAGTACTTTGGATTGAAGCCAAGACCTTCAATATGGCTATAGCTCACTCTTTCCTTCCTTCCTTCCTTCCTTTTCTTCTCTTCCTTCCTTTCCTTTCTCCCTCCCTCCCTCCTTCCTTCCTGTCTTTCCAAGTCATTAAATTGCCAGACCCATCCTCCTGCCTTAGCCTCCCAGAGTGCTGGGATTACAGAAGCATGCAAGTCTACAGTATTAAGAACACAATACATCTTTCCCTATGATGTCACTGAGTTGTACCACATTTTTAAACTTACACAGATTTCTGTAAATACTGTATGTGAGGCTGACTCCTTATCTCTAGAAAAATCTAACCATGTAGAATGTACTTAACCAAACATAACCTGCTGTATTTTAGTTCTTAGATTTTTTCATTGTAGGGTTAAGGTTTTATGAAACTTAATATTCTTATTTGTTTAAAGTTAATGTAAGACTAATATAAAATTAGATAATGGTTCCAAAATATAATTGGTCATTAGAATGAATGGGAATTTTTGATGTTTTTGCAAAGCAATATAGGAGAACCTACTGGCAGAAGATCAAAATATATGAAGCAAAATCTGACATTTGAAGAAAGAAATACATGCAGTTCTACCATAGGCGAAGACCTCAATATTCACTGTCAAAAACGGGTGGAACAACCATAAAGAATTTAGGCAGAGAAGGTGTCACAATAACCCAACTAAATTTAGCAAGCAAATACAAAACAAAACAAAACAAAACAAAACACTACCCCAAAAAAGCAACACAAATGTTCCTCAGCTGTATAGAAGACATTTTTGAGGATACAGCATTAAGTGAATTCACAAACTAAGTTTTGCTATCTTAAAGAAAGATCATATAAAGCATCCTCTATGTTCTCCAGTTACAACAGCACAAAGTAAGAAATCATTAATACAGGGAAAATGGAAAGCCCACAAATACAAGTTAAGCATAGTCTTAAATGATCAATGGATTAAAGAAATCAGAAGAAAAATTAGAATACACAGACATAAAGGCGGAGACACTGAAATCAACAAAAGCAAAAACACCCAAACACTAATGGGAATTAATGATAGTGTTAAGAGGGGAAAATTTATAGCTATACATGTTTAAATTCAAAATTAAGATCTTAAATCAATCTCACTTTATACAAAGACTAGAAAAGAACAAACAATCTAAATCTAGCAAAAGAAACAAAATAACAGTAAGGATTAGAACACAGGGGCTGGAGAAATAGCAAAGCAGTTAAGAGTGCTTGCCTAGCAAACTCAAGGCCCTGAGTTTGATTCCATGAACCACATGAACTAGGCATGATGGTGCACAACTATAATCCCAGCACTCAGGAAGCTGAGGCAGCAGGACTGCTGTGCGTGTGAGGCCAACCTTGGCTACACAGTGAGTTCAGGACCAGCCTGGACTTCAGTGACAGAACTGTTTCCACCTCCCCCTAGCAAAAAGCATAAGCAGACAAAACAGAAAATAATGAAACCTACAGTTGATTCCTAGGAAAGATTAACAAAATCGACAACTCTTTGTGAAACTGTTCTGGCAATTAAAAAAAGAAAAACTAGATTGTGTGATTCTTGAGCTCAAATTTTGTCGACAGGCCTGCCCAAGCTTTAGCTTGCTGGCCACATGCAGACATTGACAGCTAATAATGCAGCCTCATCAACTGTAAACTTTCAGACAGTCTCAGTGACACAAGACTGCTAGCCTGCCTGAAATTCCAGGAGACTGAAACAGAAGAATACAAGCTGAAGCCCACTCTGTGAACTCAGAAAAAATCCTGTCTCAAAATCAGAAACAAACAAACAAAAAAGGCTGAGATGTGGCTCATTATGACGGCCCAAGGCTCCATAGGCAACACTCGCACACATACACAAAAAGACTGTAAACCTTTGACTTTATTACATATGATTTACAGCTGTATTTTTTAGGACCTGATCATGTGGGACTCCAACACTAAGTGTGTAAGTGACAACAGAAAGCCAAGCAGGGGAGGGCATAGTACAGTGCTAACTCTACCTCCCCTGACAGCCACATTCCTTAAAATCAAAATCTGCACATATCTTATGTTTGTGCAACTTGGAGTAAAACACTGAGATGATGGGTAACAGTATTGAACCTACCTACATGTATGAGTTCCTGTGGGGACAAGTGTTTACTACTATTAAGCAGTTATTTAGCTTTGCTTATTTAATTTTAAAACTTGGGCTTATTTCATGTTAATGCTATAACAAAAACATAAAAAGGAAGTTTTTTTTACTTAATATACATTAACTGTATATGTTTTACAAGCAATCCAAGACAACTCCACTTTGCTTAATGCCTGTCTATATACAACAAAAGGTTGAACATCTACGGTGAGAAGAATTAAGGCAAAATATAAAACTCAAAGTCAGAAATAAAAATAAGGATATTGCTAATTCTACAAAAACAAACACAATGGACTATGAAAAATTATAAATGAACAAAGGGATGAAAAGAACATTTAGAACCATAAAACCTAAAAAGACTAACTCAGTAAGCTAAAACAGGACACGTGAACAGATCACAAACCAGAGCAAGAAGATCAACTCAGCAATCAAAACTTTCCCAAAGAAAAAACAGGCCAAGACTGCACATATTAATGGGTGAATTTTACCAAAAATTTAAATGAGAATTAATACCCCTTTCAAAAATTTTCCAGTAAATTAAGAGGTAGTTTCCTAACTCATTTTTTTCCCCTAATGGAGTCAGTACTTCATCAATGGAAAAGCCAGACAGATAGCTGATGAAAACTACAAACTAACACCCCTTAGAAATCCTGAGACAAAAAAAAAAAAAAATCCCAAATACTTAGCAAACCAAATTCAGTAACATACTAAATAAACCAACATGATCATTCTTAGAAAGTTAAGATGTTTCAACATATAGAACTGATCAACTTAATATGTAACAGAATGGAGAAATAAACCATCTCAATTGTTACAGAGAGAGCATTTGACAAAATTCAACACCTTTAAATGATAAACGACACCAGGAACAGGGTAACCCAACAGCAGCCTTCATATTCAATGGTAAAAGCTTAAAAGCTTTTCCTTTAAGATTAAGAACAAGACATCTGCTTTCATCACTTTACTCAACACTGTATTAAATTTCTAGCCATAGCAGTTAGGCAAGAAAAAGAACCACCACTAACCAAAAATGGCATCCAAATCAGAAAATTAAAAAAAGATCTTTTCAGAGATGATATGATCTTATATACAGAAAAACCTTCAACAACTCTATGTTGAAAGGGGGGGAGGGAAGGGGCCTGGAGGAACAGTTCAGCTGCTGAAGTGCTTGCCTAGCAAATGTTAAGTACCAGAACTGATTCCCAGCACCATGTAAGCAGGGCATGATAGCACATGTCTGTAATCCTAGCACTCGGGAGGCTGACGCAGGATGACTGCTGTGAATTCGAGGTCAATGTGAACTACATAATGACTTCAGAATCAGCCTGGACTACAGAGATGGACCCTGTCTCAAAAAAAATATATGTTGGAGCATAGCTCTTTGATTGAAGTTCTTACCTAGCATGACAAAGGCCCTGGGCTTGACTTCCCAGCACCACATTAAAATATAAAACAAAAAAAGAGTAAAACACTTAAGAGATAAACTTAACCAAGGAGATGAAAATTTTCTACAATGAAAACCACAAACACTGATGAAACTGAAGATGTCAAATAAAAATACATTGTTTTCATGAATTTGAAGACTTACGACTTTTAAGGTATCAATACTCCACCCACAGTGATCTACAGGATCAATACAATCTCTGCCCAAATCCCAGTGAATATTTCAGTCAGAAGTAGAAAAGCCTGTCCTAAAACCCATACACAACGTCAAAGTATCCCAAATAGCAAATAATCTTGAAATGCAGCAGAAAGACAGAAGATTCACATCCTGGTTTAAAAAATTATCTCAGAGCTACAGTAATCAAAACAGTGTGGAAATAATATAAAGACTTAACAAGCTATGGAATATAGCAAAAAAAAAAAAACTGTAACATACATTGTCTTGATTTTTGACATTTATCAAGATCCTTCTATAGGGAATGAACAGTTTCCTGACCAGATGTTGGGAAAGCAAATTTATTCCTAACCAATTAAATCTTAAATCTCTCATGTCATGTACAAAAATTAACCGAAGATGGCACGAACACCTAAATGTCAACACCTAACACCACATAGGGCAAAAGCTTTATGACAGTGGATTAGGCAATAATTTCTTGAATATGCCATCATAAGTACATATAAACAAACACACACACCCAACATACATGTTGAACTTTTACAAAAATTTACTATTTTGTGCACAAAAGATACTATTAACAGAACAAAATGATAGAATAGGAAATAATATTACAAAATAACATAAAACATAATAACATTATAAAACATCATAAAATAACAGAGTAGGAAAAAAATAACATTTGCAAATCAAATACCTGGGACTGGAATCTAAAACATACAAAGCAAAGTCCTAAAACTGAACGTAACATCCCACCAACAATAAGACTGAAAAAAATGAAAAGACTCGCGGGTCTAGAGAAATGACACAGGTGTTAAGGCACTTGGTTCAGCAAGCACAAAGCCCTTAGTTTAATTCCCCAGCACCACATAAGCAGAGTGTGGTGATGCACGTCTGTCAGCACCATACTTGGGAGACTGAAGCAGGAGGGCCATGAGTCCAAGGCTACCCTGGTGTACACAATTCAGGACCAGCCTGGGTTACAGAGCAAGACCCTCTCTCAAAAAAGGACTTAAAAGAGTCACTTCTTCAGAAAAAAACACACAGCACACAAAACATACTCAACATCACTGATATTTAGGGAAATGAAAATCAAAACTACAATGAGATACCAGCTCACACCAATTAGGATGGCCACTATCAAAACAACAACAAAAGTTAAGTGTTGATGAAAATGTGTGTAAAATTATAACCCTGTGCAGTATTTGTAGGAAAAGTGGTCCAAACGCTAAGGGAAACAGTATGGTAGCTCCTCAAAATACAAAGCTAGATTTACCATATGATCTAGCAATTACACTCTAGGCATATATCCAAAAGCACTGAAAGTAGGGTCTCAAAGTAATATTTGTATACCCAATTTTATAGTAGCATTATTCACAGAAGCCAAGCTATGAAGGCAAAAAACACCTGTATGAATTGGTAAGTGAATAAGCAAAATGTGGTATATGCATCCGAGACAGGGTCTCACTCTGCAGCCTAGTCTGTCCTGAACTCACTATGGAGCCCAGGCTGGCACTGGACTACAGGTGTGTGCCACCATGCCCAGCTTATGTGGTGCTGGGGAATCGAACTCAGGTACTTAGCAGTTGACTTAGGGCTTGCTAGGCAAGTGCTTTAACCACTGAGCCATTCTTCCAGCTTGGTTAAAGGACTTTTAAAAGATAACAAACATCTTCAATATCTTTTTCAGAGAAAAATTAGTTTATGCCACTGTATAGGAGTTTCTGCTAACAGTAATAAAAATAAAGCGAAATAGCTTTTAGTTTTGCAGATATAAGGGAATAGAAGTGTAACTCAAAATTTAAAGGACCAGTATTGCTCAATATCCTTCCAAGAAGCACAATCAAAATTAAAAACCTATGCCATGGAACTCAAGAACATCTACAGAGATGATCAAGAACATTAATATTCACTGGGGTTGGGAAGTAGCTCAGTGGCACAATACTTTTCTAGCATGCATGAGGTACTTAAGTCTGATTCCCAGCATTGTCGAGAAGAAAAGTAGGTTAATACTCATAAAGTCCAATGAACTTTTATGGAAAATAAAAAGGCGACAGAAATAATCAAGTATTCCTGGAATTTAGAAAGAAAGAAATTATAGTGTTGTGAGACAGAAAATGAGAATTATACAATTGGGAGATTTCAGCTAGGTTCAAAGGATGCATTACTGAATATGACAGTTTTATTCTTATTATAAAACAAAAGAGATTCACCTAATGAGTATTCTCGGCCCTTTTTTGAAGTAATCTCTAGTGCAACCTTATAAGGAAAATTATATATAGTGGTGCAGAAGGGTTACTGTACTTTCCACAGGTGCTGGAACTACACCTATGACTCCTGTTTCCTAATTAGTACTGTTCAGTTTCCTATTTGCTGTTTATAGTTACTTAAGTGTTAGGCGGTGCTTTTGAATTCAAAGGTCAGCTAAACTGTTGCAGGTGGAACCACCATGTTGTCCCATATAGAAATTCTAATCTTCAAATGTTAAAATTGATAAAAGGGGATACAATTCCTCTCTTTCAGCCAAAGCAAGGATTCTAGTTACAAAGAATAAACTGTGTGCTAAAGCTATATCCTGAATTCTCACTTCTCTTTTGCACTTTTATACTTACCAATTTACCAGCTCCATGATCTGTCTTTACCTCAGAACCAAGTGGAAGTGATGAGTCTGTTCCAGGGTGCTCTGGAGGCGGGGCCTCGCCCAGAACTATCAACCCCTGTGGGAAGGAGAGCAGGAGGAACCAGGAAACAAAACAAATCAGAGAAACAGCTTAAATGAGTCGTAACAATTACATTATTTTAAAAAGAATTAATCTCAAAGGGGCCAGGGATGGTTAACCAAGGAAGTTTTCTCTTGTCCTATAGTTCAGAAACAAACTACACCAGGCAGCAGCTTTGCTTTTCAAAAAAATTATTTCAACAAAAAGCCTAGTAATAGCAGAGTATTCAGCAGTTAAGGTGAAACACCTAGACTGAAGCTTTCCCTTTCTTCCACTCAACTGCTCTGACCTACATTGCTTGTGTTCACATCTTCCAAATCTAGTCTTTATCAGATTATGACATTTTATATTATTTTATAGTATACTGCCAACAAGACTCCACCAGGTTATAACTAGCAATGTAGTTATTATGGCTGAAGAATCACTATACCAAATGTGCTACTGTTGGGAATGGTGACCTCAACTATGTGTATTTGAGCAGACACAACAAGAGTGAAACAAAGGCAGAACAGTTCTTGCATAGAAACCAACAAGAGCTACCCTCACAGCAGCTCCTTCTCGAATAAGCATAAATAATACTTCAAATTAAGTTCCTGTTTGACAATTTCTAATTAAGATTTTTATATTCCCACCACGAAATAAAGGGATCAAACTAAGTCGTAATGAAATTCTGCATCAGAATCACCTGAGGAAAAGGAATATTATCAAATGAGACCTGCCCAGGTCCAGTATCAAAGCTGCTCAGTGTCTTGGAGGTTTGACATTATGCAGTCTAAATTTTTTGAAAGCATTTTGGGGTGTGTGGAAGGAAATTCTGGGAATGGAACCAAGGATCTTCGCTCTGAGTTATACATGCAATCAGTTGTTATTATTTGAGTAAGGTCTTGCTAATTTTCCCAGGCTGGGTTCAAACTTGCAACCCTCCTGTCTCAAGACTCCCAGGGTGCTAGGATTACAGGTTTTATGTAACCACACTCAACACTTCTTCCATTAACTCTTGATGTGAATTCTGAATTGAAAGAAAATATTACTAGACTTCATCAGTCTTGGCTCTCCAACAGAATTTCTCAGGTAACCACCTAAAACAGGTCTTTTTAGGGCCTACATATTTCAACTGTTTAGTCTGAGCTCTCTGTAAGTCATTTAATGCAAGCCTTTTTCCATCCATCCATCCCCCCACCTCTCTCTCTCTCTCTCTCTCTCTCTCTCTCTCTCTCTCTCTCTCTCAGTAGTTTGTGCCCAAATTGGAGACTGAACCCAGGGGCCTTGCACACTAAGCTACACCTCCAGCTCTTTTCAATTTTTTGAGGTAGGGTCTCACTTAATTGTCCAGGCCTGGCTCAAACTTTTGTTCCTCCAACCAACCACCAACTGTGCTGAGATCAGAGGTGCCCTCTAGAGAACCTAGCCTGATACAGATTCTTGTGAATCACAGAATCAGATCTATCCCTGGGTTCCGTTCTAACTCAAAAACCATTATGAAATAAGAGATGTAGGATGATAAAAATAACAATAAAAAGGTAAAACTTGAAGAGAAAATGAAATTTCATCTCAGTTTGAAAAAAATGAAAATATCTTCTTTTCCATCTGAAAGAAAGTGAAAAAACATCACATATTCTGGAATAAGACTACAGATAGCTTAATAAGAAAACAAAGTGGATAATCCTCAGAAAACAGAAAAAGACCTCAAAACTTTTCAAAGAAGTTGGACACAAATTTTGTTTAAAATAATGTGTTCCAAAAGAATTTAACTGAGGAAAACACATTTTATTTCCAGGTGTGTGCACTGACAAGCAT
Source organism: Ctenodactylus gundi (assembly GCA_004027205.1). NCBI lineage: Eukaryota > Metazoa > Chordata > Mammalia > Rodentia > Ctenodactylidae > Ctenodactylus > Ctenodactylus gundi. The sequence continues at coordinate 585,313 of PVKB01000089.1, read as the reverse complement.
CTGCTTTACAGTGAAAGAGTATACAGAGTATATTCCAGTTTTTATAAAGTACGCCTTGTTAGAAGAAACATACACTTCAAAATATTTTTTTCTGAAAACAATCATAACCTTATAAACCCTACCACTTCAAAGTAATAGCTATTTGTAAAAGATATCCTGTACACTATTGCCTTTGCAAAAGGTTTCCAGAAGATATTACCTGATTAAGAATCCAAATTTCCCTATTTCCTATATAAAGCAAGCCCAAACTCTTCATAACTTAATGCACTTCATAATCTGGCCCTATTTAATTTAGCTATTTCCAAATACTAATCTCATGTACCAAGTTAGTTATTCTTTCATTCATATCCATCAGCCATCCAATCATCTGTCAATTCATCAACATTTTAAGGTGCTCAGGATACAGAAAAAGGGTAGCAATCCTTCTCCCCTAAACTGACTCCAAGTGTTTACATTGTAAGACAGGGCAACGAAAAATGTAAAATAATGAGTACTGGGGAGGGAGGCAGTACTGGGAATTCAACCCAAGGCCTTGCACACGCTACCCAAGTGCTCTACTACTGACCTATACCCCAGCCATTTTTATTTTACTTTGATAAAGTCTCAATAAGGACTGGAGGAATGGCTCAGCAGTTACCATGCTTGCTTTACAAGCTCAAGACCCTGAGTTCAATTTCCAGCCCCACATAAAGCCAGGCATAATGACCCATGCCCATAATCCCAACACTCTGAAGGCTGAGGCAGACAGAATGCCTTGAGTCCAAGGCCAGCCTGGGCTACACTGTGAGACTGTGTCTCAAAAAAGCCCTAATAAATTGCTCAGGCTGGCCTTTGAACTTGTAGTTATCCTGCCTCAGCCTCTTCCATTGCTGGGATGACAGGCATGTGCCACCATACCTAGGTAAATGAAGTAAATTTTATATGGTATACTGGACTACGTCAAATGCTAAAGGATGAATAAATGGGGCTGGGTGTGTAGCTCATTGATTATAGAGTACTTGCCTAGGAAGCCTGAAGCTCCAACTTCAATCTCTAGTACCCTCCCCCCCATAATAGCTGGGCATGGTGGCACACACCCATAATCCTTGCACTACTGAGGCAGAAGCAGAAGGATTGCTTTGAGTTCCAGGTTATACTAGGTTACACAGCAAGTTCAGGACTAGGCTGAAATACAAGTAAGATCCTGTCTTTAAAAAATCCACGAATGAATAAATGAGAAAATAAAAGATAGATAAAAGTGGAAATTAACATTTTCTTATATTGGGCAGTCAATGTAAAATGACAAAAGCAACATCTGAGTAGATATTTGATAAAAAATGTTAACACATATTAGGGTTCTCTGGAAGAAGAGCCAAAGGAAAGGTTTCAAGGTTGAAACAAACCTAATGATCTGAAGAACTGTGAGGAATTGGTGTGGATACAACAGCAAGCTACGTTAAATTAGTGAAAACTAAAGTCGGAAAAGATGAGGGAGCTCTCACAGGGTCTTATGAGTAAGTATGTCAGGCTTTTGGTCTCAATAGGAAGTCAATAAAGAGTTTGAGCAAAAAGGAGAAATCATCTGTTTTATAGTTTGAAAGGATCAATCTAGGGACTAAGCTACAGGAAGAATGTGTACGGAAAAACAGAGCTGCAGAAAGAACAGTTGCAAAGATGGCAGCTGAGTGATAGAGCTGCACAATGTCTCCTTGTAGAACCACTTAAAAAGTTGAGACTATAGTTAAAAACCTTAAGTTATATGTAGCTAGGAGAGAGAAGAGTACCACAACAATTGAAAGGGGGCCAGGAAAAGATCAGAAATCCCAAAGAATCATTTGAAGTGTGTGTGTGTGTGTGTGTGGCGGGGGAGGGGGTGACAACAGCAGCTCAGGAAGCCGGCCAAGGCTGACTGCGGCCGGATTCTGCAGACGGGAAAGCTGGCTTGGGAGTCTGCAACCTCTGACGGAACTAGGAGAGGAAGGAGCGCCTCCCCCAGCAACTGAAAGAGGCCAAGAGAAGTCAGAAATCCTGAAGACATATTGGAAGTGGAGGAAAACAGCAGCTGACTGAGTGCAGCCCTGAGCTGCTGGCATCCACAGATGGAGGAAAGCCTGGAGACCAGAACCTCAGGCAGATCCAGAAGTGGGAACTGAAGCAGCTGATGCCTCAATCTCCAAAACCAAGCCTGTGGGTAGTGCAACTTACAAACGCACTGTGAGCTTTCCCTAGAAAAGACCTCCTGGAACCTAGATGAGAAGTAGCACTCGGCAGTCTTAACAGGCAATGATGTAAGCAGGAGTCATTTTTTAAAAAGAGCCCGAGACTGAACTCATTAGAATAAAAGAAAGCTCAGAAAAGTGTGCATCAGGGTTTTGGGGCCACTCTTAAACAATGCCTAAGAAAAAAGTGGAACAAGAGGCAGCTGTGGAGAGGAAAGGCCATGGACCTCCTGAAGGGCTGTGTTTAGTGAGAGTACCCCAGAGGGTGGAGAGCCCACCCTTGGAGGAGGGATGTCAGGACAGGTGGAAGAGCATTGCTGAGGGGGGTAGGGGTAATTAAGACATCTCAGAGGCCATCAGGCTGTGGGGGTTCTTCCTCACTACCTTTTACCAGCACAGAACAAAGAGAAACTGCAGGTTCCTGCCCCCACACTGTCATACCCTTTTACAGAAACCTCTTGGTTAGGCCTTTAAAGTGAAGTCCCTCAACAACAGAAACATGGGAAGAAGACAAGGCAGTAGGACACCCAAAGAGATGTCTGAGACCCCAGAAACTAATGTCATGGGCTCTGAAATAGGAAAACTCAAGAGAAGGAAGTCAAAAAGCAAATAAGTGAGTTGAACAACCAATTCAAACAAGATATTCTCAAAGAAATTCAAGCAGTGAGCTTAAAGAGGAACTTAATAACCAAATAGTGGTCCTAATGGAGACAAAGCTTACTGAGCACATAGAAGCCACAAATAAAAAGTTGGCAGAAGTAAACAAGAAAATGCAAGATATGAAAGAATATTTTAATACAGCAGTAGAAATTTTGAAGAGAAATCTAGGTGAAATTCAGGATATGAAAAACTCATCTGAAAGCAGGGGAAGTTGACCTGAACATACAAAACTGAGGAAACAAACGCTATAATTAGGCCTGACTCCAAAATTAGAAATGAACAAAGTAGCTGGATACAAAAACTGATGGATAACTCAAAGAGAACCAGTATCAAAATTATGGGGGGTGAAAGAGTAGAAGACAGATATAAAGAATTTATTCACTATAATCATGCAAGTAAATTTCCCAAATCTAGGAAAAGAAACTAATTTACAGGTACAAAGAGCTATTTATAACACCAAATAACTTCAACCTGCAACGAGACATGCCACGATATATCACAATCAAAAACTCAGAAATACAACGTGAAGAGAAAATACTAAAGCAGCAAGAGAAAAACAGGCATTATTCTACTAAGGTAACTCTTTCAAATTACTGCAGTTTTCTCAAGGCAAACTTTAAAGGCCTGAAGAGCCTGAAGCAAAACAGTGTTAAAAGACAGCAACTGTCAACCCAGCAAAATTATCCCTGAAAATTGAAGGAAGTAAAAATTTTTCATGACCAAGAATCCCTAAAAAAATTTGGGACCACTAGCCCAGTACTGCAGAAAATAATAGAAAGAATCTTTGAGAGAGGCAGAGAGACAGCAGCACCAAAACACATGGAGGAAAGGAAATATCTCAAGTTAAAAAAAAAAGAGAGAGACTGGTACTTCAATCATTTGATTGGTATTCTTCTAACACAGTACTAGCTGTTTTATAAAATCTGTGAAGCTTCCCCACGTAATGTTTGTAATAGTATATTGTATATTAATTTACAAGACATAATAATTATATTCAACATGGGGAACTGGTATGAAATCTTTAAAAAATATCTGTGCATGGAATTTATGGGTGAATAGGTAGATAAAATGATAAACCAAGTCTGGCAAAATGTTAGTAATTAGTGAAATATGAGTAAATTTATAAAAGTTAAGAAACTGAAATAACTAAGTGTGCGATTATATCTATTGCTTTAAGTGTAATATACTTAGGTGATACAGATTTAAGTTCATTTACTGTAGCAATTCACTTACTCCGTCTTTAATGTAAGTTTATCCTAAGAAAACTGACCGATGTAATGATAACCTGAATGTCTAAACATTTACCTTTCAGTATTCAGCTAAGGCATATGAAACTTAATTTGTTTTTCTTTCTCACATTTTCTAGCCTTATGAATTACATTGCTCTTTTTCTTCTCTCATGTGGACTGGTGGGTGAGGCTTTGTTAAAGAATCTCAACAAAGACATAGTAAGATATTAGAAAAAGAAACTTTTGGCAAATATCCCAATAACGGCTCTGCTGGTGCCAGAAAAGAGACAACTAGATTTGGCCACTGCAGCCCATTCTAGGTGTGGGAAGCTGAGCTAAAGAGTGGTGATTTGAGTGGAGAAGTGAGTAAGATGCAGAAAATTAAGTATGTTAAATATCGCATGGTTTCTCTGATTTGGGAAATTCAGAACACAGGCACTCTATGGAACCAAATGTGTGTGACAGTGGGAATTAGGGGGAATGGGGAGGGTCTGGGAGGGCCAAAAACTGGAAGGGATTGTAAAGCTGATGTTATATACATGTGTACAAAATACTCAATTTCATTCTAAACATTATGTATTGCATATATATTAATAAAAATGGTGGTGGGGGGTGGGGAAGAACAGTTGCTTGGATCAAAATGTTTAGACTCCAGATTCTGACTTCTGATGACAGAACTGATCAAATGTGCAAACTGTATGCAAATACGCTCTTACGATATAAGGGAGGATGTCAGAGACCTTGCCAAGGTTTCTGGCCTCCATAACTAGAAAAAAGAAGATCCCTTTAATCTGGATCATAGGTCCTTTGAGTACATTAGTTTAAATTAAACCTATATTTGCCACTACTAACACAGTATTTGTTGACATGTTAATTGCTACAACTTTTGTACATTGCTTCCCTCCACCAATATTTGTAAGTTCACTACAGCATATAAAATAAAAAGAATGGAGCTTTAAGTTATATATATAAACTTTATATACTCAAAATATTTATAAATTTATACACAATCACACATAATTTATATACACACATTGTATGTACGTGTATATGTATGTCTGAAGAAGTGGAATGGTGAATCAAACCCAGGGTGCTCACAAAGTGCTATCATTCACAGCCCATTTTTTACTTTTGAGATAAGATCTCAGGCTAAGCTGATAATCTGCCTACCCTCGATGCAAACTTTTGATCCTCCTCCCTCAGCCTTCCAGAGTGCTGGAATTAACAGGACTGGGACACCCCAACCTGCCTTAATTTATTTTATACCTCATCCAGAAAACATGACAACAGTGCAAAAGGAACAAATAAAAGGCATGTAAATAGTAAGAATTCATTCATGCAAGTTGTATTTATTGAATGCCTATCATGTATAGAATGAGAATTTAAAAAGAAACAGTTTACTGTAAGACTATTCTGTTCATTTCGTCTTGGAAAAAACAAGTACATAAGGCATTAGAATGACAGTGCTATAACAGATGTTTAGAGAAGGCGATGCTGACAGTAGAAACAAGTATAGCCTAAGCTGATACTCTTGGAAGTCATGATTTTTGAGAGGCCTACGTGATTAATTAAAATATCCTCAAATATTCACTACTTTTTTTTCTTTGTGGTACTGAATTTTGAACCCAGGGGCTAATGTATCCTAGACAAGTACTCTACCAATGAATTTTAACCTCAGCACAGTTAACCTTCCTTCCTCAGCCTTCCAAGTAGTTGGAATCATAAGTGTTTCCACATGTGGTTCAGTGCAACTATCTAATGTTTTAGGCCCCTTTCTGTATATAAACTGTTACATTTCACAATAACATTCACTGGGAAAAGGTGGGCTCATACTGACAGTCATGAAAATGAAAGGTTATCATCAAGTAAGAAAAGTTTACAAAGGTTTCCTTCATGCTTGTCATGGCAATCACAAGACAGACTTCTAAAGCACTCCGGGTTTCATTGGGTCAATGAGGCATGGCTGTGGTCATTCGCATGACTAGCAATAAACCTATGACTATCGAAGAGATAGCAGAAAAGATAGCAGAAGGTAGAGATGAGGGGCAAAAGCATCTCCCTACTCTTAACCTCTGCCCCATAAGTCAGAACTAGGCTTCCTATCCCAGAAACCTCGAGGTTGAAGTGAACTTCTGCTTTAAAATCCAAAAGAACTAGAATGCATTACAAATGTATGCAGTATTAAATTCTTTTGTGGGAAATAAAAGGCTGTTCTAAAAAAAAAAAACGAAATTAAAGGTAAGGTGTACTATCAAATGTTCATTCCGCTTTGTCACTTTGAGCAAAACAATCTTCTCTATTAGTTTTAGGATAAACCATGACCCCACGCTGCAGATCAGTTCCTTCGTAAGAAACACACTGTGCTACGTGGATAAGACAACAGTTTACCCATGGGAGCCTCAACTGTTACAGAAAAATTTTAAGAATAGTTTAAGCTTTAGTTTCCATTCAGCACCTTCTCTATCCAGAGATTAATGTTTTTCTACATCCTATCCTCAGTAAAATTTCCATCCTTAGCAATGGTGTGTAACTTCTCAAATAAGGCAGAAGGAGAAATAAAAAATAATGTACCAGACGTAAATGCAGAAGAGTACTGTAAATGCAGAAGAGTACTGTTCAGGGAAAGAGATCTCCTTCAGCATTAGACCTAGCTCACTGCGTATACTGGACCCCAGTTTTATAGAACAGGTGTGACATGTGTCACAGAAATGATGACAAAAAGCCAAGAGCGGAGTGTGTTAGTTAACACTCTGGAGTCAGATAAATGAGTTTAAATTTAGTTCTGCCTCTATACTGTATGATTAACTCTGAACACTAAGCACGTGAGTGAATTTTTATTTAGCACATACTTGAGGCATTCTATTATTTTCCTTTCTCTTTGTAAGGCATAAGAAGGTTTAAAATATATGCTGGCCAAATAAAATTAAAACAGTACCGCAGCAGATTGAAAAGTTCATGAATTGCTAGAAATCATATTCTTCCTCCAGAAAGCAACAGGAATCATTACTTCTAAAAGGAACCTGAAATATTCCTATGTAGCATGGAAGGTAATACCTAACAATAGTTAAATTATGACTTTTTTTTTTGAGAGAAAGGTAGAGGTGGTAATTGAACATGAACCCAGGGCCTTCATTCACACTAAAGACACAACCCTGGCCACACCTCTCCTTTCTAATTTTTGACACACAGCCTTGGTAAATTGCTCGTGTTGGATTTGAGCTTGCAGCAATTCTCCTGCTTGTGTGCTAGAGTACAGGGCTTACAGGTATGTGACACCACATCTGGAACGTGTGCTTGTATTCTAAGATCTTGCTATATACAGTTCAGGCTGGCTTTGAAGTTGTCCTGAAGCCCAGACTGGCTTCATACTCTCAATCCTCCTGCCTCAGCATCCTGAGGTGGGACACAGCTGTCCACATTGGGATAATAGCTAACTTTTGACAGAACAGTGTACGAGTCCCAGGATCACCTACAATAACTTCCTTTGGGGAATAAATCATTTAAAGAAAATTTACACTATCAGACAACCAAGTAAAACCTTCAAAAGAAATGCCTTACCATCTCTCTAATCTTCTACTCAAACACAAAATTTTAAACAACTAAACATCAAACCTAGACTCATTTCATGAAAAGGTCTGTATTGTACAACCCAAGTAATTCTGGAACCCTAATCCACCCTATCAAAACATGGGGATAAGGAAATCCTGCTATTTTAATAACTCAAGAAAGTTACCAAGTACTTAAAGTGATTACTAAAGACCAAATGCTATGAAGCCAGATACTCAAACTTCCAGATTTTGGAAACGCTCAAATGTATGACCATGCACAAACTACAACCCTTCAACCTTCTCACTTGTTCTCTTAAAAACTGGAGATAATGAGTGTAGTGGTACATGCCTATAATTTCAACACTCTGGAGACTGAGGAAGGAAAACTATGCCTTCAAGGCTAGTATGGCCTGCATAGTGAAATCCTGTCTTCAAAAAAAAAAAAAAGCCAAAAATGCTTAGCACACTGTATGCGCACAATGCGACTGCTGACAGGTTTCCATTACTGACATGGTGCTTGCTTTTTATGTAGCAGTATAACACTGTTAAACTCCACGGCATGTTACACGGAGTTAAGAGATTTCCCTTAAAATGTGTCGTTACCCCAACATCCTTGAATGCTACCTTTGGAAACAGGATCTTCACAGAAATCAGAATTAAGATGAGCCATTTTTTAGTATAGGACCTAAACACAAGTGATTTTTTAAAGTGGGGGGGGGGGGGGGGCGCGGCGTGTTGGACACAAGCATGTGGAAAAGAAATGGCCTAGTAAAGATAGAGGTAACAAACCAAAGGAACAGTAATAACCGCCAGAAATTAAGTTGGAAAGAAGCAAGCAAAGACTCTTCTAGAATCTTCAGAGAGGCATGGTCACCCCAAACACTTTGATTTTATTTATTTACTTACTCATTTATTTTGAGACATGGTCTTGCTCTGCAGTTCCGGCTCGTCCTGAACTCACTATGCAGCCCAAGCTGGCCTTTAAACTTACGCAATCCTCATGCCTCAGCCTCCCAAGTGCTAAAATTACAGGCGTGGGCTACCATGCCCACTTTATATGGTGTTGGGGAATCAAACTCAGAGCTTTGAGCCTGCTAGTCAAGCTCTTTAACCGCTGAGCTATTCCCCCAACCCCACACTTTAATTTTATATTTCCAGGCTTTAGAATTGCCAAAAAAAAAAGTGTTTCTGTTGTTTTAAGGCCCCCGGGTTGTGGTTTAGTTATGGTAGCTAGAAAACCAGTACACCTGTTGAAAAAGACACTGTGCGAAGTCCAACAGCTTGGAGGCTTTTGCAGGCAAATAGAAGAAACTTGAGAACATCATGTTTAGTGAAGTGAGTCAGAAGCAGAAGGTGAAACATCGAATGGTCTCTCTAATAAGAGAAACCCAGATCACAACTATCTCATGGAACTTAAAACAAAAAACAAAGTGAACCAGGGAGGTATCGTGGGGAGGAATGGAGGGGTGGGTAGGGGGGAGGGATAAGAGAGTGGGAAAGTCCTTGTTACCTAGACAAGATACATATGTGCACAAAATGCTCAACTTCATTGTAAACCTTAAAATTTGTACTTATACATATCAATAAAATCGGGAAAAAAAGAGAAAAAGACACTTCAAAAAAGCCATAATGATTTAATAAAGTTGTGGGTCTTCTTCACATATTACCTTCTACTCTATCTGTCAGAACTTTGTTACAGACCCTCTATAATCAGGCTGCCAAAAAAGAAAATGTGTTACAAAACATTACCCACAGCGTTGTATTTTAAAGATCAAGGAAATGAAGCTCAGAAATGTTAAGTGAAAGACTTCCATTCTAGATGGCAACCAAGTAACCCAGCTATGCAATGTCTCCCAAGGACTCCCTTAAGCAGTTGAGAATACAATTAAAATTGTCCGTTCAACTTAGCTAGGAGAGGAAGGAGTGCCCCAACAACGGAAAAGAGGGCACAGGATGATCAGAAATCTTGAAGATACATTGGAAGCCAAGGAATACAGCAGCCCTGGAAGCCACCATAGTGTCCTGGAGCCGCTGGCATCACAGATGGAGAAAAGCCCGGAGCCCAGAACTTCTGACCAAGACAAGTGCAGATCAGGAGAAGTGGTAATTGACAGCAGCTGGTAGCCCCAGCCTATAAAAACATAATGCAAGCTGCAAACACACTGAGCTCCCCCTACAAAAGACCTCCCGGAGTGTAGACCAGAAGCAATGCTTGGCAAGCATGGCAGGCAGTGATGTAGGTGGGAACCATTTAAAAAAAAAAAAGCCCAAGACTGAACTGCTCAGAGTTAAAGAAGGCTCAGATGGGCATACCAGGGTTTTGGGGGTCATTCTTAAACAGCACTTGGGAAGAAACCAGCACAAGAGACCGTCGTGGAGAGAACAGCTGTTGACCCACAGAATGGTTCAGGTAGTAGTGGGAGCACCCCTACAGGTGTAGAGCCCCGCTCTTGTGGGGAGGGAAACCAGGACAGGCAGGACACCTTTGCTGAAGGGTTGGGGATGATCATGGCACCTCAGAAGCTACTGCACTATTCAGACCCCCTCACTGCCTACCCCGAACACAACTTAGAGGATTTTCGGCTCCCCACACACAGCCTCAAACCCATTCAAAGAAACCTCTTGGCTAGGCCTTTAAAGTAAAGTTCCTCAACAACAGAAATGTGGATATACACAGAAATGCCTGAGTCCCCAGAAACTAATGTCATGGACTCTGAAAAAGTGGAACTCACAGGAAGGGAAGTCGAAAGGCTAAAGTCAAACAGCCAATTCAAACAAGATATTCTCAAAGAAATGCAAACGATGATTAGCAAGCTTGAAGAGGAACTTACTAAACGAACAGTGGTCCTAATGGAGACACCGAGCGTACTGAAGCCACAAATGAGAAAATGCAAGATATGAAGAACGTTTTGATAAAGAAGTAGAAAATCTGAAAAATGTAGCTGAAATTCAGGATAAGAAAAACTCATTTGAAAGCAAGGAAAGTCAACTCAAACACGGTGAGGACAGATTTTTAGATCTTGAAGACAAGGCTGAGGAAACAAAAAGCTATAGGCATGACTCCAAAATTATAACTGAGCAAAGCAGCTGGATATAACATCTGATGGATGACTCAAAGGAAACCAACCTCAGAATTATGAGTGTGGGGGAAAGCGCAGAACAGAATACTGAAGGTATAAATAATTTATTCACTGAAATTATGCAAGAAAATTCCCCAAACCTAGAAAAAGAAAATTAAATGTCAGGTATAAGGAACTTACAGAACACCAAGTAATCTCAACCAGCAACAAGACTCACAATGTATCATAATCAAAACCTCAGAAATTCAACATAAAAAGAACATTAAATCAGCAAGAGAAAAAACAGTCATTATTTTACCAAGGCAAAACCATTCAAATCACCATAGATTTCTCAATGCAAACTTTAAAAGGCCAGGAAAGCCTGGAGCAAAATCATTCATGCTTTAAAAGATGGCAAATGTCAACCCAGGTTGCTGTATCCAGCAAAATCAACCCTGAAAATTGAAGGGGAAATAAACATTTTTGATGACCAAAATCCCTAAAGAAATTTGTGATGACTCGCCCAGCTTTACAGAAAATATTAGAAGGAATCTTTAAGAGGGACAAAGAGACAAGCAGCAACAAAGAACAGAGAGGAAAGGAAACATCTAAAGGGAAAGTGTAGGGGCTGGAGGAATGGCTCCGCTGTTAAAGCGCTTGCTTAGCAAGCGCTAAATCAAGTGCTAAGCACCCGAGTTCAATTCCTCAGCACCACATAAGCTGAGCATCGTGGCGCACACCTGTAATCCCAGCACTCAGGAGGCTGAGGCAGGGGGATTGCCCTGAGTGCAAGGCCAGCCTCTGCTCCACAGTGAGTTCAGGACCAGCCTGGGCGACAAAGCAAGACCCTGTCTCAAAAAAAAAAAAAAAAAAAAAAAAAAAAAAAAAAAAAAAAAAAAAAAAAAAAAAAAAAAAAAAAAAAAAAAAAAAAAAAAAAAAAAAAAAAAAAAAAAAAAAAAAAAAAAAAAAAAAAAAAAAGAGGAAAGTGTAACAAAAATATAAATCAATCATTTGAGTTGTATCCCATTAAAACAGTATAAGTTCTCATTTAAAAAAAAGAAGAAAAAGAAAGAAATGTTAAGTGACATAATTTCCTAAGGATACAGAGCTACCTATCTGGTAGCAAAGTCAAGCCTCGTACCAAAAAGTACCAAGACCAAATTTGGTGTTCCTTTAATACATTATAACCTCAACAATAAAACTGTTTTATAATAAATATGTAACCAAAACTCTAGAATAACTATTTAAGATATTGAGGAATATCTAAGACTTTAAACCAAAAGCCAAAAGTAGGTAAGACTATCTTTTCATCTTGAACACGCTGCCAAAATAATTATCTATTCATCAAGAAAATAAAGGTACTCATGCCTTTGACTCAGGTAAAGATGTCTATCATTACTTGTTTTATAATGTAATTTAAATTAAAAATTTTTGAATAGTCAGCAAGAAAACATAATTAGTCAACAGAAAATGTAACAGTGTGCATGCAATGTAATTAGTTTATTAAATAAATTACTTATGTATCTTGGTGAAAAATTAGCGGGAGAAAATACATAGAAACATTTGTACAGGGTTAATTTTAAGTTGGTTGCAGAGGAAGGGGAGACATACCTAGACATACTTAGAACCATTTGTGTTTTATAACTCTGTGTTAATTTCCAAGTTTCCTAAGAATTAAAGAACTAAACAGTATTTCATCAATTCTAAGCTTTTTCACATACTAACACCTTTTAAATTAAAATGTACCTCAAAATTGCTATGTCCTAGCTTGATTGAAATAATTTCTCTGTAGTACATAAAATTATCATACATTTTAAAATCAATGGCATCTTGCATACTATGAAATATGGTGGGGTTTTTTTCCTTTTCTTTTCATGACAGTCTTACTCTATAGCCCAGGCTGGTCCTGAACTCACTATATAGCCCAAGCTGGCCTCTAACACATGGCAATCCCCTTGCCTCTGCCTCCTAAATGCCACCATGCCTGGCTTTATGTGGTGGTGGGGAACTGAACCCAAGGCCCTATGCATGCCAGGCATGCACTTAAACCCCTAAGCTACACACCTAGCCCATATGGTGGTCTTATAATGAAGAACTAATATAAGGTTACATACACACATATATAAGCCCACATTCTTAGGCATGTATTTATAAATGTATGTAGATGAACTACAATATAGTAATCTCAGTCCTTAATAAAAGACTCTAGGTCTCAAATGTATAAATTCCCCATGTAACATTAGGTTATAAAAGCCTAGGAGACACTACACAGTTAGTTAGCCCTTATACAAAAAGACATCTTCCCACCTCAGGATGGGTATATCCAGTCACCTGGCTATTCTTAGTCACCAGTTCAGATTCACATTCTATAAATTTCACCTAGATTTTTCCTTTGTGAAGATGAGTGAAAGAAAGCAGAATAGCTCATGAAGCATTTTATAGTTAGTCAGGATTTAATTTGTTCCCTATTCTAAGAAAATTATTACTAAAAAGAAGCCCTTAGGCCTATGTCCTCAATTATAATTAAGGCCCAATACTTTGAGATGTACATATAAACTAAATTTAAAACAAAACGAGAAAAACAGTCCAGTGCATCTTTTAGGATGAAAGTTTAAATGAGTAGATACAGAAAAGAGGGCACCAAACTTTTACTTCAAAACTACACTGTTTTGTTCATCTTGTCAGCTGCTCATCCTTTAATTCTTGGCCTACTATTTCATGCATGTGCTCCAAAGCACAGCAGTTTTCTTAGGAAATTCATTAAGGATGAAAACTTATTGTCAGGAGCAATACATTAACTGTGAACTGTACAGGTAGGCAGTAAACTTTATGTATAAGGAGTGAATTTCCTTACTATGTAACCCAAAGTGGCCTCAAACTCATAGCCCTCCTGACTCAGCCCTCACTGATGGGATCACAAGAGTGTACCACCATGACACACACACACACACCCCACCACCACCCACCCCACCCCTATTGTCACCATCAAAAGCTCTCAGATAATTATCAGTCCTCTGTAGAGAAAACAAGGAACAATAACAATCCTAATCATCAATGTCTAAATTTGCTTGATTATTTAGGAAAAATGCCTCCCCCCCCCCAAGAAAACAAGACAAGGGGCTGAAAGAATGGCACAGAGGTTAAAGCACTCAAACAAGGACCCAAGTTCATTCCCCAGCACCACAGTTGTGTTGGCCCACCCTGTAATCCCAGCACTTGGGAGGCTGAGGCAGGGGAACTGCCCTGAGTTCAAGACAAGCCTGGGTTATATAGTGACCTCAGGACCATCCTGGGCTACAGAATGAGACCCTGTCTCAAAAAAAGAAAAGAAGAGAAGCTTAGCATAGAGAAGTATTTAATCAAAAAAGCAAGATCGTGAAATTCCTCAGTGAACATTATGACTGGTATAGTCAGTGGCTTCCATTATACAGTTTTATTTTCTTATTTACCAGTATCCCAGATAGTTACACTGTTGTCTTCTAATCACACACTAATTAAAAATTATAGCCTAACAGTGTCTTCTGTACTATAATAAGCAATACCAGGCTCTTAAAGCACTGTATCAGATCATTATATCATTTATCTTGATGTGTTACTGAAAGGATGAAAGGGGATGGGGAAAGAGGGATAATGGTAGTTTTTAGCTAGGTTGAAAAACACCAGACACTTAACCCTTACCTTATTAGCACGTATCTGTTTGTAAATATCTGTTTGCTGACGGATTCGATATTCCAAGTCGGAAACATGTGCCTGGAGCCAGTTCCAGCGGCTGACAATAGCTGCTCGATCTGCAGCCCATCTCCATTCTGATCTGCGTCTCCTAAAAGGAAATAAACTCAGTGAAACTCAAGAGTAGCAGTAATATCTATACCAACTTGGATAATGGTAAAGTGTTTGATTTTAACTTCTAAAGGCATTTACATCCTAAATCTAATGTCAAGAAAGATCGACTAATACACACAGAGACACACAACCCCTACACAGATGTGGGGTAAAACTCTTCATAGGGATATTTCCTAAATTAACCAAGTGGAACTACCTTCTAGTACCACGGTTGTATGGCATAAACTTCCTCTGAAACTGTCTTAATGTCTCAGGAGATGTAAGCAGTTTTCACACTGAAGTAAAACATACATAATAAAAATCTATATTAAAAAATCCAAGAGCTATAAGACATTATTAAAGCTAATAAAGAATTCAGCAAAGATCAACACATTGCCAGAAAAATATTAAAGTTAATACTGTATTTCTAAAAAGGCTTTTACAAATATAAATGGATATAGCCAAACTTATAAGAGTGTCTTTGGGATATAATACAGAAAACAACTTCTAAAGACATGAACACCATCTAATTTCCAACATACAATTAAAACTTTAGTAACGAAGTTAAAAGTCCTGGTACTGACTGATCAGAGTATTTGTAATATACATAACAAGAATAAAGTATCAGTATTACAGAACTCCAAGAAATAAAAACAGGTAATAAAAATAGTAAATTCATAACATAAATTCAGATGACTAGTTATTGAACAAACATTCATCTATTTTATTAGCAGGATTAAAACACTAATAGTAGATAAAATATTAAAATATTATTTTAAACCTGGACTGAAACTCAGAATAAAATCAGGGGCTAGAAAAACAGAATGGGCACTGAGTGTGTGGCCTGCAATCCCAGCACCCTGGAAGGCTGAGGCAGGAGAACTTTAGGATCAAGCCCAGTATGGACAACTCAGTGACACTCAGTAAGACACCATCACTAAATTAAAAAATACAAAGGGAAAGGTATACAATCGAAGCAAAGACCCTGAGTACCCTGTGGGAAACAGAACACAGAAATTTGTATTTCCATTCCTGATAACAGCCAAAAAAGAAAAAGAAAAAGAAAAAAAAAAACCCGACCCTGGCACCACCACTTAAAATGAAGAGTATGACGGAAATACTTAGCTTGGTGAAAAAATATGTATACCCGACTATTATGAAATTCTTCTAATAGAACCTTTACAACTACAGGAGAAAAACCCATTCACTGAAGAATTTGTAATTAACTAAAACTTAATTATATATAGTTTTTAAAGGGATAACATAAAACAACCAGAACTCTGTATCAACACAAATCTCAGAAGAAAATATTAATTTTTAAAATCACATGAGTAGTATATAGGGTAGACACAAGTTAAAGGAATTTTGCCAACTTAATAATCTATATGTATGACTAAATCTCAACAACATGGAAGGGGAAAACTACACAAAACTAAGAAGATAAACATTAAACGAACAATACTAAAAACTGCTATAATGCAGCTATGTAATAAATATATAACATATACATAAACGATACTCAAATACAGTCAGATTCTCAGTATCTCTCAGAAGGGGAATAGAAAAGTTGGATTTTAGCTCTACTTGTAATATATGACCTTAAAAAACTGATAGAAATATGGCAATATTTACTATTCTTTAAATATTAGAACAGGATGATGTTTGCATAAATTTTGTATTCAAAGTACTTCATAAATTTTCACAATTATTTGTTTGGGAGGTCACATTGCCTTCAGTTCCACTTCCAATTAGGATGCACATACAATTAAAAAATTTCTACCAATAGAGCTAAATACAGCATAATGTCAAAGATTAAAAAGAAACATCTGACCATGATAGGTTCAGAAAAAGTATTTTAACTTTTGAATGGTCCAAACACATACTTAAAAAATTATGTATTTTCCTAGAAACAAGGCACCTTACTTGATCCTGATGAAATAAATACAAGATACATTTTAAGTAGCAAAATGCTTCAATGTTGGTTGTAGGTCTAATATGACCCGATTTCAAGAAAAGTGGACTCTATGCATGAACACAAAATACTCAACCTCAATGTAATCATTACATATATGTATTAATAAAAATGGAGAGAAAAAAATGACCCTGAGAGAGATCAAGCATAATATAGTGATCATTCTTTAACTACAAACATATCTTCCTCCCTTTTAAGAGATAAAGCTAATTCGCCTACATATCCTACCCAACTTTCACTTCCCTCCAGGCTGACCACTGTCCTATCCTACAACATCTCTTGGTTTTATGGATAGGTTTCTTATTTTCTAAGGCACAACAGGTCCCATCGATCATTGCTAAACTATTCTTTTCAACACTAGTCAATCACATTTTTCAATTCCCATTGAGTAGAAACTCAAGCTTCTTCCTGTTAAAGCAATCACCAGCTCCTTTTCTTCTTTAAAAAAATTCAGGATCTTCAAGGAAAGACTAATTAAAAGGGTAGCAACCACCGTAAAAGGCAACAATCAAAGTCAAAAGTGATGAAACATTCATTTAATAAGTTTACTCGCTAATTTATCTCAATGAACACACTATAAATAGTCAAAAAGTTTCCTTGATGAAAACCAAAGCAAGGAAAAGAGAAATCCTTGGCAAATGCTACTTTCTTCTTAGTCAACCTTGGCAGACAAAGAATCCTCGTAACGCCCCACTGAACCCAATGGTCCCTCACTGAGGTACTAGGCAGGGTTATAGCCCTGCGCCGCCACCACCTTTTTGTGGTGTTGGGGAATCGAACTCACGGTCCTCGTTTTAACCGCAGTGCCATTCCTCCAAACTCCTCTTGCTTACTGTTAAAAACACAAAAAAGCAACACATCTGAAAATCTAGTATGAAAACACAAAAGAAAAAAATACAACATTTTCACCTGTAAGAATTTTGATAGCTATCTTTTTTCTATAATAGTCAAGAAAATCCTTTTTCAATTTTTCTGATGTCTGAAGTACTAGGCCGGAGGAGCTAGCATGCAGCTGCAGCGTGAGGGCTTCCCATCAGCACCCCACCCCACCTCCCAAGAGGCCCTGAATTCCATGCTAGCAGCTCCAGTAGAAGAAGAAACCAAGTAAGAATCCTACTATTCTTGTAGTTCCATAGGTACTCTACTAAGTAAAATACAAACTGATCCTCTTGGTATATATTTTTGGAGGCTAGCCAATGAACTCACTGCAGAAAGAGCAACAGATGAGTAGGACTAGCAATCCCCAGCACAGGTTTGACTCTGTAAGTTCACCTCTTCTTACATGATAGTTTAGAACTGGAGATTTCCAGTAGGAGGTTGTCACACTGTAATTATAACCTGTAATGTTTAAACACTGGCAGAAAATAGAAAACTCTAGGTCCAGTGTCCACAAAGTAGTGTCTAGAACACGAGCAATGAGTGGAAAGCTGACTAAGCTGTCAGCAAGGTGTGCAGTATATATACAGTTAATGAGCTGTAGGTGAGGTGTGTTATGACCAGTCTCAGTGACAGAGCAGATCACCAAACAAAGTAAGTGCTCAACAAAAACAAGTAATTAAAACACAAGTTTGTCAAAAGTAAAGGCAGATTCCCCCCAAATTCAAAATGTACATTTATTACTCCTGATTTATACAGCTCATAAAGAATAAGCACTGATTTAGTATCGTGGACATGCTTAATGCTACACAGACTTCAAAAGAACACTGGGCTGGGGTATAGTGGCACATGTCTGTAATCCCAACACTCTGGGAGGCTGAGACAGGAAGATCACAAATACTGGGCAACTTAGCCAACCTTCGTCTCAAAGAAAAAAGGGGGGCCTTGTCTCAAAGCATAAATAGAGCTGGGGATATAGTTCACTGGGAAAGCCACAAGCCCTATTCCCAGACCACCAAAAATGTGTGTTTGGGGACAAGGGGAACACACAGGGAGAGAGACATGCCAGAGGTTAACTTGCAGAATGATATTTTAAACACAGGATATCCCAAAGTTACCACTACACATAAGTTTAATATTCCTGCATATAATAATTTTGGGAGACCCTAAGAGTTTCTAAAGTAATCTTTATCAGTAATGAAGACTTCAACACTGATGAGTCTCTTAACTCTTTCCTTCAGCTCTTTGCTATCAATTACTGAAATAAGGACTTTAAAACTGTGTCTAAGCAGGAGTATTATTTTTCTGTTCAACTTCAGTTTGTATCAAAATAAGTCCACAAGTACTGTAGTTATCACAGGCATGGGAATTCTTTTCAACACTTATTTTGCTTCTTGCTTTTAACAGTTTTTAATGGCAAGTGTGCTTTGGCTGCATGTGCTATGTAATAAGTAATTAAAATTTGCACTATAAAATGCTTTTCATTTCCTAAATACAGTAGAATGCAGTATCAATATTTGCTTGTGATGTTACATGAATAAATGTTAATGTTGACAGCTATATGTCAGTGTCAATTTCCGTAAGAAATACTTGTTGTATTAATAGTTATGTTCTTAGATTTGTGAACTCCTCTTTTTTTGAGACAGGGTCTCACTCTGTAGTCCAGGCTAGTTCTGAACTCAGTAAGTAGCCCAGGCTGGGCTTGAACTCATTCATGGCAATCCTCCTCCCTCAGCCTTACTGGTGTGCACCAACATGCCCAGTTATGTGGTGCTGGGGAACCAACTCAGGTATTTAGTACTAGGCAAGCACTTTAACTGCTCAGCTATTCCTCCAGGCCAGATTTGTGAACTTTAACAGTTCTTTTCACAGGACTAGCAGAATATCATGATACATCTGGTATTGAGGATATGCTACTGAATCCAGGAACGTAAGAGCATTTAATGTATTCAAGCCAAAAACCATGTCTCCTATAGAAAAATAAATGCTCTTTACAAAACATTTATATATGACTTAATATTCTTTACAAATATTCTGAAATTATGTTAAAAGTACTTTTTTCTCCCTACAAATTTAAGGCTCAGCTTCTATGCTGACTAATGTGTCAAAAAATGAAATGTTTAAAAAGTTCTTTACAATCATGTCAAATAGAACTGCTAATAAAATGGTTCATTAGAAAATTATCAACATAGGGACTTCCACATAAGGAAATTTAACCTCAGCTAAACGTGAGTAAGCAGCCTCCTTCTATTTTAGTAGAAATTATACACCAAATTCTCAAAGGCATTAATGAGAGGCTCTTACTGTATCACATAAGGAAATGATTTGGATCACTTAGTTCAGAAACAGTCACCATTAATTCTGTTTAGGTAAAGGTGGTAAGAAATGTAATATCCACTATCACAGAACAAAAAAATAAGAATTTACAGTATTATTCTCTCAATTTATCCATAGGGCATGAATTCAAATGTACCAATTCTTTGTACTTTACAAACCCTACCCTCAAAACCTACAGCATTGCTACACAGTAGAAGTAGATACATCTTTTATATCAAAGATAATATACGGCATGAGCTACTGATTTATATGAAGTAACACCACAGCCAGGCATAGCGGTACACATCCTGAGACCTAAGGAGAGAACACTTTAAATTCAGGCTCAGCCTGTTTAATTTGGCGACTCAGTGACATTGTGTCTCAAAATCAAAACTAAAAAGGGTGAGTTATGTAGCTCAGCACAAAGGTCCTAGATTCAATCCTAGTACTACCATAAAAGAAACAAACACAGCAGCAAAAGCTAGATACTGAACCAGATGGTGAGTAACTGACCCAGTGCTTCCCCTGATGAAGTCTCCCAGTTCTATTTCAACACGGAAAATCAGTAAGTGCAAAAGAACAGATCTGGTGGGTTGTCCTTTTCTTAAACTAGAGATTTTGAAAAATCTCATTGAAGGCACAAATACGCCAAAAAGACCTGGTGACTCCAGATCTGATTCTCATTGCATTTCTACCTCCAGTTCTTTCCTGTTAGCCAAAGGTTCTATGAATAAACTCTAAGCAAAATGTTCATAGTAAATAATACACCCAAGTCCTATGCTAAATCAGAAAGTTATGTCACAAAGGGTTGTTACTTCCAAATGTGATAAGGATGTCAAAAACAATTAAATTCTGAAAACAAAGAGCAAGTAAAGTTGAGACTATCCCAGAATTCCCAGAGCATAAAGTTGTCAGATTCTCAGTATCCAAAGTTAAGAGTCAACAGGAGGCAGAGAGAGAAGAGCCTGAAATTACCGAATCACATGGAGAGGACATAAATAAGTTACTATGAAGCTCAAAAGTAGTATGAAACTAACGGAGAACAGAGTAGGTTCACCCCAAGTTCTCTCATTATTTTTTATAATCCTGACCATGTAAATTGACCTATGGAAGTAACAGCAATATTTGCTACACAGTGTTAGGGTATTCATAAAGTGAAGTAATCTGAACTGCAATGCACAATGTATTAGATAACAAAAACAATTTAATAGATATGACTGGATTTCAATACCATATTATAAAAAGCACAAAGAAGGAAATAAAGGAGAAGTAAGATGAAAACAAATCTCTTAGTGGTCTCCACAGGAGTTAAAATTCCTTTTAATTTTCGCTCAAAGAACTTAAGAAGGACCCAAAGGAGTAGGCGACAGTATGGTTGCTGGGACCTCAAAGATGATGAAGATATGACACAAGATGGACAGGCATGATTACTGGGCCACCAAGTCAGGAATAACTGGGGAAGACTGAACAGCGGAGGAAGCTGCCTTTGGAATGAGCTTTCACAGACTGACTGGTAGAACTCAGTGGTTAAAGCGCTTGCCTAGCAAGCCCTAGGTCAAGCACTAAGTACCTGAGTTCAGCACCATATAAACTGGGCATGTTTCTAATGTGTACTGGTGAGTAAGGCCTGGCTTAAGAATAGCAACAAAGATATAGCAAAATATAGGGGGAAAAAAACTTTTGATAAATATCCTTATAAAGGGATTGGTTGGATTCAGAGAAGAGGCATCAAGATTTGACTGCGAACCCATTTGAGGAATAGGAAGCTGAGTTAGAGTGGTGACTTAAGTGAAATGATTTAGATGCAGAAGATTAATATGTTAAGTACTGTATAGTCTGACTTGAAAAACCCAGAACACACACATTCTATAGAACCACATGAAGTGATAGCTGGCATTGGGGGGAAGGGACCAGGAGGGGATGGGTCAAAAATGGGAAGGGATTGTAAAGTTGATATAATACATGAAATACCCAAATTCATTGTAAATACTATGTATCACATATGTATATTAATAAAAAATAGTGGGGAAAAAACTGGGCGTGGTGGCACACACCTGTAATCGTAGCACTCGGGAGGCTGAGACAGGAGGATTGAGGAGAGCCCAAGGCCAGCCTAGACTCCGTAGTGAGTTCAGGACCAGCCTGGGTTACAGCGTGAGATTCGGTCTCAAAATAAATAAATAAATAATGCCATTTAAGTTTAGGTGAAGTCAACAAAAGGAAATAGGGGAATATATAAGTGATTCTGAAATTAGTCTTAACATGTAAATAAAATATGGAATGTGTCAGAAATTCTTAGAAGACAAATCCAAGAAATGTTAAGTGTTCGCAATCAGTAACAGGCTGTATTTAGAGTTTCTTGATACTTGGGGCTTCACAGTCATCTAAAAGAATTTCTACCCTACATGGAATGGTAAAATCAAAATAATTCAACGAAATAGACATCATACATACTATCAGTCACAAATTTAGTAATACTACCCTACCTTAAATTTACACAGTGCAGAAATAAAGGACAGCAGATGGAAAAGGAACCAAATCATCTATCACTAAATATTCCTTGCACTGCAAACAAATCAAGGAGTGGGGAAAGACAAGATACAACATTCTCAGCTGAACCCAGTAGCACAAACCTGTAATCCAGAGGTTAAAGTGCTTTGGTATGCGTAAGGAACCAAGTTGGATTTCCCAGCACCACATAAACCAGGTATGGTGGTGCACACCTGTAATTCTAGAATTTGGGAGACTGAGGCAGGGGCATTGCTGTGAGTTTGAGGCCAGCCTGGATGTACAGCAAGGTCTTGTCTCAAAGGGAAAAAAAAAAAAGGTGGGAAGGGGATGAGCTGGGGATATAACTTAGTATGAAGGCCCTAGTTTGGATCTCCAAAACCACCAAAAAAGTTCTCTTAGCACATTCTCATCTGCCACCCTAACTGGGTTACATAAGCTTTCTAAAGAGGTTTATAGAAACAAGAAACACACATATTTTAAATTTTGTGTTTGTAAGTTATTACATATATTTTAACATCCCTCCATAACTTATAGGCATTAACATGTGCTTTATGAACAAGGACTTCTCAGAAAAACCTAAGTATGACATTAATTGATTTAACAGGTAGGGTAGTTGGTGGCTGGCTGGTATGTGGCACTGGGGATTGAGCCCAGGGCCTGCACACTGAACTACATTCCTGGTTCATTTTGATTTTTGAGATGAGTTCTTCATAAATCACTAATCTGCTCTGGCTGGGCTGGAAATTGAAATCTTCCTACCTCAGCCTCTAAGAGTACATTGCAAACAGGTGTCACCTGCTGGGTTTGGTGTAACGGCTTATCTTGATTTAAAACAAACAAACAAGATAAAACAGCTACTGAAGCATGAAAACCCAGAATGCCTTGGAACATACTCAAGTGCTTAGCAGAGAAAAATAAGGCATGAATAAGTATGAAAGGACTTTATAGGTTCTTTGCAGGTTGCAGGAGTGAACACAAACTGAACATGTGGATTTCAAACAAAACACTGGCCTAATTACTTTTGTGTCTTTTTTTTTTTTAAAGAGAATAGGACTCTGTCATGTCTCAACAATAGGTGAAAGGCTGAAGAGAAATATGACACTTTTGGTTACTCAAATCGCTGTGACTCTAGAATGAACTAGCATGTTTTCTGTTAACTTTCCTTCCTAAACGTCCATCATTTTAGAGCATCACTTGAGAACCTCTCAAAAGCCAAAGTGAGGTTAAAATATCCAAATTCTGTGTGATTGTAATCAAATAATTCCACTCACTCAAAATTTTAAAGCTTAAATTATCCAGCTCATTTCACCTAGGCAGAAGACAAAGATTTATATCTGACATTTTAAAGTACTTAGTATGTATGAGCAGCATGTGACTTTGAAGCTTCTTAAAAGCATCAAGTAAAATTGAAAGGAAAAAGAAACATCTTTTTCTCTGTGATTCCCTATGTCTTCAGGCTGGGAATCCTTAAAAAGTAACGAAGGAGTAGAAAAACACAGTATATTGCCATGTCCCAACTCACCAGGCCAGAGTGAGGAAATAAAAAATAATGTAACACTGACACGTTTCCTATAGAAGAACACTTTTATCTACACTTTCAAAATAAGTAAAGCCCTTTTGGAAGAGTATGGTACTAGGAGTCATTGAATACGGAAATGTAAATCCTGGGTACATCATCTAGCTAGGCTTTATTACTAAGCTCCAGTCAGCTACCGAAAAATTAAAGAACAAAAGTTCCTCTCAATGTTCAACTTCAGGAATCCAGTAAGCAAAGAAGCTATATCAGAAAATTGATGTAGTTCCACATATAGGCAGGAGTAAAGTCTCTTGGATGCCAAGAGGTAGGACTATGCTTTCAAAATATTACTCAAAAGACATTAGGTCTTAGGAACTAAAGAACACCTGTTCACAAAATGAAGGTAAACGAAAAGTTACTTTGTTATTTAACTCCTCCTTCAAAATAAATTGGAACTTCTGGTCCACAAAAGATTGCACAGACTCCTTTCTCCTACCTAACCCCTGCTATAAATTCTGCAAGTAATGCAGAAAACAACTAAAGAAAAACTGAAAGGAAAAAGAGGAAGGAAGGCAAATCAACTGGGGATGAATGCCAGAACAAGAGGAACAGCATAGTGTCAGGATAAAGAAATTTCATCTAACAGAAAAAGGCAACATTTTTTTCAAAGAGAAATAAATTCTGGAGCAATTAAGAAGCAGCCAAGACAAACTCCTTCCCCCTCTGGATAGAAGGTTATACCCAAGATAGATACACTGGAAGCCCTGCACCAGCAAGCACAGGTCAGGAGGGAAGTGAACAGTGGGGCCAAAAGAAGTACTGTCATGTCTCCCTATTTTCATTTTACAACGAATAGTTTTGATTTCTAATTTTTATCTTCCCATATTCAGCTCAGGTTTTAGATCCCACAACTGTACTGAAATGCTAGTCAAAGTTGGCAGTGATATATACTGTGCTAAATCCAACATTCAGTTCTCAGTACGGATCATCCTTGACCTACCAACAAGACTTAATTACTCTCTTCAAATACTTTTTTCACTTGTCTTTCAAGATATCTCACCTGGTTTTTCTTCTGTACTTTCCAAAAAGAGTTAACTTTGTGTGCGGGGGGAATTGCCTGGTAATTAAAAATTCTCATGCCCTTTGAACCAATTAAAACACTATGAGATTTCATCTCTAGGAGAAAAAAGCACCAATGTAACGATATTAATACTCGAGTGAACAAAAGCAATCATATTTGGCATGGTGTATGGCTAAGTATATTACAATACATCTACTATACGCTGTTATACATCATTAAGAATAGGTTAGATCTTTATATATTAGCCTAAGTTATGTCTAAATTACATTGTTGGTTTTTAAAAAGCAACTTTCAAACTATATTCCTACTTTGGTTTTAAAGATACTTAAAAAAGTGAATGCATGAGAGAATAGAAAGACTTAGAAAAGAAACAAACTGCTAACATTTTAGAAACAACTTTTTCTTTAAAGCCCTCTATTCTATTACGTAAATTGTTCTGAGTATGTATCATTTCCATAATTAAAAATAAATCCACCAAAAAATGTGAAAAGGTAAGGTGAGCAGAGAATTTCAAATATGAATAACTGTAATGAGAGGACAAAGAGGACATAGAAGACAAAATGAAGCAAATACCAGTAATTAACTATACTCCACTGCCATCATAAAGACATCTTCGTAAAAGAGGATGATGACTTCCCTTCAAAAGATATTTTCACTGTTTTTTAAGATAAAACTTCATTTTACCCATGATTCTTAACTGAGGGCTATGCTCATGTGACAATGTCTGAAGACATTTTTGATTGTCATAAATGTGGGAAGGGGGGTGATTTACTGTATACTTTATAGTGGTCAGATGTCCTGCTAAACATCTACAATACACAAGACAATTCCCTAAAAGAAGATGTCAGTATAGCCAAAGTTGACAGATCTTGATCAATATGAAATATTGATAATTGATATAAACAAAGTCTTATTTTTCCCAAGTCAATCTTTTTTTCCTGCCCAGTACTGGAGACAGAACTCCAGAGATAACTCTACTACTGGGCTATAATCCCAACCCCTTTTAATTTTTATTTTGAGACAGGGTCTCCCTAAGTTGCCCAGTCCAGCTTCAGACCTGTGACCTTTCTGCCTCAGTCTCTTAAGCAACGAAGATTACAGGTATACACCACGGTGACCAGCATCAATCTTTCCTTTCTGCCCAATTACAGTCCCACATTTTGCAGGTTATTTCAAGAAACCAGCAAATTCTTATGGTTATTTCATAATCAGATAAATAGTAAGGTAGAAGTTCAAGCCATGATTCAATTTTTAAAAACAGCAAGCTATTTAGTGTATGTAATATGTCAAACACTATGAACTAAAGGAATTATTATTGTTTCAGTTAGGTATATGCAAGCCTGTCCATCTCCAGACATTAATGCAAATATGAAGAGTCAAATAATGTGTTTAACATCTAACTGTAGATGGTATTTTAAAAAGTTCTTGAAGCTACTCTTCAGTTTTCCCTAATTTGTGATTTAAAATAAAAACTTAAGAGGCACTTTATAAGACGTGATAAATCCATGACCATCAGCCTTAAGCATTTCCTCTATGTACAAATGCAACCGATAGAGGGGTGAGGAAAAATGATATTTATGTCTACAAGAGAAATGGCTGCAAGGTTTTAAATCGCTCTAGGTGATACAACATAGTTATTTTCTATTATTATCTCAAACAGCCTTTAGGTCCTAAGATCTTGATTAAATTACAATATAAGGTTGAAATCTAAATCACGCTCTTAAAAAGTGCCAAAAGCGTTACAATTGAAAGAAGCTAAGATTATCTCCAGTACCTCAATATTTTCCCTTCTGACACAGGGTCTCATTCTGCCATCCAAACTGGTCCTGAATTCACTGCGTAGCCCAGGCTGGCCTAGAACTCATAGCAATCCTCCAGCTTCAGGCTCCAAGTGCCGGGATTACTTGTATCACCTCGTCCAGCTTGTATGGTGCTGGAGAATCAAACTCAGGGCCTTTTGTTAGCCAGGCAAGTGTTCAGCCACTGTGTGTTCTTGCATCCTCGCTTATCAATTTTTAAATGAACAAAGTGAGATCAAAATGGGAAATCTAAGATTAAGAGACTTCCTCAAACATCTAAATTAAATCAATCAAGTTCTTAAAATAAACTGACTGGCAAATGGACATAAACCCTAAGTTACATTCTGATTCTAAAAATTACTTTGAGGACTTAACCAACTAGCACATTGACTCAAAAGTCATTTTTGAAAAATTAAACAACTATTTTACTACTAAATGTTAAGACTGTTCTATCACTATCCCCACATTTGATATTACCATCTGTTATAGAATGGATCTGTGGTGTCCCCCAAAGGCCTTGTATATTTGGATGTTGTGGATTAACTATGGACACTATGTGCTGTTAGGAGTTAGGACCTAATCCAGAGGGGTGGCCTATGGGTATGTGATGAAATTACAGGTGTGTAGACCATGGATTACAGGCATGTAGAGGATGGGAGCATGTAGCAGATTTGCAGGCATGTGGCATGTTGCTGAGGCATGTGAACTGGGACGTGCCAACAACTGGGAGAGAACCTGAAAAGAGTACACACCACTTACCCCTTCATGCCTCACTTGGCTTCTGTTTGCAATGCTGTAAGGCGCTGCCTCCACCAGTTGTTGACCCCCAATGAATGCACTCTGACATTCTGAAACTATGATCTAAATTAGACCTTTCCTCCCCTAACTTGTGCATCCAAAATGAAGTATCTATGTTGCATAAAGAACTCCACCATTTTAAAGGAAATCAGCCTCCAATCTATTCCATACCTGCATAGACCTCAAGTTTCCAAATGAGCAAAGCTGAATTTCCCACATTATAAACACAATATATGTTTGTATCTTAAAGTCCTCTACAGGAGATGACTACTAATTAATAACAAACTGGAACAACTAGTGTCAAGCTGAGGTCTAATCAAATTTTACAAAGCTGCTTATCTTTAATCCAATGAATTCCTGAACTATAAATTAAATACTTGTCAATTTACTGTTAAAGGCCTTGACTCAAGTATTTTTTTTTTTAGAAATACAGCCTAATCAACTCAAGAACTGAAACTAAAACATCTAACTGGATGAAACCGATTAAATATCAAAAATCTTATTCTCAACAATTTTCAAGATACATATTTCCCAATTTGCCAAACTGAAACCGTAAAATTTTTACTTCAATGCTATTAATTCCCTCTAATGAGCTCTATATTGTTGGTGCAGTTTGAAATATTTTTCCTAAACAGTTCAGTTATGACTGCATGGTTCCCTGCTCACAATCAAGCAAGCATGTATGTGTGCACAAACAGGATTTTGTGTTACTGAGAAACAACCACACTGACCCATATCCTCAGCCCACTTTTTATTTCTGAGACCGGATCCTGGCTATACTGCTAAACCACCCTGGCTGAACTCAAATTTCCAATTCTTACTTGGCCTCCCATAGTGCTAAAATTTACAAGTGTGTACTCCTGTGCCCAACTAACTTCAAGTAGGTGTTTTATTATAATCTTATAAGCAAGGGAAAGGGTCTCATACCTTAGTTCAAAATACATGTCTTCATATTCATTTTTATAAGAAAAAGAAATAAATGGCTAACTAACTGTTCAACTGGATTACAAAATGAAAATAATTTTAGATTTGTAGTCATGAGACTCTTGATTGACAGATTGAGTCAACTAAATAGCGAGGTACTAGTTTCCCAAGAAATCTTAATTTCATTAAAGTTCATCAGTTAACCTAATTTCGTCCCAGAAGGACATCATAAATTAAACCATACAGAGGTATTCTGTCCAAATGAAATCTAGAACATTTTTTTCTTCCTATTTTCTCCCTGTTAGATACTTCCCATATATCTGTCCATGTCTGGGTCCATCTCATTCACTAGTATTGTATAACAAGATCATTGATCTTGATTTGTCCATTTTTCTTTTACATACCCAACTACTTTTAGAAGCCAAGGAGAATTACCCTGAAGCTCAAAAGGTCATAAGCAATTTCTCTGTTGCAAATGGGAAAACAGTATAAACCTATAGAAAACAGCAACACTACTATATCAACCCCTCTCTTCCCATTTTGCCATCCCCGTTGAAAATGAGACAGAAATACCAGGAAAAATATAATTCTAGATATGAAGATACTTTTAGAGGCGCATGTGATGACAAATGTAGTTTTCCAGAGAACTGTATGTAATTTCAAAACTAAATTTAGAATAAACATTCACTGTATCATTTCAAAAGTTAAAGTTTATTTGCAGGAAAAATCAAAACAGCTTTCGGGAAGGTAAGATATAAAATCTTTGTGGTGGGATAAAAACAATGCAATTTAAAAATACCCACTGACTACTAATTTTAAAGTTCTCGGACCATTACAGAGGATGACTAAAAAATATTTGAGGTGCTTATAAACACCAGGCAAATGGCACCGGTCCACAGCGCTTACCAATGTGCTAAAGCAGAGAAGTAGCATTCCAGGTAGGAAACCAAAACAGAAAGTTTTGTTCCCAGCACATTTTCTGGTTAGTTTTATAATCAGGTTATTAATTTTAGAATCATAGGAACCAGGGCTTGAGGAATGGCACAGTAGTTAAAGCACTTGCCTTGGAAGCTTAAGGCCCTGAATTGATTCCCCAGCAACACATAACCCAGGTGTGGTGGCACACCTGTAATCCCAGCATTCTGGAGGCTGAGGTAGAAGTGTTGTTGAATGCAAAGCCAGCACGGGCTCCATAGCAAATTCAGGACCAACCTAGGATACAAAATGTGACTCTGTCTCAAAAAAAAAAAAAATCATATAGTAACTCCAACTTTATTAGAAATAGCCCAGGACATATAGTCTTCAAAGGAAACAGACAGGCAGCTGGAAACCCTGTTAAAATCTAAGAATGTTTTCTATTAAAACACACACAGATAAAAAAACACTTAAGTATATCACAGCCCAGCATGGTAGATCATGCCTGTAATTGCAGCCAATTTCCAAACTAGCCTGTACAACTTAGCAAAACTTTGCCAAATAAAATAAAAAAGAATGGGCATGTAGCTCAATGAAAGGCCCTGGTGCAATCCTTGGGGAGGTGTGTGGAGAGTGGAGTTGGGGGTGAGTGTAGACAGCCCAAAAACAGCACATACATAGTTGGAGACCACACTGATGATATAATGGAAGTTAGCAAACAAGAGAAGGCAAAAGGATGCACCTTATCATTTGGCTTTTTTGGCCTTGTTTTGTATTTTAGGCTGGTTCTGAATTCTTTGTAGTCCAGGCTGGCCTAGAACTCACAGCAATCCTCCTGCTCCCAAGTGCTGGAATTACAGCCATACTCCACCACAGCCAGTTTATGTGGTGCTAAACTCTAGAAATCCAAAGCAATGTCCAATAACGAAAGGCATTAAAGAGAAATACAGACAGAGAAAGGATGACAGACATGAGGCAAGGGAGGCTTCTATTTCAGCCATGGTATCATATACAGTCTTCAATAATGAGAGAGGGAAGGTATCAGCTGCCAATTTCTCCAACAAACCTTAAACTTCAAAGATGAATATTAGAGAAAAGTAAACAGAAAATTGCACCTGACATTCAAAGATTCTGAACTGGCAATGAGAAATGGCTATAAATGATAATCAGTGGTATCAGTTGGTAGAGAAAGGACAATACAAATAACCACTGCTCTTTTTTTAACAGAAAATGTGACATGGATGAAAGAAAGACCCCTCTCCTCACACCAGAACATATGCACACTGCCAACTATAAGTAAACTAGCTAGTCTTCCCTCAGTAAAAGGTACAAAGCTCAAAGCAGAAAAGTAAGGCGAAAAGCTAGACAAAGGAGACGCCATCAAGCTGCTTGCCTGTGAACATCTTGACATGGCTTTCCTTCCAGGC
Organism: Ctenodactylus gundi; assembly: GCA_004027205.1. Classification (NCBI taxonomy): domain Eukaryota; kingdom Metazoa; phylum Chordata; class Mammalia; order Rodentia; family Ctenodactylidae; genus Ctenodactylus; species Ctenodactylus gundi. The sequence goes on along the minus strand of PVKB01000089.1, from coordinate 554,662 downwards.
AGTAACAGAAAAACCCAACAGAAAAAAAAAAAAACATGGATACCATCAGAAGTACAGTTCACATAATCAGAAACCACAACAGTCAGATGTAAGGCAAACATCAAAAGTGAAATTTCTTATATCCTTTCAAAAATCTGTTTTTCTAAGAGTCCTTCTCTCCTCAATGTAGAAATCAACAGCTCTCTAATTGTTCAACCTAAAAAGTGTTTCTTCAAATTTCTTTGAGCTCAGTCAGAAAGGGAGAACACCTACCTACCTACCTACCTACCTACCTACCACCTACCTACCACCTACCTACCAACCTACCTACCTACCTACCTACCTACCTACCTATTCATGACAGGATCTCATTTTGTAGTAAGGCTGGTCCTGAACTCACTATAGAGCCCTGGCTGACTTCAAACACACAGTAATCCTCCTGCCTCAGCCTCCCCAAGTATTGGAATTACAGGCGTGTGCCGGAACATCCAGTTTATACATGGTGCTGGGGGTTTGAATCAGCACCTTGCACGTCCTAGGCAAATGCTCTAATCATTTAGCTATGCTCCCAACTCCTATCAACCATATTTAATCTATCAAAAATTCTACCATCAAAATACATCTGAGTAATTATAAGAAAAAAATTTCAGATTTTACCAGAAAATGACATCAGATCTTCTCATTGGCTTTATTGCCTCAAAACTGTATAGGCTCAAAAACCATCCAAATAGCTTATTTAAAAATCTTATCTGATCATGTTATTCCCTGTTAGAAGTGATAAATTTCCTTGCTATTTCGCTTCTGTCATCTCTAATCCAATCCCTCTTTCGACTACTAGCAGTACCTTAAATATTCCTGAGGTCTCCTTATCGAAAAAACCTTCTCTAATCAACAAAAAAAGTTGCTGGCTTAGTTCCTGCCACTGGAACCACCACATTCCTTCACCATTTTAATTGCCTTACACAGTACTTACTATTTAACACACATCTACTTGTATGCTTGATTTCCTCCATCAAAGTAAATTCAAACAGAACAGATACCTATATAAGTGCAGCCACTTCCCAGGCTTGGCTGTGCAACTTAGCAAGACTGTCAAGATAATATAAAGAAGAATGGGCATGAGCTCAGTAAGAGGCCCTGGCTCAAGGTGGGGTGAGGAGGGGGATAAGAGGGCAGAAGTAATACAAAATGGGAGAACATGCTTATATTCTTGCTGATATATCCCCAAACTTAACAGTCTCCTTGAATGCAATGTCTCCTTGTATGCAGCAGATATTCAATAAATGTTTGTTAAACTAATAAACACTGGTGATGGTAGGAATGGTAGGAGAAAAGCTGTCCCAGTCATAATGGTTCACAGAAGTAACCATGTTCAGGCCTATGAAGTAAGCAAAAACTCTTTACTGAGGGTTATTACAAATTCTATCTAATTCTAACTAAAATCCCAATGGGATCTATTTCATAGCATTTAACAAAGACTAATGTATTTGACTACAGAAACGTAAAACTCATGTACTTCAAAAACACACAAATTAATACCAAACAAAAAAACCTAAGAAAAACAATCTGAATTTTAACAAAAAATTATATTTTTAAATGAAAAAGACCTTTCAAACTCAAAACATATGCAAATGATTGAAATTTATATAAAATATCAATGTGTAATACAAAAGTTCAAAGTACATTAATAAATAAAAGCAGTATGAATGAATGTCTTCTGCCTAACTAAATTGAAAAAAAATTTTAATAAAGCATACCTATCAGCTCCAAGGTTTCAGGGATAGACTACAGATGAAACAGCAGTTTCTTCTAGAGAACCTAACATGTTATCTCAAACTTTATGACCAAACTTAGTTCTACTAACTAAAATATCCACATCTAGAATAATCTGTGACATGAGCCAATTTTACTTGCTACATTTTGAAACTCTTGCATAAAATATCACAAACTTAGGATTATGATCTCAAAGTTCATCTTTTTTGTTTATACTTGTGTTTTCTTTGGCAATGACAAGGGCATCAAAATTTTTTTCAAATGGGGGTGGGGAGTGGTCCTGACAGCAAGTAAATACAGCAAGCAAGCTGCTAGTATGAGACAACACCAAAACTTTAATCAGAATGAAATGTGGCAGAAAAAAAGTATTAGGTGAGTTTAAGTCTCTAGGCTGAATCTCTACCTCCATTACATAAGAAGAAGAAAATGTTTAGAAAAGAAACATAGGGCTAGTAGTGCTTCAGGAGGCAGAGGTAACTTCAATCTCAGCTTGGGTGACTTCATGAAATCAACAAACAAAAATGGGGGTGCAGCTCAGGGTGACAAAAAAAAAAACCACAAGTGCAAATTTCTTTCTCAACTTGTTGCCTATCATTAAGAAGCTACTATGAAGATAAACTCTGCCCACACTGGATCTACAAGCCTCTCAGTGACTACTAGTAGCTGATTACTTCACGTGAAAGCATAAGTAATTTACATTATATGCTTTTATCTTCAAAAGTAATTTTGATTTGGAATCCTTATACTACAGTTCAAACGTTAAGCCAATAGTTTGCTAATTCAGAAAGTCTGAAAGCTACATAATTTCTAATACAGTTCATAGACTACACTTTGAGACTGACAAAGCTTCACTGTATCAGAAAACATCCCATGAAACATGTTTCATTTAAACATAACACTACAAAGGTACTTGAATATCAGAGATGAAGCTAGTGCTCTCTGAAAAGCTGATGAACAATCACTGCCCTGCCTCCCTCTAGTTATCAAAGGAGGAAAACCACTACTCTATACTAAATTCAGGAATAATCCTGGGTTCAGTTTCTGCTCCTAGTTTTTAAATTCTACCATTCTCTCTCCATGAGTCTATCCTTTCTCCAGGTTTAATTATCCCATATTTACTTCACATGAAAATAATTGGGGTTGCAAAAGATTCCTAAACGTGCCAACATTTCATAACCAACAATGTGTTTCACCAGCCTTAAAATTTTCTACTGTATTTGCTTTCTTCAGATGGCTAATACATATAGGAGAGCTAACTTTTTAAAATACTTTTGTTCTAATTACTGTGCAGCACATGTTCCATGAATCTTAATCACCTAAACACTGCAACTCTATTAGGAAGTGAGTGAGGTAGGAGAGGTTAGAAAGAAAGATAGGTTCAAAAAACAAACAAAAAATTCCTAACTTTCATAACTTCTTCTTTTAAGAAAACTGCACTTCACGACACAATCAAAGTTGTCCAGTTATCCCTTGGTTTCCTTATTCTTTTCTTCCAGGCCCCGAATCTCTTAAAGATAAATTAAGTCTATTAACTGACAAAGGTCTGGAATTTGATTTTAAGCAAATTTGGAGAACTCGAGTATTTTTAGTCAAAACATCTTAGCTTACCCACCTTAAAAAGAAATGGGACTACTTAAAGAATGGAATAGACTATGCCTTTTCACCTGAGAGGTGGGACCAAATTTGAACTCATCAAAAAGACATAAATGTTCCCAGCCTCAGAACACAGTAAGTCTTGTTCTAAGAAAGCCCATACTCCATTGTGAGTAAAATAATCTTTCCTGATCCTCTTTTCCTGAGTAGTCCCAAAAATTCTTCTTTGTTGTGTCAGTGAACCTATTCTGTGGCCAGGGAGTTTCGAGTGGGCCCTCGGATCCTGCCTGTAGACAGCAGTGGCTGCTATCTCTCATCCTATTATTCCCAAATTGCAGATGAAGAATATGAGGACTGTGTCATTAGTCCACAAAAGCACAAGCAAAATTTGTATTTAAATCCATACAATAATGTGATGAGTGGCGCCTAGGGATTCGCCTGTCCAAACAAGGAAAGGACATGGAGACATAACAGACAGGAAAATGATGCTTTAATATCACCTACATGGTAGTGAGCACATCAAAATACAGTGGGTGGTGGTTTTTATCCCTAAGCCACAAGTTCCTCCCTCTGTCTTTTATAACTTATAGACTTCATAATCTTTCCAATGACATCTAAGGGACTGGTTGGAGCCAAACAGGTCACTTCAGTTTCTCCTCCCCTTCCAATTTGTCCCTTGTCACAAAGGTTGGGTAGAGTTGAAAACAAAAGCTCGCCGTTTACGGCATGAAAATGTGCTGTGTTGATGTTAGGTGTTGCTCACAAATTGGCTCCAAAGCTCTAGATTTTTTGAGGGCGGGTGGGGGAAGGGCCACTTGGGATTCGGCACAGAGCTTTCTCTCTTAAGCTACATCCTCAGCTCCTTATTGTTTGAGACAGGGTCTAAGTTGCTTAGTTACTTGGAGCTGTGCTGGAACTTGTAATTCTCCTGCCTCAGCCTCCCAAAGTGCTGGGATTACAGGCAGGTGCTTCCAGGTCCCCCCCACCCGTGCCCCCAGTCCTTGATTTTAAATTCTCCAAGTCATTATCTAAAATTCAACCCCTCTAAATTGCAACTTTTCACCAAACACTAGCTCTTCCTCTAAATTTGCCTATTTCTGACAACGCCACTCAAATTTTTAGGCTCAAAATCACAAAGTTCCTGCAATAATTAAGTCATATTAGAGTTTATCCGTCTACCTTCTTTTTACTGCAACTGACCTAAACATTGTTCAGTCATTCTCTACCTGTCCTCTAACAATAACAATTATTTCTGCCCCTGGACTTCCTCTAAAGTAACTGCTTCTCAATGTCTATGTGTCTAAGACCTTTAACCAACAGCTTCAACTCTTTTCACTTTCCACAAATAATTAAAAACTATACCTAAACACTGACAAATATACAGAATATTCCTTACTTTTGAAGAAGAGGGAGAGATGGGAGGAGAGAAAAAAATTCCAAACTTCATAAAAAGTACCATTTTTAAGTAGAAGATTAAAAAGGAGACAAGTTGTGAAAACAGACCATTCAACTATCAAAGCCCTCTTTCAAAGAGAGAAAAAAGAATCTTTAAACTGTTGAAACATCCCAACAGATAAGAATAGTATCTGAATAATGCCAAAGCAAGTTTTATTCTCAGGCCAGGTATAGGCTGGAGCAACTGAAACAGACAGTTTTAGAGACATTGTACAAATCTAGCTAACGCCTATGTAAAACAAAAGCATTCCAAGCTGCATGTTACAGGAGATTCACATTATCTTTTTGTCTACACAAAAGCAGCACAATTCTCTAAAGTGTATTAGTATCATGCAGCTCCACACAATATGTAGTAACAGTCTACTGCCACAACTCTATTTAACTACAGGAAATCAGAGGGCCAGCACTTCAAGGAAGAACCGAACTTAAGAGATGACTAACTGGAATCAATTCAGATGACATGTTTACATGCAATACTGAGCAAGTTTTCTTCTCCCTACTTCAAGTCTGAGTTTCTTAATCTGTACAATGAGGTTAACTGTCTAACCTCAAGCAGCTGTTATGGTGACTTAATGAGATTATATATTTAATTCCCCCAGCACAAGAAAGAGAACAGATACTGTAAGAAAAACAGGTAAGTTCTCAGGCTGGGAATGCAGCTCAGTGCCCTGAGTTTGATTCAATTTCAAAGCAACACATAAACCAGACATGGTGGTTGGTGCACACCTGTAATCCTAGCACTCAAGAGGCTGAGTCAGGAAGAATGGTGTGTCTGCAATGGGTGCCCTAGGCTAGAGTGACTTCAGGAACAGCCTTAACTATATAGAGTGGGGGGAAAAAAACCTCTCCCCTTCCTTATGCCGGCAACCATCTGTCTAGATTTCGAGATTCTACAGGAAATAAGACAGTTCTTAACTTGTTACTATTTACTCTATCTACCATATTATGTATCAAATATTTGACAACAGCTGGAAATAACATCCAACAACAGCAGCAACAGTACACAATGAATCTAATTCCCTGATACACTCAACTCTGCCTGGAAATACTGTTGAGGGTCAAAGGTGGGATTGTGGGAATACAGTTTTGCAAATCTATTTTAATCATTTACTTTTAGGAATGATTAACTCAGGATTTTCCTGCCCCATAAACTCCCAATTCTAGCAAAAAGAACCCATATTTTAAAAATATATTGAAACTGCAAATCAATGTGCAATGAGTACCAATGAGGTGGCATTCATGTAATTACAAGAATTAAGACAAAAATCTCTCAACATTATGTAATTTTCTACACATACACACAATAGCATACACAATAAGCTTTCTCTTTTGCAGTATGTTGAGCATTCTTCAATATTTCTAGTGGCTGTACAGTATTCCATTGTATGGATCTATCAAAGCATACTTCTCAGACTACTGAGTTCAAACAGAAACAGTGTATTAAAACACTATCAATGTAATAAAAAATTTTTTACCACTGTAAACCTCCACAGTTCAAAAGAACCTTGCTCAAGCTACTAAGAAAATAAAGCCTACGAAAAAGGATGTATTAACCTGAAACACCTTAAACCCACGGATGAGCCTTAAACATCAAAAAGCAGAAAGACACTGTCCTTTAGATGCAACAGAAAGTACAAGGTACCACCTATGAAGTATACTTAAGAATCTGAAACTAATGTCCACACCTTCAGATATAATCCTAGCCTACAAAAATTAGAGGATAGAAGGACATGGTAGGGGCTGGAAGAACAGCTCACAAGTGCTAAGACAAGCGCTAAGTACAAGAGTTTGACTCCACAGCACCACAAAGCTGGGCGTGGTGGTGCAAGCCTGAAATCTCAGCACTTGGGAGGCTGAGGAAGGAGGATTACACCTTGAGTTCAAGGCCAGCCTGGGCTAAGAGGGAGGCTCTGTCTCAAAAAAAATAAAGGAGGAGGAGGAAGGCAGGAAGAGGAGGAAGAAGAAAGAAATTCGCGGTAATACCACAGGTACACACAATCAACCAAATTCAGAACATGAGTAAGTACAGGATAAAGTGACCGTGTTTCAGACAAATTAAGAAAAGGAAGAAAAAAAGAGTATTGGAAGAACAGCGACTGACAAATAAAAAGATTTGAGACATAATAAATGCAGTAAGTGCACCCCTGTTTAGATCTTCATTTGAACAAACCGTTTAAAATTGGTGTGTATGTGTGCGTGTGTGTGTATGCACACACAGATGTGTGGATCCATGTATTAAAATATGTATATTTATGTAAAAGTCAAGTTATGCATGCCTATTATCCCAGCACTGTTGGAAGCTCATGCAGGAGAACTGCCACTTCCAGCCCAGCCTGGGCAAACTCAGTGAAACCCTGAAATAAAATGTAACTCAATGCAAAGGCCCTAGGTTTGATCTCTACTGCCATTAAAAGGACAGGGAGAAAACTGAAAAGTGTTTATTAGATTATGAAAAATGGTTTTAATAAAATGAATCCTTATCTCTAAAAGATACATGCTTAGGTGCTGATAATTATTGAAAGTTACTAATGAGTACCTGAAATTCCTGTCTTCTCTTTTTATAAAGGTGGAAATATTTCCATATATATAGTACAAGAATACTTGTATAATTTTTTGCTTTTTTAAAAAAATAGAGTATCACTTGAAGAACACACAACTGGATCTATTTTAACCTCGTACAGTCAATTTCATTAATTAATCAACTTTGACTCTAAATTATCTGCTTTCTACATAAAGGATTAAAAAAACAGACTCTGAACCTTCTTACTAATTTTCTGGCAGGTTTTCAAATCTTGCTAAATTGGACTTCTTAATGTTGGAGCTTAAAACAGCTCTTCTCCGAATTTTATTGTTCCACCCTCTCTGGTATCTTCTTTTTAAAAATGTTACTTTTGTCTGTTATCCTTAGCCCTTTATGCAGCTGGAGTATTTACTGCAAATCATAATCATTAAAAAAGTCTTACAGACATGATGGCCTGGTGGTATTGTACTCTAATTACTAATAAGATGGTGTCTCCTCCCTTTCTTCATGTTGTAATTTTGAACCATGAGAAATGAACACATTTTATCTTTGCATCTCTAAAGCATAACGAATATTTGAAACTATGAAGATAATGCACTGCATGAATCAGTGTTAAGTTTCTTAAATTCTGAAGCCCATGTTGTAAATCGTATACACTTCCTAGAGTACATAACACAATTCAGCTACTCAAATATTGAACTACAAATTTTGCCTATAATTTTATGTAACGGTTATTGAAAGAACATGCATGTATTTTTTTTTTAAATCACCTAAGGGAAACACCAAAACATCAGTGCTAAACTGAATAAGGATGTTATAATTTTTAAAATTACTTAAGAAAAAAAAATCCAATTGGTGTTGTGCTTCATTTAACACTTTTCTGAATCCACAACACGCATATGCATAATAAACTCATCACAAAGCAAACCTTTCAGTTAGAGGCAAGCTCTATAACGGCAATACTGCCATTGTTTCTACCCCGAAACACTTTTCACTTAAAATAAAACAAAAAATCTTAAAACTAGAATCACTGGTTGAAAACAACAAATTTTACATTAAAAGCTTCAATATTCTTGTACTGCTGTTTATCAACTATAAAAGGAAACACAAGTACCAGGTACTCTAGGCTAGTAGCATTAAGTGCCTATTGGGTGACTTTCAACTGTTATATAACATGAAATTAAAATACAGTAGTTTCTGCCCTTATGATTGGCACACAAGGGTAGGAGTAGCGAGTGGTAGGTGGTGTGAGAAGAAAAAAAACAACAGTATCATGATGATCTGGCAGGTCCTTTCGAGAGCCACCGGAACCTGTACTTCATCTAAAATAAACATCCAAACATACAAACTATAGCCCCCAGAATACCTCTATGACAACAAGAAGCCCCAGCCACCCGTGGAAGGCTAATCTGTTTTCCACACTGCAAAAGGATAGCGGTTAGCTAAGGAATGAGCTGACAGTGGAATTGGGGCCACCATCAACAAGGACCCAAACCTCTGCAGCCACATACCCCAGTGCTTCACTCGTCCCAGCCTTAGGGCAGAGACTGGACACAAACTCTCTCAGCCAAGACAGCACAACAGTAAAATGGGTTTAGAGGCCATTATAACAACTGTTCACAACGAGAACAGAGATCACACAGAAACATGGTACTAAATATAATGAGCGGATGGGAGGAGGGTGACTAGTTTTAAAAAGCAGGCTCCAGCAGGCCTTGCCTCTCTCAGCTGTCAAAATGCCTGCAAGAGGGCAAGTTCTGGAATTTCAGACTCAAAGTGCTGCTGTCCCTCTTTTGTTGCGTGCTACAAAGTGTTAAAAGTTGCACTTTAAACACTCTGGTATGAAAAAAATCCCTCAACTTGTGGTGTCAGAATTGTGGAATTCTGATGCCTCCCAGTTATATACAGTCAATTTCTCAATCAGGATCCCAGAGCAAGCCTTTGAAATGGACCAGGTTTATGCTCCCTCTGGTTTCATGAAGTGACTGGATGACAAGCCTTGTCATATGAACACGCTGCCTCCTTTGTAATATACATAGCTTAAAGCAGTTTCAATAAAAGTGGCATATACTAGCCCTAATCAAGGTTTTCTGCTCGTTTTTAAATTTTTAATAAATACATAGCAGTTGTACATTTGTGAGTTATAATCTGACATTTTAGTGTATTCACCCAGTGTATGCTGAGCTTTTAAAAAGACACTGCATTCAAAACAGTAACATCAAATTCACTCGAAACCACATAGAACATCAAGATATTAATAAGCCAAGTATCTGCTATATATAATCCCTTGAAGAAACCACTAGAGACTGGCACACAAAACGCAAGAGAGACATTAGGATGTTTAAATCAGTGAATGAACAACAACAACAAAAAAAGTGAAGCTGTACTTTTAAACCACACATCACTATAACAAACCACATCCTTTGTGATGTCCAAGACAAAGCATTACAGCAAGCATATTGTAAAATGGATAATACTGTTAGATGTGGTGGTGCACGCCCATAATCCCAGCACTCAGGAGGGCTGAAGCAGGAGGACAAGATAAAGCCCGCCTGGACTACTTAGACCTTATATCAAAATTTAAAACATTTTAAACAGGGGATGAGAGGTGATGGGTGTGACAGATGGTAAGGGCTAGAAATGTAGATCATCTCTGGGTTCACCCCCAACACTACCACTTCCCTCCAAAAAAATATACAAATAAACTTTGCCTAAGTTAAACAGATCTGAATGACATTAAGGACAATTCAGTATGCTATTCCAAACAATGAAAAGACAGATCATGACCAAGATCAGAGAAAACAGCATAAATTACAATGATTTACTTTTAAAAATCATTACATTTTATACTTTGGAGTACTTTTAGATTTACAAGAGAACTGAACAAAGAGTAATAACAATGTTCATACATCCTTATCCCTGGGTTTGCTATTATCAAATCTCACATTACTATAGTAGTCAAAAACTGGTGTTTTATTACTGACAGAAGTCCCTAATTTACATGAGGGTTCACTTTTACTTTTTGGCAAATGGGTCATGTACTCACCATAACACTTCTACTATGTAATACGAAAATTAACTTCTCTCATGCCTCCATCTACAATTCCCTGCTTTCCCATCTCAGTATACAGCAACACATTACATCCATTTGATGAGACCAAAAACTCTTTCCTTTTATACCCAATAAACTCAAACTCGTAAGCAAATCCTACCTGTTCCATTTTCAAAATGTGTCGAAAATCACGTTACTTCTCAAAAACTCTACCACCACTGTTGCCCTAGGTACTATGCCACCACTGTTGCCCTAGGTACTATCCTTTCACTAAAATATTACAACAGTCCTTGTGAAGTTAATCTTGATAACCAGTTTGACTACAAAACCAAACAGCTAGTAGATTTGTAAAGTACAATTCTGAGTATACCACAGAGGTATGACCTTGGGAACTGTATCTAATCCCTGGCCCCTTCTCCTCTGTACTTTTCTCTTCTGCTCCACTTCCCAGCGACTGTAAGTTTCTTTCACCATTAAGTTGCAGCCTGTCAACCTTGATTTCTCTTTTTAACTGTGAGCTAAAATAAACCCTCATCCTTTAAGCTGGGGGGGGGGGGGGGCCCTCAGGTATTTTGTCCCAGCAAAGAGAAGGGTATTCTCTCATTTCTATGCAATCAGTCCACAGCAATTAGTGATCCTATCAAACTACTCAGATCATGCCCAAAGAAGCACTGAATTTCCACCTTCAAGATAAGAGTTAAAATCCTTACAACAGTCTACTAGCTCCCATTTAATCTAGCTCCACCTTTTAAATCTGACTTTACCTATTTCCACTTCCCTAGTATCGGAAGCTCCAATGGCTTGTTTATTATGTGTACTCCAGGCATTCTCCATGTGTAAAGTTTTTGAGCCTGCCATTTCTTTACCATAAAATGTTCATGCTAGAAGTCTCCACAGTTCACTCCACATCATTCCACAAATAACCTTTTCAAGAGTTTAGTCTGTGTGGTTTGAATACAGGCAATCAAGGGGTAGGCAGCAAGATGATATCAAAAAAGCAAACCGAATCTGGATCCACAGGTCCCTACAGACCATAAGGAGTTTGAATTTTAGGCTGTGAAAAGAAGTCTTCAGGTAATTTGAGGCAGGACACAAAGTATTATCATTTACGTTTAAAACTCATCCTGGATGTTGTGTAGAGAACACACTACAGATGATCAGAAACAGCAGAGGTAAATTAGGAGATCACCCAGGCAAAGATAATAGCTCAGTCTAGGGTTAATAGTAGCTTAAGTATGGAGTGTTATTTCCATTCACAACATAATCTGAACCTACAACCCACAGCATATACCAACAAAACAATATATAAAGATGAAAACAAAATGTTATCTTTGTCTCCCTGATTAGAATGTTCCTGACCACCATGAGTAGGTGCCTTATTTGACATATTCAGAGATCTTCAAAACACAGAAAAAGGACAGAAAAGACACAATACGTTCTATTTGAATGAATAAATAACTCCCAATAAAACTAAAACACAGGAATTTAATTTGGCAGGCAAGTATTGTTAGGCTGTCAGACATGGACATTATGTACCATAGGAGAAAGGAGAGTTAAAAGTTTCCAGATCTGAAAAAAAACAAACCCAGAGACCCATTTGCAAACCCGGAATTTACAATTTCAACTCAAAGAATCACTTGTTTGAAAACATAATACATGCATGTAGAAATGCTCATGTAGAGAAGATGAAGTGAGTGGGTCAGAGAACCTAAGCAACTTGCTGTGCCATCTGACTATGTTACATAATTTGGCAAAGGGTTGCCTCGCCAACTAGAGACAGAGGTTCTTAAAGCCCTGTGACTGCAGAAATCTGGTAAATCAACCATAAATCAAAGAATGCAGACTCTCCTAAAGAGATAGATTATATTTAGCAAACAAACATATGTTAAACGGGTATTCAGCAATTATTTTTAAAATAATTCAAAGCCTATTCCAAAGATTTGAAAATTACAAGGTTGTATTTCTCTGCTTATACATAAGATTCAGATTTGACATTCTCAACTTTCTTCTGAAGGAGAAACAACAAATTAGCTGAGGTAGAGGGGAGAAAAGTCTTCTTTCCTCTAAGAAATTTACTGGAGATTCCAAAAACAGAACTTGAGAAAGGACTATTTTTTAATAGTAGCCATACAGTAGAGTCATCTACACAGGTTTTAAAACATAAATCCTACAGGGGCCGGTGTGTGCAGTTCAGTGATTAGGGCTCTTATCTAAGAAGGCTGAGACCCCAGAGTTGATTCTCTGGCACCACATAATAGCTGGGTGGCACATGCCTGTAATTCCAGAATGGGTCACAAAGCAAGACCCTGTCTCCAAAAACTAAGGAAAGGAAAGAAAAAAAAGAAAAAAGCAAATTCTGGAGGCCTGGATCAGATCAATTAACTCAAAGTCTAACAGGAAGTGGGTCCTGAAATTTTTTAAATGATTTTCTAGTTATCCTATGAGCAGTCCTTAGTTAAGAACCACCATCTTACAGGTTAAAATAGCGGATTCGAGTGAAAACCTCTTTTAAAAAATTTTATAAGCCAATAAGCTTGAGCTTTCATATTGACACATGGGTCAGAGTGCACATTCTACAACAAGACTAAAATGACTCAGCTTGGATTTTTTTTTAAAGCTGTTTCATACACAGTTCAGGCAAGGATGAGAAAGAAATTAAAAATACTAAGAATATCCCCAGTTAACATCCTACCCATATTCTTTCCCTGGGTTTTGGGAACTGTAATGTTACCAGAGCAGAAAGAGTATGTCCTTTTCCTTCAATGCTGTCTTGGTGCTACACAGAGCAGCATTTACTGTTACAAAGCCAAATACATTTCCAGCCAGTGTCTTTTCTTAGAATATAATACTCCACTTTGTCCCTTCCTTTTCCTCTCCTTAATCATCAACAGCTACCTCTAAGCAACTATAAATTCATTACGCCATTTTACAGCAGTACAGGAGCAGAATCTCCAATACTCAAGCTAATATATTTCTTTAAGAAATTCTATTAAGCACAAGAAAGCAAAAATTTTAGTTAGTAGGTGACAAAGTTCCCAACATCCCAAACACATGAAGGCGGGTGCCACTGCTTTTTTTTTTTTTCAATTATACTCCAAAACCATCTGTCCTGATTTTAAAGCACAAGCTGATCTTCACCTCATTATAGATCTTCAAACTGCCACAAGTTTAATTTAAAATACCATGGAAGTGACAACATTCCTATGATCAAGGATATATTCTAAAAGAAAGAGAAATTTGGGCCTCAGTGCATACTGACTTAGACTTTTCTAGAATGAGCTAGCTCTTCAAAGTACCTGGTAAATGCAAATATAAAGAGATTTCGAGTATTGTACATGGGCATGGTTAAGGGTAAAACAATCTACACAACTTTCCTGAAACATCTAATTTTTGAATATCTGAAATGAGAACATGGTACCTTTTCATTTTTATTTAAAGTTCAATTAAGTAGTCCCCTCAATAATACTGTTAGCCTTACTTGTGCAAAAGCAACAAAGTTGTAAGGAATGTGACTGCCATGATAGGAATATTCAAAGGTAGCTGCATTAAACCTGACTGCCTAATATGTACCTGTCAAAATAATTTAAAATGATTTGCAATCACAATCATCCACCACTATCATTATCTGAACTATTATGTTGTGAATATATGAATTGCATTCTCTTGAGCACTATAACAGAGGTCCCCAACACCTGAAATTTGGGACCAGCACTCTAACAGTACTCAAGGTGATTACTATGAACATTAAAAGGTCCCTGTTTTAGTTAATTTCCCTAATTTTACATGTGAAGAACAGAAATCTGAAGACATATGACTTGTCCAAATGGTCATCAGGGAGACGATTTTTTAATGGTCTATTTTATGCCAGGTACTGTAACAGCCATCTTTTATGCTTTTCATCTCAGGTACCACATCAGCCCAACCAGGTCTCAATTAACAGAAGAAATACTGAGGTTCAGAGAGGTAACTTGAGTTAAGTAACTTGTTCAATGCTGAATAAGAGGCAAAGCCATCATTCAAACCCAAGAAAGTCTGCAACCACTTAACGGAACTGTTAGGAATCAAGAATTCATTGTAGGTACTTTTTTTCACTAAATTTCACTCAGCTACAACAATTTCACCATGAAATATAATCTGAAATTGCCATGTTAAGTACCTAGTAGATCACAGGTAACTACGACATTAGAACAGGAAAAACAATACTACAAAAAGATAATGACGACACTGGAAAAAGCACAAGTCAAGGCATGGAACAATGGATATGAGAGGCAATTTAAAGTCACATTAGAATAAGAAAACAATTTGATATTCAATCTTCCTGTTCTGTATCTTCAAGTCTAGTAGTTTTAGTATAGTTATTAATTCACTGAAAGCTGGATGATAAAAATATATTTTGGTGGTAGTGGTGGTTACAGTATTAGAAAATGAATCCAGGAGCACTAAGCCACATCATTTTTTTTTAAAGACTAAATTGTCCAAGCCGGTTTGATCTTGCCCTTCTCCTGCCTCACCCTCTCAAGTGGCTGGAAATACAGATACATGCAACTATGCCTGAATACAAGGCACCTTTATTCTTTTTTAATGTTATTTTATTAATAGTCAACATCACACAGTTAATTCAGCTAGTTATTGAAGGCCTATTTGTTAAGTTGTTAAAATTTTTAAGGAAAATGTGTGAGTTACTTTCTTGTTGCTGTGACAATACCCAAAATCAACAATTTAAGGGAAGAAAGACATACTCAGCTCACAGGTTCAGAATGTCTCATACAGTCCTTTCATGGGCAAGCTGGCAAGGATGGAAGCACAAGGCAGAGAATGGAATGTTGCTTACCTACTGCATACAGAAGCAGAAATAAGCCAGTTTCTGCAAACTCAGGCAAGGCTAGAGCCTTTCCAGGCAAAAGCTGTAACAATATTTCTTCTTCCTTTATTTAATTACTTCAAGCTGCTAGTTGGTTGGGTCTGCCCCCCAAGGTGGGTGCTTCTTTCTCACTTCCTGGCCCACAAATGAACAATAGCACATGAAAGCTCTGACCTGGGCAATTTTGTATCTCAACAAATTGACACATTCCACCAGTAAAAGCCCCAAGCATCTGTCCTGTCTGGCCAGGCCTCACCTCCCAATTAACACAGTTCCAGTTATCCCCCTACATCTAAATACATGCAGCTTTCAGGCAACAAGCCACATCCAAACCATAGCAGAAGCAATTTAATTAACTGTCCTCTTTAAACTTCAACTCTGAATTAATTTAATGAAATAAACACTATCGATTCTTCTCTATCCTCCAATATCACTGATGAATGAAAAGGACAGGCTTTCGGAACAAAATTCATCATTAATTGCTACCTTCTTCATAATCTTCCTTCATATAACACTTTATGTGAACCTTGCATTTGGCATTAAACTATACCATAATCAAACTTATGCTCCAGTTCATGAGGAAAAAAACATAAAAACAACCAGATAAACAACAGAACTGTAATTTAGGAGCACTACTATGACAGAAACTGAGTGTTGGAATAAAATAATTGGGAAAAGAAACTGAAAAAGGTTAAGAAAGGGGTTGGAGGAATGGCACAGTGGTTAGTTAAAGGACTTGCCTAGCAACCACTGGGCCCTGAGTTCTATTCTCAAGCACCACATAAAGACAGGTGTGGTGGCTCACACCTGTAATTCCAGCACTTGGAGGCTGAGGCAGGAATTACTGTGAGTCTGAGGCTAGCCTGGTCTACACAGTGAGTTCAAGACCAGCCTGAAAAAAAACGAGTTAAGTGAAAACAGCTTCAAGTTGTGAATGTGCTTGCTTTCTTCAAGGCAAGGAGGCCAGAGTATCACAATGCCAACAACAGAACAGGATGCTAGTGTTAAAAAAAAAAAAAAATTACAGGAACAGGCCCAACAATGACTCTTACAGCATGTTTTGGAGAAGTTAGACTTCATTCAAAAAGCAATGAGGAAGGGTTTCTAAACAGGAGGGCTCACAGCATTATTCTCTTCACTTGTTTGCATTTTCTATAATAAGATACAAAGGGAAATAAAGACTGTTCATAAACACTAGCCAATTAAAAAGTCTTATTTTTATGAAATTAAAAAGAGGCAAAGCCGGGCCTGGTGGCACAGACCTATAATCCCAGCACTCTGAGAAGCTAAGGCAGGAAGCCGTCAAACTCAGAACCCAGCCTGGACTAAAGATTTAGGAAACGCTGTCTCAAATTAAAACTTAAAAATAACAGAGAAATGTGAAGGTCCTGTGCTCAATTCCGAGCACCCCAAAAAAAGAAATAACAACTAAAGTTCACAAGTTCGACTCAGACACTCATTCAGATTCAAACACCAAAAGACTGAAAGATTTTTTTCCCTCTAAACTATAAAGCGTAATTAAGAAACTCAGGCCCGACGATTCTCCAAAGAGCTGCTAGAGGGACCTAGACAACACAAAAATTTTCTTAATGTATCCATATGACTTTAATAACACTTCACCAATTTAAGGACCTCTTACATTAACTTGGGATCTGACAGAAACACACACATAGCTGAGAAGGTATAACAACTGTTCTTATGCTAGAATAAAAATCACTCACCACCACACACATCCAATGAGGTGCATTACTCAATAGTTTTAGTCATTAAGTTGTTAGGAACTGCATATTTTCTCTCTGGGTCACAGATAAACTAGTCAAACAGAATACTGTGCTTGAGAAAATAAGCCATGGCAATCTTCGTACAAATAATCTCAATTTTAAGATGTTAGCTGGGTCCACTGGCACAACCTTAATCCCAGCACTCAGAAATGCTGAGGCAAAAGGATGGCAAGTTTAGGCACAGCCTGGGCAATTGTCTCAAAATCAAAAAGAAAAAATAGGCTAGCAAAAAAGCTCAGTACAAAAGACCTGAGTTCAATCCCAGTACAGAGAGAGAGAGAGAGAGAGAGAGAGAGAGAGAGAGAGAGAGAGAGAGAGAGGAGAATGCTTTCCTAATCTGCACGATTCTTTTTTTCTGTGTAATGCTAGAGACTGAACTCATGGCCTTGGGTTAGGCAAGTAATCACTACCACTAAGTTAAACCCACAGCCCATAACCTACAGTTCTATTTTTTTCCTTGATCAAAACTTACTTCTCTAAAATCTCCAGAACCTGGCAGTTACTTTTAACTGATCACATGGTTTAAATTTTATTATCCAGACTGACTGTGTTTAAGACAAGGTTATTTACAATTATGTTTTAAACTATAACTTTTAAATATAAATAAAAAACATGCTTTTTCATAAATTAAAAAATATTTTACACATACAACCACATATTCATATGGCTGTGCTCATGCCCATGGGGAGTACAGACAGAAACCAAGTATCTTACTCTTGTCTGCTAATATAAATGTCTTCCTCTAGAAATTCTGAGGATTGTAATGACTCACAAAGAGATACAATAGTACCATAAATACCACTATTTAAAATGATTTCCTCAATGGTAACAGACATGATCAACACATTAAATAGATTCATCTTACAAAAGCCAATCCCTCATTTCTTTCTGGCATTTCCTGGGCTTTTCCTAGAGCTTGCCATGCCAAGTTCTCTGTTTCCTGAAAAGGTTCCTCCTGCCTCAGCTTCCCAAAGGATTAAGTTCTTACTTAAAACATTCTGGAGCCAGGTGTATGCCACCACATCCGGCTCCAAAATGTATTTTCAGAACTTGCAATCCAGCAACCTTGAAAACCAAATAATCCACTTATGAAGTGGACAGCACAGGCGCACACATTTTCCAACAAGCACGCAAAAAAGATGATCAACATCAATAGTTATTAAAGGAAAGCAAAAATTACCATAGAATATCATCTCACCAGTACAGCTATAATATGTATGTGCAAGGATGTGGAGAAACTGGAAGCCTCATAAATTAGAAAACAAAACTGGAATACATGATCCTGTCTCAAAAAAGGGTGGGGGGGAACATAAATGGTACAGCTGTTTCAGAAAGCCAGCAGTTTCCCTAAAAACAGTTACTATATAAGACAGCTATTCTCTATTCCTTAAGACATAACTGATAACTGAAGCACATGTCACACATAAACTTGCATGTATAGCC
This sequence comes from Ctenodactylus gundi, assembly GCA_004027205.1. NCBI lineage: Eukaryota > Metazoa > Chordata > Mammalia > Rodentia > Ctenodactylidae > Ctenodactylus > Ctenodactylus gundi. The sequence continues at coordinate 536,204 of PVKB01000089.1, read as the reverse complement.
AAGCATGGTGGCATACCAGGACTAAGGAGGCTAAGGCAGAAATATATGAAAGTTCAATCTCAGCCTGGGCACCTTAACAACATGGTAAGACACTGCCTCAAAATTAGAAAAAAAGAAAAGGGGGTGGAAGTTGGGTTGGAATGCTCATTGTAAAGGTCCTGGGCTCAATTAGTACTGAAAAATAAGAGAAAACTTTTCATATGAATGTTCATAGCAGTATAATTCACAATAATCAAAAGGCAGAAGAGTCCAAAGTACATAAACAAATGAACAGAGTCACACAATACTACTTGATAATAAAATATAATGAAGACGGGAGGAGGGGGATGTGATACATCAATTCGGCAAGCTGAATTTTTAGCTTACATATGCTAAACACATACTAATAAAAATTAGTGTGAAAAATGAAAACTTTAAAAAGAATAATGAAATGCTAAACCAGTGTAATGGTATATGCCTGTAATTCCAACACTCAGGAAGCCAAAGTTGAGGATTATGACATTCAAGGCCAGCCTAGGCTACATAGTGAGTTCAATACCAGTCTGGACTACATAGCCAAACCTTTCTCAAAAGGAAACAAAACACAAAAACAAAAGGTTAACAAAGTACTGATTCACGTTATACTATGTATGAATCCTGGATATATGCTAGAAGAAAAAAGGCAGACACCAGCCACATACTCCAGTATGTGAAATGTCTAACAAAAGCTTATTACTGAGCCAGAAAGTTTAAGTAAGTGGTTGTCAGGGCCTCAGAGAAAGGAAAAAGAGCAATGTTTTGGTCACAGAGATACAATGTTTCATTTAGGGATGGTGAAAATGTTCTAGGAATGGAGGTGGTAACAGCACAACTTAGTTTTAAAAATCCTCAAACTGCACTTTTTAAAAGGTGACTTACAGCATATCAATTTTAAAACAGCAAATTAACTATTTACAATTTTTTTCATTCTGCATTGTTACATCAAAATGTAAATTGGTACTTGGCAAGTTGCAGAATTATTGCCCAATAAAATTTTGTTTTTAAAAAGATTTAAAATAATTGAAAATATTACTTTGACTTACTACTGTAGCAAAACACACATAAAACTCCTACTATCCTTTTTAAAATTCAGGTTCAAAATTCTTGTTTTTCAGACCATAAAAACATTGCCTTTTAAACACACACTTCAGTGATACTAAGTATATTCACAATGGTGTACAACAATCACCACCTATCTCTAGAACTTTTTCCAACTTGAAAAACTAAAACTCTGAACAAACATATGCCTAAAACCAGCCACTACAAAGTCTGTATCTATCCTATTTTTCCTGTATATGTGCTCCTATGATACTTATAAACCAGGAAGTTAACTGACTAGTAAGCTAGAACAATAACATACTATACAGTATGTGAACGAGCTGTATCTCTCTCAAAATCTTACTGAACTGTATTCACCCTTCCTGTGATGTGAGATTATGCCTAGTGAAGACACGACTGAACTGAATGGCACAGACATTGTGACAGAGCTGAAATATACTACTGACCTTCTGGTGATGTATCAGAAAGAGAATCATCTGTCTGCAACAGATAAGTAACAGAAATGTTGTAAAGAAAAACTCTTGACAAAGAAGGTCTACTGTATAGGCCTCATTTTATCTATTGATCTGCCAGAAGGACACCTGGATTGCATCTACTGACTTAATTCTGCTCTGACCAACTTTCAAGAGAAAGCTAATTCCAAAAAATTAGATTGTACAGACACATGCACAACTGAATACACAAAAGCCAATAAACTATATTCCTTAAAGCAGAAATGTATTTCAATAAGAGCTGCTTTTAAAAACCCACAAAGAGGGGCAGTAGTAGAACTGGAGGTTGGAAGAGGTGCTACTGTGGGAAAGGAGCAAGATGAGGACCTTTAGGAGGAAGGAGACAAGGAGACATTTGAGTTTGAAACCAGTGCAAAGAGAGGACAAAGAAGCAGAGAAGGCTGACATGTCACAACTCTAACCAGAGGAGCAGTGGGGGGGGTGGGGGGGTGGGGTGGGGGGGGTGGTCAAACATGCACGTCTGCATGCCAAGCATCGTAGTCATGAAGCCATGCATGCTGAAATGGTCCTCATCCTCACTGCAACCTTGGTGGTGGCCCAGCTGATGCTGGCACAGTGAAGCAGAGGCATTCCCACTCCTATAATGTTGGCTTATAAATGGTTCCTGCTGATATATAAAATCAGCTTTGTCACTGGCCTCACTGGCTACATGGCTGTCATGTCCACCCTCTTTGGTCTTAACTTACTATTCAAGATTAAACCAGAAGATGCCATGGATTTTGGCATTTCTCTCCTTTTCTATGGCCTCTACCATGGAGTTCTTGAGCGGGATTTTGCAGAAATGTGTGCAGACTACACAGCGCATACAACAGGGGTGTAAAAGTCTGACCAAATGACTGAACCCCCTTTGCTGCTGCCGTTAAGTGTTGGAGAATATCACTGTCACCAGACCAACATCACACCCAGTATTTCACTGTTTTAAACGTTGGAGAGTGACATTGACTGTCTCTGATGGAACTACAGTTTGGCAACATAATTTAGAATACTTGATGTAACTCCTGATCATAAGCCCTAAACTAAATTCTTTCTCCTTCCCTTCCCTGTGTTCCTTCAGCCTTCAGGTCCTGTTAATCTAACTTCCCAACCTGTCTCTAGTCTGTCCCCTCCACCTAGCAAGGATGAACTTCAAACTCCAATTTGTTAATAAAAAGATGTCCTCAACCAAAAAAGGGGGGGAAAGGGGGAATAAAAAAATACAGGCCTTTCTCTTTTATGCTGTATCTACCGAAAAATTAAGTTCAACAAACTATAGTTTCATAGTACCTAGACATAATGAGAAGAAATGCTGGCCCTCATCCCCACTTACATTTTTTTAAAGTATTTCCACTGTCCAAACATTGAAAACACGCAGTATTTCATGTTTCCTAACCAGTATTTTACATTGTGTTAAAAAGAAATGACAATCTCTTTTTGGTGGTACTAAGGATTAAGCCCATAATAAATAATCTAGCCAAAAACTGCATTAAAGGAAGGACCGCTCAAATGACAACCTATGCAAAATTTAATCTTCTTTAATACCACAGTAAATTGTTTTGATAATCAAAAATTATCTTTGCAAACCAGGCATAAAGTCCCAGGCCTATAATGCTGGCACTCTGATCAACTTAGGAGGATCCTGCCTCAAGAAATACTTTTAAAAAAAGACTATAGCAGAGTGAAAAGGCCCTGAGTTCAATTACCAGCACAGAAAAAAACAAAGAGAAAAGGCATCCCAGGCCTACCCACGAACAGTGAAAGAACCACCATCAAAACAAGATGGTGTTTTGATGGTAGTTCATCAACAAGAACCACCATCAAAAACAAAAATAATTTCCTATTAATTATGTACTTTATCCCCACCACCCTTTTCTTTCAGATGAAATAATGGCATCCTTTCTTTACTTTTAATCAATGGCTTTCAAAATTCACTTTTGCACCAGATCACCTCAGGGGTTTGTTAAAATGCGTCAGGTGTCTCCATTTCCCCCTTTCCCATGCTTCACAGGTTTTGGGTAATGGCCAGAATTTATGGTCCCTACAAGCTCCCACCTGATGTTTGTTGACTCTGCTGGTCTGAGGACCATCCTTTGAGAACAAGTGTTCAACCAAAGTTAGATCAAATGACAAATACACATGTTTAAGTAGATTTTTAGATACTTATGGCAAGCCAAGGAATACTAAGAAGAATAAAGTGATGAATAAAAGGTTTTGCCTTTAAGTTACTTTTAAAAAACAAAAACAAGAAACACTTGTTTAGAGTTCACCATGTAGATCAATACCTAGTAAAGTTTAAGATATATAATCACTCATATTTTACAATTTGGCTGCAAAAGAAAAAGTACAGTTTTTTAGGTTTTGTTTTTTGTGCTGGAGGTTGAATCCAGGGCTCACACATAGTAAGTATTGCTCCTAAGACCCCAAAGTAATTGTCCTTTCTCTTCTCTTCTGCTTGCTCACTAGTGTCTTTTCCCTTCAAACCTCAGCCCCATGTTTTTTCTTTTCTTTGCTCCAGGGACTGAACCAAGAGCCTCATTTCTATACTAGGCAAAGGCTAAACCACTAAGCAATCCTCACAGCCTATGCTGTCCATTTTGAAGTATAAGCACCTGGTAGTAACCCATACATTTTTCATTATGAAAATATTTTGAAGGAAGACCATCAAATTAAGAAGATCTTAGGATAGAGAGCACCTATATTTAAATTGAAAGGATATCCCACTGGATAGGGCTCATTTCACACATCAAATGAAGAATGCAAAAGTCTACAAAAAAGGAGACATAATTTTATATCTGGAATGAAATGTTATGATTTGTTATTAAAATGAGCTAAATAACTGCAAAATGACCTAAAGGCTTGTCTTCTGCTCTTCGCTGTTCTCATAAGTGCCTATACCTGGAAGACTCATTTTACAGTGTCAATCTCATTACGTAAGAATCTTTAAAGAACATATTTATTGCTTAAATGACGGCATCCTACACTCCTATTCCAGTTTTTTCTTTCCCTCCAAACAATGGCCTTACCCAATGTGTTTCCAGTAGCTACTTATTGTCCTACCATAATGCAGTAGGGGCCAAAACAATTTTGCAATCAAGCTATTAACATGTCCCACACCAGGACAAATGTCACTATCACTAACATACTACCATTTTCCTACCTAATGCCAATGGTTCAACACCTTGTCACATAAAAGTAGATGATGTAATACTTAACCCTGGTAAGTGGATCACAAAAGAAATTTATCTTGGAGAAACAGTAAGGGGTAATGAAGATACAAAAAACAATTTTATCATCCTGAATCCCTAATCAAATTTCTATATTAAATGTTAACAATACATAAAGGACAGAAATTCAGATATAACCATAAGTTCTTCATGCTATGAACAGAATTTATGCAAATACTAAAATACTTGTACTTCCCTTAACAAGACTAAACTGTAAATAGCAAGCATATTTTAAATAGAAAATCAGATTATCTGGCTCTCTGAACTGAAAGTCCTTATATATTTCCACTCTGAACTCATAAAAAAAAGATGAAGCAAAAGCTCCAAACCCAGTAGTTGTTGGGATAGAAAATATCCATATTTAAACAGAGTATACCACCGAACAAGGCTCTCTTCAGAGGGCCTTCAATCTCAGAGACAAGAAAACTAGCAAGTGCTTCTTTCTCTTTAAAACTGCCTACACACCTAAATGAAGGTCAATAAAGGGCACAAAGAATTGCTTAAGGGTCTTAAGTTCATCTAAGCACTACTTAGGTTTACAAAAAGTCTGACGATAAGCTCCAAATCTTCTATTAGGCTTATTATTGAAATATTATGTGCAAAATAATAAAGTGTTTTCAGCCACAAAACTAACTACAGAAAAAAATACAAATACATGGAGATTAAATAATACATTATTGCACAGGCTATGGCTCACAGAAGAAACCAGGAAAGAAATCAAAGTTCTTCCTAAAGTCAAATAATGACAATGAAGCAAATCATACCAGAATCTATTGGAAACAATGAAACCAGTACTACAAGGGAAAATTATAGCTATGAATGCACTTATGGAAACAGAGCAATCTCAAATAAACAATCTAACGATGGAGCTCAAAGTCCTAGAGAAATAAGAACATGCAAAACAGAAAAGCAGTATGTCTTAGTTACTTTTTCATCGCTGTGACTCAAAACCCGACACCTACAAACTTAGGAAAGGTTTATTTTAGCTCACAGTCTCGAAGGTCACGGTCCATTCAGGGGCGGCCGGCAACAATCGAAGTACATGGCAGAGAGAGAGGTGGAGGCAGCTTCTCCGGACAAAACAGGAAGACAAAGTGAGGCTAGCTGAGATTAGTCCGAGTCCTCCAGGAAGGCAGGTGCAGCTTATGTATCCTTTCAGGTCTCCGCCCAGTAACCAGTCCCTCCTGCATCCAGGTGTGGTCACTACACACCATTAATCCTAACTTAACTGCAACCCACCCCTCCAGACCAGACCCCAATCCACCAACATCACATGGTTCCATTAAAATACATGAGACTTTTGGGGGACACTCCAGATCCTAACCACAGCATTCCACCCCTGGCCCCCAAAAGACTCATGTCCTTCTCCCCATGCAAAATGCGGTTAGTCCTTCTCCAAGAGTCACCGAAGTCTTAACAGTTTCAACACTGCTAAAGAAACTCCAAGTCCATAGTCTCCTCTGAGATGTAAGACAAACTTTTAGCTGCGAGCTCCTGTTCAAACCAAAGAGTTAAGCACTTCCAACATAAAATGGCACAGGGTAAATATTTCCATTCCAAAAGGGATGAATAAGGTAATAAAAGGCAATAGGACCAGAACAGTTCCTAAATCCGGCAGGGCAAGTGTTAAATCGTGCAGCTCCATGTCCAGCAACTGGGGTAAATGCTGGTGAGGCATGAACTCCAAGGGGCTTGGGAGGTCCCACCCCTGTGGCACTGCTGCTGACTGCAACCTCGATCCTCTCTCCTTTGGGCTGGATCCGTTCACGGCCTGCTGCATTTCCCAGCCGACAATCCATGCTCCCAGCTTCTCCAAATTTTCGGGCTCTCCACTGAACCTTAGGCTTCTCCTTCACAATTTCACACATTGCCCTCCCAGGGGCACACTGCTTGGCCTCCAAGGCCTTCCTCTAAAACCTGGTGGAAGCTTCCATGAACCCACAACTCTTGGTCTCTGCAACCTTGTAAAGCCAGGACCACGTGGACGTCTCCAAGATCCGCCACTGGCTTGAGCAGTAATTTGGCTCCTCTGTACCATGGTTGCAGCAGCTTCTGAGTGCTTGGATTGCTGAACTCTAGGAAGTTGAACTCAGCAAACACTTCCCTCTTTGGCCCTACAGGGAGTTCTGGGGTACTCTTCACAGGACAAGATCTTTTGCCTTTGCAGCCTTTAATTGGTAAAAGGTGGAATCTTGCTGATTCCTGAGTCACTGTGAAGGCCTCTTTTTTTTACAGCCCTGCTTCCAACTTCTTGGCTTTTGTTTAATGTTAGTCTCCTGAACAACCATGCTTTCCCACCCCAGACTGCGAGCTTTTTATATCTGTTCTCTCTGCCATTGTCTCCTGTCTTTCACTATAAAGCTGGCTAAAAGCCGCTAACAGTAGCCATGTAACAGTTTTAACTTCAGTCTGCCTTGAAATTTCCTCCACCAGAGTAAGCAGTCCAAAGCCCTTAATTTCAAATTTCAGGCAAAGTCTCTGGACAAGGGCAAAATGCCGACAAACTTTCTGCCAGAGTGTAGTACACATGCTCTTCAGGCCACTTGCTGATACAGTCTTCCTTCCCATCTGAAACTTTTTGAGCCTGGCCTTTCCAATCCACACTTCTATCAGCATTCTGGTCTTCTAAGCTCCGACCAGATTCTTCCATCAAGCTCAGCTCAGATCACTCCAAGGCTTCTCCTGCTTGCATCCCGAAACTTTTCCAAATTCCTTCTACAAACAGGTTCCAAAGACTTCTGAGCCACATCTTCAGGTAAAGTACAACAACGACCCCACTCTTCTGGTACCAATTACCGTCTCAGTCACTTTTTCGTTGCTGTGACTCAATACCCGACACCCACAAACTTAGGAAAGGAAAGGTTTATTTTAGCTCAGTCTCGAAGGTCACAGTCCATTCAGGGGCGGCCGGCAACAATCGAAGTACATGGCAGAGAGAGGTGGAGGCAGCTTCCCCGGACAAAACAGGAAGACAAGCAGAGACTAGTTGAGATTAGTCCCCATCCCTCCAGGAAAGCAGGTGCAGCTTATGTATCCTTTCAGGTCTCTGCCCAGTAACCAGTCCCTCCTGTATCCAGGTGTGGCCACTACACACGTTAATCCTAACTTAACTGCAATCCACCCCTCCAGACCAGAACCCAATCCACCAACATCACATGGTTCCATTAAAATACATGAGACTAACCAGATACAGATCCTAACCACAACACACTACAAGGAAGAAAATTTTAACAATCACAGCAGAGATAATGAATTTCAAACTAAAAAAAAAAAAAATCAACAAATCAAAGAGTTGGTTCTTGTAAAGGATAAATAAGATCAACAAAACTCTAGCCAGACTCATCAAAAGAAAAAATTCACATCAATGCAATTGGAAATAAACGGGTGACATCATAACAGGCACGTTGAGCTGCAAAATATAAGCAATCATTTCAAGAACCTATATATATTCCAATAAATCCAAGAACCCATAAAAAATGGATAATTTCCTAGACACTTATGGTATACTGAAACTGAACCATTAAGATATGAAAATTCTAAATAAAGCAATAACCAGAGATGAAATTGAGGCAGTAATAAAGGACCTGCCAACAAAGAAAAGCCTGGTCCTGATGGATTCACCACAGAATTCTATCAGAATTTCACGAATGTGTCTGAAACCCTCCATGAAACTGAAAGAGAAGAAATTGAAAGAAACACTGCCAAACTCCTTCACAGGAGCTAGTATCACCTTGATTCTCAAAACAGAAAAAGACCCGACAAAGAAAACTAGAGACTAATTTCCTCACTGAAAATAGATGCAAAAATCCTCAATAAGATACTTGCAAACAGAATGCAACAAATTATTAGTAAGATCATATACCATGAGCAAGTTGGCTTCACCTTGGGGATACAAAGGTGATTCAACAAGCTTAATATCAACTGTTACACGCCACATTAACAAAAGCAGGAACAAAAATCACATGATCATTTCAATAGATGCAGAAAAGGTCTCTGATAAAATACAACATCCCTTCTTAACAGGACCTCTTGATGAAAACAGGTATAGAAGGACTTTAACCCATGGTGATAAAAGCAATTTATAAAGATCCTGCAGCCAATATCCTAAATGAAAAAAAAAATGGCATTTCCCCTAAAATCAGTTCCATGGTTTGGATCTTGTGTGTCCCCCAAAATCCTCATGTATTTGGAATTCTGTGTTACTGGGAGGTAGAGCCTGGTTGAAAGGTAGATGCTTTGGGCTTGACCTGGAATGATTTGTGTCAATATGCTGAGATCAGAGGTGATCAGGGCGGGGGAGAGGGGAGGTGGTGAGTGACCGGCCAGAGTTTTCAGGTGTGCACTGTTGACTCTGTGGGCCAGGGAGGTGAAGGAGGGGCACCCACACTGTGGAGGAGTGGAGAAACTGGCAGCTTAAAGTAACTGGGAAAGAAAAAGAAATATTGTTACAGTTGCTTCCAGTGAGAACTCCAGCCTTGCCAGAGTCTCCAGACAAGCATCAGCTGCTGCTCACTAGCCTTGTCTGCAATGGAGTCAGCAGCTCTCCACCCTCTGCCACCTGCCTTCACCATGGCCACCTCCCCCGCCCCCATGGTCCTGTGAGACCTTCTCAAACTGTGAGCTAAAGAAATCTTTCCTCCCTTAAATTGTGGATGTCAGGTATGCTGTCACAGCAATGAGAAAGCAACTAAGATAAAAAGGAACTAGACAAGGATGTCCACTTTCACCAGTTCTATTCAATGTACTGCTCCAAACCTTAGTCAGAGGAATACACATAGAAACAGAGTAAGTTAAAAAATCATCCTTATTTGTGGGTAGCATGGTCCTTTACATAGAGGACCCCCAAAACTATACCAGATTTAATAAACGAATTTAGCCAAGTTACAGGATATACAATTGGTACACAAAAATCAACAGCATTCCTCTACAGCAACAATAAAAACACAGAGATCAGAATAAACAATCCCATTCAGAGTAGCCTCAAAGAAAAGTAAATACTAGGAATCAACCTAACAAGTGAAGAATCTCTATACTAGAAAACTGTACTACTCTTGAGAACGTTAGAAAATAGACTTCCCCTGATCACACGTAGGTAGAACCAATATTGTCAAAAATGCCATACTACCAAAACTGATAAACAGATCCAATGCAATCCCAATGAAGATACTATTAGCATTTTTTTCACAGCACTAGAAATGACCCAGAAATTTACATGGAACCAGAAGAGACCCAGAATAGTCAAAACAATCCTAAGCAACCAGATATTAGGTTGTACTACAAAGAAATAATGATAAAACCCACAGGGTATTGGCACAAAGAGAGACAGGTCCGTCAATGGGATAGAACTTGAGAATGCAGTAACAACACTGAGTACCTTCAGCAATCTGAATTTCAACAAAGGGGCCAAAAACATACACTAAAGATGATAGCCTCTTTAACAAATGATGCTGAAAAAAAAAGAGTAGTCAAATACAGAAGAATGAAACTAGACACACATCTTTCACCAAGTAACAAAATCAATCAAATGGACCAAAGACCCAGACAATAAAATGGAAACACTGGAACAGTTGAGGTAACACTAACAATCAACAACTGGGATTACATCAAATTAAAAAGCTTCTGCACAGCAAAGGAAATAATCAGTGAAGAGAAAACGAAGAGAATGGAGAAAAAACTTTGCCAGCTACTCTTCAGACATAAAACTATTATTATGAATATAGAAAGAACTGAAAAAAACTACATCTCCCCAAAATAAAAGATCCAATCAAAAAAAGGTCAACTGTAATGAACAGAAAGGGCTACAAGAACTCTCAAAGGCCAACATATACATGAGAAAGGACTGAAGGGGTAAACAGGCAGTTATAGAGTGTTTGCCAAGCAAGCAAAAGGCCCTGGGTTCAATTCTCCAACACCACAGAAGCCTGGTGTGGTAGTGCACACCTGTAATCTTAGCACTCAGGAGGCTAAGGCAGGAGGATTGCCACGGTCTCAAGGCCAGCCTGGGCTACACAGTGAGTTCAGAACCAGCCAGGATTACAGAGCGAGATCTTATCTCCAAGGAGAAAAGAAAAGAAAAAAACAAAGCAAAACAAAAAACTAGGTTAAGCCTGGCCTGGTAGCAAAAAAGTCTGGACAACTGAATCAGGAGGATCAAAAGTTCAAGCTCAAACTACATGTCCACACAGATAAGCCCGATTATTTAAGAGGATGACAGCATGAGGATCAAAATTCAAGGTCAGCCTAAGCAACAGAGTAAGACCCCACATCTACAAAACACCATCATTTGTGGGGTGGTAGTAGTTAAAGCACTTGCACAGCATGCCTACCACCCTGTTTTTGATTCTCCAGCCAAATATAAAAAGAGGGTGGTATGTAGCTGAGAAGTTAAAGTGCTTTCCTAGCAAGAGCATGATACTGGGTTCAATTCCTCAGCACCATATAAACCAGGTGTGATAGGTCAGTAATCCCAGTACTAAGGGGCTGAGGCAGGAGGATTGCTTTGAGTTCAAGGCTACCCTAAGATGATATAGTACATTCAGGACCAGCCTGGACTAGAGTTGAGACCTTGTCTTAAAAAAAAAAAAATTACCTATGTGTGCTGGCACATGCCTCTAATCCCAAAATTTGAGAGGCTTAGACAGAAGGATTGTCAAAAATTTGAGGCACGGTGCTCTGGAGGAACTGCTCAGCAGTTAAAGCACTTGCCTAGCAAACTTAAGGCCCTGAGTTGGATTCCACCACATAAAAGTTGGGAGTGGGGTGGTGCATGCCTGTAATCCCAACACTCAGGAGGCTGAGGCACGTGGATTGCCGTTGAGTTTGAGGCCAACCTGGACTCCAGAGTGAGTTCAGGATGAGCCTGGACTGCAGAGCAAGACCCTATCTCAATAAATAAAATAAGAGGCACAGAGCATCCATCTCAAAACAAAAAACAAAACACCATTTGTCCTGTCATTTTTTAACATACTGGAGAGGTGAGTTAGGCCCAGATAAATATGTATATAATTATTTGCAATTATGTACTGCTTATTAAGAAATGAATAATATTTCTCAGTATTACATGTAACTTATACATAATCCTGAACTCACTGTGTAGCCCAGGCTGGCCTTGGGCTCATGGCAATCTTCCTGCCACAGCCTCTTGACTGCTGAGATTACAAGTGTGTGCTATAATAAGCCAGCTTTATGTGGGCTTGGGGAATTGAACTCAGGGCCTCTGCTTGCTAGGCAAGCACTTTAACTGCTGTGCCATTCCTCCAGCCCCAACTAATCCTGCTTAAGGCAGAAAAGAGACCAGATAAATGAAGCACGTGAACCAAATCTATGGAGCATCTTTGCTACCTACCAGCAAACTTAAAAACATATAATGATCAGGTCAAACTCACAACAATCATCAAAATCCAAAATACTGAATACTCGTATGTAAAACACGTAAAGAAAGCTGGTCAAGTGATATTCTGGAGGGAAGGATATTCTTTGCAAATTAATGTTAACATGTAGGTTTACTTACTGTAACCTGAAAAGTCCCAAAGAGAAGTAATACAAAAACAAATGGTTTCTAAGATACTAGTAAGCTATCTGAAAAACAGGGCCAGACAGGATTTATTTACTTCCTTGAAACATGTAACAAAAAATGTTTGACGAAGAAAAAGGCTGATTTCTAAAAATAAGAACACTAAAAATATGTAGAAAAAAATTTCCCAATATCCTAAAGGATGAAAGATTTCAACTACACCAGGAAAGAAAGTGATCAAGAAAAAAGATCACTGAACAAATATTAAAATTAAAGCACAAATGTTTTGTATTTTTTCAAGTTTAATACCAATACTTTCACCAAAGAACTACGGTATCTCTCTGCTTCTCAAAAAAAAAAAAAATGCATACAGTGGTGGCACATGCCTGTAATCCCAGCAGTAGAGCTCTAGACTGAGGCAGGATGATTATCATAAGCTCCAGACCACCAGTCCCGGCTACAAAGTGAATTCATGACTAGCCTGGACTACAGAAAGAGCCCCCCCCCCCAAAAAAAAAAAAAAAACACAAGGATGCTCAATTTTCTTAACACTTATACATACAAATTTTTACTTTTCACCCATAAGTTCAGCAACACTTCAAATGGATCATTCTCCATGTTAATTGGAGTAGTTTAAAAAAATAACCTGATATACTGATACACATTGGTGGTATGAACACAACCTAAAATCTCTCAAGTGTTCACAACCTCTTTTATGAACAAACAGCAAAAGCCTGCAGAGTCTACCAAAAGAACACCACAACAGCAAGCATGGTTGCATATGCCTGCAACCCAGCAGTCTGGGATGCTGAAGCAAGAAGATTCAAAATTGGAGGCCAGCCTGGGCAACCTGGGTAAATTAGAGACTCTATCAAAAAAATAAAAAAATAAAAAAAAGATCGGGAACATAGCTTACTGTGAAGGTCCTGAGATCAATCTCCCATACAACAAGGAAAAAGGAAGGAGAGGGATAGTATAATACATTGTTAAAATAAAAAAATCATTTATGCCCTGCTTTTCATATTATATTCAATCCAAAGGATTTCTAAAAATGTCAGGTTTATAAAAATCCAGCACCATACAAGTATGCAATGACAAACACACATACACAGCTATGACATGCACAAGCCAAAAAGTTCAAAAGTACCCAAAAGCCAAGAGAAACTAAAAATGTGGGACATTCAGATAAAATTTTAAAAAGCAAAAGGTGAGATCACAGAAATCCTATGAAATTATTATTTACCCAGTAAGAGATTTGAAAACTTGAGGCTCAAGAGCCCAGGACCACAAAGCTAGAAAAATGATAGCTCTAGAACACAAAAGTCTTACTTGATTAAAAGATTCATTATATAGTCATCCCTTGGTATTTGTCAGGAGGCTACATGCAGGATACCAAAATCTCCAAGTCTCCTATATAAATGATCTATTTACTCATAACCTATACACACACATCTTCCCAAATATTTTAAATTATCTCTAGATGACTTAAAACACATAACAAAACATGAACGCTATGCAGGTAGTTGTTATACTGTGTAGTTTAAGAACTGACAAGGAAAAAAAAAGAAACCTATACATGTTAAGTACAGGAAGTATTTTCTCTTAATATTTTTGATCTGCAGTTGGTTGAATTCTCAGATACTAAATGCATTATCCCAAAGGAAGGTAATGTTTTACACAATAGCATTACAATAGACCAAGGAACATTAAGACACATCCTGTTTCATATCTGTGATTGTCTGCTTCTTACAAGAAGGTCTTACTGCTTTGTTATGGAGGAAGGAAGGCGGTATCATTATTAAAGAGTTTTAATTAATCCAAAGAAAGATGAAATTACAGTAGTAACATTTTGAGAGCACCAAATTCTAACCACTAGACCACCAGAGAAATATTACTATATTGAAAGGAAGAAAATTGTATCTTCCAAGTTCTAGAGACCTTCAGAATCCTCATTATTTATAACAGCAAGTACAGGCTGCTTACTTCTGGACTTCATACGGCATGCCAAAACCCTAAGGACAAGGACAATCAAGAAATATTTTTTGAATGAATGAGCAAAACTAATTTAAAAGAGAATAAGAAATTCCAGATTTCCACCACAGGTACCAGAGGCCTGCAACAACAAAATCCTAAAATACCAGATGGCTGGCTAATTGCATATTCAAATTTAAATCAAGGAAAAATTGAACAAACTCTGTCAATCGCTAGGGCTCTCTAATTTAACACAAAACAAAAATTCTCAGAATCAGCACTCTTTCTAATTACTTATGTTCATAAAAGTTGGTTTGGGCAAACCTTTACAAATTGCCATGAATTGCAGGTGTAGACTGCTAGGTATCAAACCTGCATGTGGTAATTTGAATTTGGGGAGGATGAATTACAGATTATACATGTCTCCTCAGAAAAATTACTCCCAGGGATACTGCACAGCAAAAGACAATCCCAAAAAGGGAACAAAGGTAGGACTCTTCAGAATAACTGATGATAATTTTGCTTTCTCAGTGCATTCCTCTCAAAGAAATGATGAGATCTGGCTTAAACCTGTACGGGGAAAGAGAATTATTGGCCCCTGCAGCTTTTGGGGGGACATTTAAAGTCCAAATGTAACAGAAGACAAGGGTATTCATTTATACTATCTTTTATTTCAACAACCAATTCATAATATACTGTCTAGTAATAATGCTAACCTCCACAAATTTTCATCAAGAATTTTGAAAAGACAAGCACTAGCAGTCGTACTCTTTTCCGGTAGAATACTAGTACTTTAGTGAAACACAGACAGGAAGTAGACAGAAATCTATTTAGCTTTTAATTTCCATGCATTAAAAGTTTTATACAACTATTTTTAACTTAAAAAGTATAAATTGTAAAGCCAGAATTACAAAACCTGCTTACCTAAAGTGTGTGTACAACAACAAGCCAAATGAAATAATGAGCATACAGATGCTCTATCTGTATTGGCTTCTCCAAAATCTTTTACTCATTCTCTTTTTCTCCCAACAGCAAAAACGTCTCCTAAAGAGACAATGATTATGCTTCTATATAACCTCTTAATAAGCAATCATCACTGTGAGACTCAACCATTTAAAAGCACTAAGATAAACGCACCATTCACCTACATGCCTCTGAGAATTCCACTATGTCATATTTGAATAGGCTTTTGGTTTTCACAGGAACTTTCACGTATTCATTTGATCGTCTTCACATGTGACAGGAAACAGAGCAAACTATAAGGCCACATGTCTCTTACAGAGAGACCCATTAATAACTGTTAAAAAGGTTAACAAAGATCATGAAGTGACTAATTGGCCAAGTTGGTATCCAGTTTTCATGAGTCTGAGATTTTATCCTCTACACTGAATCTTAGAGGGCTCACACCTAGATAATGCTTCTTTAAAGATGGAAGAACTGTAGAAATGGAAAGGGAGCAGGGTGGTGACAGGGTGGGAAGGGAAAACAGAGCTGATATGTGAATTAAATTTTTATAAAACAATTAAACAATGTAAAAGTGTAACAGCCTAAAGCAAAATTAACAGGCTTAATAAAAAGGCAAAGATGGAATGAACTATGGTATTGCATTATAGTGGAATAACATGGAAAGTCACAACTTATGGATACAAAAATATGATCCAGTTTTTAAAAAATCAATGTGCTTAAAATAAACACACCAGAAGTGAATCTGTATTTCATACTGCTGGTTTAAAAATTGTGAACATTTTTAAAATGATGAAAAACGAACAAATACTATGTAATGACACTGTATCGTTTAACCAACTTAATAAATATTTGTTGAAGATACTTGTTAATTGGACTAGAGTAATAGTATAGTGGTTAAACAAGCACAAGGGCCTGGGTTTGATTCCCTAGCACTGTCTAACCTAGGGATGGTTGCACTGTCTATAATCCCAGCACATGAGAGGTTGAGGTAGAAGGACTGCTGTGAATTTGAGGCCAGCCTGGGCTACAGAGCCAGATCCTGTCAAAACAAAGAAAGAAGTGGGGGAGGTATGTGAGAAAATATTTGTTAAAATATTCTTCTTACAAAAAAAAACACCTTAGGTCAGAACAGGAACGAGTCAAGAGTAAAATCTGGCTATTTTCCATACAAGGCAACAGCTGGTAATAGGATACATGGCAGTACAAACATGAAAAATATGTGAATCACAAGCCCCTGGAGGCTATATTCTTACAGTGGTTATAATGAACATAAAATTTGACAGCACAAACTGAGGGCAAGAATTTAGGGTAGAAATAACCTTGGCAGCTACCTAACTTGATTTCTCAATGGTAAAATAGAGACCACAGTAACACATTTTCGTACTTCATACAGAAGTTCTAAAGCATTGAAGGGGATTGATATATAAAAATACATGCCTGTAATCCCAGCACTCTAAAATATTGAGGCAGGAGGCCTGCAAAACTTTTTAGGTTTTGTAGGGCATAAAGTCTTTGTCTCAACTACTCAACTAAGCCACCATAGTACTGAACTGCTGGACAGATATTTGACTGGGTATAGCTGTGTCGGCTGCCTTTGGCCGAAAAGCTCATTTGCTGACTCTGTTAATACAGCATACTATTAACTTCCTAAATTCCACCATAAACTGATTGTGATCAAAAAGTCTCTTTCCTTACAAAACAGAGCTGAGCTCCATAGCCTGCTACTCTAGTTCTCACTCTACCACCCTCCATTTCAAACGGCATTTCACTTTTGTAGTTCCTTATACTGTCTAATGTCCAAGTTTTATTCAACTTGTAGGAATAATGCCCTGTCTTCCATCTAAAAACCTTCACCTTTCTCATTTCCCCGCACTTCTAATCCACAAGCAGAACTAAATCCCATCTCTCCTCCAAAAACTACCCTTCCCTTTTCAAAGAAACTTACATTTCTATCTCTGTAACAATGGCTGTTTTGTATCTTACACACGGGAAATTCACATTCCTCTTACCTTTCCCTAGCTTATGGACAGAATTTGAGATGTCTCCATTTCCCACAGTATTTTATGTTAAACAGATAAAAATTATATTGTTTCAAATAAATTATTTTTTAAATTACAATATTCTAGGTTAACAGTGTTTTTAAAGAAGTAAGCCAAAGGCCTTCTTACTTTGTACTGTCTAAAAACTAGTGACACTAGCTCAACAAGTTAGCCTTTCTCATTATTCAAAGGCTTGTGTGATAAAGTGAGAAAAGGGAAAAAAAAGTATATTTAAACCCTGATTCGGCTTTGTTATTGGATCTCTGATTTGTCTTAAAATAGGTATAACACTGCATAGCCAGAAGACTAGGAATAATTACTTGCATATAACAAGCATCATTTAGTTATGACCTTAAGACTTTCATCTTAGCTAAATGGTCAAGAAGTGATCATAAATACAATTTTGACAACAGCTGTCTACCAACTCTCTATTCTGTCAACAGAAACTGCTGAGTATCTTCCTGCTCAACATTATGGATACAAAGAACAAAAGAGCCAGATGACCGCTGATCATAGAGAAGTTCAATCTGAAGTACTTTTCAGAATACAACATAAAATAATAAATGTTAAGTTTCCATCAGTTTCTGAAAAGATAAAAGCTCAAGACTTTGAATCATTTTAAGCATAAAGTATTAATAACAATAAATAAGTTTCTATCAAATTAAAATGTCAAAGGTTTTAAAACATACATGGCCTCCTGATCTCATCTTCTAAACCTGGGATACAATACAATGTGCTTCTGCTGCTCTGGCCCTCCTGCTTAAAAACCCAACAAATTTACAGTCCCACTGCAGAGTATCTGTAATTGTTCTCTTTACCAGAAATGCTCTTCTTAAAGATCTGGAAAGGTCTCCTCTCTATACAAGTCTCAGCTCACATGTTACCACCTAAAAAGCCTTTCCCTCTACCACTCTATTTAAAAATAACTACCATTAAAATCACTTTCAATCTCCTTATCTTTTTGTAACACTTATTTAACTGACTTTTGGGCATTTACTCACTGTATTCCTATTAAGATAAAACCCATGGCAATAGTAATTTCTTCCAACATCCCCACATCATCGTGCTCAGAAAATACTGAGAACTTGATACATATTTATACTGAACAAACAACATGTTTAAGAATATCCCTTCATCACTGCAAATTACATGGTTTCTTTGGAGTGGAGAAGAAGTATGGAGGATCAAATTCAGGTGCTTCAGCATGCTATACTGTGAGAACTGTACCACTGAGCTACATCCCTAGGCCCTCTTCTCCTAAGATAGGGACTCACTATGTTGCCTAGGATGGTCTTGAACTCATGATCTTCCTGCCTCACCCTTCCAAGTAGCTGCAATTATAAGTGTGCACACACTACAGTGTATTTACTACATGTTTCTTAAACTCACCTACTTCCAATTAAATCAACCACTGCTAGGCCACTGCCAGAATGAGTTTTTACTCTAGAGCATTAGAGAGTAATTTACATTCATCTTTCATTGTTGTAGAAGTCTAAAGCTTTTCTCCAGGTATCCCAAACACATCGTAGAGCAGTGACTTAATGATCGTACCACAGAATTCAAAAGAGAATTTTTACAACACAGATGTCTTGACACAGACAGAAAAAGGGACACATAAAGTTCCCAGCTACTCAGGAGACTGAGGCAGGTGGATCACTTGAGCTAAATTCAAGACTACCTAGTGAGGCAACATTGCAAGAAAGCACATCTCAACAAAAACCACAGAAATGACTTGATTGCTTGGTTCCTATTCCAGAAATCAAGCTTTAATTTAATGACTGGTATACAGTCACAAGATTTTTTTCTTTAGCCAGGTTGTTCTAGTGTACAGCAAAAACTGAAAGCCACACAAATCTGAAAGCAAGTTATTAACTGGTTAATATTTATCAGTCACATAAATAAAATAAAACAGAATCTGAAAATCCTGAGAAAACTGGCATTTCTGGCAAACAGATTAATACACAAATTCCTGACTGCTTCTATACTGCAAAAACATTCTAGGGGGCTGGAGAAATGGCACAGTGATTAAAGCACATGCCTTGCAAGCAAAAGGCCCTGAGTTCAACACCACATACATAAAGGTGGGTGCAGTGGTGAACACCTGTAATCTAATCCCAGCAATTGGAGAGGCTGAGGCAGGAGCATGGGGTTCACAGTGAGTTCAGGATTAGCCTGAGCTGCAGAGCTAGACCCTGTCTCATAAACAAAAACAAAAGCAAAAGCATTCGAAACAAATGCCAATATCCCTACTTGCACTCAAGTATTAATCTGCTGTAGATTAGAGTATCTATAGAACACAACACTTTCACTAAAAACACCTACTTCAGACAAAAGTTCACCTGTTTTTGTTTTTTAAAGTTTACTTAATAACGTGGATTATAAAAACCAAAAAATACCAAAAGAATAACAAAACATTTTAGAATAGAAATCAGAGGCTACACTGTAACTATGAAGCTCTTTGTAGTTTAAGTTTTAAAAAGCGGTGAAGTGAGGCTGGAGGAATGGCTCAGCGGTTAAAGCGCTTGCCTAGCAAGTACTAAGTACCCTAGTTTGATTCACCAGCACACGCCTGTAATCCCAGCACTCAGGAGGCTGAGACAGAAGGATTGCCGTGAGTCCAAGGCCAGCCTGGGCTCCGAAGTGAGTTCAGGACCACAGAGTGAGACCCTGTCTCAAAAAAAAAAAAAAAAAGCGGTGAAGTAAAACATGATGGGACATACCCGTAATACTAGCAATTGAGAGGCCAAGGCAGGAGAATTATGAATTTGAGGCCAGCTGGGGACACAAAATGAATCTGGAGCTAGTCTGTGCTACACAGCAAGACCCTGTCTCAAAACAACAAAAGGAGAGCCAGACAAGGTAGCAGGGTGGTGGCATGTCTGTAATCCAAGCACTCTGGTAGACTGATGCAGAAAGATATCAAGTTGGAACCCAGCCCAGGAAACTTAACAAGACCCTCTCTTTAAAAATGAAGCGTGGGAGTGGGAGGGTAAAGACAGAGGTTGAGGATACAGCCTAGTACAAAAACACTAGCTTCAATCCCTCTACCACAAAAAGGAAAAAGGGGAGAGCTGTTCATACTTCTACCAATTAAAGTTTACCCTCTACTATGACTGACACTGAAATAGGTGAAATTAATACTGAGACTAGACACAAAGGAGGGGAATTTCAGAGACTTATTTAGCTCATACCAAAAGGTTTTGAAAAGAACAGGTGTCTGACACAGGTGGTAGATCTGTGTGTAGGAAAATGGGGATGATGAACCTAGGGCCTTCACATTGAGCTACATCCCTAACCATTTCTATTTTGGGACAGGGTCTCACTAAGTTGCTAAACTGCCTGGGCTGGCCTTGAACTTGTGATCTTCTTGTGTCAGTCTCCAAGAGTGTTGGGCTATACTACCATGTCCAACGTACCACATACACTACCATGGCCAGCTTATTTTTTAAGTCCCACAAGCAAATATCATGTAGTGAGCGAATTCACTGATACCAACATAGAGTTTCACAATTTACTTTTTTTACATTGTCACCCATACAGTCCTTTTTAAAAAATAACTAGCAAACAGCAGATGAAGAAAAATTGTCAAATGTATCAATTCAGAGATGACAAAACCCCTAGTAATAAAGGTAATTACAAATTATTACTCAGATACTCAGAACAACTAAGGACTAATTCTACCAACTCTTCTACCTTGACTCTTGACTGTATGGAGATAACTGCTGGCACACAGCAGCAAGTTATGAGCAGACATCATACAGAACTTCAGAAATTTGAAGCGACTTTTTTTTTTTTTAATCTGGAAGGCTTGTGAGGCCCAGTGTCATTATTTGGATCTGGAATGTTCCCCAAAAGCCTCATGTACTTACAGATACTGTGTACTGCTTGGCAATGGGACCTAGCTGGAAGGCGAGGATGCTTGGGACCTGACCTGGAGGGGTGTATGCTAGTTCTGCCCTTCCTCCTAGACAAGTCTCCATTCTGCCACGCTGCCAGTAGGATCTCAGTCTCCGAATGACTGGCTCCCTCTCTGGCTCCACTACGGCTTCATCATATGATCCACCATTTAGCAGCTGCTCAACTGTGAATGGACTATGACTCTCTGAAACTGTAAGCTAAAATAAATCCTTCTTCCCTAGAGTTGTGAATGTTACGTATTGAGTCACAATGACGAAAAAGACACCAGGTGAAGTGACAAACTTATGACCTAGCACCAGGAGGCAAAGACCAAATGATCACTTGAGCCTAATAAACACCAGCAATATATCAAAACCTCACATCCTACCTCAGAACAAATAAAATGTAAAAGGGCATGTGGAAGAAAACCAGACTGCTACATCTCCCCAGCTTGACTTCTTAGTCATACTGCAACATTTTAACCCTTAGCACTATTTAGTTCTTTTGTGAAGGTAAATTTAATAAGAAAGTACAAACAGAGATGTACAGCTCATCAACTCATTTTAGTTAGAGACTAAAAAGTGATCAGACTTAAAGTACACAGGAGACATGAGTAAATATAAAACTATCAGAGTTGAAAAATGCATTTTTAAAATTTTCCCTCTACAAAAATGGGCACAAGGCCAGATGTAGCTTGCTGTGTTATTTTACTCAAGATAAAATAGTCCTATTAATAACTTTCTCTTTTACCAAAAGACTGTGGTATGGGAATTTTAGGGAAGAAAAGCCACACAATACATTTATAAAATATGCAAAACTAACATGATAGTTAAGTTCTAAAAGTTAATTTTTCTTTCTTCCAAAACTAAGGGGCCTCTACAGACTTCCTCTTGCTGAGCAAATAACCAACAATCTTCTTTTCTCTCAACTCAGTTTCTTTTCCACAAAAAAAGTGAGGAGAAAAAAAAAAAAAAAACTAACCATGCCTGAAAACCACAAAGCAAGCTTGGAGATGTACGTTATTTTTGCCACTCCGGCATCTGTTCCTCGTGTACCTGCCAGCACCACTTCATCGTAGCAGTGGCACATTTTTTCAGATGAGGACAGCGGATCTTTTGATTTCATGTGCTTTTACCTGGACGAGTGACTCGACAAAGATAAAGATCAAGGGGGGGGGGGGGGAATGAAGTTTTCACTTAGAACAAATTAAAAGAACTACCAATCACTGAACATCACTGCACTAAGCAATGTACTACAAATACAAAACTAGCCTTTCTCTACTTCTAGCAGAATTATTTCTGTGAAAGTTTGAGAGGATCTGCTAAGAGATCAATTTCAAATAGAGATGGACAGAAGCAAAATGAGGGCAAGCTTCATTCTGTTTTCACTGAACCAACGAAAAACTGGTCTGTCCCCCAGCATTCCAACTTATAGATCTTGCAAATTTCACTATGCATAGGGTATGCCCAAAGAATACTTGCTGGAAAAATCTGCTGTTAGAGTGTCAGTTTAAAAAGATTTTCACCCAGTTGGAAATCTAAAGAAACAATAATTGTATCAACCCAGCTTAAAATGAAAATCTGAAGAAATTTTTTTGAAAATCTTTTAATTCTCAGTATAAAATTTTATGAAAGGCAACTAAATCAATTAACTCTGCTAACTTTATCTAAAAAGTAATAACTGAAATTCTGCCTCTTACATCTGATGGTGTCAAATGGCATTAAGTAGTTTGTTCTATATATATGAGCTTTACAATTTGTCAGTTTTCAAATTCAAGGGCTTCTCACATGAAGCTCCTATCAGTTTTTAAGCAAATGTTTCTAGGAGAGACCAAACCTTTATAATTTTACTTTTAAAAAAAGAAAAGAAAAACTTGGAAAAGGCCTTTTACTTTCTCATTATCTCCCAACTTCTGAGCCCTTTCAAAACAGCTTAGCATGTTTTTCTAAACTGTTTGCCCTGATACCTGCACACACACTCTACTGAGTACTGAACCTAGGACGCTGACACTAAGCTAAGTCTCCAACCTACACGTCTCTTCTGGAAACAGTCTCAAACTACACAGGATGGGTTTGAACCTGTATCTTCCTGGCTCAGCCTCCCTCAGTGCTGGAATTATAGTCTTGTACCACCTTACTTAGCTGCGTGTTTTTTTTTTTTTGGTTTTGTTTTTTTTTTTTTTTTGGTGTAGTGCTGGGGATGAAATTCGGGCTTTTTGCATGCTAGCACGCTGAGAAACTCAAACTGAAATATAAAATTAACAATTCGCAACAGTCGACCAGAATTTTAATATATTCCCTCTTTAATACTGATCTCACAAAAGCTAGAAAAATAATAATCTAAAGCCAGGTGTAATGGCTCACACCAGAATGCTAGCACTCAGGAGGCTGAGGCAGGAGGACTCCTGTCAGGCTGGACTACACACAGTGAGCTGAGGACCAGCCTTCACTACAAAGGGAGACCCTGTCTTAGAAGGATGGATGGATGGAACGAAGACAGGCAGGAAGGCAGGCAACAGAGCAGACAGGAAGGAAAAATAACTTGTAGATCATACCTCAGGCTTTCTGATGTTCACTAAATAAATTTAATCAGTAAAAATGGCAGAGGCCCATAATACCAATGCTCTGGAAAGGTGACACAGGAGGATCATAGGTTCAAGCCAGCCTGGGCAACATAACAAGTTAATGAGAACCCGTCTCAAAATCAAAAATAAAAATTGAAGGGAGGGTCAAAAAGGGAAAGGGATTGAAATTTTGACATGATACATATGTGCCCAAATAACTCAAATTCACTGTAAATGTTATGTATTGCATTTATATTTTTTAAGGGGGGACATAAAGCAAATCAAAAATTAAATCAAAAATAAAAATTGGGATGTAGCTCTGTGTCAAGAGCCTGGGCTCATCCTAGTACCACAAAAATAACCATCATCAAATGTTACTCAGGCAACGAAATGACACAAATTCAAAGGGGTGAAAAACAGGACATACTTCAACTGTTCTTTCATGTTTTTCTAGTAGATAGATTTAGCAAAAAGAACTTTCTTGAGAGAAACAATGGGCAGTACATGTTTACAATTATCAGCTGTAAGCACAAAGGAGGACTGAAAGAATGTAATTTATCTTAAAGAATTTTTTTCAGCAACTGGAAAAATAAGGCCTAAGTCATCTCTTCAGAGTATCAAGAAATGTTTAACTTTGCTACTTGATGGTAGAAAGAAAAATTACTAGTGCATTTTATGTTAATTTTCCCATCATCCTTCACAACCAATGCCACACCCATATACTGTGCTATCAGAGAGCTGTATAAAAGTGTTACTTAAATAACAATATTATGTGTGTCTTCAGCATGCTCCATTTCTGAAACAGTATCTTCTAACCTCTACCAACCAGCTTCAAGAGAAAAAGGCACAGCAGCTGGAGTACTGGCTCAATGGCTAAAGCACATGCCTAGCAACAAAGGGCTCCGGGCTTGATTCCCCAACACCACATAAATTCCTGTACTGAAGCACTCAGGATGATTGTCCTGTGTTGAGGCCAGCTGAGCTACGTAAATGAGCTAAGGATCTGCCTGGACTATAGAGCACAGCCCTATTCCTACCCCCAACCCCCCAAAGATAAAAACAGAGCAGTAAGACAAAAATAGCTTCTATTTTCACCATGACCTCAAACAAATTATGTTAGTCTTGGGTCTCAACTGTAAAACCAGACTATCACCATCAAGTAAGTGTTCTGAAAATTAAGGTATCAAACACAGACAAATAAATATTCCCTGTACTTAAAAAAAAAAGTCATTCCTAAAATGGGCATGGTGGCGTACACCTGTAATCCTGGCACTCAGGAGGCTGAGACAGGAGGATTGCCATGGGTCCAAGGGCGGCCTGGGCTCTGAAGTGAGTTCAGGACCGGCCTGGACCACAGAGTAAGACCCTTGTCTCAAAAAAAAAGAAAAAAAAAATCGTTCCAAGAAAGGTGGCACAGGCTTGTAATTTCAGCACCACAGGACCCTGTGAGGCAGAAGGATCACAAACTCAAGCTCCAGGCTGGGGATGTAGTTCAGCAGCAAAGGGCTTGCCCAGAAGGTGTGATGTAATCTCCCATACCACAAACAGAAACAAAATCAACAAGGCCCAGCCTGGGAAATTTAGGGAGACCCTAGGGGGATAGGGGAGAAAAGGACTAGAGATGAAACAGTTCAGTGGGAAGGCCCTGAGGTCAATTCTAAGCACCATGCAAAAACAGCTACAACAAATATATGAATAATTATTAAAGAATACATGTGGTTCAGATAAACATTATACATTTCCTCAAAATATTTATTACCTAATTATATTAGTCTCTTAAATACAAAATTAAATGCCTTGTTTTACATGTCTTGATCTCTCTCCATTAACCAAAGCTAACAATTTGATTTTGTTTCCACAAATACAGCTAGTGTTTACGCTCTGGTTGCATCTGATTTCTTATTAGCTGAAGGACATGAGGCAGTTACCTTCAAGCCCTGAGTCTTACTCTGTAAAAAGATAAAATATCAACTTCCTTGTATTGTTGAGGATTGTGGGAGGTAACGCATGAAAACCTCTTAAAGCACTGCCTACCCAACAAAATTCAATAAATGTAGTACGGTATGACACATCTCAACTCTATTATCGGTATAAATTGTCAAAAATATGTTCCCAAAATCAGTTCAATCAGAACGATTCTAGAAGGTTTAGGTTTCAGACTAATTTAATCTCAAAGATCCTAAATCTGCCTCCCTCACTTTCTACGTTGCTAGGATACATTGCTCAAATTCCACAAGAACAAACAGAAAACAGGGATTATAAAACAGCAAGGAAATGGTCAACACACATGTAATTCCCTGGCTCCCTGGCTCACACTCCTTATTCTACTAGCAAAAAGCAAAACAACTTGTAAGAAAAACAACTTAAAATGGAACATAAAGCTGGGTCCAGTAGCACATGCCTGTAATCGTAATACTCTGGGAAGCTGAGACAAGAGGATCCCAAGTTCAAGCCCATCTGGGCAACTTAATTATACCTTATCTCAGAAAAGGGTTGGGAATATAGCTGAGTATGAAGGTCCAGGGTTCAATCCCTAGCACTGAAAAGGGAAAAAATATATAATTTCCTAATACCTCTCCTTACTGACTTTCCCCCAATCTTCTCCTCACCAAAATTACTTTTCTCAAAAAAATAAAAAACCACAATTACTTTTCTCACAATTTCTGAATACCTGTATATTACTGATTAAGAACTTACACATAAATTTCAGTGGCAGTTGCAAAGTAATTAATCTACTATGGTCCGTGTTTAGGAAGAGGTCAGAAAATAAGGTGAATTACTAAGTTCTGAATATAATCTATTTAATAACAACTGAACTGGATAGGTTACCAAACAACACACATTTACATTAACAGGAACTTCTCAGTATATATAATCCCTTACTTAAAACGACACAGTAGCTGAATATGACTCTTATCTTTGCATTTTTGTTGGCTTTATTTATTTCAAGGGCTCAAATCCAAGGCTTTACTCTACATGATAGAAAAACCACAGTCTCACTAAGCTACATCATGAACCCTTAAACTCATGTCCTTTCTTTCAGGGTCAGAACTGTAATACTGAGTCATTTGTATTCTACTTGAGGACTGATCAGATCCTTTCGTTAGACTTCTTTTCAAAGCAATTTACCACTTGGAGCCAAAAGTCTTCATAATTATACTAATGTTCCGAGAACAAACTTTCATATTTGTAGTTTATATAGGCCTTGAGGCACAGGCCTATATAATCCCAACATTCTGGGAGGCCGAGTCAGGAGTATTGCAAATTCAACTGAATCTTGGGCAACTTAATGAGACCTTGCCTCAAAATCAAACACCAAAAAATGGGAACATGAGGGCTCTGGGTCGGATCTTCAATACCAAAGGTAGACAAAAAAGCGATACACTGTATATATGAGAATAATTTTCTCAGATCCACAATGGCAAACAGAGAAAAAGGCAATGCACTGGCAGACATGAAAAAATTAAATACTATTCATTTCTAACAGAATGTCTCGCAAGCTTTCCCTTTTGTGGCTAAGACAATTTGATTTATCATACTAATGGAAACTAACAGAGTACTCTGCAAAGAACACTGGAACCTTTAGTTACAACAAAAAAACCATAAATGAAAAACACTAAATGCCCACTGTCCTCCATGACCTACCTGCTCCTTCTCTACCTCAATGCACCCAACCAATCTTTCTACTGTACCAAGTCTCAACCTTTCATCCCTCTCAATACTTAAAAAACTTTAAAAATTATGAATTTTAAATGAAACATAAAAACAGTTTTAAAAATTAATCATGTGAGAAGTATCTCTTCACTTGTTTCACTAGCAATAGTTTACTGTAAACTGTACCCAAAGCACAACAAAATAAAAGAACATTTTGCTACTGCTAGCGTGTATCAAGCACTTACAACAGACCCATCTTTCCTATAGGTCAGAAATAAAAACTGAATTATTTTGAAGAATTTATTTCTACACAACCATACATTTGTAATTTAAACAATGATATTTTAAAAAACAAGTCACTCTAACACTCTCCTGTATAAAATAGCTTCATCATAGCTGCCTACACTAAATTTAGCATACTTTTTGTCTGGTAAAATAGTAAAATAGGGACAAGCTACTGGCTCAAGTTCCTGAAGAGCTAACTTCTCATTCTAGCCCTCAACAATTTCAATGTGGTTATGAGATTTGGGAGGAACTATCTGTAAGGTCACAAACAAAAAAGATTTTTTCTTTTTTAATTAAAGCAATGTGTCTATTCTCATCGTTTAGCCAAATGTTAAAAATCTTTAAGATATTGAGAAGGACTGATCAGACCCTTTCGTTAGATCAAATACTTGACTGCAATTATGTCACAGAACTAAATGAGAGGATAATGGGAACTAGTAGGGAAGACGAAGGTGTGGGAGGGTCAAAAAAGGAAAAGGGAAGAATTTGTAATTTTGATGCAATATATACATGCACAAAATACTCAAGTTCAATGTCAACATTATGTATCACATATATACTTATCAATAAAATGGGGTAAAACAAAAATCTGGCTACATAAGTCAATCTAAAAAATGTCAATAGAGTAATCCTGCTCAATAAGACCTAAGTATTTCACTTTATTAGTGGTTTTAATTTCAGTATAATAATGTGCAAAAGACACTTCCAGTACCCAGCTTTGCTTCCTTTTATATGATCTTATGCATGGAAATTCAATTTTTAAAAACTGAGTTGAACAAATGATGCCCAAACCTTTCCAAAAATGATCCCTTGGCTAGCCTTTCTATTTCACACCCTTTTAATCAGCACATTAAATGAAAATAATCCTCAGAACTAAGTAAGTACTAAGTGAATGGATTAAGATTTTTTTTAAAATCACTGGATCATTCTACAGAGCAAATTCCCTCCTTCAGTACTTTGATTTCACTGGATTAGAACACTTACCCACAAAACTACAAAAACTCAGAAATCTTGTCAACACTATATTCCAAACAGTTAAGTTTATAGATTATAGATGCTTTTTTGCTGAACATACAAAATGCATGCCATTTACAGTGTTTCAAATGCAGTGTTTGTTACAACTTTAAATACAGAAAGTTTAATGCTGACCCAGATTTTTTTCACCAAGATATTTTTAAAGCAGTGAATTATACAGCAAAGTCAGTAGGGGTGACGACAAATACCAGCAAGCTGACTGAGGCTACTACTCCATTTAAAGAATAGCTTTGTTCCAGAAGTAATAATCCTCTGCAACTGCTTTAACTGTGAGCACAGGAGTAAACTCTTCAGTACAATGAAGAAACAAATGACCACAGAACTACATTTATGAGGCAGAAATTCAACAAAAGTTACCCAGACTTTCCCCCTCAAAATAGTTTCATTTGATACATACAATGTTATCCATACAGATACTACAAACACACTTGAGAAGTCAGGTAAGCTACAGTTTAAAAATACAGTTGTCTCAACAACTAGACTCTCCGAAGAGAATCTTGGTACCTTTGTACTACAGCCAGGAAAATAGTCATTTCACCTTCTCTAGTAACCTAGACTTTATATTTCTACCAAACTAGAAAATGAACAGAGTCCATTAGTTATCTATCCTAGCCGTCTTTACCAAATCCTCACATTCCCTCCTCTCGCAATTCTAATATAAATAGTAACACAGATTTATCTAAATATATTTCCTTATTTAAGTAAATGAATGCAGCATTGGGACAGAACAAGAGTGGGATAACCCTGGTTTCACTGTGCCAATCTGGCCTGTTACCCACACAGTTTATGTAGACTTTTCTCAAGCCAAAAGATCTGGAAAATCCAATAAAACTTTATCCCAAGTATGTCAATACATTAACTTTGTTGAAAGAATACTGAACACAAAACTTGACAGAAATGGAGCCTTTCAGGAAGATAACCATGATGTTAAAGTGGGTAGTGTTCAAAGGCAACATAAAAGGTCTTAAGTACTTACTAATTAGTCCTTAAAATTTAAATATATGGGGGTGGGGGTGTCCTAACTGAGCGATTAAAGCTTAAAGCATCTGCCAAGCAAGCTCAAGGCCCCTTGGGTTTAATCACTCAGCACCGCACAAATGGCACTGTGGCTCATGCCTGTAATCCCAACATTTGGGAGACAGAGACAAAAGCCATGGATTTCAAGGCTAGCCTGTGGAAGGTAAGAGTTTAGGAGCAGCCTGGATTATGGCATGAGACCTGGTGTCTCCCCCACCCCCCACCCCCAAAAAGTGAAATACCTATTTGGTCTTCATCTATTTCCTGGCAATAAAGCCATTAAAATACTAGGGATCTATAAAACAGAATTGATGACTGGCAACTCCTAGTAGGCAGCTCCAGGATGGAAGCTGTCACTGAAAACATCAAGATGGGATTACACTTGGGACTTCTCATCCCTAATCCTCATCCCCTGAGAAAGGGAAAAGAAAGGAAGGTTAAGTAGATTATTAATGGCAAAGGAAATTATCACTCATGCCAATATAATTAAAATGCTTTCAGACAGCCCAATACCCAGACACTACTGAACGGTGAGGAGTCCACAGACAGCAGGGAAGCTCTGTTGCTCTTCCCTCACACCCTACTTCATGCATGATCTCCTTTGTAATAGTATTTATAAGATGTTGATAAACCTAAGTGTTTCCGTGAGTTTTGTGAGCTACTCCAGCAAATTATCTTGATCTGAGAAGGGGGATGCAGGAACCCTGATAACAGCCAGCAATCCAGAGGGAAAGCTAAAACAATATGGGGCTTGCAAAGGGCACCTGAAGTCTATGGGAGGGGTTGGAGTAGTGGTTAGGTCTTCGGGGATGAATCCTCCAACTATGGGATCTGGCATTACCTCCAGGTAGTGTCAGAAGAGAATTAAATTTAGAGGTCAATTGGCTGGGTGCCCACTAGAATTGCTTGCTCTCTCCAAAAAGTTCAATAGAAAGCAACTGTAAATTCCAGCAAGATAATTAAATTACATCAGCTAAACATAGGTCTCTACTAAAAACAAAATCTCAACAATCATTAAAACTGACCAAAATGTCCTGTATACAGGTTCAAAAGAATCTATTCTGAGATACTAGTACAATTTAACAAATAGGCTTTTATTTTCCTTAATAAGACCTCAATAGGAAAAGAGCACCCTTCAGCTTATATTAACAAAATACTACAGCAGAAACACCTTCCCTTTTGTCATTACAAGGTATATGCACCCACCCACCTAAAACTAGGAAAAAAGAACAAAATCTAGACACCAATATACAAAGAACTCTATTCTCTCCAAAATAGGGCTTTATTGAGTCTTTCTTCCTTGCCCCAACATTTTGTCAAACATGACACCACGCATTCATGATGAGTACTACTCACAGCGGTACATGGCACTGCTCAGGATCAGCTCTGGTCAGTTCTTCTTCTTCAATATCAGACTCCCCTCCAGAACTACTTTCAGTGACATCTGAATCAAATGCTTGTTCACTGCACCTCAAGTTGGCTATGCCACTGGCTGTAAATCTCTCCAGTTCTTCTGAAATTGAATCACTTTTCAGGAAGTTGCTAAGTCCTTCTGAAGTGGTGGTCTCACTGGCAGCTTTTCTCAAGGCAGCTTCAGCCTTTCGGGTCAGCATCAACTGGCTTCGGGACCTCAAGGATTCTAAGTTTGGCAGCTTGCTCAAAGTCTTCTCCAAAAATCCACCCAGCTGGTGCTGCAAATGCCTCTCCACCTGCTTTGCTTGCACAACCTGTAAGCGCTTCTGTAACCTGCGGGCTCGGCTCTCGATATCAGCTTGCCGCCTCAGTAAAGCTGTTATCCTTGTGTCGGAATCCAAAGCACTGAAAAAAATGGAAGACAGGGGAGACTTTTTGCTCTCTAACTTGACACTCCCCAAGTTAGGGCTGGAGTCTGTACCAGGTGATAATCTACTGCTTCCTTGAAGTGCCGGCTGTTCCACAGAATTGACAGAAGATTTATTTGCAGTGCTATTATTGCTATATAGAGTTGTGTGTGTATGTTCTACATCAAGGCTTCTATGTGGAAGAGTGCAATTGGTCATACCCCCCTTCAAGTCCCCAGAGACAGATCCTCCCACTTCAACTCCCTGAAGGGCAGATGAAGGGAGAGCTCGTTTACCCCCATTGAGGGAACTGGAATTGTCATGATCAGAATGTGTTGAACTTTTAGTCAATTTCTTGGCCAATCCATTTACAGGCGCTTGTGGTAGAGCCGTCTGACCACTTGTATTCATGGTTCTTAAATTTTCTAAGGAAAACTCCAAAACTGGCTGTCTCCCCAACAGCTCAGCTCGGAGTTCATAGGACTGAGATAAGAGTGTGTGAGATTTAAGGACTGTCTGCTTGCTGAAGACTCCTTGCAATTTCAAAGATTCCTTTGAAGGAACAGATGTTACATCAGAGCAGAGGTAAGATGCCACCAGTGGTTGCAGTTTTCCCAAGTCTTCCTTGGAAGGATTATTCCGGAAGTCTAGGCTAGGATCCTCTGCAGTAATGGCTTTTCTTTTGGTTCCGTTGGCAGCAATAAGGATATTGGCGTTGCCGTTATTTTCGGCACTGCCTGGGGACAAGGTGGAGGATGGTGGAGCCAGTTTGAACCGGATGTGGTGTGCTTCAGCTGCTGCGTCAGTGAGAGCGGGCGCCATCGCAGCCATTCAGCACAGAGAGACAGGAAGTCCAGCCTCTCCCGGTGCCGAGGCCAGCTCCACAGCCCCTTACCACCTCCTTCCAGAAGAAACTGAAATTAAAAAAAGAAAAGAAAGTTAGAAATAAATGCACAATAAAACAATACAAATTTTTAATACAAGCACTACTTGAGACTACTGTTCAAACTGCTTCCAGGAAAATTTTCTGAAGCCATTCTGGAGACCTAAAGATCTCTCATCTGGAAGGATGAGAAAAATATCTTTACACAAGAAACAATTCTATCCGTCCACCCTTTTCTGTCATTTGTTAACTACAAACTGAAATTGCCAAGACGAAAGTTCCATTCTGAGATAATCTCAGTTAAATCATGTGCATTTAAATTTTTTTAATTTTAGGTGTTTTTATTTACATATCACACCTTTTCTTCTTCCCACTCTCACCTTCCTCACTTTCCCTTTCCCTCTCCACTAAGTCCATCTTACTTAAAAGAAAAATATCTTTAAACTTCTTACAATCATTGAACTTAAGAGCAAATGTTTCAAATTAAAAACCCAGTGAAAGAAAAAAAATAGTATGGTATTCTTCATACACAAAAACATTGTATGTCAAGTATCACAGGTCTGTGCATTTTTCAGGCCAAGAATTCAGTTCTCATCAGTTTCTTCTCACTTTTCTAAGTACAGACTGAATTACAAGGCTAACTGTATCACACTTGTAATTATCAATTTGGTTCCTCAATCTTAAAGATCACAGTGTTCATCCATGTCTTCTCTACTTGCTCTTTCCTTTTGGACTCAAGATTCCTCTGTCCTCAAATTAACTGCCTATCATGTCTCTTTCCCTTTACCACAAACCCCTCCAAAGAATACTAGTATAAACAGTTGCCTGTGAACTCTTCACTCTTCTAAAACCTATATTCCACCATATGTCTGGCAAAGGTCACCAGTAAATCTCATTATTAAATCCAATAGTCAAGTCCGTATTCCCCATCCTATTAGACTTCTTCCAAGCACTGGCCAGCGTTGACTTTCCAGAAATGTTTTTTTCCTTGATGTCCTTGCCACAACTATTACCTTGTTTCCTTCATTCTGCCTACACCCTTACTTTAAAGGCTGGTATCTTTCTGCTTTCTCCCTCAACTCACCTCCTGAGTAACAACTAATGAGGACTAGCAACCCTCACAAAAACAGTTTCCAAGCCACATGAATTAACATTACCACCTCTAATCCTTAAGCCCCCAAAACTCAGAATTCATTTACTGCTACCAATATTTATTCTTGTTCTGTTTCATCATCTTGACTAATGGTATCATAGCTACTTACTTAGTGACCATGCTGAAGTCAGTTTTTACCTCCTCTCCATCCTTTTCATCTATTTGGTCAGGAAGCAAAGGGAACTAAGTCAGCTATTCTTCTGGGACTTCTGAAGATATATAAGACCATTTTACAAGTCCTTGTTTTCACAGACATACTACATCATTATTTGCCCCTTTTCACTGTGTTGACATTTACAATGAGGGTGCAAAAACAAAGCTGAGCAAAACTGCTGGTACCTTAGGGAAAAAAAAAATCAAGGTAGTGGCACCAAACTGTATTATAAATCAGTTTCACTTAAGATGCTCTCCACTTGCCCCATCCCACCACCACAACAGACACTGAACCATCCCACTGGACCACATCCCAAGGCCTTTTTATTTATCTGAGACAGAGTCTTACTAAATTGCCCAGGTTGGGCTCCAACCAGATACTCCTGGCTCAGCCTCTGAGAATACTCAAATTACGGGCATCCACCACCACACTCAGAATGTCCTTGATGTAGCAGTACAAATTACAAATTTTATTACATCTTGACTCTGAGTATGTTTTATTATCCTGTGTTTGTAATGCATAAAGCACTTTACTGCTTTATAAAGTCTGAAAAAAGCACTTGTACAATTGAGTTGCAAGCTAAACTACGACCATTCTTTACGGAATACTATTTTATTTCAGAGAACAAACTATGATTATCTGAACTTGGGTAGCTGGCAGACATTTTCTTAGAAGTGAAAGTGAGTCTGTCACTTGAAAGAAAACCCCTGATACTTGTTACAACGATAAAAATCTGAGTTTTCAGGCAATAATTGCTATTTTGCTATTATATAGTTTCTCTAAAATGAGAAAACCATACTATAAAAAAAGAAAAATGGAAGAAAAGAAGGTAGACTTTGTGGAGAGCAAAAGGGGTGGGAGTACCCAGTCAGTGGTAAAGGTCAAAGGAATGTGACACGCAAATTTTTAAAAACTATTTTGAAAACTATTCTGTACCCACCATCATGAGCTTTGAACAATTCTCCAATACTTAAAAAGCTATTTCTAAGTAGAACAGTGATACCAATGAATGTGACTTTTTTGAGACAGGGTCTCACTCTATAGTCCAGGCTAATCCTGAACTCACTATGGCGCTCAGGCTGGCTTTGGACTCATGGCAATCCTCCTGCCTCATGAATGTGAATTTCTGTTATCTTATATGTCAACATTTGGAAGCTCTGTAATGACCAAATGACTCAATGCTTGTTAGAAAATCATGTATGAGTAAAACCAAGTGTAAAACTGATTTTAAATTTTGATGTAACAGTATACAAAGTTATTTTGCCCAATTTTAGATTGTACTACTCTTTATAAAGTAACTTGTTCAGGAGTCTGGCTAGATTCCTGAAAGTATCTGAACAGTCTATAAACGCGAGTAACTTTCAAGTTTGAGCCTGTATGGGCAAAGTAGCATGACAGGAAGACCCTGTCTCAAAAAGAAAAAAAGGGGGGGAGGGGGATAAGGATACAATTCAGTGTGAATGCCCCAGGCTTGATCCCTATTACCACCGAAAAAAGAAAAAGTGTAAGGGGTGGGGGGAAGAGAGAGAGAGAGAGAGAGAGAGAGAGAGAGAGAGAGAGAGAGAGAGAGAGAGAGACTGAAGAGACTATTAAATACTATTTTTCAACTCTTTCCCAACTACTAAAAACTGTTTAAGCCATACCCCTCCTTTTCTTCTTTCCATTGTGATGTTAAGGATCAAAGCCAGGATCTAGCTCATTAGGCAAACACCCCACAACTGAGCTATACTACCTCAGCCCTAGGCCAGATTTTCTTTTACATTTCCACTTAAATGACATACCAAAACAGATTAAATGCAGCACACTTGAGAACCCAGAAATTTCTATTAAGTCAGATAGTTAAAGGATTTGAAAAAATATAAAAGGTGAATTTCATTAAATTTTATTTTGGCTAACCATTATTTTTCATAATAAATAAGGGGTTTATTTTAAAATGAAGTAGTTAATTATTTTTAAAATTTTTCAGGGTTTCTAATAAAACACTATTTATACATGATAATCCACAACAGCTCTCCATGGTTCTCATCGGTTTTTTTGAAAAGAAAGTCCTAAAACTTTATTATAAAGTTTGGGAATTCACTAAACTTTGCAGGCCTTTTCTTTTTCCACCACACACAAAAAAAGATGGGCACCAACATTTTAATTTTCAGATCAATACTAACACAATAGGACTCTGGGCCCACTGGGACTATACTAAGCTTCATTATAGTATGACACTATCATTAGTATAAAAATATTAAAGTGAATGAGAAAACATTATTTGTAGAGGCACCAATAGGTACCAACAGGTCAGACCTATCTACCTGTCTACTTTACACAAATGCTAAATGTCTCCTCTTCTGGGCTTGTGTCTTTAATGAACATTCTACAAAATAAGTAGACATTGGGGCTTAAGGTTTTATTGTCACAAACATAATGTCATATGGCACTGTGTGTGTGACACAAACTGCTTCAATGTTCACTTTTTGCATTACTGATTTAAATTTAATACTAATTCCTAATATAGTTAACATTTAGTTGTGTTGTGGACCTGATGACAGCTGAACCAAAAATTAAGTTATCTGTTTAAAACAGCGAGTCAGTTTCATATATGCAATATATTTTCCTATGAATAAAAATCACTATCAGATCTTTCCCATTAATTCATATCCATATATACCTGATACTAGCAAAATGAGGCATGTTATCAGAGACTGATGATTACACAACATGCGACAAAATTGTACCCTACTGCCACCAAGCACTACAGTAAGCATCACTAATAGCAGAAAACAGCCTCCTTGTGGGGAGAGCAAGTACAAAGATTTTACACAGCTTACACAAGACGGGAAAACCCAGGTTCACCCAGCACAAACGAAAGTGTCATAATCCTAGAAGCTACTTACATAGTAAACTTTCCAGAGTTATAATCATTTAGTTTTTTAAGGTCCATAATTTAAAGAAAAAACACACCTTCAATTTGTCTATGAACTTGACATCAATCATATAAATCAAAGTCAAAAGTTTATCTTACATTTACTCCTTGGTTTCAATTATCCCCTTTCGCTATACTGCAAAGAGTTACAACTAAAGTAATACCCTTAAAAAATAAAGTAATACTCTTTAATAAGAGAAATAAGTAAAGAAATTCCTAGTTCCTAAGCCAAAGAAACAATACTATTAAGAGAATATTTAAGGGCTTGTCACAAATCCCAGCAATTAGAGCACTTGCCCTGGGGTTTGATTTCTCAGCACCACATAATGCTGGATATGGTGGTGAACACCTGTAATCCCAGCATGGGGAGACTGAGGCAGGAGGACTGCCTTCAGTTTGAGGCCAACCTGGGTCCCAAAGTGAGTTCAGGACTGCAGAGCAAGACTGTCTCAAAAAAAGAAAAATTTAATGAGGAAAGAAAAATTCTCATAAGACTTTTTAATGCATGGAAAAAAATATAATGCAAATGATTCTCTAACATATCATTAAAGACTCATTCCTGCACATGCAGCACATACCAAAAACAAAAGACATGGCATCGAGTTTGCAGTACTAGCTTCAATCGTCATAAATAACTAAATTTAGGACTTAAATTATTTAGCTATTTTCTCAGCTACATATAGTGATATAAGTCTGTACTCCTAGCATTGAGAGGCTGAAGCAAGAGGATCACAAGTTGCAACCCAATCTGAGCAACTTAGCAAGAGCCTGTCTCAAAGTAAAAACTTAAAAAAAGTGGAGATGTTGCTCAGTACAAAGACCCAGTGGGACAATCCTCAATACCAAGAAAGGGAAAAGGAGGAAAAAAAGCTGGTTTCTATATACCTAGACATGCTCTTATTTTACCATTTTGTGGTACTATTTTTTAAGGAAAAAAACACACTGAATGCCCAAATAACTTAACTATCCACCCATGGCACTGGCAGAGCTAGTTTTCCTGTTGTGAAAGTGTTATAAAACATACAGCTTTGGGGTTTTTTTTGAACAAGTAAAGTAATTCTGGTTTCTATACCATCAACATCTATTACTTATGTAGCAAAATGCAAGAAACCAAAAAGAAACCAGAGGAAATTCCTGAAGAGCCAAAAACCCAACTAAACCAAAACATTATAGTTAACTGTCTTAAATGTAACACACCTGAGCTGGGGCACTTATGCATACCTGTAATCACAGTTACTCACTAGGCTGAGGCAGGAGGATTTGCAAGGCAGGAGGATTTGCAACTCCCAGGCCAGTCTAGGTACTTAGCAACACTCTGCCTCAAAAAAAAAAAAGGGACTGGAAACATAGCTCAGTGGGAAGAAGACCCCAAATTCAATCCTCAGTACTGAAGGGAAAAAAGAATAAAAAACTGACAAAAAGGTGAACACAACAATTCTAATCCCACTTGACTTCACAAATCCCAAAAAACTTCACTGAACAATTTAAAAGAGAAAGCCTATCAAGCTTAATCAGTTTTGCAAAAAACACCATGTCAACTTATGATAAATTATCTTTCTCCGAAGTATACAAAGCATTAAAACCTATAATTAGCTAATTAATCCTCAAATCAACTTGGGAAGCAGAATTAAGGTTGGAGTTAAAATTTCCAACTTACTGGGAGCTGAAGGAATGGCACAAGGGTTAAAGCACTTGCCTTGGAAGCGCAAGGCCCTGAGTACAATCCCCCAGCACCACATAAGGTGCATGTGATGGCACAGGCCTGTAATGCCAGCACTTGGGAGTCTGAGACAGTAGGACTGCCATGAGTCCAAGGCCAGCCTGGACTCCATAGTGAGTCCACAGTCAGGACCAGTCTGGGCTACAAAGCGAGACCGTGGCTCAAAAAAATAAAGAAAAATAAAGAACAGTGGTCATATGGTTTATTCAGAGATTTTTAAATCCTAATTTTAAATTCATCTAGGAGACTATCTGGCAAATACGGTAGATACTGTACCTGCTGTTACTGACACAACTTAAGATTGTAAACTTAACTCATACAAAGACAAGGGCCATCGAATGAATAAAGGTTTTCAGCAATACATTAGGCTAAGTAATTAAAAGTTTCTCTCCAAGTTCCAAGGAAGCTAAAATGTTGCAGACAGGAAGATGTATGATGCATTCAGGAAGCAAACACATTCAAGTAGAAAATAACCCGATGGAGACTCACAATGCACTTCATCAAACTGAATACTCAAAGCTTTTCCTTTTCCAAATGTGTTCAGCATATGAAAAAAAAGACCTTTCTCCATTACATCTATTAGTATTATGTGGAACACTGTTCTGAGAGATAAGATGGAATAAAGTTCAAGTATCTGACCCCTAGGATCCTTTCCTTTGCCACGATTCTTCTAAACTGCAACATAAACCCAAGGACAAACTTCCACTTAACACAGTAGAAGCAGAACTATATGCCTGGGGCAGGGTTTATCAATTACAGCGTTACAACATTTTGAGCTGAATAACTTTTGACACATGGGCAACACCACGCATTGAAGGATGTCTAGCTGCCATCTCTGCTTTCCACTCGCTAGACGCCAGTGGTATCCTAACAACTTATGACTGCCACCTAGGCCTCCACAGAACATGTTATCTGCACCTCCTCAGCAAAACAAAATCACAACTCCCAATGAAGGACCACTGGCTAGAAATAAAGGTTAAATACTCATATTCTTCCCCACTACCTTGAAAAGCAGCAAAACACAAACACACCTGGCTATTTTCTGCACTTTTAAGTCAGAGGTCTGCACCTACAAATAAGAAATACTGTGTTACTCCTTGTACATTCCCAAGTCAATACTCCAGAAATACAAGAATAACTTGGGCGGGAGGAATGGCTCAGCAGACAAAGCCTTGCCCAGCAACCATTAAGTACCCAAATTTGATTCCCTAGTGCCATATAAACCAGGTGTGGTGGCACATGCCTGTAATCCCAGCACTCAAGAGGCTGAGACAGGAGGATTGCTGTTGAGTCCAAAGCCAGCCTGGGCTCCCATGAGTTCAGGACCAGTTTGGGCTAGAGTGAGACCCTGTCTCAAAAACAAGGCATCCACCTTACAAATATGACCTACAGAGACTCAAGTGAAAGGGTTATCATGACCATCTGGCTGGTCAACAAGCCAAGTACTGGACTGGAGGAATAGCGGCATAGTGGTTAAAGCACTTGCTGGACAACTGCAAGGCCTTGGATTTGATTTCTCAGCACCACATAAGCCAGGCATGATGGTGCAGACCTGCAGTCCAAGCACTTGGGAGGCTGAGGCAGGAGGATTACTTTGAATTTGAGGCCAGCACAGGCTACACCATGAGTTCAGGACCAGCCCGGACTAAACAGTAATAAAGCCAAATATTACAACTGTACTTAAACTGAAAATAAATACAAATATCAGATGGTGGTAAAGAAAAGTTTGTCTTGATGTAACCTCTAAAGACACCAGAGGAGAAAGAACAGTTAAAGAAATGTCCATCATATCATTTTCATCTGAGAATTAAAACCAATAAAATTTAAGTATATAAAGAAGACTTCAGGGTAAAGGTAATATCACCTTCTAGTAAGAACAAATAGCATGAGAAAAATCACACCTTATTGAGAGTTAAACAGAACTTTTTTCTGAATTATAAAAGCATGCTGTAATACAGTAGGCAATACTGGGGGGGAAAAAGGCAGGTTGAAGCCTAATCACTAATGGACAGCTCTGACTAGCCAGCATTTATTCAGCTGTGCAACAGCTGAATATATCATTAAAAAGTTTTTCAAATGGAAGCCTGCTTTAGAGAGATCACTAGGTTGGGTAATTAAAAGAAGTGAAAAGGCATCTAGATGGAAAACACTAAAGAAGCAAGTATCACATAACAGACAGGATGCAATGAAAAGCTCCAGAGGTGGAGAATGGGCCAGAGCGCAGAATGGGCAAGGTTTCCTTCCAAATTTAAACCCATAAATGTGAAGGGGCTAAAGACTACATGATGTAAGCAATAATGTAATGAGTCAAAGTGAAGACTGAAGAAAAAGTTCTTTTTCCTCAGCTCATCTCCTTTATAATTAAATCCTTCCACTGTTTCTCCGAAAGGTATCTTAAATGTCTACTAATGAACACAAATCACAGAAAGACTATAAAAGACACTAATATTGATTATACAAATTATAGTTTCATTAATGCAAAGATGAAGTTTTCAGACAAATTTATGTATTATGCTTTGCCCGAAGGAGTCAAAGAAAATTTCCAGGAAGAGAAGATATTCTGATTTTGTGAGGGATACAGGAGGTACAGTAGGCAGTTTACTCCACTTCATACATACAATGACCTCTAAATTCATGGAGCTTGCAAACAATCCAAGATACAGAAATATACCTGGTTAATTTAAGGTCTGGATCTGAGAATCTGCAAGTGACTCAGTCCTCTGACACAGTAGCAGTGTAAAACAATTCTCCTTGCCTCAGTAAGCCTCCAATCTTGCATACACTACTATAATAACTATTAAAAAATTGAGGGCTGGAGAAACGGCACAGAGGTTAAAAGGATTGGCAAGCGTCACATAAAATCTGGGCGTGGTGGTGGCACACCTATAATCCCAGCACTCAGGAGACTGAAGCAGGCGGGTTGTCCTGAGTCCAAGGCCAGTGTGAGCTACATTAGTGAGTTCAGGACCAGCCTGGGATACAAAGCAAGACCCTGGCTCAAAAAAAAAAAAAAAAAAAAAGGTGAGGAAATAGGAAGGAAAATACTTAAAACCTTTCAGTGAGAACAAGAACGAACCCAAACTCCCCAT
Source organism: Ctenodactylus gundi (assembly GCA_004027205.1). NCBI lineage: Eukaryota > Metazoa > Chordata > Mammalia > Rodentia > Ctenodactylidae > Ctenodactylus > Ctenodactylus gundi. The sequence goes on along the minus strand of PVKB01000089.1, from coordinate 494,742 downwards.
ACAGCAAATACCTGCTCCCTTTTAACATTCAGCCTCAACTCCAGCCAGTCCTCACGTAAGCCTAAGTCCCTCTCAAGTATGGCTCCCGGCTCTTCTATGCCCTTCCAATTTTCGCTCATGCTACTCTTTCAGGCTTTCAGCTCTTTCAAGCATTTCTCATACTTTATAGGTTGAATTTCCCACCATGTTTAGCTCACAAAAACAGAAAGGAAAAACTTGCACTTTTAACTTCTTTTCAACAAACCCTAGTAAGTACTTAAGAACAAACCTAAAATGAGAGATTTCTTGAACAGCTGGAGGAATTCAAAAACAAAAGTTTTATTCTTGGTCTCCATAACAAACTCATAGATATCTCTAAAAATTACTTCATCCACTTAACTTAGTGATTTAAAATCTTTTTTTTCCCTATTAGATGTAGAAGTACACACCTATAAATCCTAGCTTCCCAAGAGGCTGAAGAGGGAAAACTGCAAGGTCAAGGCCTGCCTAGACAATTTAGCTATGACCTTTTATTAAAAAAAAAAAAAAAGCTGCAGGTATAGTTTAGTACTATAGCACCTGCCTTGCATGGGCAAGGCCCCAAGTTCAGTCCTAAATACTATCCCTCTCCCCAAAAAACAAGTTATACCAACATCCTTTTGTTCTCCTGAAAAGCCAAAGATTAGCTAGGTAGTGAGAGCCAGCCCAGTGACACACAGACCTATTATCCCAGCACTCTGGAAGGCTAAGGCAGGTGGACCTCAAGCTGGAGCCCAGCGTGGGCAACCTAGTGACTTAGCAAGATCCACTCTCAAAATCAGAAACAGGGGAAGCCCTCAGTGTAAGGGCCTTGTGTTGGTTTTCCTAGTCAAAAAAAAAAAAATTTAAAACATCAGTAACTGCAAAAAAACATTTTAATTTTTAAACGACATCTCTACTGTCCACAGTAATATGTGAACAGCTTACTGAAACATTCCTGACCGTTCAATTTATCAGACTAGCAGCTTCTTGTTTTGTTTTGTGGGTCAAACACAAGAATTTGTGAGTGCCAGGCAAGTACACCACCACTGAGCTTGGGCCAACCTCACCCCACCTCCAGACTACTATTTCCATAAAGCCTCTAATATCAAAAACTCACTAATTAACTTTTAGCCTCTTTCTCTTCACACCCTCTGGTGGATGTGCTAATAAGTAGTCACAAAGGCCAAACAGCAAGTAGCTTGAGAGCTTCCACATACTAGTTCTTACCAATTTTCAGTTTAACATCTTAACCAAACTGTTAATTCTTTTTTTAATTTCCCAACACTTCCCCTCCAACTGAATTTAACCAGGTATGACCTTAGGCTACTTCCTTTAAAAAAAAAAATGAATTAAAAGCTGGGAGCCAAGCCTGTAATCCCAGCACTCAGGAGTCTGAGGCAGGAGGACTGCATTGAATTCAAGTGCACCCTGGGCTACATAGCGAGTTCAGGATCAGTCTGAGATACAGAGCCAAGACCCTGTGTCAAAAAATAAATAAAATGAAAAGGAATTAAAAGATGGGGCGCTTCATTAAGCTTCATGCCACTCAGGCAACTTTTTCCAAACAATGACCATCTTTTGTACCTAAAATTCAGAGTAAGATCTTTCTAAATTCCTCATTCAAGTAACAAGAACCAGAGGTTTTTACAACATCTAGAAAAAACTGCAACGACTTAATCTTTACTTTACATTTCCTAACTGTCAAAAGCGTGGAGATGAAACTTTAATTCTAACAATGACAACGACAACAACAAAAAAGGTAACTTCAGAGTCATCAATAATACATAGCTCAGTAATTTTCTGGCAGTGTATTGAATCTGAAAATTCTATGGAGCAAGCGTAAAATCTTGGAAATACAATGCTTGCAGAAAATTAACTTTTACTCAACTTCTATTTGCCACACTGAGCTATCCAATGGGGAAACAAGAATTTAATCCCTCCTCTATCCTGAAGGGATTTTGGCATAGAAATTTAAAGCTGTCATATATAATCTTTACATTTTCCTTCCAAACTAACCAAGTTTACTTTTCACTCTTAAATACAAATTATGTTCTGCTTTGGTGAAGATGGTTTCCACATATTCTGCCATTTTAGCTTTGTCTTCATCTTATCAAACAAGAAAAAGTTTAACAGGTCAAAAAAATCCATCCCAGGGCTAGAGGCATAGCTCAGCGATTAAAGCACTGACATGTGCCTAGCACAGTGAAGCTCCATAAAGATTGGCTGGGCGTGGTGGGCCATACCTAATTCCAGCATTCACAGTAGGCTGAGGGTGCAGGACTGCTGAGGACCGGCCTGGACCCTGTCTCAAAATTAATTTTTTTTAAATCTATCAGTCCTTTTGGAGCCCAAGCTTTTTGATAAATATCACCTACTGACTCATTTTCTCCCATATACGTAACTATACATCCTCAAAGACAGGCATACGGTTAACATAGAAACATATCCCAGAGCATATCACTAAGTGATTAGAGTTTTAAAGATTCTCTTGCCCTCTACAATTTTAGGTAAATTTTATCTTTACTGGTCAGACTGTTCTAGGTCTCAGGAAGCATATTTATATTACTGCCCTTTTCTTGCTCACTTTTCGAATTAGGACAACATAGACACCTCAAATAAAATGGCCCCCAACATCTGGCCCGCCTGTGTCAGTGCAAATACTTGGACTATATCCTTTTCCTAAAAGAATTTTTTTTGAAATCTGTATTAAGACTAGTTTTTTAACCCACATGTTGCTTCTGAAAATTCACAAATTATAGTTTCAAAAGGGGAGTGGTGGCACATGAGACAAATCAGCATGGACTACAGAACAAGACCTTGCCCCCCAAAAAGTTTCTATCCTAATAAATTCAACACTAGCCTCTGAATGCACTAGGTTATGAAAAAACACTCTAGCCCAGTGTAACAGTGTGTAATGGTGAATCCCTACTTCACATTCCCTGAACTGCGTGTGAGCTCAAGACTCATAATTTGAATTAGAAAAAACAAATATTCCATTAACATCGCCAATATTTGAGAGCCACCAGAAGATATGTTTGGGTGTCACTTGAAGACTGAAGAAAGGACACCAGGTCACTGGAAAATACCAGAATACACATTTAGGAGGCCAACTACTTGTTATCATTACCACATCATTAGCCTTTACTATTCCTTCCACTCCAAATTCAAGAGAATAAAGAGGACCTATACTGAAAGAGGAAGAAGTCAGTCCATCTTTTAAGTTGCAGAGATCAAATAAAATTACTGGGTTTATGCCCTACTGTCCTGACCAACATGGTAAACATCCTCTCCCCACCTCCCCAGTAACCCAAGACATCTTAAATGCAGGTCTTCAAAGAGCATGATGGTACACACTTGCAATCCAGCACGGCGGGGGGGGGGGGGGGGGGGGGGGGGGGGGGGGGGGGGGGGGGGGGGGGGGGGGGGGGGGGGGGGGGGGGGGGGGGGGGGGGGGGGGGGGGGGGGGGGGGGGCGGCGCTGAAGCAGGAGGAATACAAGTTTGAGGCCAGCCTAGATCACGTGGCAAATTCCAGGATAACCCAAGCTATATATCAAGCCACTATCCCAAAAAGACTACAATACTACAACACCTTACCAGGAAAGCATAACTAACCACACAAAAGCCCAGTTTTAGACTGCATGAATCAGGTCATGGCAAACTTCTTACTACTCACATTAAAACTTAAGGTCAAACTAATAAAATCCAGAGGATAGAGACACTGGTTACAATGTAGCATTAGTAGAGACTGAAGAGTATTGGCAGTGTTCTGGGAAGAAAAATCCAGACTAGAGTTTTCCTTTCTTCTCACCTTGATAAAAGTTCACAAGAAAAAGAACTAAGGCTTACTCATTTTCTATGTTCCAGAATTTTTCTCAACAGGATAACCATCAAAGGGTGCTCTGCAGGTTTGACCATAGAAATAACATGTGTAGGCAGGAAGAAAGAAAAGCAGGCAAAATTTTAACTTATCACTGTGATAAAGCACAAAAGTCAAATGTTAATGGTCTGAATAAGTCAGGGAAACTGCAGGAGCAAATCTCAATACTAGAAGAGATTCATATAGGTGGAAATATCAAAAAAGGACAAAATCCTACCACGATAACTCTAACAATACTTAACATTCTTCAGTGTGTACAGCCACAAGTCATACTTATATTATATATATGTACTTAAATGAAGCACTAGCTAAAGATGACCATTTTCACCAGAAGAGTGATGCTACTTATCTTTGTAATCTAACACTTCCCTCCAAGTAGTTCACAAGAAAGTCAACCACCTCCAATTATTAGATCACTAGCAAACACATCAAATATGCTAAAGGTCAAAGAAATCATGTATTTATTTTGGATAAATCAAGTGGAAATCCAACCCAGGATTCCATGACTGGAGGTAAATTATCTCAAATTTATAATACATTTTTTAAATTCCCAAAAGATGAGCATTTTTACCTTGCTGTATTTTTAGCACTACACATCACACTGCACATTATCACATGACATGATGTAACTGTTAGCAAAGAAAATGGCCCGAACCGCTGAAAACATACACGGTAAGAAGAAACAGATCAACACATACTCAGGAACTACGTTTAATATTTACAAATTATTTACAAATTTGAAGTTTTCAGTAACCTATCTGAAAATGACAGAGAAATGACATTTGGCAATAAAAATTTACCCAACAATAAGGAAAACAGGAAGAAAACAGGTAACAGTTACATTCTTCTAGAGCTACAAAATTACAAACAAAAATGCAACAAAAATATTAGAAAATTACCCTTAGGTAGGAAACAATTACTACTCAAAAGTATCCACTGTTGTAAGAAAAATAAAGCACTAACTGACAACCCCTGCAGACAACTGAAAATTTCTAAATTGGTAAGACAGTATGTAAGAAAAGGAACCAAGTACAGCCTATAGTAGAGGGGGAGGGGAAACACACCCACTTAAGTCTTTGTAAATAATGATAGTTAAATGACTCAAAAAGCAGGAAAAACACAGAATATTCTGAGAAATGAAAAACATTTTAATGTACTTCTTGAAAGTACTTTGAAACGAAGTTCAGTAACAATCTATAACTATATCACGATTATGCAAGGCAAGATTATGTAATTTTATCGTTTATTTTAAAATGTTCGCCAACTCCACAACTAAAAATTAAAAAGCTAAAATATTTGATCCCTCCAAGGAGGAGCGGGAAGGTTTCTCGGAGCTACAGTTTAAAATATAAACATACACCCAAAAACAAACAAAAAAACACAATGATTGCTAGCCACGTGACAAAGGAGATGGCAACACTAGGATTGTGAATGGAGAGGGAGGCCGGCGAGGTTGGAGGACTAGAGATTTTCTCGGAACTTTGAGGACCGCGGGATTCGGGTCTCCCAACCCTTGGGATACCAACTAGGACCCCTTCGAGTTGTAGTGCTAACACCCTCAACTACAGTTTATTAGTAGGTCACGGAAAATGCTCCAGTGACCTCCAGGATAAAGGAGGAAAAAACAGAGGTGGAGGAAAGAGCAATTTAAAGTGGCGCCATCATGTCACCCCTTTCCCCTACGGCAATCAATAAGCAATAGTTAAGTAATGTGTTTCTGTAAAAATTCACACTGGGATTCCAACATTGGAAAACAAAAGAATTTTTAAGTAAAACAAGGGAGCACGGTTATTTATCATAAGGAAAACAAACTATTCGCTGAGAATTAAAAGACCGTCAGCCGGAAAACAGGCCCCCCCCCCAGAACGCAGTTAAGATTCCAACTCACTTGAAAGCAAATAAATGCTTCTTCCTCTTTAGTTAAGAAAAACAAAAAGTCCGCCTGAGGGAGTCTTGATCTGAAAAACCTAAGTGACCTCAATTTACAGGCAGCAAAAAAAATAAATGAAACAATCAGGAGTTCTGATACAAACCGTGAAACGCGCAAGATGTATGTTCGGGCAAAGAAAGGCCTTTTGCAGTCAAGAGAACTTCAGACAGAGAAACAGAGTTTGTTTGGGGGTATTCGGGGAATAAACCATGTTCTTCGGGCCGCGCTTTTAAAAAGAACGCCAAAGGCAAGCCCAGCGAACGAGGCGGCAGCTGGCGGGGAAGGGCCCGCACCCCCCGCCCTTGGGGCGCCTCCCCGCCCGGACCCGCAGCGGGGAAGCCCGGAGAGGCCATTTAAAGTTCCGGGGATTTTTCCTCCCCTGCCCTGCCTTTCTAGTTACAACTAACAAAGAGAGCGAGAAATGGGAGCCACGGGGAGAGCGAGGCGAAGGAGAAAGGGCAGCGGGAGGAGGAGAGGAGCAGCAGCAGCACCTACCACGTGATGGAGGAGCGTAGCCCGGGCAGATTCGGCCCCACAAAATGGGCGCAGTTTGCAAACAGCCCCCGGCCTGGGCGCCGGGGCCGGCGGGCGGGGGCGCGCGGCGGCGGCTCGGCAGGCCCGCCGCTCTCCTCCCCCGGCGCCCGGAGCCGCCCTGACTTTCCGGGCGGGGGGGCGAGGCGGAGGGGGAGGGGAAGGCGGCGGGGAGCGGCCGCCTTTTCTCCTCTTCGGGCCCTCTCTCCGGCCTTCCCCCGCTCCGGCGGGGCCTGCGCGCGGGCGGCGGCCGCAGCCCGGCCGGGCGGGCGGGGGCGGAGAGTGAAGCGGCCCCCCCCGCCCCGCACAAACAAGCGCCGCCGTCTGCAGCCCGAGCCCGCACCCCGGCCGCCACCCCCGGCGCCTCTTCCCGGCCGGGGAGCGCGCTCCAGCCGCCCCCCGAGCCGCCGCGGCCAGACGAATCCGCTTCGCAACGACGCTCGCTTCTCCCGCCGGCTCGGCGAGCGGTGGCGGCGGTGGCGGCGGCACTGGGAAAATGGCGGCCGAGCTCCTTTTCCCTCCCCCCCTTTAATCTGAAGCGGAGGGAGAATGAAGCGAGCGAGCGGGCGAGCGCCGGGGACACGGGGAGGAGGGACAGCAGCGCCTCCGCCGGCTGCGGCTGCGGCGGCGAAGGGCCGCTCCGCCCCGGCGCGCCGCCAGGGGGCGCCCGCCGCGCCGCCCCCGCGAGCCGCCAGGAGGCGCGGCCGCCGCCGCCGCCTCAGTCATGGCTCCTCGCCGTGGAGGCACCTCAGCCTGCGAAGCGGCGGCGCCGAGCCCCACAGCCTCGGGCGCGCGGCGGCGGGGCACGCGGCACTGCGGCAGGAGGAGCCAGGCCCTGGCTCCGACCGAGGGAAGCTAACCTGAGGCGCCGACGCCGTCACATTCCTCTCGCTCTGGGGCCGGCGGCGCCGCGCGCCGGTATGAGGGGCAGGGCAGGGCAGGGCGGGTTGGGTTCGTGCGGCGGAACGACAGGACGTGAGCGAGGAACTGTGTGCACTGTGCAGTAAGGAGGCTAAGACCGTTGCTGCCACACTATCCCTCGGCCAACCGTGCGCTACCGCGGGCAGGCAACTTCCTGACCAGTGAATCGGTCTATGCCACCCGCCCTTTGTCCTACAGCCTGCCTCCGTACACTGCAGCACGGCTGGGCACTAGCCCCAGCGCCGCGCTCCGCAGCCGCCAGAGGGGGTGGGGGGAGGCACACGTCGCTGCGCAGGCGCAAGCGAGGGCCCGCGCCTGGCCGGCCGGGGCAGAGGCGGACCGAAACCAGAGGGGAAGTGATGGCCAACCAGCGCCGGGCCCGCTGGGAACTGTAGTTTTCTTTAAAAAGCACGCGTCCCGTTTTGGCTGTTAAGAGTTTGGCAGATCCTCCACAGCAGGCAAAGGCATTACACAATGAGTATTTATGGTTCTTGCCGCCACCAAATGCAAGCTCGCCGCTACACCTAAAAGTTTAACAAAGGACTCCATGGAGAAACTCATCTCGCATCAAAGAGCAAACTAACCTCTTACCAAAGTGGGGTAAAAGTGGTGGCACCTTATTTCTTGGGACCAGTTTGTTATATGGTATGTTACTTTCTTTCTCAAAATAGGATCTTAATATAATGCAAATTGTTATAAATTTTTAAAAATTCAATATAATACAAAGTAGTACAGTTCCTTTTCTTTTCTTTTTTCTTTTCTTTTCTTTTTTTTTTTTTTTTGAGACAGGGTCTCACTCTAGCCCAGGCTGGCCCTGAACTCACTATGTAACCCAGGCTGGTGTTGGACTCAAGACCGCCTCCTGAGTGCTGGGATTACAGGTGTGGGCCACCAGACCCAGTTTATGTGATGCTGGGAAATCAAACTCGAGCCCTTTCGCTTGCTAGGCAGGCTCTTTAACCACTATGCCATTCCACTAGCCCAAGTAGTACATTTATTTACATGTGGTGTAATTTCATTATACTTAGAACTAAAGTTCTGAGGCAGGAGAATTGATATGAACTCAAGGCCAGCCTGGGCCACTGAGCAAGAATGTCTCTAAAGATATAAATAAAGCCAAAGTTGCCACATACGAAACTAGTTTAAATGACTTTAAAAAATGGGCTCAGTGGTAAACGCTTGCCTAACCTAGCAAGCCCAAGATTGGAGGCCAGCCTGGACTACAGAACAAGACCGTCTCAAAAATAAAAAGGAAGGTTCTACAGGGAGATACACTTTAGGATGGGAAAGGGAAAGAGAAGTTAAAATGTTTAAGATATGACATACAGCAATTCTTCAAGTTTAATGTAATCATGTATCACACATACTAAAAGATAAATTGAAAGAAAAAGATTCCAAAATTAAATCAAACTCTGCAGATGACAAGCCTATGTTCTACTACCAAAAAGGGAGATGCAAAATGCTCAATACTTTTTTGTGGTTTACCAGAAGCAATATCCGGTGGTATGCGTCACTTCGGCTCCTCAAAAAACATCCACACTATGGTCACAACAGTTTTAGTAGGCCCACAAAGATACACTAACTCATCAACTCCCATAGAATCTGTACCTATAATTTTCTGATTTTCTACTCATAGTCTCAGCTGGGCCAAGTGGCCCAGACCTGTATTCCCAGCACTCTGGGAAGCTGACACAGGAGGACCACAAATTCAAGCCCAGTCTGGGCAATTTAGTGACTTATCAAAACTGTCTCAAAATCAACATCAAAAAATTGACTGAGGATATAAACGCAGTAGGAAGCCCTTCGTTATTCTCAGTAACAGGAAGGATAAAAAGAAAGCTCACATTCCCAGGCACAGTCATGGTTCTCAACCAAAGCTGACAGTTTACTCACAGGGTCAAATTACACAAAGAATAGAATAATATATGCATATATATATTTGAATACACCTTCAGAAGATATCCTTAGTATTAGCTTTTTAATTTATAATCCTAGGAAAGGAGATTTAGTTGATTTTTAAATAAACACGCACACACACACACACACCCCATATAAATATAGTGATTCCACAGAATGCAGCAAGAATATGCTGACACACAATTTCAAGACCAATAGATGGCGAACTAGAGCCCTAATCTGAGGATTCTTAAATCTAAATTAGAATGAAAAATACCAAATAAGGTAAAGCCTTTTGCAGTGTATACTTAAATATTATATTGAAAAATACTTGTTACAAAATAATCTTACTATTGTCCTCTTAAAAACTTGGCTATCAGATGTAACCAGGCCCCTAAATAAGCAAAGCTATGAAATACATTTTTCCAGCTTATTAGAAGGTAGAAACTGCTCATTTTTAAAACCATGCAGCTTTCCCTTTCTCCTAATGTTTATCAGTCCAAGAGTCAGGAACCCACAGCATTTATAGCATTTAAATTAGACCTGTTTTACATTATTATCTAAAATCAGATGTTTTTCTGCTAGGCACCGATTTTTATAAATAAGAACATTCAAAAGTGACTTACAATAAACACAAAAATGTTAGAGAAATACATTTTCTTAAATTTTTCCACAGAAAAACACTGTATGTAAAAGCTGATTTAAAACATGCATCCAAGGGGCTGGAGGAATAGCTCAGTGGCTAACAAGCGCTAAGTACCGGAGTTAATTCCCCAGCACCACATAAACCAGGAGTGATGGCACAAGCCTGTAATCCTAGCACTTGGGAGGCTTACACAGGAGGATTGCTGTGAGTTCGAGACCACTCTGGGCTACAGGTGAGCTCAGAACCAGCCTGGACTACAGAGTGAAACCCCTGTCTCAAAAAATCCATCCATAAACCTTCACTTTTCAAACCACTCTTGGAATAGTCATAAATGACTCTCCAATCTCACTCTATCTTGATTGGTTTACACCCAGACATGAATGGAAGTCACCTGAGAGGGTTTTAAGAGAGAACCAACCTCAAACCATCTCAGTCCTACAAATGAGATAAAAGAGAAACAGCAGTCACTCTTGCACAGATAGTAGTGACACAGTGTTAAGATCACTCTGCAGCAAGCTTCTAGACATCGCCAATATTTCAAAGGAGCAGAGAATTGGCAAGAACCCTGATCCTTGGTGACAGCATTAAACCATTATTATGATTTAGACGTGGAAGTGTCCTCAAAAGATGATTCAATTATGGAGTTAATCCATTGATTTCCTGTGCTGTTGAGATGTGGGATCTGGTCAGAAGGAGCAGATCACTGGAGCTTAATCCGAGGGGTGGATCACTGGAACATGACCGAGAAGGGTGTATACACTAGCTCCACCCTTCCTCACTCAACTTCCTGTCTTACCAAGCTGCGAACAGCTTTTCTCTGTCTAAGCCTCCACCAGGCCCTTCCAGCCACTGCCAGTGGCCTATGAATGGACTGAGATCTCCTGAAACTGAGTTAAAATAAAACTCTCCTCCCTTAAGTCATGAGTATTAGGTATCTTATCCCAGCAACAAGTAATTAAATCAGCCATAATATCAACCAATTCTGATACCTAGATGACTCATGGACTCCAACTACATTAAGTGATGTAATAAGAAAACTTCTTGATTGTTTAAATCAATGAGTTAGATTTCCTATACCCTTAAAAACATGATGAATTTCTCATAGTTCGTATTGCTGCTATTAATTGGTTTGACTTATACTACCGTATCTTATGTAATGAATTTATTTTTAATCACCGAAAAGACTTATAAACAACGTATAACATCTGATAAATAACTGTACCCATCCATATCCTTCTCTGAGTTCTTCCTACACAGCAGGAGGACTAAGCCTCCTCCCCACACTCTCTTCCTCTTCACTCCCATGCCCCACCTCCAACTCATTTTACATCTTACCACCCCATCACCACATACTGCCATTAATGTAGCACTTGACACTACCTAGCCTTAGCTAAAAACTCTATTTCTTCTGAAATTATTTTCAAATACCACTTTACCTTTAAAAGCCAGCCTGAATGAAAGCCCTTGTAAACAAGAAGCATAGATATTCCAATTTCAGATATTACTCTCACCTATACAATAAACAATTTCCAAGCTGAACTTTCAAACTTCCCTACCATATAACCTTCTAACAAACTCAAGATTGCTAAACACAATATTTGATCACAAATTCAAGACTTCATATGACCAAACTATTCTCAAAAGGACAAGAGACTACTTTTGTTTCCCCTCTCACTCTCAAAGCAATTAACTCAGAAAAAAGTCCTGTAGGACTGGTGGAATGACACAGTGGTTAAAGTGCTTGCCTAACAAGCACAAGACCCTGAGTTCAATTCCCTAGCACCATATACTATAATCCCAGCACTCAGGAGGCTGAGGCAAGAGGATTGCTGTGAGTCCATGACTAACCTGGGCTCCAAAGTGAGTTCAGGACCAACACAGAGTACCAGGTGAGACCCTGTATCAAAAAAAAGTCCTATAGCCTAGACCAAATGATGTTATTTCAAAAGGACTGGACTCAATTTTCATCATTTACCACTGCATCCCTACAACTTTGTCCATAACCTGGCACTTCATAACAATTTCCGGGGCAACCCACATTTCTGGGTCCCACTTCTGATTAGCAGAAGCTTTATCCTCCTTTCCGCTTCTACATTTTTTGCAATAATGTTTCATTTTTACAACCTAAAAAAATATATATCCTAAAGGATCGGGAGAAATAGCACAACAGTTAAAACATTTGCTTAGCAAGTGAAGCCCCGGATTCAATTCCCCAGCACCATGTAAACTAGGCATTGGGGCACATGCCTGTAATCCAAGCCCTTGAAGCTGAGACAGGAGGACTGCTTTGAGTTTGGGCCAGCCAGGGCTACATAATGAGTTCAGGACGAGCCTGGACTATAGAATGAGACCCTGTCTCAAAAAACAAAGAAGAATTTCCTAAACATAGAAAAAGGGGGTATGCAGTAACTTAAGAGCACAGGATCCAAGGGTTGCTCCAGATTTTAATTCCGCATCCTGGGCTGGAGGAATAGCTCAGTGGTTAAAGTACTTGCCTAGCAAGCGCTAAGTACCCTTGTTTGATTCCCCAGCACCACATAAACTGGGTGTGGTGGCATAAGCCTGTAATCCCAGCACTAGGGAGGCTGAGACAAGAGGATTGCCATGAGTCCAAGGCCAGCCTGGGCTCTGAAGTGAATTCAGGACCAGCCTGGACCACAGAGTGAGACCCTGTCTCAAAAAAAAAAAAAGAAGAAGAATTTATTCCACATCCATCACTTACCAGCTGAATAAAGTACTTATTCTGCTCTGTAAAATGGAGATATTAATAATACCTACCATCTAACTATTACTGCTATTTGAGAATGAAGCTATTTTTTATACTTCTAACTAAAATTGGCTTTGGGGGCTGGAGGCGCTCAGTGGTTAGGGTACTTATCTAGCATGCGTAAGGCCCTGGATTCACTTCCCCATGGTCACATAAAAATAAGCCAGGCATGGTGCACTCTAGTAATCCCAGCACTCAGGACACTGAGGCCACTTGGGCTACACAGTTGAGTTCAGGACCAGCCTCAAATGAGACCATGTCTCTAAATAGATAAATAAATAAAATTGGCTTTGAGCAACAACTTGTGGACAGTCTCATAGAGTCAGGAGTCAAAAGGAAATATATTTAAAGAAAAAAATGGAATTAGTATGTGCACAAAGCAAGGGATTTTTAAGAAAAAAACTTAAAGTCAGTTGCTAATTCCAAAATTATGATGAAACTTGTAAAAACTCTTTGCTGTAATAACATAGCTAATTTAAGGATTTTGGAAAATGATACACCTACTCCCTCCAACAGAGAGGCACATCATTCTTGCAAAGGAAAATTCCTTTTTAATCCAGTAATTCTTGAATTCTTGCATTGAGTTATTGGTACATGCAGGAACATACTACTGTAGACAAGGGAGTAAGAGCATCCACCCAATGAGGGAGAAAACTTGCCTGCATATCAATGTAACCAGATAACCACAGTAAAATTAGATACTTTTTTTGAGACAGGGTCTTGCTCTGTAGTCTAGGCTGGACTTGAACTCAACTTGTAGCCCAGGCTGGCCTAGAACTCACAGCAATCCTCCTGCTTAGGGTCCTGAGTGCTAAGATCACAGGCATGTGCCACCACTCCCAATTTATGTAATGCTGGGGAATGGAACCCAGGGCCTTGTGCATGTGAGCAAAGTGTTATTTAGCCACTGAGCTACATTCACAGCCCTCAGATACATTTTTGCTAAAGACAAACAGTCTAAGAAAAAAAAGAGCCTTCAGAGACAGCCTCCTGAGACCAACAATCCTAGAGTCTAAGAATACTTGAAAGGCAAAGTTAGAGGAGCACTAGTTTAGATCATTTATAGACAGGTATGCATGGCCAAAACTTCCTGCAATTAATCCTTGTGGGAAGTTGGTGAGACCTAAGAATATCTTAAATATAAACTTCATGGCTACAATATTATCAAAGACAGCAAAGTTACTGAGAACATGTTTGGAACTCAGGGAAATGGTAAAACCCCCGTCTTAACTATATCATCCACTTACTAAGAAATTATGTAAATTTTTCAGTGGAATTCTTTTTCATGCAAAATAGATGAACAAAGTATCCAAACTCCATATTTTCTTTTTCTTTTTGTTCTTTTTTTTTTTTCTTTTTGAGACAGAGTCTCACTCTGCAGCCCAGGCTGGTTCTGAACTCACTATGGAGCCCAAGCTGGCCTTGAACTTGTCATGGCAATTCCCCCCCCCCCCCCTCAGCCTCCCATGTGCTCAGATTACAGGCATGCCACCATGCCCATCTTTTGTGGTGCTAGTGAATTGAACCCAGGGCCCAAGCACTTTGACTGCTGTACCATTCCTCCAGCCCCAAAATTTTCAACTATACTCTAAATTAGTTCCCACAGTCACTCTTTGACACAAATTTATCCAACAAAAATTTGTCCTAAGTTAATCTATTTCAGTTAGCAGAACAAAAATAAATAAAATAGCTAAATGAGATAGTTTTTTGTGGTATAAGAAAAAAACTGTAAATGATGACAGGGAAAAAAAACTATGCATACTTCCAAGAATATCTATGGTAAAGTATCAAAATAAGACCTGGTGGCACATGCCTATAATCCCAGCACTCAGAAAGCTGAGACAGGAGAATCACCAGTGTGAGGCCAGTCTGGACTATACAGTGAAACCCTATTTCAGAAACCTTCCTGCTGATATTTAGGCCACAGCACCGAATGTTATAACATGACAATAGCAATACTTATGTTCCTAACTTAAAATTTTTTTTCTTTTGTTGCTGGAGATTTTAAACCAGGGCCTCCAGAATGTTACATAACATAGTCCCAACTCCTTAATTTCCAGTACAACTAGATATATCCTTAAAATCCTACCATTAATTCCCACTCATCTATAAATACTTATGTATAAAAGGCTTAGTGATTACTAAATACTGTAGTACCTCTGGAAAAAAGTCACCTTTATAAACTGTGTAGTCAAGAAAAATCACTTCCATACACTAATATTCTAAATGGCTAAAAATTCAAAGCTCAGAAGTGATCAAAAAACAAATAGCAAAATTTTAGTAAGCTTTTAATTCCCATTCCACTCTTCTGGTCCCTTTTCTTTCTTTCTTTCATGGTTTTGTTTGTTTGTTTGTTTGTTTGAGACAGGGTCTCTCACTCTGTAATCTAGACTGGTCCTGAACTCACAACAGTCCTCCTGGTCTCAGCTTCCAAAGGACTAGGATTACAGGTATGTGCCACCGCCACACCCAGCGTTCTAGATCCTTTTCTGTAACTTGACTAAAACACTGAAATTAGATTGTACTTAGGACAACCAAAATAAGTTAACAAAGCAAGCACCCCAAATTGAGAAGTTAAGGGAAACAAGTAGGTACCAGGGATCTAAAGGGCTGAATTTGTGGGCTGGGGCTACAACTTGGGTTCAGGTGCTTGCCCATCAAGGACAAGGCCTTGGGCAGGAGTTCCTAGCACCACATCTGCGGGATGTGGTGGTGCATGCTTGTAAACCCAGCACTCAGGAGGCTGAGATCGGAGTGTCATGTTTTGGGAGGACAGCCTGGGCTACACAGTGGGCTAAAGACCAGCCTACATCACACAGTATGACCATGTCTCAAGCAGTAAATAAATAAGTAATAAGTAAATAGAAGTAAAAACATAAAGTGCTAGACTTAGAATCTCTACCTGAATGCCTCGGGGTAGGCAAAGGGTCTAGAAAAGGAAAACTGACAACAACCCAACTGTATTTACTTCTGTATTTACTTTTACTTTCAAATACCTGTTATACATCAGGGAAGCATCTGGATTTTTTTTCTGACTCTAAGATCTGTAGTAGATTGTTGTCAAAACATTAGTTATATATTTAAAATTATCACCACTGAATAATTAGATCATTAGAATTTAGTATTGCTAGATGAATGTTCAAACCAAAATAACTTCACAAGAAAGTAAAGTACACATTTTAACTCATTCAATAAAACCATTATTACTATAACAAAACCTGGCCAAAAAGAAAAAAAAGAAAGAAAACTACAGACCAATATCCCTTATGAAGATGTAAAAATCAAGATCAAAACAAAATGAATCCAAGACATATGAAACAGATTATACATCTTGCTAAATGTGGTTTATCCCAGGAATTTAAAGTTGGCTTGACATCTGAAAGTCAATTATAATATACGTTATTAACAGAATAAAAAGCACATTGAGAGTTGGAGGAATGGCTCAGTGGTTAAAGTGCTTACGTCAAGCACTAAGTACCAGAGTGCTAGTACCAGAGTTTGATTCCAGCACCACGTTAAGATGGATGTGGTGGCGCATGCCTGTAATCCCAACACTGGGAGGCTGTGGCAGGAGGACTGCCTGGAGTCCAAGGCCAGCCTGGGCTCCACAGTGAGTTCAGGACCAGCCTGGGCTACAGAGTGAGACCCTGTCTCAAAAAAAAAGGGGGTGGGGCATTGACATCTCAAAAGATGGAAGAAAAACACTTGACAAACTAATTATAATTTTAAACAGTTCAACAAAATACAAATCAAAGGGAGTTTTTTCAACCTGATAAATGCTATCTGTGAAAAACTCACAACAGCTAGGCATAGCGGTGCATGCCTGCAATTTCAGCACTGTGGGAGGCTGAAACAGAAGGCTCAGAAGTTTGAGCCCAGCCTGGGCACATCAACAATTTAGTAAGACCCTGTCTCAAAATAAAGAGTTGAGGATGTAGCTTAGTACAAAGATGCTCCCTGGGGGATCTAACCCTAATAACACACACACAACACACACAAACACACACACAAAACTCAACAGCTAAAATCATACTTAATATAAAAGGACTGAATGCTTCTCCTTCCTCCCTAAAATCAAGAACAGAACAAGCATGTCACTGGGCCTGGTAATACAGGTGTGTAATCCTAGCACTCTGAGCACCTGAGGCCGGACAATCCCAAGTCTGAGCTCAGCACCACATAAGCCAGGCATGGTGGCACAGCCTGTAATCCCAGCACTCTGGAGGCTGATGCAGGAGAACTGCTGTGAGTTTGAGTCCAGTGTGGACTACACAACAAGTAGTTCAGGACCAACCTGGACTACAGAGCAAAACACTGTCTTTAAAAATACACACACACAAACACACACAAAATAATGCAGTATGGGAGTACTGCAATAAGGATAAATAAGTAGACCAATCAAAGGAATAGAGGTGAGTGTCCAGAAATAAACTCTCACATTTGATACTCAATTATTTTAGGTAAAGGGTACTGTTGGGGTCTTCAGGGCCCGAGAGCCTAAGATCGCTGACCGTGGCCGAGTTCCTTCCTTCGCACGAACAAATATTACTGCTTGTAAGTTAAGCCAGGTGTTGTTTTGCTTAAGCTCCTGGAACTGCTCCTATGGCATCCCCCTTTCTCTACTCCTGCCCTCCCCCTGGGCGACCCCACGCTGGTTGAGGCCTTGCTGATTGGCCCAAGGTAACTACCTCAGTCTATTTAAGCCCTTGTACTTCCCTAAATAAACTTGAGACAGCGATCACTGAATCGACTTCCAGAGTGTGTTACTCTGTTGTCCGATCCCTCTTTGGCTGATCCGGGGTCCCCGCGGGACGGAGACCCCTACAGGGCACCATAATGATTCAATAAAAGAATGGCATTTTCAGCAGACTATTCTGAGACAACAGAGTTGTATGCAATAGAATGAAGTTGAACCCTGTTATGGTTTGTATCCAGGATGTCCTCCAAAAGCCTCAAGAGACTGAAAGTTGGACAACTACAGATACAGTGTGTTGTGGGAAGTGGGGCCTGGCCTGGAAGGGGCAGATGCTTGGGTCTGACCTGGAGGAATTGTGTCAACCTGTTGAGATTGGGGGGTAACCAGGGCAGAGCTACCAGGTGTGTGTTACTGACTTGTGGGCCAGAAGTGAAAGATGGGCACTCACCCTTCGTGTGGGGCCCAACTAGCAGCTGGAACTAAGTAAAGAAAGAAGAAACACTGTTACAGCTATTCCTGGGAAAGCTCTGGCCTTGCCTTATTTTCCAGACATGGCTTCTCCCTCACTTGGCTTTCTGTTTGCCATGCCTCTGAAGAGTTTTTTCTCCACTAGATCTCAGCCTAGTGCTTCCACATTTGCCTTGCCACCCATGAATGGACTGAGACTTTGTGAAACTGTGAGCTAATATAAACCCTTCCCTCTTAAGTTGCAGGAATCAGGTATTCAGTCTCAGAAGTGAAAAAGTAACTCAGACAAACTCCCATCTCACACCATAAACAAAACCTTATTATAATTAATTTAAAATGGATCTTACACCTAAACTAAGCGGTAAAACAATAAAATTCCTTGGGGAAAAAAAACAGTATATGTTTATTACCTTGGGATAGATAACTTTTTCAGTTTGTTATTGTTTCAGATTTTTTTTTAAAGCTTCTCCATCTTGTCGCCCTTCTCCAAGCCACACCCATTGTACTGGATTTGAGACAGGGCCAGGACAAAGACAGTGGACTAGAAGCATGGCATGGAGGCCAGAAAAGGGCACTCTGATTTTCATTTGGAGACAAGGTCTCAGTTGGCACTCCAGGCTGATCCTGAGCTTATGTGGTAACCCAGGCTGGCCTTAAACTCCCTGCAATCCTCCTGGCTCAGCCTCTAGAGTGCTGGGATTTCTGGCATGCACCATCATGTTCAGTTTATGTGGTGCTGGGGAATCAAAACTAGGGCCTTGAGCTTGCTAGACATACAATTTAACCCCTAAGCTACACCAGCAGCCCCATGACGGTTTTATATAATTCTAAAAGCATAAGCAACAAAAGAAAAACTGGGGGCTTCATAATTTTTTTCCTTCCCAGTACTAAGGTTTGAACTCAGAAACCGACACATGCTAGACAAGCCCTCTACCACTGACCTACATCCCTAGCTGCTGGCTCCCCCTTTTCTGAGGCAGTCTTGCTCTGCAGTCAGGGCTGGTTCTGAGCTCAACTATATGACCTAAGCTAACCTCAAACCAATCAATCCTCATGCTGCCTCTACCTCCAGAGTGGTGGGATTATAGGTATGTACCCCCACTTCCAGTGGCTTATTTTATGTAGTACTAGAGGATCAAACCTTGTGCACGCTAAGCAAGTGGTTTAAGCTGAGCTATACCCCAACCATTTTTTTTCCTAACCCTTTATTTTTTATTTTGAGGCAATTTCACTATGTTGGCTAGGCTAGCTTTGAACATAGAATTATCCTTCCTCAGCCTCGCACACAGCTGAGATTAGAAACACGCACCACCACATCCTTTTGGGGGAGCGGGGTGGACAAGAATCTTAAATCTTACTTGGTAGTCCAGGCTGGTCTAGAACTCATAGCAATCCTCCTGCCTCAGCCTCTCCAGTACGGGGATTATAGGCATGCGCCATCAAGCCCAGCTATTATGTGGTGCTGGGGAATGAACCCTGGACCTCAAGTTTCCTGGGCAAGTGCTCTAATCACTGAGCTATGCCCTTCACCCAAAATTACAAATCCTTGTACATTAAAAGACCCATTAAAAAGTTGAAAATATAATCCACAGAAGAAAACATTTGAAAATCTTATCTGATAAGGGATTTGTATCCAGAATATATATTTTACAATTCAACAATTTTTTTTTAAAACACAGAATATTAACAGGTATTTCTCCAAAGATATACAAATGGCCAATAAGCACATGAAGAGACCTCTTTATTAGCCATCAGGAAAATTCAATTCAAAACCACAGTGAGGCTGGTAGTGATGGCACATGCCTGTAATCCCAGCACTCAGGAGGATGAGGTAGGAAGACTGCTGTGTGTTCAGAACCAGCCTAGGCTACATAGTGAATTCAGGTCCAGCCTGGTTAAAGAGTGGGACTCTGTCTCAAAACAATCAAAAAATAAAATAAGTTGAATACACAACTCTGTGAATACACTAAAAACCCACTTAACTATACATTTTAAATGGGTAAATTTTTATAAATTTTTATTTCCAAAAGGATGAAGCCAATATAGCACTTAATTGCTAAACAATTTTACTTTGTATAAAAATAATGAAGTGGGTAACCCTCTTTCCTGGCCCCCTTTTGATTAGTGGAAGCTTTTAACCGTCTGTCCTTGGTTTCAATGAAAGCATTCATGAAAAAAAATCATGAGCCACTTAAGAAAATGTCAGACAGTAAGCTATGGTTCTGCCATTATTCCCCTTTGAGAAATTACCTTAAAGCACTAACTTGCCTTTGTAAGTGCAAACTCACTGCCAGCAGTCTCTCCAAGCAAAACTTAGGTTTCCCTCAAACTCAGATTTCTACAAATTACTCTTATGTGAAAATAAAATGAGTAGACCCACCATGTCACTGGTACAATCGGACAACTACAGGACTAAGAGAAGCTAGAATGTAGGTGAGTCACTGCAGAGTACATGGGACACAAAGTCTGCAGGGCGTGGTGGTGCAGACCTATGATCATGGCATGCTGAGAGGCTGAGGCAAGAGGATCTCAGATTAAAAGATCCTGTCTCAAAATAAAAAATATTAAAAGGGTCTGGGAACATAGCTCAGTGCAAAGACCTTGGATTCAATTCCTAGGAAAGAAAGAAAGAAAGAAAGAAAGAAAGAAAGAAAGAAAGAGAGAAAGAAAGACAGAAAGACAGAAAGACAGAAAGAAAGACAGAGAGAAAAAAGAGGAACACAAAATCCTACTACTGAAAGGGTTATCTTCAGCAGGTTAGGGCTGGAATGTACTATTATTTTATTTTAAAAGCTTAAACAAAAGCAACAATACCATACTCTGCCTCAAGAATATTATAACAGTTGGTTGGCAAGGTTTCTATATAAAGGTACTTCAAATACAAGTATTTGGCAGGGTGGAGGCTAGATCAGTGATCCCTAAGAACTCAGGTCAGTCTCGGAGCAAGGTAATTCTCAGAGCACCACATAATAGCTGGATCATGGCAGTGCTCTGGGGAGAAGAAGGCAGAAGGACTATTCTAGCCTGGGCTACAAAGTGAGCTGAAGACTAGCCTAAACCACAGAGTGAGACCCTGTCTCAAAAGAAGAATTTGACATTGTCAGCACCAGCACTATCCAGAGTATAAAAAAGGATTCCCTAAAACTAAATAAATAATAAAAAAAAAGATTCCCTAATCCTCAAACAGGAACATGTGACGTCTTGAGCAGGTGAGAATATGCTGATCAACTGGCTCATTCCCAAACCAAAATGATCATTTTTTTTCCTCCATGAGCCAAGAACTCTTTTGTTTGCATATAATCTAACGTAAATGTAATTAGCATGGCTCTTCCCTAATAACCACGGGGTGCGATAATTAGCACTAGGTTCACACTCCAGTTCTAGTTCTGCAGGACAGTCGCTGTACAACTTTGGCCAAACACTTCACTGCTCTTGGTTTTTTTCATGCAGAAAAAGGGAAAGCTTGATTAACTTAAAACAAAGTTTCTTTTTACTCTAAAGCTCAATGACTCAGAAACCTAAAAAGAGAGTAGATACTAAAATGTAGATATTAACACAAAAAGACTGAACCTGTTGGAAGATAGATATGCAAACCCTTCCAAGGGCCGGAGGAATGGCACAGCACTTAAAGTGTTTGCTAGGGAAGTGCGAGGCCGAGTTGATTCTCTGGCACCACATAAAGCTGGGTGTGGCAGCGCTTGCCTGGAACCACGGCACTAGTGTGACTGAGGCAGGACTGCCATAAGTCCAAGGTTAGCGTGAACTACATGGTAAATTCAGACCAGCCTAGGCTACACGGGCAGACTTTGTCTCAACAAAACAAAACAAAGAAAGCACTTGCCTTTCAAGTGCAAGGCCCTGAGTTTGATTCCCCAGCACGACATAAAGCCAGGCACATTGGCACTTGCCTACTATAGTCATCCCAGCACTCAGAAGGCTAGGGCAGGAGGAATGCTGTGAGTCCAAGGCCAGCCTGGACTTCATAAGTGAATTCAGGACCAGCCTGAGCTACAGGACCACAAAGCGAGACTCTGTCTCAAAAAAAAAAACGAAACAAACCAAAAACTAGAAAGCAAAAACATACCTATTGCACTTGAGGTAACACCAAGAATCAACGATCTGAATTTCTGAATTATATTAAATTTAAAAGCTTCGGTAGCCAAGGAAACCATCTACAGAGTAAAGAAAGAACTGACAGAATGGGGAAAAAAAAAATGCTACCTACTCAGATAGGGGGCTATCATCTAGAATACAAAAAGAACTGAAAAAAATTAGACTCCCCCAAATAAAAGACACAATACAAAAATGGGCAAATGAATTTAAGAATTGTAGAGTTTACTGAGGAAGAGCAGGACAGCAAAGAAAGTATGAGACACAAGCACACAACCAGAAAGCACTGGCGGTACACTTACCCGGCATGCTAGACTGAGAATGTGTACACCTAGAAATCGTGCCTCAGATTTAATAATGCATCTGATTTTAAACTTAGCCATATGGATAACAAAGTGTTCAAGCAAGAAATATATGAAAAGGACTAGCAATATGAATATTGGCAAACTTTATAAATGACTTCTACCCACAGATAGTAAGGAAAAAATAAAAACCAATGGAAAGAACAATATACTGGAGATTCAGTTGGAAAAGAGTATTTATTAAAAGTAATGTAAACAAAGACAGCCTCAATAAAAGAATAACGTGCTGCTCTTCACCCTATGATTAAAAGGTCTAGAACAGGGGCTCAGCAGATAAAGTGTTTGCCTAGCAAGTGCTAAGTCAAGTGCTAAGTACCAGAGTTCAACTTCCCAGCACCACATAAGCTGGGCGTGGTAGTATACGCTTGTAATCCAAGCACTTGGGAGACTGAGACAGGAGGTTGCTGTGAATTCAAGGCCAGCCTGGGCTCCATAGCGCGTTCAGGACCAGCCTGGGCCACAGAACAAGACCCTGTTTCAATAAAATAAATAAAAATAAAAAGTCTAGAACAGACCAGTGAGTATCAACATAACTGGAAAGAGGACAATGAACTGAAAAGAAATGCTGATCTTAGAGAAGTTAAAACCTCATGAACACCAATATAAGAACAACAACTGCTAAACTTGGAAGTAAAATGAAAACCAAAGAGGAGGGATGTACAACAGAATAAGCAGGGCTGAAGGAACAGCGGGCCAGTGGGAGCCCTGTAACACCCTGCATTTGACTCCCTAGTGCCACATAAACGGGGTATGGGGACACGGAACTGTAATCCCCGCACTTGGGAGGCTGAGGGAGGAGGACTGCCCTTAGTTTGAAGCCAGCCCGGCTACATACTGAGTTCAAGACCGGTCTGAACTTCACAGAGAGACTCCGTGTCCCCCCCCCCCCCCCAAAAAAAAAAGCTAACTTTATCAAGACAGGCAGAAAAATAAGTTCAATTAAATGAAGAAAAGCACAAAGAGCTAATAATGCAAAAATAGGAGGAAAATTCAGAGTTCAATGCAAAGGGAGTAATTCAAGAGCAGAAAAAGCAAAATGAAACTACAGCTGGAGTTTGATGCTGAACTAGCAATTCAGATTAAACCAAAACCATAGCAGGATGCTACTATTTTGCCACAAAGTATCTACATGAGGAGCCTCAACATCTTCAAGAAGAAAAAAAAAAAAAATAGAGCGTCTGCCTAACAAGCACATGCCCTCAGCGGATTCCCTAGCGCCACATGAACCGGGCGTGGTGGCCTACGCTGTCCCTAACTCTAGTACTAAGGAGTCTGAGGCTGAAGGTTGCCCTGAGTTTGAGGCCAGCCTGGACTACAGACTAAGACCTTGTTTCCAAAAGAAGAACAAGAACAAGAAAACAAGGAGACTGCAATTCTTTGTAGTAACATTTGCAGTTTGGAACAGTACCTTTCTATTGACACAGATCCTTAGCTTTAGCCTTGACAGTTTTAGTACACTGCCTAAATAGCCTACTTTAAAAAAAAAAAAAAGGTGGGGTGGGGGGCGGAGACAGCTTTTTTAAAAAAACCGAGCAAGTGAAATTAATAGGCATTTCTCATAAGAAGTATAAATGTCCAGAAAGCACATGAAAAATGTTTATTTAGCATCTTTAGCCATTAAAGGAACGCAAATGAAAACAACCCTGAGGGTTCCATCTTCTTTCCAGGAAGAATGGCCATTATCAAGAACTCAAAAAACAAATGCTAACAAGGCTATGGGAAGAAGGAGCCCTTCCACACTATTAGTGCAACTGTCAGCTAGTACAACTATTATAAAAGGCAGTATGGGGATTCCTCAAAAGATGAAAAACAGATATCCCATTTGACTCAGCTATACCTCTTCTGGGGATCTTCCCATAAGAGTTAAAAACATACACCAGTGTTATGTGTATACATGTGTAAAACAGCACAACTCGGAGCTGGAGGAATGGCAAAATAGTTAAAATGCTTGCCCAGCAAGCGCAAGGCCTTGAGTTTGATCGAGCAGCACCACAGAAGCCAGGCATGGTGCACACACCTGTACTCAAAGCACTGGGAGGCTGAGGCAGGAGGATTGCTGTGAGTTCAAGGCCAGCCTGGGCTACACAGTGAGTTTAGGACCAGCCTGGGCTACACAGTGAGTTTAGGACCAGCCTGGGCTACACAGTGAGTTTAGGACCAGCCTGGGCTACACAGTAAGACACCGCATCAAAAAAAAAAAAAAAAGAAAAGAAAAAAAGAACAGCACAACTCATAATACCTACATCTTGGAAGCAGCTGACATAGCCATTAACAGATGAATGGTTTAAGACGATGTGGTGTATTTACACAACGGAGTACTACTCTGCCATAAAGAAAGATAAATTTGACTGCTGAAGGAATGGCACAGTGGTTAAAATGCTTGCCTAGCAAGCACAAAGTCATGAGTTCCATTCTTCAGCACCACATAAAGGTGAGCGTGGTGGCACACACCTGTGATCCCAGCACTTAGGAGGCTGAGGCAGAAGCACTGCCCAAAGCTAGCCTGGGCTCCATAGTATTTTCAGGACCAGCCTGGGCTATAGAGCAAGACCCTGTCTCAAAACAAACAAAAAAAGATAAATTTGAGTCACCTGTATGAAAATGGATGTACACTGATACCATTATGCTAAGTGAGATAAATCAGACAAACAAGGTTAAATATCACATGGTTTCTCTAGTATGAGAAAACCAAAGTAAGACTACGTAAAAGAGCAAAATAAGAGTGACAGAAGAAGATTTTTGTGGAGAGGGAAAGGGGATGTGCGAGCAGCAAGAGAAAGAAAAATATGAAGATGTGATATGTGGGGCTGGAGGAACAGCACAGGGGTTAGAGCACTTGCCGAGCAGTTAATTCCCCAGCACCACATAAACTGGGTGTGGTAGCACAAGCCTGCAATCTCAGCACTCAGGAGGCTGAGGCAGGAGAACTGCTGTGAGTTCGAGGCCAGCCTGGGATCCATAGTGAGTTCAGGACCAGGCTGGACTACAAAGTGAGACTGTCTCAAAACAAAACAAAAAAGATGTGGTATGCATATGCACTAATTCCTCAAACTGAATATAATTATTATTACAAATACATACTAATACAAGACAAAAGTACAGTAATAATAAAACTAAGCTCAACGACCCATGTGTTAAACAACACACAACATCACTGGGAGGGAAATAACACATAACTTTTTTTTTTGAGACAGGGTCTCACTCTGTAGTCCAGGCTGGTCTCAGGCTGACCTCAAACTAAAGGCAGTCCTGCTTCAGTCTCCCAAGTACTGGAATTAAAGTACTAACACACCCAGCTCATGTGATGCTGGGAACTGAACTTGGGCACTTACTGCCAAGCACTTAAACTACTAAGCCATTTCTCCAGCCCCCTACTATATAACTTTTAATAATACAATAAATACTTCCCCCAAAATACTAGCCTACTAAGACATACATATATAAAATAACTTGATTCTTTTGTATGTGTATACATTGATACTGAGGATTGACGCTAAGGCCTTCACAATGTGCAACACCCCAGCCCTTTTCATCTTTTTATTTTAACAAAGGGTCTCATTGAGTCCTCATTAAACTGTCTAGCTGTCAAGGTTGAGAACAGACTTGCAATCCTTCTGTCTCAGCCTCCACAGCACTGAGATTATAGGCCTTCCTTGAATTATAATTAGAAATTGGCATATATGACCCACTAAGAACAAAGATGAAAACATACATAACCAATTTTATGTATAATCAGGAAAACACAAAAGTGTCTATATATATCATATGGCTACCTAGTTTCTTCCCCAATACTGGAGTGTGAACCCAAGGCCTTTACACTAAACTACACTCCCAGTGCTTTTCACTTTTATTTCGAGACAGTATCTGGCTAAGTTAATAAATTGCCCAGGCTGGACTCCAGTATGTCATGCTTTTGCCTCAGCCACCAAGACCAGCACTCCACTCAATGTCAGAAAACATACATCTATGCGGCTGGGGCATACACCAGCAGCTTCAGTGCCTGCCTAGCACACACAAGGACCTGAGTTTGATTCTCCACCACCACATAAACTGGGTAGGGTGGCACACACTGCAACTCTAGCACTCCAGGTCAAGGCCATCCTGGGCAATTTAGGAACTTAGCAAGGCCCTATCTCAATAAATACATAAATAAATACTTTTAAAAAGACTGGATAGGTGACCTGGTAAGGTACAGACAACAACCAGAGACAGCTGATACACAATTTTGTTTCAATACATACTGCAGAAGATATAAAGGAATAAAATTTATTTCTAAATTATTCTTTTTTGAGACAGGTACTTGGTCTGTAGTCCAGGCTGGTCCTGAACTCATGTAGCCTAACCTGGCCTTGAACAGACTGCAGTCCTCCTGCCTCAGCCTCCCAAATGCTGGGATTACAGGCATGCGCCACCATGCCCCACTTACACGGTACTGTGGACTCAAACTCAGGACCTTGCACTTGCTAGGCAAGCACTCTAACCACTATACTACTCCTCCAGCCCTTAAATTATTCTTTAAAGCATAGAAATTACTGATAGTGAACCAAATTCATCATTTAGTAATTGATAGTGTTCTAAATTGATATGTAAGATATCAAGTAGTCATAGAATTCCAAAATATTCCCAGAGTAGGGACAGGATTTTTGGTTGTTTTTTTTTTTTGGGGGGGGGATGGTGATTTCTTTTGGGGGCAGGGTTTTTTGTTGTTGTTTTGTATTTGAGACAGGGTCTTGCTCTGTAGTTCAGGCTGGTCCTGAAACTCACTCTCTCTGTGTAGCCTACTCTGGCCTCAAACTCACAGCAGTCCTGCTTCAGCAGCCTGAGTGCTGAGATTACAGGCATTTGCCACCACATCCAGTTTATGTGGTGCTGGAAAGTCAAACCCAGGGTATTGAGCTAATTAGACAAGTATTTTAACCACCAGCTACACCCTCTTCCCCAGATCTTTCCCCCTTAACAACAATATTTAAGCCAGGTGTGGTGGCACACACCTGTAATCCCATCACTCGGAAGTCTGAGGCAGGACTGCCGAAAGTCTGAGGCCAGCTTGGGCTTCATAGGGATTTCAGGAGCCCCTGGGCTACACAGCAAGACTCTGTCTCAAAAAAAAAAAACAAAAATTATCCAGTCCCATGTTGAACTCCAAACATTTAGGCACTCTAAATATTAGCTGAACAGAAAAATACATCAGTGTAACTCTCTCCTGCTCAAGACAGAAGGGCCCTGGCTACAACTCCAAATCAGCCAAACTGGCAAATCTCTAACAGGATGGGATCAGAAAACACATCATCATGAGTCATCCAAGGAAAAGACAACATACCTTCTAAGACGGCAAGTTACACACCAGTCCACCCATATTCTCTGAGAAGTACATAAATAAATGGGCTTTCATCAAAAGTCTTGATAAAACTCTAAATACTTTTTTAAAAAGGAATCTGAATTACCACAGAATTGTGAATATTTACCATAGATACTGTGTAGTTTAGAGACAGAAGGTACGCGGAGATGCTGAAACACTAACCCTGAATGAAAAATAAGAGATTGATCTTAGGTCATATTTTAGAGATACTATATTTAACATTTTAACAAAATATGTGAAACATAAACAGAGAATCTCCCATTTGCAGAAAACGATAATAAAGTATCATAATTTGGAGAACTAAGAGATAAAAAAGGATTTCTATGTGTACCAAATGAGAAACACTTGCAAAACCTAGGATTTATTTTCAGCCTAGAGAATACTTTGGCAAGTATGAAAGTTGTCTAAGTATTAGAAGGCCTACCCAGCAGAAAAGAAACTAGACTTGCTGCAGGCAGTTCCTGTGCAGACAAAATGAGGCCCGAAGTGGAAATGCCAGGGAGGGACATTTCAACTCACGCTCTCCATTAGACCAAGAAAACCAACATGCCTCTTACACTGGGTAACCTGTAAGAGCCCACCGAGGTAGGAGAGACTAAAACAATTAAAACAGGAAAAAATAAGTATGTCACAGAGCATACACAAATGAAAAGTAAGGTATTCACAGAATAAAAATCTAAGATATACTTAAATGACTCATGCATTCCAGGCAAAAAAAAAAAGGGAATGTTTGAATAATTTTAGAATGTTCCTTTAGGACAATGTGATGTTCTATATTGAAAGCAAAGAAAAAAGATCAATCTCTGTTAGCAACATGACTGTAGGGGCTAGAGGAATGGCACAGCAATTAAAGTGCTTGCCTAGCAAGCGGAAGGCCCTGAGTTCAATTCCCCAGCACCACATAAAGTCGAGCGTGGTGGTGTACGGCTGTAATCCCAGCACTAGAGAGACTGAGACAGAAGGATTGCCATAAGCCCAAGGCCAGCCTGGACTACATAATGAGTTCAGGACCTACTTGAGCTAAAGGGCGAAACTCTGCCTCAAAAAAAAAGGAAAAGGAAAAGATCAGAAATGGAATATATTTTTCTACCTTTCTACCAAATCACTGTTAAGCTGCATTTACAGTGCAGTTATCCTAGAGGAATAGCTCAGCAGTTACAGCACTTGCCTTGTGAGTTGATTCCCTACCACCACATACACTGAGCGTGGTGGCACACATCTGTAATCCCAGCACTCAAGAGGTCGAGACAGGAGGATTGCTATGAGCTCAAGACCAGCCTAGGCTATAGAATGAGACCCTCTCTCAAAAAAAAAAAAAAAATCTTGCATTCTAATTAATATATTTTCTTCTCAAATCATCCTAAGTATCTCTATTTTTGTACTTAGAATAAATTCTTAGAAATAGAATTAATGAGTTGAATAACATTATTTAGATTTGGTAATATGTGGCCAAAAAAAAAGCAAAAAAACTCATTCATGCTTCCACTAGCTATTCTTTTTTTGAGACAGGTTCTCACTCTGTAGTCCAGGCTAATCCTGAATTCACTATGCCACAAGCTATCTTGAGGATTGTCCCTTAAGCAACCTTTGACAGCAGAGTTCAACTGCCAATTTGATAGACTTTTTAAAAGTTACCTAACCTATATTTCTTTGATTAATTATCAGAATAAAAATGTTCATCTCATGCTTCTTGGTCATTTGTATTTCTTCCCTGAAGTATCATCACATTCTGTCGAAAAGCTTTTCTCCTGGTAGACAAACTCTTAAAAACCAGTAGAGATGAAGTTACTTATCAGTAACCTCAGCTCCCTCTGCTGGTCACAAAATTACCACCACGATCAAGAGCCAGGAAAAAGTAAACCATGGGCCACGGCTATAAACTTGCCCTTCTTCCGTGCTACAACTACAAATACAATTTACACACAGTGACAACAGACAAAATTCTGTACATCTAAACTTTATATAACAAAGATATGATAAGCAGGGGGAGAAGCACAACTGTTTATTAACGTGCAAGAGCCAATATCAAATAATTTTTTTGTACTAGAGATTGAACCCAGGGCTTCTCACTGAGCTACTCCTCTACTTTTTACTTTTGAGATAAAGTCCTGCTAAATTGCTGAGGGTAGGATCAAACTTGCAGTCCTCCTACCCTAACTTCCCACATTGCTAATATTAAGGCCTGAGCCACTAGGCATACCAAATTTCTAATACCATCAGAGGACTGGGATATACTAGCTGGTAGAACATCACAGAGCTAAATATTTATTCCCTTACATGTTATTCTAATAAAATATTCCAGTTACCTTATAGCACTGAGGTGTCAGCAAATTGAATCTCTTTTTCCAGAAGCACTTCCAAAAAAAAAAAAAAAAAAAAAAAAACTAAGCCAGGCATGGCAGTACACATACCTGGAGGCTGAGGCAGAAGGAGCAAGTCTGAGTCCAGCTTGGGCAATTTACCAAAATTCTATCTCAATAAAAAAAAAATTGTAAAAGCCAGGGCATGTGTGTCTGGTGGAGCAACTGCATATTATGTATGAGTTCCCGGAAGGAAGAAGACAGGAAGACAGGCAGGCAGACACACAAGCAACAGAGCAGGCCTGGCGGCACGTGTCTACAGTCCGAGCTATTCAGCAGGCTGAGCTGAGCCGAAGGATCACTTGAAACCAGGCATCCAGTATCTGCCTAGACAACAGGGTAACACCATTTCAAAAAAAAAAAAAAACAAAGCCAACTCAGTGGCACAGGCCAGTAATCCTAGCATTCTGAGAGGCTGAGGCAGGGACGTCACAAATTCAAGCTCACCCTGAGCAACTAAGTGACTTAGCAAGATGACGTCTCAAAATCTCACAATCAAACCGAAAAAAGGCTGGGAATATAAGCTGGGAATGAAGCACAGTGTAAACGCCCTCAGTTCTGTGCCTAGCCCTGCAAATAACCACACACACACATATACACACACAAACTGCCCTCCAGTACTCAATGGAAGATTAATTTTTTAAAAACAGAGGACTGGGGGATGAGGGCTTGCCTAGCATACACAAGGCTCTGGGTTGATTCCCCAGCACCACATATAAGATTAGCAGGTTGCTGTGGTGCACGCCTATAATCCCAGAACTCAGGAGGATGAGGCAGGAGGAATGCCATGAGTTCGAGGCCAGCCTGGCTCCATAGTGAGTTAAGGACCAGCCTAGAATACACAGCAAGACCCTGTCTCAAAAAATAAAAAATAAAAATAAAAATAACTCTTAGAACTCTTAGCAACTCTTACTCCTAAACCACCACACTTACCTGACTGGGTCCTACAAATCCAGAGAACAAAACCAGGAGCGGCAAATTAATGTGAATAACTCAAGTTTTTCCCATGATGCTCTCCTAATGATATACATCCTAAGTCTGGCAACGCTATCTCTAAGCATTCATTCAACATACATTTACCAAGTGCTATCACATATAAGCAATAAAGATAAAAGACAACATGCCCCCCTTATTCCCAAAGAACTGATAGTGGCCAACGTGAAAGAGAAGCAAACCAGTACTCCTGTGCCTGGGCCTTCCTAGCACTGGGACTTCAAGGTTGTGCCACCATACCTAACTGTATTCTCAAAGTATGAAAGTGACAGCCAGGCATGGTTTTGCATGCCTATAATCTCAGCACTCTGGGAGGCTGAGGCAGGAAGATCACAGATTCCAGCTCCTCTAGGCAACTTTGGGAGACCCTGTCTCAAAATTTAAAACTAAAATAGGTTGAGGATACATACATTCAGGGTGAAGGCTTGAGATTCAATCCCCAGTACCTTATAAAAAAGTTAAAGTACTGACTTCTGTCCCCATTCCACCCACTCCACTGGTGCTCTGCCTCAGCGTGCTCAGTACTCTTTGGCCTTGCTCAGTGGCCTTTCCTCCTCCAGTCCAAACAATTACACAACAGTGCTAACCCTTTCCTTCAGAATAGGGAAGCAAGAGAAATAATTTGAAAACTAGGCTGACGACACTGGCATAGCAATGGTCAGAAGAGAAGGAATTTAGGAACTAGCCTGTGATGATAATTAGCACAGCAATATAACTACAAAAGTCCAAGACAAGAGGACAACCTGAAGAAAGCACTGATTCTTAGGAGCCCTCACCCACTTCCTGCTTGCAGGGGAGTTCCTAGTTTCAACCTCGCTTTCTCTTTCATATTTATTCCAATAAAGGTGCTTTCTACTTCCTTAAAAAAGCACTGGTTCACTTATCCATACAACGCAAAGACAAAAGTTCATCTGCAAAACCATGTCATTCATTCTTCATGCATTTTATCCATAAAATGTTCCTCTAGCCATCACCAAAGTTGGGATTTTCAATAACGGAGTCTGAACCCAGGACCTGGACATGTTAGGCAAGCACTCTAGCTTTGAACTAAGTGCTCAGCCCCCTACAGGCTTATTTACTCTTTTTGATTTCTTGCTGTTTCGTTCTGTGGTTCTGAATTTATTTATTTATTTATTTTTGAGACAGGGTCTTGCTCTGTAATCTAGGCTGGTCTTGAACTCACTATGGAGCCCAAGCTGGTCTCAAACTCAAGGCTGTGCCCTCCTTCCTCAGCCTTTGGAATGCTGGCAACACAGGAGTACGCCACTATACCCCGCTTTCAGTCTATTTACCCTTTTTTTTTTTTTTTTTTTTTTTTTTTTTTTTGGTTTTTAAATGGCTTTATTGGGGAAACATACAGGATGGGGACCGTCTGTTCATAGAGACTCAGTACGCATCCTCCCACCATGTTGCTAGGCACAGTCTATTTGCTCTGATTTGGCAAGTGATTTATATAAGCTTCGCTTGCTGGTAAACCAACTTACCACAGAAAGAAAGTGTGCAAGTAGAAGGGAGAGTTGCTGAAGGCTGAAAGGAATGAAAAGTAACAGCAGACACTAGAGTAAGAGATCATGAAAAAATAATAACAGAAAAAAATACAAATACCAAAGACTAAACCTAGTGGTGCTTACCAGTCCATTATTACAGTATACTTTATGGTCACCAAATTTACCTACATGTATAAACTTCAGCATAGTATAGTAGCCTCACAGGACAATAAATGATCATGGGCTCTTTAATAATTCTGGGTTACCGATGGCACAAGCCTATGACCCAGTCACATGGAAGGCGGAGGCAGAAGGACAAGCATGAGGTTCCCCCGGAAAATGTAGCAAAACCCTGTCTCAAAACAAAACAGGGCCACCAGGCATGGTGACACACACCATAATCCTAGCACTTGGGACACTGAGGCAGGCTGGAGGACTGCCCTGAGTTTGAAACCAGCTTGGGCCAAATCATAAATTCAGGAGTTGAGGACCAGCCTGCACTAGAGTGAGAACCTATCTCAAAAGAAAAAAGAAAACCCACACTCATGCACACCTCTACCTCTTAGAACTATAAACAGTAGGCCTTTTGTTTTTGCACGTTCTGTATCTACAGATTAAGCCAATCATGGACCAAAAATATTTAAGAATGCAATTTAACAAAAAAATATTTTTTTCTTTTATTTTTGAGATAGGTCTCAGTCTATAGCCCAGGCTGGTCCTGAATTCACAGGTGTAGCCCAGGCTAGACTTGGACTTAGGACAATTCCTCCTGCCTCAGCCTCCTGAGTGCTGGGATTACAGGTGTGTGCCACCACACCAAGCTTTATGTGGTGCTGGGGAATT
Organism: Ctenodactylus gundi; assembly: GCA_004027205.1. NCBI lineage: Eukaryota > Metazoa > Chordata > Mammalia > Rodentia > Ctenodactylidae > Ctenodactylus > Ctenodactylus gundi. The sequence continues at coordinate 461,495 of PVKB01000089.1, read as the reverse complement.
GAACACAGGGCCTTGGCCTTGCAAGTCACTGTGCCATTCCTCCAGCCCCTAAATTTTTGTTTTAAAGGTTGGGAATGTATAAACCAGGCATGGAGGTACACACCTATTATCCCAGCAATCAGGAGGCTGAGGTAGGAGAACAGTCCTGAGTTTCAGGCAGGCCTAGGCTATGCAGTGAGTATTTAACACCGGCCTGGAATACCAACTACAGAGTGAGACCCTGTCTCAAAAAACAAACAAAAAAAAAAATGGGGGGGGGGGCAGGGAGCGGGGGGAAGATAGAAGGGGAAGGAGAGGAGGGAAGGACGGAGGGGAAAAAATAACAGTGACAGGAGAGGGACAAGGGGAGGAAAGAAAAGACAGCATTTACTTCAGGACACTTTCCTTAAGGAAGCAGAGCAGCATACAGTATCTTACAGAAAGACCCAAATAAATTTGAAATCAACACTAGAAATTTTAGGGAAGAAAACTTGCAAATAAAACTGCATATAGGCCACTGGTCAAAGATTAGGTCTAAAAAAACCTCTGGGGCTGGGGGTATTGCTCAGTGCTACAGTTGTTTCTGCAGAAGGCCTCCTACCTCATAACATAAAATTTTTAAAAAATAAAACCAGGACCAGTGGCACTGGCCTGGATTGGCAGCACTGTGGACGGCTATGGAAGAATCCCAAATTCAAGACCCACTTGGGCAATTAAGTGACTTACCTGTTCTAAAATAAGCAGGGCTTGGGAATAGCACAGTGGTTAAAAGCACTTGCTCAGCAAGCCCAAGACCCTGGGTTCAATTCTCCAGTACCAAATAAGCCAGAGACAGGAGGACTATATAGCTCAAGACTAGCCTGGACGACAGGGTGTTGTCTCAAAATAAATAAACAAATGGACTATATGTCTCAAAATAAATAAATAGGGGCTGGAGGAATGGCTCAGTGGTTAAAAAACTTAGCGCTAAGTCAAGAGCTACGTACTCGAGTTCGATTCCCCAGCACCATATAAACTGGGCATAGTGGTGCACACCTGTAATCCTAGCACTCGGGAGGCTGAAGCAGGAGAATTGCTGAGTCCAAGGCCAGCCTGGGCTCCATAGTGAGTTCAGGACCAGCCTGGGCTACAGAGTGAGACTGTGTCTTAATAAATAAATAAAAAGAATAGAAAATAAAATAAGCAATAGGGGCTGGAGGAATAGCCCAGGGATTAGAGTGAGCCTAGCAAGCACAAGGCCCTGGGTTCAATTCCCCAGCAACATACAAACTGGGCATGGTGGCATATGCTTATAATTCCGGCACTCAGGACGCTGAGTCATTAGGACTGCCTAAAAATAAAAATAAAAAATAAAATAAGCAATAAAAAGGGGCTGAGAATGTAGCTCAGGGCAAAGGTCCTGTGTTCAATCCCCCGTACCACAAAAATAAATATATAGCTATATACCTCCCTACCTATCTTCTATCTACCTACCTACATACTAATGATCAGAAGCGGGCTAGGGGTCTACATTCTATGTTTAAATACTCAAATATGCACTTGGGACATGATTATAGCACTAGCCTAGGTAGCACAAGTCTTGAGTTTGATTCCCCAGCACTACATAATAGCTAGGCATGGTAGTACAGGTCTGTAATCCCAGCATTCAAGAGGTTGAGGCAGGAGGATTGCCCTGAGTTCAAGGGCAGCCTAGGCTACAAAGTGAGTTCAGGACCAGCCTGGACTACAGAGCGAGACCCTGTCTCAAAAAAATAAATAAATAAATAAAAATAAAAGAGATGAAGAGAAAGAAAAAAAAGAAACAGAAAAAGCCAGATACAACATATACTGACTGGAGGAATGGCACAGGCCCTGCAAGTGTATCACCAAGGCCCTGAGTTTGATTCCCCACACCACATAAAGCTGGGCATGGGGATGCATGCCTGTAGTCCCAGTACTAGGGAGGCTGAGGTAGGTGGATTATTCTGAGAGTCCAAGGCCAGCCTGGGCTCCACCAGTGAGTTTAGGACCAGCCTGGGCTACAGAGGGAGACCCTATCTCAAAAAGGGGGGGGGGGGGGGGAATAGCATATACCTATAATCCAAGCTACTTGGAAGATCCCAAATTTGAGGCCAGACTGTGCAATTTAATGAGAACTTGTTTCAAAATAAATAAATAATAAATAAACAGAGAAGACCAAGTGCAGTGGTACATGTCTACTATTTCCAGCTACTCAAGAGGCTGAGGCAAGACAATCAGAAGATTAAAGCCAGCCTAGGCAACTTAGCAAAATCATGTCAAAATAAATTATTTCAAAAAGGGCCGAGGATGAAGCTCAGTGGTAGAGTACTTGCTTAGCATGTGTAGAACGTGGGGCCTGATCCCCAGCACTGAAGAAAACAATGGCACGCGTACTCTTACACAAGGCCCTCCGATTCCTAGGAATCAGGACGTCCGGCCGCGCTCCCCACGTAATTCTGCAATAAGGTGAGAAATGCTACAAAAACTGTGTCATTTAGCTTCCTTTATCCGAATCCTTATACTAATATAAGCACTCATTATCCAACAATAGCAGCTGGAGCACAAATGCAGATAAGAACTCAGTCTACACGACCTGAAGATTTCCCAGAAGTCCAAATATTTAGGTTACAAAGACTGCATTATTCTGACTATCCATAGCATGAGTTTTGAATTCCACAAGGCGGATCACTCCAGAGTGATCTTACCTAGACTAGTATGGACCTCCAAAGGCAGGCAGGCAGGCACTCTTTATCTTTTCTATGTCCTTCCTCCACTTCCTCCTATATGTCTTGCGTTTTGCTCTCTGCCTGGTCTTCATGGAGAGTTCTGTGGCCATCTGTGTAGAAATCAGAAGGGCTGGGGCACAGCTCAGTGGTTAAAGTGCTTGCCTACCATGTGCGCAAGTTCTGGGTTTGAATCCCTAGCGTCACATAAAGATTAGCTGGGCATGGTGGCTCACACCTACTGTAATGCCAGCATTTAGATGGCTGAGGCAAGAGGATTAGCTTGATTGAGTCTAAGGCCAGCCTGGGCTACATAATGAGTTCAGGACTAGCCTGCACGACATAGTGAGACCCTGTCTCCAAAAAATTAAGAGACCTATTAGTAGCTTTTTCTTCTTTGGTATTGGAAATTGACCCCAGAGCCTTCACATTAAGCTGTATCAACAACCCCCTTTCTTTTTTTTGAGCCAAAGACACGGTGTCTGTTAACTGGAAGGGAAACCCCAAAGGGGCTTCCTTTCTTTCTTTTTTTTTTTTTTTAAAGACAGGGTGTCACTCTGTAGTCCAGGCTGGTCCTGAACTCATAACATCACCCAAAAGCTGGCCTTGAACTCACAGCAATACTCCTGCCTCAGCCTCCCAAATGCTGGTTACAGGTGTAGTGCTACCACGCCCAGCTTATGTGATTCTGGGGGATCAAAATCATGTACTTCCACTGAGCTATTCCTCCAGCCTTTACTTAATTTTATTTCTGATACTGAGACACAGTCTCACAAAGTCATGAGGTTGCCCAGGCAGGACTTGAACTTGGTTTTTTTGTTTTGTTTTGTTTTTGAGACAGAACCTCACTCTATACCCCAGACTGGTCCTGAACTCAGGATGGAGCCCAGGCTGGCCTTGGACTCACAGCAATCTTCTTGTCTCAGCCTCCCGAGTGTTGGGATTATAAGCCTGTGCAACCACACCCTGCTTATGTGGTACTGGGGAATCAAATTCAAGTACTTAACGCTTACGTAAATGCTTTAACCACTGAGCCATCTCTCCAGCCCTTGGACTTGAACTTGTGATCTTCATACCTAAGCCTCCCAAAGTGCTGAGATTACAGGTCTGTACTATGGGGCCAGCAGAAGCTTTTTCATCTCAAGGTTGCCCGTCCACATTGTCCAAATGAGGTCACCCTCCCTACAAGATGAAACTAGGCATAAATGCTACCTCTCAAAAGGAAGTAAAAAATCCCATGAAGCAGCTGAGAGAGCAACAGGAGGACTCACCAAAGAGCTGTAAGCATTAACCATCAGATTTTAGAATATTGTAATATACTATATGAAGTTTCAGAGTAAACAAATGGTTAATGACACATCTTTTGTAACACATGAATCAGCTACTGATTTGCAAGAGTGGGACACACCCTAGTACCTATGACTCCAAAGTACCTGTTTGAAAGGGGACCTGGAAGTCTGAATTGCCAACCCATTCTACCAGGACTGAAACAGAATTTTACAAGCATGTAGTCCGCCATAACTTAAAAAGATGAACACTTCATTATTATTAAAGTTAATTTGAGAACTTCAGTAATATTTTAACACCAACAACCAAAAACAATAGCAATACACATCGTAGGAACCTAATATATTAGTTGTTTTTGAGGGGAAAAGAGGGATTGAAGAGGAGCACATTCAAGAATCACAATATTCTCAATTCCGGGGGAAAAAAAAAAAGCAGGATAATAAATGAAAAAAATTACATCTTACCTTAACAGGCATCCAAGAAGCATTCATAGTGTCAGGAATAGTTCAGGCAATACTCAGAAATGAGCAAAAGGGTCTTAGTAATCCTTCTGTCACCAAGAATGAGCAGGTAGGAAGATTTTTGTTTCAAGACGGTATCTGAAAAAGAGGATTTTCATTTATAGTTTTGTGTTTTAAAGGGGGGGGGGGGAGAGAAATGGCTTAGCAGTTAAAGCACTTGCCTATCTGAGTGTGATTTCCCAGCACCACATAAACTGGGCATGGTGGCACACGCCTGCAATCCTAGCATTTGGGAGGCTGAGGCAGAAGGATTGTTGTCAGTCCAAGGCTAGCCTGGGCTCCACAGTGAGTTCAGGACCAGCCTGGGCTACAGAGTGAGACCCTGTCTCAAAAAAAAAAAAAAATATGTGTGTGTGTGTGTGTGTGTGTGTGTGTGTGTGTGTGTGTGTATGCATATGTATGCATATATATATATATATATACACATTAAGAATATGCAAATACTTTTGGCTTTATGGAAAGAAATTTGAAGTATTTGCCTCACCATCATAAAAAGTTATACAAGATAAAATCCCCTTTGGGAAAGGACAAAAAAATGTATATTCACATCTGTACAAAAATAACTTTTTTTGAGACAGGGTCTCACTCTAGTCCAGGCTGGTCCTGAACTCACTATGTAGCCCAGGCTGGCCTTGAACTCACAGCAATCTTCCAGCCTTGGCCTTCCCACTGCCGGGATTACAAACATACACCACCAGGCCCAGTTTATGTGGTGCTGGGGAATCAAATTCAGAGCCTTGTGCCTGCTAGGTAAGCACTCTAACCACTGAGCTCCGCCCACAACCCAAAAATATATTTTAAATAAAAGAAATAAATATTTAATACTTATTTTAGATAAGATTTCTTATCAGGAATTAGAAAACAAAAAGCCTAGAGAGAGAAAAATGATTATCTAGGGTATTTCTTAAACATTATTGAAAGGTGACTTGTTAGTCATTTAAGAGAGTCTTGCAGGCCAACACTCGGGTACACATCTGTAATTTCAACATTCTAGGAGGCTGTGGTAGAAGGACCTCAGGTTCAAGCTGAGGCCAAGCAATTTAACAAATTACAGATTCTGTCATCAAAATAAATAAATAAAATAGGGTGGGGATGTAGCTCACTGTGAAAGCCCTGGGTTAAATCCCCACTACCACTAAATAAATAATTTTGCCATAATTAATTGCATTCAGTAAACTAAAAATTCTGTCTGATGATTCCAACTGTCTTAAGTTTTATCAAACTTGTTACTGAGCCAATTCCACATGGAAAATAAAATCTCTTCTTCACTGGAGTACAACAGGTAAAATTTAAAAAGAAAGACCCCTCTTTTCTACAGATCTTAAAAAAGTGCAGACCAAACAACTTAAATTTGAGGCTGGGTGGCAGTTTGCTTGGAGGTAGAGGATGGACCAAATGACCTCTTCCATGATCCTTGTTCAAGTCCTAGGCCTCAATGAAATTCCAGCTTAACCAGTTACTGCTTCACTTAAAATGGAGGCTTGCCCAAGGAGGGACAAAAAATAACAGCACTCATCTCTTAATAAAATTTTTTTTGGGGGGTGGATCAAAAAGTACACGCATTTTTTAAAAATAACATAAAACCCCTCTGGAGTGGATTAGTGCTTGTCACTTTGCCTTCAAAGGCTTGGCATCACTTTCCTCGCTGCTCTTTGGAATTGGGAAGGGGGTAGACGGAAGGAGTTTGACTCTAGATCTAAGTCTCAGGCGGGTTTAGGAGCCCCCTCCCGCCACGGTCCCCACCTCGAAACACAGCGGGAGAAGAGAAAGGGGAGAGCCCGAGTTTCCACCCCTCCCCCCCCCCCCGCCGTGGACCCTAGTCCCACACCTACCCCTACACACACCCTCCCGCAGAGGGGCGCCTCCGCCGGTCCGATCCCCATTGTTCGGGAGGGGGCGACGGGAGCGGGGGGGCTCTCCGCGGGGCGCCGGGGGCCGCAGCCGGGGCTCGGATCCGGAGGGGGCGGCCCGCGGGATGCAGCTTCCATTCCTCTCCGCGTCGGTCCGTCCCACCTCGGCTCGGCCTGGAGCCCGGGATCCGCTCGGCGCCCCAGCTCCGGCCCGCCCCCCGGACGGCCAGGCCCCGGGCCGCTCGGCCGGCATCCCGCAGCCTGGACCTGTGGGTGGGCGCGGGGAGGGGGACCCCCGAGCCGTCCACACGCGTCCTGGCTCCCCCAGCCCCGCCGCGTCCAGGGCCCTCGGCGGCGCCCGCTTCCCGAGCCCCTCGGCCGGCAGTCTCCCGGCCGCGTCGCCCCCTCGGGGTCCCTCCAGGAGGGGCCGCCTCCTCTTGCCCCCCATCACCCCACGCCCACTCGTACCCCGACCCCCGGGGCGCCGGTGCCAACGGCGGCACCCCCAGCCCCGGACCTACCTGCACGGCTCAACCAAGCCTAGAAGTGGGGGCGGGGAATCTTCCGCCCTCCTCTGTCTCTCATTGGCCCTTTCAGGGCACATCGTGGGTGCGATTGGCTGCAGGGAGATATCCGTCAGAGCGGCGGGGCGGGACAGAGGAGGAGAGGGATGCTGGTGCTCGGCGTCTCTGTCTCTGTGTGTCTCTCAGTCTCTGTCTCGGTCTCGGCCCTTGGAAATGAGAGGCTTCGAGATGAGAGCGCTAGGGGAGGGCCTGAGGCGGGAGGAGTAAGAACCGGAATCCCGGCAGCGCTTCACCCCGGCGGGCCAATTTGACCCCCCTACCTAAGTCCCTTAGGTCCCCTTCTCCATCACTCACAACCCCTGCCCCTCACCCTTCTAGGTTCTTCATCCAGGAAGCGACGTGATGAAAACTCAGGCCGGAAGGCCACAGGGGGAGATTTTATATGTGCATCTGAAACATACACATGCAAATACTTTATATATAAAGTCAACCAGATATAAGGTCATGAGAGCCTAAAAAGGAAAGGACATACATCTCATAGACAAGAAAGGACTTGAGATACAGCTTATAGAATGAAAAAAAAAAAAATCACTCTTAGAGCTAGAAATGGTGGTTGCCTCTTGGGAGGAGATCCAAGTGCCCCAGGGACCAGTGGAAGACAACCTAAGCCCATGTCCTTTGTGGCTTGTGATTATGGTGTCATTCGTAGAGATTCCAATTAAAAATGATTTAAATTTTTGAGTAAACTAAGAACGCAAAATGAGGGGACAGACGAAACAGTTCTTTAGGAAAATTGGGACGATCTGCAAATTAAATGGAGGAATCTTAATTTCTAATTTCTTGAGTTCCAAATACCAAGAGGAAACCAAGTAGAGGTGTTCCAGAGACAAATGAATTCCGAAACTTGAGTGAGGGTAGACAATCTGGACTAAAGAAGATATCGGGTTCTCTACCTAAGTATATTGGTTTACAACACGCGTAAGGATAAACTTTCCCAAAGAAATGTAAAAAAAAAAAAAAAATACCCATATAAGCTGGGCGTGGTGGCACAAGGGAAGCTGAGGCAGGAGGACTGCCATGAATCCTATTGGGGAAAAAAGAAAGAAAGAAAAACAGAACGCCCACAGTTAAAGTCAAGAAAACTAGGAGCGGGGGACATAGTTCGGTAGTTAAAACACTTGCCTAGCGTGCCAAGGCCATGGGTTCAATTTCCCATAACCCACGAGTGGGCTAGAGGAATGGCACAGTGGTTATAGCACTTGCCTAGCAAGCTAAAGACCCTGAGTTTAATTCCCTAGCATGTGATAAATTGGGCATGGTAGCTCATGCCTGTAATTTCAGCACTTGGGAGGCTGACACAGGAGGATTGCTCTCAGTTCAAGGCCAGCCTAGACTACAGAGTAAGACCCTGTCTCAAGAAAAAAAGAAAGAGGGCTGGAGGAATAGTACTTGCCTAGCAAGTACAGGCCATGAGTTTGAGTCTCCAGCCTTACATAAACCAGGTGTGGTGGTGCATGCCTGTAATTCCAGCCCTTGGGAGTCTGAGGAAGCTGAGGCAGAAGGACTGCTCTGAGACCAAGGCTATCCCTGAACTACACAGTGAGTTTTGGACCCTGAGCTAAGAAGGAGAACTATCTCAGGAAGAAAGAAGAAAGAAAGAAAGAAAGAAAGAAAGAAAGAAAGAAAGAAAGAAAGAGAGAGAGATAAAAGAAAAAAAGACTGAAACAGCATGTCATAATGTTTTTTGGGTTTTTTTCCCCTCAAACTCAACAGCAATCCTCCAGCCTCAGCCTCCCCAGTGCTGGAATTACCACTCCCAGGTAATTTTATCTGGTTCAGGGGGTCCAGCCCAGGGTCTTCTGCATGCTAGACAGGTACTCTTTTTTTTTCCCCCTAGATTGTGAAGACCACACTTCTTTGGGAAAATTACAAAGGGGAAAGGAGGATGGGATGGAAAAGGAGAGAAAAGCTTCTGCTGGTCCCAAGGGGGCCCTGGAAAACGCGGGCTGCCCGAGGCAGGTACTGTAACCACTTAGTCACACCCCAGTGCCGTATTATTTCCCATCTGTGTTACTTTTCTATATCATCCAATCCTGAATGCCACAAATGATGACGTAGGAGGAAAAGGAAGATGGCAGGACACAGCAATCCGCACTGCTTCTTCTTTTCGGGGCACCTTACGTCTCCACTGTGCCTTTAACAGTGTTGGTGGCATATGCACGTATCAAGAAGTAAATTCACAAATAAAGTGAACTCAAAATCCAGTGTGATGCTACACACTCAGAATCTCAACATGGGAGGCTGAGGAAGGCAGATGGTAGAATTTGAAGCCAGCCTGGTCTACACAGCAGAATTCAGTCTCAACAAAAAGTGGATTAAGAATGATTGGGTTAGTTTTGTATAGTGTTTCCCTGCCTTGGTAAGAACAAAACACCTGTGCAAGTACAAACTCCAAAATAAAAATTGCGCCGCACCTGGCAGCACCAACCTGTTGTCCCCAGCACTCTGCGGGTGCTGGGGATGGAGGATTGCGAATTTGAGCCTGGCCTGGGCAATTTTGCAACTTGCACACTATCTCAGAATTAATTCTACTGGATGGGCTAGTGAGGTAGCTCAGTGTGAAGGCCCTGTGCTAGAGCCCAGGACCTGCCTAAATAAATAAAAATAACTGTTATGGTTTGGATCTGAGGGGTCCCCCAAAAGCCTCACGTATTCGGATGTAGGGGGATAAGTGTGGAACTGTGTGTTACTGGGAGGAGGGGCCTGGCTGGAAGGGGCAGATGCTTAGGGTTTGACTTGGAAAGATTGGGTCAACTTGTTGGGACTTGAGCACCGAAGGCAGAGCTTTCAGGTGTGTGTTGTTGACTTATGGGCCAGGAAGTGAGGGGGGCACCCACTCTGAGGGGGGTGGGCAACTGGCCGCTTGAACTGAATAAAGGAAGAAAGAAGAAACAGCTACAGCTTCTTCAGGGAATGCTCTGCCCTCCCTGAGCCTCTAGACTCACCTGGTCATGCTTGGCTTGTCTGCAGTACAGTGAGCAGCTCTCCAGCCTCTGCCGTGTGCTCCGCCATGCAGGCTGCCCATCAACAGATTGTGTGAGACTTTATGGAACTGTGAGCTAAACTAATTCTTAACTCCTGTAAATTGTGGATGTCGAGGGCTGGGGGTGCTGGAGGGGCAAACTCACAGCCCGGGGTTTGATTCCCCAGCACCACATAAACTGGGCATCGAGGGGCATGCTTGTAATCCCAGCACTCAGGAGGATGAGGCAGGAGGATTGCCGTGAATTTGAGGCCAGCCTGGGCTCCATAGTGAGTTCAGGACCAGCCTGGGCTACAGAGTGAGACCCTGTCTCAAGAAAAAAGCTGTGGATGTTGAGTATTTTGTTCCAGCAATGAAAATTCAGAGTTCAAAATGCTTTTCAGAGTGCAAAATTCAGAGTTCAGTCTCCACTACTGCAGAACAAAAATTTTTTTAAAAACTGGTATTGCACAATATAAAGATGGATTTTAAAAATTTATTTTAATGATTTAAATGTTTAGCCTAAGAGCAGAGGTGAGCAGAGTGCTTGGTTAGCAAGCGCAAGGCCCTGGGTGCAATTCCCCATCTTCCGTAATCTGGGTATTATAGCCAATGCCTGTAATCCCAGCATTTAGGAGGCTGAGGCAGGAGGATTGCTGTGAGTTTGAGGCCAGTGTGGGTTATACAGTGAGATTGGGACCAGCCTGGATTACAGAGCAAGATCCTGACTCAAAATAAATAAATTTTAAATTTTTCTTTGCTTAGAAAGACACTACCAGCACTGACCTGTAAACCTGGCACACAGGGAGACTGAAGGAGGGTCGCAAGGTGGTCCAGCTTGGGCCATTTGGTGACTTAGGGAGACCTTATCTCAAAATAAAAAATTACTTATTTATTTATGAATGAGACAGGGTCTCACTCTTAGCCCAGGCTGGTCCTGAACTCACTATTGAGCCCAGGCTGGCCTTGGACTCAGGACAGTCCTCTTGCCTCAGCCTCCCAAGTGCTGGGATTACAGGCAGGTGTCACCATGTCCAGTTTATGTGGAGCTGGGGAATCGAACTCGGGTACTTAGCTCTTGCTAGGCAAGCGTCAAAATAAAAATTTAAAAAGGGGCTAGAGAAATATCACAGGTTAGATTGTTTTCCTAGCAAGCCCAAGGCCCTGATTTCAACTCCCCAGCACCACATAAACCAGGTGCGATGGTGCACACCTGCAATCTCAGCACTCCAGAGGCTGAGTCAGGAGGATTCTTGTGTATTGAGAGCCAGCCTGGTCTATGTAGTGAGTTCATTACCACCCTGGACTACAGAGTGAGCCCATGTCTCAAAAATAAATAAATAAATAAATAGAAATTAGTCTGAGGATATAGATCAGCTTGAAGGCCCTGGTCTCAATCACCAACATCACACACACACGTGTGCACCACACACACACACACACACACACACACACACACGGTAAACTGCAAATAAAAATCACCATAAAAAGGCAAGACAGAGACTATAGGGCTGGAGGAATGGCACAACAGTTACAGCGCTTGACTTGCAAGCACAAGGCCCTGAGTTCGATTCCCTCACTTCCCGGCCCAGTCACATAAAGCTGGGTGTGGTGACACATGCCTGTGATCCCAGCACTGCAGAGGCTGAAGCAGAAGGATTGCTGTGAGTCCAAGGCCAGCCTGGGCTCCATAGTGAGTTCAGCACGCAGCCTGGGCTACCAAGAGAGACCATGTCTTAAAGAAAGAAAGACAGACTATAAAACAAAAAGAGAAAAATCTATATAGTTGTATAGCTTTGATTTTTTTTTATTTTTGTTTTGTTTGAGTCAGGGTCTCATTCTTGTAGCCTAGGCTGGCCTCTAATTCACAGCAATCCTCTTGGCTCTGCCTCCCAGAGTGCTGGGATTACAGGCACACACCACCACACCTGGTTTATGGCTGATTTTTAATTAGTGCTAAGGAATCAAAGCCAGGGCCTTGTGCATGTTAGGCAAGTGCTTTAACCACTGAGGCACACCTCCAGCCCTATTTTTGTAACTGATGAAAATTTTTTATTTTTTGGAGAAAGGGCCTATTACCATTTAGATGCGGATGTCCCCCAAAGCCTCATGTATCTGAATGTTGTCGAATTCCTATGGAACTGTGTGCTGTTAAGTGGGACCCGGTTGGAAGAGGCTGAATAGTGGGGCTTGACTGGAAGGGGCGAACGACGGAGACAGGACCCTGAATGGCACGTGCCAGTTCCACCTTCCTCCCTCACTCGGCTTCCTGTCCACCACGCCTTCAACAGCTTCCTCCAGCAAGCCTGCCCCCATCACCAGCGCCCACGACGGAATGAGGCCTTCTGAAGCTGTGAGCTGAAATAAATCTTTTCTCTCTTACATTGTGGGTGTCAGGTGTTCTGTCCCAGCGAAGAAAAAGTAAAAAAGAAAAAGAAAAAGTAACTACATTTTCATTTTGCACTAAAGTCTGAACATTAGGAGGCAAGTCCTGTCCTTCCTTGACTGATTTCCTAATTTTGACACAGAGGGCAAGTTTTCACTTTTTTTTTTTTTAATTTTTTGGTGCTGAGCTTAAACCAGGGCCTTCACACTGAACTACATTCCTATATCTTTTTATTTCTTTATGTTTATCTATTTATTTATTTTGAGACAGGCTCTTGTTTTGTAGCCCACGCTGGTCCTGAACTCACTATGGAGCCCAGGTTGGCCTTGAACTCACAGCAATCCTCCTGCCTCAGCATCCCCAGTGCTGGGATTATAGGTGTGCACCACCACACCCGGTTTATGTGGTGCTGGGGAATCGAACCTAGGTACTTAGCACTTGACTTAGTGCTTGCTAGGCAAGCGCTTTAACTGCTGAGCCATTCTTCCAGCCCCTATTTTTTATTATTTTTATTTTCTTGAGAAAAGGTCTCAGTCTACAATATAGGCTGATTCAAAACTCACTATGCAATCCAGGTTGGCCTCAAGCTAATGGCAATCTTCCTGCCTCAGCCTCCGGAGTGTTGGGATTATAGGCATGAGCCACCACGCCTGGCTAATGTGGGGCTGGGGAATCAAACTCAGGGCCTTGGGCTTGGTAGGCAAGTGCTCTAACCACTGTGCTATTCCTCTAGTCCCTATATTTTATGTTTAAAAGGGTATTGCTAAATCACTAAATTGTACAGTTTAGGCTTAAACTCAGAATCCTGCCTTAGCCTCTCACAGTGCTGGAATTACAGGCATGTACCACAATCCTGCTTGTTTGTGTGTGTGTGATACTAAGGCCACATTGGTCTATGTCCCCAGCCTATTTTTATTATTGATTTTGAAACATGATCTCACCAAGTTGTTCAATTGCCCAAGCTGGGTATTCTGAACTTTTGGTATTCTTGTTCACTATGGAGCCCAGACTGGCCTCAAACTCATGCCTAGTCCTGGGATTACAAGCATGTGCCACTCCACCCAGCTTCCAGCTAATTTTCATGTGGTGCTAGGGAATTGAGCCAGGGCTTTGCACTTGTTAGGCAAGCATTCTAATCACTGTGCTATTCCTCCAGCCCCTGTTTTGGTTTTGTTTTGTTTTGTTTTGTTTTTGAGACAGGGTCTCACTCTGTAGCCCAGACTGGTCCTGAACTATGGAGCCCAGGCTGGCCTTAGACTCAAGGCAATCCTCCTGTTTCAGCCTCCCCAGTGCTGGGATTACAGGCTTGCACTAACACGACCATTTTATGTGGTGCTGAGGAATAGAACTCAGGTACTTACTTCTTTTCTTAGCACTTGCTAGTTAAGTGCTTTCATGGCTGTACCATTCCCCCAGCCCCTTCTTTTAGTAGTTTCTAGAACTTGAAGATGATCCAGAAGGACCCCTGATTGGACCCTGGGCTTCCTGTGTGCCAATGAGGCGTAAGCTTTTGGTTAAGAAAAGGACCCAGCCACAAAGACACCCACCCAGGCTGTCTTTCAAGAAAGGTGGTCCTTGACTAGGTCTGATGAGCTCATACAATCACACAATGGTGACACAGATCCCAGAGTGGCCAGCCCAGAACAGTGTGTCCTTAACCCAGTGACTGAAATACACAAAATGACAGCCCATCTTCATGTTGGTAGGTATGGTTGATCCCAGTGCAATGGGGTCAGGAATGGTTTGAAATTTACTGAGGGGGGTCTGGCTGGTCACAGGGTTGATATACACACAGCCACACTTGTTTTGGGCCACAAACCAGATGGAAACACAATTCTCAATTCTGCCACTGTCCAGCAGTTCTGGCCACAGGCTCTCCTCCTCCGGGTCTAAGACCTGCTTCTTATGACACCTCCTGTGGGCTCCCTGTGTGGTCCCACTCCCAGGGACGCCTCACAGATTCTGTGGGGAATGCTTCCCCTCCCCCTCCCTGCAGGGGACCCTGGTGTGGCCTCACCCATCCAGCCAGACTGACCCCTTCCGCTGAACCCTTCTACCTTTTATTGGGGTTTTTACTTTTGGGAGTCTAATTTTTTATCTTTACCTATTTTGGCTTCCAGAAGATTCTGTTTTTCTGCTTTCATAGTTAGGTCTTGATATATTTTAACTTGATTTTAATTATTTTATTTTAATTTTTTTATTAGACTATCTAATATAGCCCAGGCTGGGCCTGAACTCACTGTGTAGCCCAGGTTAGCTTTGGACACATGGCAATCCTCCTGCCTCAGTCTCTCGAGTGCTGGGATTACAGATGTATGCCTTCACACTTGGCTTTATGTGATGCTAAGGAATCAATCTCAGGGCCTTGTGCTTTCTAGGAAAGTGCTTTAACCACTGTGCCATTCCTCCAGCCTTTGACTTGATTTTAGAACAGTGTGAGAGATACAGATCTAGGTTTATTTTTTCCTGCATGCAGATAACCAGTATTCCAGCACCACTTGTTAGAGACTTTTTTAAATTTTATTTTCGAAATAGGGTCTCACTCTGCAGTCCAGGATGGCCCTGAACTCACTATGAAGCCCAGGCTGGCCTCAAGCTCACAACAATCTTCCTGCCTCAGCCTCCCGAGTGCTGAGATGACAGGTGTGTACCACCACATCCAGTTTATGTAGCACTGAAGAATTGAATTCAGGGTCTTGAGCTTGCTAGGCAAGCACTTAACTGCTGAGCTATTCCTCAAGCCCTAAAGAGACTATCTTTTCTCCAGCATATGTATTTGGCTCCTTTGTCAAAACACAGATGGCTGATGGGGTGTTTAGCATCCTCAGTTCTGTCCCACTGATCTACCTGCCTGTATCTGTGCCAGGATCATGTGGAATTTTATTACTGTTGCTTTATAAAGTAGCTTGATATCTGGAATTGTGATGCCCCCTGCCTTGTTCTTTTTTTTTCCTTTTCTTTTGTTTTGTTTTTGAGACAGGGTCTTGCTCTGCGGTCTAGGCTGTTCCTCAGTTCACAATTGTGCCCAGGCTGGCCTAGAGCACATGCCCTCAGCCTCCCAAGTGGTAGGATTAAAGGCATGCGCCACCACACCCAGCTTTATGTGGTGCTGGGGAATTGAACCCCAGGCCTTATGCTTGCTAGGCAAGTGCTCTAACTGCTGAGCTATTCCTCCTGCCCTTCTTTGCTCTTGTTCCTCATGATTTCTTGGCTATTCTGCATTTCTTCTGTTTCAGTATAAATTTTATGTGCTGGGGGAATAGCTTAGCAGTGAAAGCACTTGCTTAGCAAGCACAAGGCCCTGGGTTCGATTCCCCAGCACCTTAAAAACCAGGTGTGGTAATGTCAGCACTTGGGAGACCAAAGCAGGAGGACTGCTGTCAGTTTGAGGCCAGCCTGAACTACAGAATTTTTGAAACCTGCCTCAAAAACTGAATAATTAAATAAACTAAAGGGCTGGGAATGTAGCTCAATTTGAAGGTCCTGGGTTCAATCCTTAGTGCACATGCATGCATGGACACATGTGCACACACACACACACACACACACACACACACACACCCTCACACAGAGATTTAATCAGGAATGGTGGTTCTCACAATTTAACTGCATGAAAACCACTTGTGTCCACAGCAGTCTCCTGAGCTTTCTTCTTACAGGTTCTGACTTCGTGGGTCAGGGTGGAGGCTACTGACAGGGGCTGCTGGTCACAGGCCACGCTCTGAGGACCACCGTAGGGCACACACACACTAGCAAAGCACCACACGTGTTACTTTGAGAAGTGTGTGTTTCACTTTGGGAAGTAGAGAACCCTTGAATTTTTTTTTTTTTTTTTTTTTTTTTTTTTTGAGACAGGGTCTTGCTCTGTAGTCTGGTCTTGTCCTGAACTCACTATGGAGCCCAGGCTGGTCTTGGACTCACAGCAGTCCTCCTGCCTCCCATGTGCTGGGATTAAAGGCGTATGCCACCATACTTGGTGGCTTATGTGTTATTGGGGATTTGAACTCAGGGCCCTGTGCTTGCTGGGCAAGCGCTCTAACTGCTGTGCTCTTCTCCAGCCTGCTTTGAGGGATTTTAAGCCTATATGTGATATGGTCACATTTACATTTGAGAAATAAAAACCTGGGTGCAAAAAAAAAAAAAAAAGAAAAAGAAAGAAAAACAAATTAGGTCAGAGGATGAGAACGGCAGCCAGGAGAGCAGTGAGGAGCCCAGTGGAGAAATCGCCAGGCCCTAAAATAAGACCATCTCAGAAACAGGAAGGAAGGGGAGCCGCTGAGCACAAGCGGTGTTCAGAGCTAGCTGCTACGGGTGTGAGGAGGGCAGCCTCCCGGGGAAGGAGGGAAAGGGGGGGGCGCGGGAGGGGGCGGGTTGCAGCCGTTTGGCCAGAGAGACCTTCGAAAAGGGAAGGCAGGAGGGGATTGATTGGCTTTGGGCATTCTGGGTTTGAGATGCCTGTAGGACTTAAGAAAGAGTCTCAAACTATGACCAGTAGGCAGTGGTGGGCAGCCAGAGGGACCAGGTGAGTCCCAGCCTAGCTCTGAGCCTCACCAGAGGGGTGTGCACATGAGGCCACCGCTCTGCCACGGAGCGAGACCTTTCATGACCCTCTTTGATGTTTAGAAGTAGCTTGTCCATTTATTGTGAAAAAAGCAGTTGGGATTTTGGTAAGGGCTGCATTGAATCTGTACATCAAGTCGGGGACTATGACTATATTAATAGGAAGCCTTCCAATTGATTAGCACTGAATGCCTTTTCCTCTAGTTAAGTTGACTTTTAAACTGATGCAATGGGAGCTGGGGGCATAATTTAGCCATCACAGAGGGTACCTAGCCAGTGCAGGGCCCTACGTCTGAATCGCCGCATCACATTAAATTGAGCATGGTGAGTCTACAGGAATGGCTCAGTGGTTAAAGTGCTTGCCTAGCAAATGCTAAGTCAAGCACTAAGTACCACAATTTGATTCCCCAACATGACGTAAGCCAGGTGTGAAGATGCACGCCTGTAATCCCAGCACTCGGGAGGCTGAGACAGGAGGATTGATTTGAGTCCAAGGCCAGCCTGGGCTCCATCATGAGTTCATGACCAGGCTGGCCTACAGAGCGACACCTTGTCTCAAAACAAAACAGAAAGAAACAATAAACCAGGCATGGTGGCACACACCTATAATCCAGCACTGGAAGGCTGACACAGGATGACTGCTGTTAATTCAAGGCCAGCCAGGGCTACTTAGTGAGCACAGAACCAGTTTGGGCTGCAGAGTGAGAGCTTGTCTCACAAAAAAAAAAAAAAAGTTTTTTTCAATATCTTTTCGTTTCATCAATTAATCTTTCCATCTTGGTTATTCAGTCCTTGCTGGGACAGAGTACCAGACAACCACAACTTGAGGGAGGAAAGATTTATTTTAACTCACAGTTTCAGAAGGTCTCATGCAGTCCATTCATGGGTGTTCCCTCACACATACCTAAATGCTCTGCCCGGGGTGTTTCCGGATCTCAGCAAACTGACACAATCACTCCAAGTCCAGCCCCAAGCTCTGGTCACCCCACCTCCCAAGAGCACAGGGTCCACAGGTATCTCACCACATCTAAATATACGAGGCCTGTGGAGGACCTTCCAGATGGAAACCATACCAACCATGTCTTACAGTTTTCACCAATAAATCTTGCACCTCCTTGGTTAAATTTATTCCTTAGCCTTTGGTTCCTTTTGATGCTATTACAACTAATTTTGGGGGAGAGGCTGGAGGAATAGCACAGTGGTTAGAATGCTTACCTAGCAAGGGCAAGGCCCTGGATTCAATTCCCCAACACCACATAAACCGGACATGGTGGTGCACACCTATAATCACAGCAGTGTGGATGCTGAGGCAGGAGAAATGCTATGTGTTCGAGGCCAGCCTGAGCTCTGTAGAGAGTTCAGGACTAGGCTGGACTACAGCACAAAAACTTATCTTAAAAAATTTTTTTCTTCCTATTTTTCCCCCAGTATTGAGAGTCAAACCCAGGGCTTCAGTCAAGCTAGGCAAGCGTTCTATCCTGAGTTGTATCCCTGGCCGATTTTATTTTGCCCTGATTGACCTCATCCTCAAGATCCTCCTGCTTCAGTCCTCTGAGTAGCTGAGATTTCAAGTCTACACCCTGTGCCCAGCTCATATTTTCTTTTCTCCCTAATTAACCCTTTTAGGTATTTGAAATACATAATAATTACATTTTATGGGGAGTCTCACTCAGTATTTCAGGTTGGCCTTGAATAATTACATTCAATTTGAGGAATTGGTATATATCTGGCTTGTGGTTTCTTTTTCTTTCTTTTTTTTTTTTGAGATTGGGTGTTGCTCCATAGTCTAGGTTGGTCCTAAATTTACTATGTAGCCCAGGCTAGCCTCAAACTCATAGCAATCCTCCTGCCTCAGCCACCCAAATGCTGGGATTATAGAGGGATACCACGTCCAGCTTAGTATGGTGCTGAGGAATTAACTCAGGGCTTTGAGCTTGCTAGACAAACACTTTAACCACTGAGCTATTCCTCTAGTCCCTCTGGCTTGTAGTTCTATTATTATTATTATTATTATTATTATTATTATTATTATTATTATTATCTGAGACAGGGTCTTGCTCTGTAGTCCAGGCTGGTCCTTACCTCCTTACCTATGTAGCCCAGATTGGCCTTGAACACCTGGCAATCCTCCTGCCTCAGCCTCTGAATTGCTAGGATTATAGGCACGCACCACCACGCCTGGTATATGTGGTGCTGGGGAATCAAACCTATGGTCTTGAGCTTGCTAACCAAATGCTTTACCACTGAGCTATTCCTTCAGCCCTCTTTTTTTTTTTTGAGACAGGGTCTCTCAGACTTTTATCTTATCTTGTTTTGGTGTGGATTCTCTTTCTTTCTTTCTTTCTTTCTTTCTTTCTTTCTTTCTTTCTTTCTCTCTTTCTTTTTCTTTCTTTCTTTTTTTGGAGATAGAATCTCACTGTGGACTCCAGGCTGGTCCTGAACTCACTGTGTAGCTCAGGTTGGCCTTGAGCTCACAGTAATCCTCCTGTCTCAGTGTCTTGAGTGAGAGGATTACAGGCAGGTGCCACCACACCTGGTTTACAGAGTGCTGGGGAACTGAATTCCAGGTCTTGCCCTGGCTAAGCCAGCCCTGTAACCACTGTGTTATTCCTCCACTCCCCCACTGACTCCCTGTTTTAGCTACTCCCTGTCTTAGTTACTTTCTTGTTGCTGTGACAGAATACCGGATATCCACAATTAAAGGGAGAAAAGACTGATTTAACTCACAGTTTCTGAAGGTCTCACAGTCCATTTGTGGACAAGGGCAATGGTAGAAGCACATGGTCAAGGCTGGAGAGCTGCTCACTGCCATGCAGACAGAGCCAAGTGGAGCAGGAGCCAAGTTGTGTCTGGAAAGTCTGGCAAGGCTCAAACTTTCCTGGAAGAAGCTTTAACAATGTTTCTTCTTTCTTTTAATTACTTCAAGCTGTCAGATGGGCTGCCCACACCCAGGGTGATTGCCCCTCCCACACTTCCTGGCCCGGGTACCTCAGGGCCTATCAATCTCAACAAGTTGACACAAACTCTCCAGGGTAAACCCCAGACACCTACTCCTTCCAGCCAGGCCTCACCTCCAAGAGCACTGGTTCTACAGTTATCGCACGACATCCAAATACATGAGGTTTTCTTTCCTGGGAAGCTCCAGTTCCAAACCACAGAACCCCACTTTTTTTGAGACAGGGTCTCACTCTGTAGTCCAGGCTGGTCCTGGACATACTATGTAGCCCAGGCTGGCCCTGGACTCATGACAATCCTCCTGAAGCATGTGCTACCATTTCTGGGTAGCTGGGGAATTGAACTCAGGGCCTTGTCCATGCTACGCAAGTGCTTTAACCCCTCATCTGTGCCTCATATCCCAGTAACATTTCTTGAGCCAGGCGTATACTCCCAGCTGGGGAAGGCTGAAGCAGCAGGATGGCAAGTTCAAACCCAGTTTGGAAAATTTAAAATAATAAAAAATGGGCTGGGGATGCTGGGAATATAGCTCAATGTGAAGGTCCTTGGCGCTGGATCCTCACACACACACGCACGCACGTGTGTGCGCACATAGACAAATACCACCACCAAAATTCAAAAAAACAAAACATTAATTCAAAATTAGAAGGGCTGGAGGGGTTACAGAGCCTGCCTAAGATCACCGCCCTGAGTTCATTCTCCAGCACTACATAAACCGAGCCTGGCAGCAGATAACTGTAATCCCAGCACCTAGGAGGCTGAGGCAGGAGGATTGCTATGAGTTTGAGGCCAACCTGGGCTACACCAGTGAGTTCAGGATCAGCCTGGGCTACAGAGTGAGCCCGTCTCCAAAAAAAAAAAAAAAAAAAAAGCAACAGTAGTTTACAAATTTTCTCTTCTGAGTGCTTCAGAGTGACTGTGGAGTCACACACATGCTAGGCAAGCACTCTACCACTAAGCCATACCCCTGCCATCTTCATTATCTTATGTATTTATTTATTACAGTAAGAAGGATGGTACCAGGGCATTCTAATACTGAAAACTTTTGTATTTTTTTTTCCTTTTGATTTTTTGTTTTGAGACAGGACCTTCCTAAATTATCCGAGCTGTCCTCAAACTTGTGATCCTCCTGCCTCAACCTCCCAAGTAGCTGAGATTATAGATTATGGCATTGTGCTTTTTTTTTTTTTTTTTTTTTTAAGACATGGTCTCACTCAGGCTGGTCCTGAACTCACTGTGGATCCCAGCCTGGCCTTGGACTCAGCAATCCTCCTGTCTCAGTTTCCTGAGTGCTGGGATTACAGGCGTGCACCACCACGCCCAGCTTTGTGCTTCACTGTTGTTTTATAGCTGTATCATACATAGACATCCTTTCTCTCTCTCTTTTTGAGGGAGGGTCTCACTCTGTAGCCCAGGCTGGCCTCGAACTCACAGCAGTCCTCCTGCTACAGGCTCCTGAGTGCTGGGATTACAGCCATGCACTGCCACACCTGGCTTGTGTGGTACTGGGGGATGGAACCCAGGGCTTGTGCTTGCTAAGTGCACTAACTGCTCTGCTAGTCCTCTGACCCCTCCATAGAAATCTTTTATTAGGAATAGCACAGCTAATCCAACCCATTTCCTATCCTGGGACACTGTGTGTTTCCAATGTTTGCAAATGAAAATAAACAACAAATAAATTTAGGTTTGTGTGGTGCCAGGGAGTCCAACCTACGGCCTTGAGCTTGCTAGGTAAGCGTTCTAACCGCTGAGCTATTCCCCTCCCCCGCCACCCAGAATTTATGTATTGACATTTTTATTGTGAAGGTGGATCTTTAGGTTAAATTCCCAGAGTAGATGCATATTCCTCTAGTCTTTAATCATATTTAAAATTTTTGCTAGTCTGTTAAATTCTGGGCTGGTAGAATAGCACAGCAGTTAAAAGTACTTGCCTTGCAAGCACAAGGCCCTGAGTTTGATTCCCCAGCACCACATAAAGCTGGGCGTGGTGGCTCACGCCTGTAATCCCAGCACCTGGAAGGCTGAGGCAGGACTGTGGTGAGTCCGAGGCCAGCCAGCTCCATAGTGAGTTCAGGACCAGCCTGGGCTATAGAGCAAGACTCAGTTCTCAAAAAAAGAAAAGAAAATCTATCTCTGCTGTTTTGGTTATTATGTTTTGTTTCCTAGTACAAGAAGTTGCCCAGGGCCTTTGCCCTAACGTACATCTTCAGCCCTTTCTTATTTTGTAAGTACGTGTGTGTCTGGAGACAGGGTCTTGCTCTGTAGCCCTGGCTGATCCTGACCTGGCCCAGGCTTTCCTTGAGCACACTGCAACCTCCCTGCCTCAGCCTCCGAGTGTTGAGATTACAGGTGTGCACCACCCCACCTGGTTTATGAGGTGGAATGGAACTTGGGCCTTGCGCTTGCCAGGCAAGTGCTCTAACCACTGAGCTGTGCCTTTAGGCCCTGTTTTAGTTTTTATTTTGAGACAGGATTTCAGTTGATAAATCGCCCAGGCTGGACTTGAATTTGTGATATTCCTGCCTCAGGCTCCTAGAGTGCTGGGATGACAAACCTGGTCAGCAGGATTTTCCTTAAGATTGGGAGTAAGACAATGAACGCTACTATGGCTGCTACAGCTCAGCATAACACTGGTGATTCCAGGCAAGGCAAGGAAAGAGGGGAAAAGAAATTTTTGAGACAGGGTCTCACCGGGTCTTGCTCTGTAGCCCAGGCTGGTCCTGAACTCAGTATGGAGCCCAGGCTGGACTTGGACTCTCCACAATCCTCCTGCCTCAGCCTCCCGAGTGCTGGGATTACAGGTGTATGCCACCACCAGTTTATGTGGTGCTGGGGAATCAAACGTGGGTACATAGCTCTTGATTTAGTGGTTTAACTGCTGAGCCTTAAGAGCTGACCTATTTCTCCAGTCCCAACCCTATCTCATCTTTTAACTACATGGTTTCTGTTCTGTTCCTTCAGTCTTGGAAAATCTTTTCTATAAAAGTAAGGTAATGGGGCTGGTGGCATAGCTCAGCAGTTAAGAGTGCTTGCCTAGCATATGCAAGGCCTTGGGCTTGATTCCCCTGCAACACATAAAAATTAGCTGGGGGCTGGAGTAATACCACAGTGCTTAGAGCGTTTGCCTAGCAAGTGCAAGACCCTGAGTTGAGTTCCCCAGCACCACATAAACTGGGCATGGTGTCACATGTCTGTCATCCCAGCATTTAAGGGAGGCCAAGGCGGGAGGATGGCCAGCCTGGCAGCCTAGAATGCACAGCAAGACCTTCCCTGTCTCAAAACAAATCATGATACTGTAGTCAGAAACCTGCTATCCTTGATATCTTAATAAGGGGTGGTTTATTTGTTTTGAACAGGGCCTTCAGGCCTTTGCCTTTTTATTTATTTATTTTTTTTGAGACAAGGTCTCAGTTGCTAAATTGCCCAGGCAAATTTGTGATCTTCTTGTACCAGCCTTGAAGTGCTGGGATTACAGGCCTCTGCCACTAGTCCCAGCTACAATAAACACATTTCCATCCACTGATCCTTTCCTGCTCCTTGGTTATAAATCTTCACTGGCCATAGCTCAGTGATTAAAGTGCTTGCCTAGCATGCAAAAGGCAATGGGTTTGATTCCTCAGGACCACATAAACTGGTGTGGTGTCTTATATTCCCAGCACTTAGGAGGCTGAGTCCGGTTGACTGCTCTGAGTTCACAGCCAGCCTGGGCTAGTGAGCTGAGGACCAGACAGGATTGCAAAGCAAGACTCTGCCTCAAAAAAAAAAAAAAAAAAAAAAAAAAAAAAAAAAAAAAAAAAAAAAAAAAAAAAAAAAAAAAAAAAAAAAAAAAAAAAAAAAAAAAAAAAAAAAAAAAAAAAAAAAAAAAAAAAAAAAAAAAAAAAAAGAAAGAAAGAAAGAAGGAAGGAAGGAAAGCAAGCACGCTTGCACTTATGAATAAAACCTATATGAGATTTTATGAACCATGAATTAGCAGCTAAACATGGTAAAGAATCCCACATCTAAGCTTCTATTTATCTTTGTTCAGCTGAGAGTAACAGCAGATCTATCTTAGTGAAGGTTCCACCATCTGAGTTGTTTCTCCACATTGGTTCAGCACACACATCATGTGTTTTTCCTGTTGGTGTCAAGTCTGAAGAAAATCTTTTAGCTTCTCCATACTTTCTCCAACCTACCAAAAATAAAGATTTCTCAAACTAGAGTAAAACTTAGTTTCTATATTTTACTTCTTAAGTCTTTATTTTTTAGAAGATTTTAATCGGAATAAAAAGGCTTCAGGTTTTCTTTGAGGCGGGGCCTTGCTCCGGAGCCCAGGTTGGCCGTGAACTCATGGCAATTCTGTCTCAGCCTCCCAGGCACTGAGATTACAGGTGTGCGCCACCATTCCTGGTTTATGTGGAGCTGGGGAATTGAACTCAGGTAGTTAGGACTTGAAAGGGAAATACTTTAACTTCTGAGCCATTCCTCCAGCCATGTTGTGTCCCTTTTATTTGTGGTAGTGGGATGAGATCCAGCAGTGCTCCACCACTGTGTTGCATTCCCAGCTCTTTTTAGTACTTTGAGGTCTAGCTAAGTTGCCCAGGCTGGCCTTGAATTTTTTTTTTTTTTTCCTCGACAGAGTCTTGTTCTGTAGCCCAGGCTGGTCCTGAAATTTACTATGGAGCCCAGACTCATGCCTCAGCCTTCCCAGTGCTGGGATTACAGGGGTGCGCCACCATGCCCACTTTATACGCTGCTGGCAAACAGAACCCAGAGCCTTGAATTTACTGCTGTAACATTCCTTTAGGCCCCTGGAGTATTTTTTTTTTTTTTTTGACACTGGGATTTGATACTCAGGTTTGAAACAATGAGCTACATCTACAACCAAACCTTTTCTAAAATTTTATTTTAAGACAGGTTCTAGCTAAGTTCCTAATTTGCCCACACAAGGCTCCATCTTATGATCCTCCTGCCTTAGCCTCCTTGACAGCTGGTTATAAAAGTGTGCCACCATACCTGGCTGGCCTGGAACTTTTGATCCTCCTGTCTCAGCCTCCCAAGTAGCTGGGATTACAAGTGTGTGTCATCATGCCCAGCTTTCCCTTTTAGAAGAATTCCATAAGTTATATGATCAAAGAATAAACATTTGATTTGCAAAGTTACAGCTGTAGGTAAGGAGGTTATATCATTAGAAAAAAATATATTCTAAAAATTACCATTGTGTTTTGTCATAATATTTATTTTGAAATTCCAAATAATACTAAAAAGGTGTATGAACTTTTAAAAAATATATATATTAAGAGGGCATAAATGAAAAAAATTAGAGAAACACTGTCCTAGACTTTTGAACATAAAATTGTAATCTGTCATCACTATTCTGCTGTGCCTTACTATAAAAATACAGATGGCACAGCTCTTATATAGCTTTAACAACTTGATTATAAATTGCTTTCAAAAGTAATTTATTTGAATTTTCCATATCCTTTTAATGAATTGCAAATATATTAACAGAAAAGACTTTCCCCCCCAAGACTGTACAATTTCTGAAATAAGTCAGGAAAAGCAAAAAGAAGACACAAAATTACATTGTTTCAATGCAAATAGAACACACACACATCATACCCACACTTGCATTTTCCTAGGTTTTCACAAAGAAAACAAGTCATATTTCTCAGTGAAGACCCATTCTGTACTCTGGCTAATCAGAGGCTTTGAAACTGTTTTCTTCCAAAGAGTATTTTTAATAGACTAAATACTGGTTATCACTGAGTTTTTGTTTAAGGTACAACAGCAGCATGGTTCAATATGTTACTTGCATTTCTTGGAAAAAATAAAAAATTTAAAGTAATGAGATACAGAAAAAATAGGGGCCACCTTTCATTATTTTGAGTACCACTGTTCTCTTGAAAAAATATTTCAACCTTCTAAAATCCCAGAGTAATAATATTTCCATGGGGAAAAAAATCCAACGCCACAACATACCTTTTGAACAGAAGTGTGCATGTGCCAGTCTACACATTTACACACGTAGGTGTTAACAGCTTAAACAGACAAGGGGTATCAAAGTATTTAGTATCTTTAATTTCCTTCAAACAATTTAAGAAATTTCAAACATATTGCCTGACTAAAACTTTTTTTCTTCTGGTTATCTAATCCCTATTTCATGAAAGAGAAAGAAAGAAAGAAAGAAAAAAAGAAAGAAAGAGGTAAAAAAAGAGGAGCAAGAAATAGTCACTAAGTGGGAAACGGGCTTCAAATGCCTAAATGATTTAAAAAAATTTGTACCAGGGAAAATGGAATCAGGCCAGGTGTGGGCTGAAAGTCTCGCAGCCATCTACTGCCAGGGTACACCTTCCACAATCATTATTTTATTCTTGGTCTCAAAAGCAGTACCAGAAAGTCTTAGCACAAGAACGAATTTCTTCTCCAAAAAGATAATTATAATTTAGCAAATTATGTTCTGAGCTTAGCTATCTCCAGGCTTTGTGACACTGAATTCAGGTGATGTTTTTTCTTTTTTGAAACTCTAGATCTGATGGCGTTATACAGCTGGCTTATGATTTCTCAATTAAAAAAATAAAAGGATCTAAAATTAAACATTACACAATTAATGGATAATAAAATGGACTATCTGTTAGAACTCAAGTGCTAGCCTTTGGGATTTTTTAATGGCGTTCACTTATCCTCAACTTTTCCATTTGTTTATAAATTATTTAAGATAGCACATATACACAGATTTAGGTAGGAAACTGTTAAGTGCCTCTAGGTACCTAACACTTAATTCAAGATTTTAACTTGAATTAATTTATAATGGTAGCTAATCCATTTTGATGAGAAGATTAACAGTAAATGAAAAAGTTACTGAGTCTACAGGTTAACATTTTTCCCACTTTTTTTGCAATCCACCATGTTTTCATAGGTTGACTAGCAAATACAGGTTACCCACAGGTAAGTTTGTCCTTCAGCAAATAACCCAAAATACTAACTGTAGCCTGTCATTCATATGAAAGTAAAATTCATTATATTCTGACATTGGCACTTAATAAAATGTTAGCTACTAAAGTTTCTCTAAAAATCTCAATACATTACAATAAAGGAGATACACAATTTAAGACTGTTTAAATCTGTTATTGTGAAATTCCAGTAATTTCCATTTTATACGCATAATTAGATCTTTAAAATTGTGGCCATTCCCCAAAGACACCAACCTATATCATTATGATCAGGAGAGAACTTGTCTCTTTCATAAGAATTTTTTCCCCCAAAATTTCCAATATCCTAAACTCAATTATTCTCAGTAGAAGTTTTGGTAACTCAAATTACTGAAAATCATCTGAGGCAGAGAGACAAAAAGACTGGAAATGACCTCAGCACAGGTAACCATGCATTCTTGCACTCCGCTTAAACACTTAGAAAAGTCAAGGGAACATCGCCTGGGACAAACATAGATTCAAGGCTGCGGCACAGTTCTGATTGTATTAAGGCTTTCATTATCATGATCTCTTAAGGTCTCTCTTTAGTGTTATCCTACTGATTCTCATGGTGAACATACGTGGTTATTAAGGGCCTTATTTTGGCTTCTTAGTGGGGAATCAACCACTCTGTCATCTCTGAACGTTAAAGGTGATCCCATAGAGCTCAAAGAGAATAGGCAATGTGGTAAGGATGGATTTTAAAGTTTGCAAATACCAAGACAACAATGATCAACACTTTGAAGCAAGATGAATAAATTAAAAAAATTCTTGGTAAGACATTAAAGCGTTCTTGCCAAGAGTAAGTGTACCCTGTATGGAGGGGTATTTAATTCCTACATGAGTCCCAAGATGCCCACTATATGTGTTCACTGGACACACTCCCAGTTTAAGGTAACATACATTCCTTGGCAATCAAGCTCCTCTTTTATAGGCAAGGTCTTTTATTGTTCCTTCTGGCACTTGCTAACACCATTCTCGAAGAACCTAGAAATGAAAGGCAGTCACTCTTTTTATCAGGAACAGAACCAATAAAATCTTTTCTTTTTTTGAAAAACAACCAAGAAATTTTGGTTCATTGGTATTTTCCTTATCTAATGGTTCCTTCAAGATAAAACATAACTCTTCCTTCCATGATAGCTTTGCAATAAAGGAGATTAAAGAAAAAGGAAAAGAAAGCTCCCCACCCTACCCCCCTAAATTGTCATTCATACTGGTTAAAGAGCCAGTCTTATAGCAGCTAAATATTGCACTGCCTTTCATTCTGTATACAGTCAGGGTCCCATGAAAGTGGCACACTCATGGTGTAAGTGATGGGTGGTGACACTGTTGGCTCAAGAGTGAAGACTTGGTGTATGGAAGGACAAGGACGCATCAGCACTGGTCACATGTCCAGTTGCAAAAGTCTGATTTCCAGAAGTTAAAATTCATCACTCTCTGCTGCATGAAGCTGGGTGTCATCTGCATCTGTCATGCTGCTCTCCTGGGATTCATCTGTTCCCACTTTAAAAAGGAAACAAAAGTTGGCAGTAATGTATCTGATAAATACATCTTGTTATTTCAAGAAAACAAGTACAAAAAACTGTCATATTCAGAGATGAGTCCCTAAATTAATTTATTGTTTAACCTTTAAATATTTTAACTACTAGAGCTGCCTCTACCTAATCTGTTCCTATTCCTTCCCAAAGAATTAGAAATAGTTCTCTGAGACATTAAAAAAACCTAACACTCCCCTGAAACTCCCAAACACTGAATCTACTTTGAAGATAGTTGCTATTAGCTTAGTCCACAGAAATACAGAGTATCATTACTGACTTTTGTTTCAGCTATTTTTTTTTTTGGTTTGTTTTGAGATAGAATCTTGATGTATAGGTAAGGCTGGTCCTGAATTCATGATGCAGCCCAGGCTGGGCTCGAACTTAAGATAATCATCCTGCCTTGGCCTCCCAGAGCTGGGATGCTGCCAAGTGTGTCCCAAGATGCCTACAGTGCTTGGGATTTGAACCCAGACCCTTTTGCATGCTAGGTAAGTGCTTTAACGACTGAACTACATTCCCAGCCCCAGACTATCATTATTGGGATTTAAGACCTTTTTTTTTTGAGATAAAAACATCTAAAGAATCAGAAATTTCTGAATTAGCTTATTAAAATATTAATACATTAAAACTTGATTATTTATTTATTTTTGAGATAGGGTCTTGGATCTATAGTTCATGCTAGTCCTGAACTCACTATGTAGCCCAGCCTATCTTTGAACACACAACAATCCTCCTGCCTCAGCTTAAGTACTGTGATAACAGGTGTGTGCCAACACACTCAGCTTGTGTGGTGTTAGAAAATCGAACCCAGGGCTGTGAGATTGCTAGTCAAATGCTTTAACTGCTGAGCTATTCCTCCAGCCCCGTCAATTCTTTAAAACATAACAAATTTATTACTCACTCATGTATAATATGTTCAATATTGTCTCATTAATTATCCCCCATGCTTATGAAATCAAAAGCCAGTATTAGGCGTATTTTCAAATTCAGTATAAGCAATGAATTTGCCAAAGTCACACAGCAGATTAAACCCCAACTAAGACTAATCACCCAACACTGTATGTATTTAGACACTAGAACACTCTCTTTGATTTTTCTAAATTTTTCTTTATATAATGAAAACATCAGAGAAAAATAAAAAAGCAGTCCACAAAGTCTTATGCCAAGGGATAGCTATTTTTTTTTTTGAGACAGTGTCTTGGTTCTATAGTCTAGACTGGTCTTATACTCACTATGCAGGCCAGGCTGGCCTAAAACTCATGGTTACTCTTCTGCCTGAGATTTCTGAGCACTGGGATTACAGTAATATGCCATCATGACCAGCATATGTGCTGCTGGGGAATCAAGCCAGGGCCTTGCAAAGAGAGGCAGGGTCTCACTCTGTTGTTCAGGCTTATCCTGGACTCACTAGGTAGCCCAGGATGGTCTTGAATACAAAGCAATTCTCCTGCGTCAGCCCCCAAGTGCTAGGATTAGGAGTGCTGGGATGGCAGGTGTGCACTGCCACAGTTACGAGGTGCTGGGGAATCAAATCCAGGGCTTTGTGCTTGCTAGGAAACCTCTGTGCTATTCATCCAGCCCCAAGAGTAACTTTTTAAATGTTTAAAACCATACATCCAATACTCACTGATTTGTTCTTCTTGAGTTATAGGCTCTTCATCATCTGGAAGATAGCGCTTATCAATCGCCTCTTTAATCTGGTTATTGGCTCCTTTAGGATCTAAATCCATAGCCCAAGAGAAATTCATCAGGGCGAGGTGCGTTTGACCTAACTTCTTGTAAACCTAAAAATAAACAGCAGCACTACATTTTTCATTAAGTTGTGAGCTTCAGCTATAAAATCCTAACATGTATGATACAAATGAGGCTTCTGATTTATGTACTCCAAACCCATTCTACTGGGGAGAACAGTTTCATCCTATAAATAAACTCATACCAATTTCTCAGTTCTTTTAAAATATATTCAGACACTATTTTCAGAATTCCTTGCCTTTTTCTAAGGTGGCAAGTTTCCAATAAATTTTACTCTGGAACACTGACAATGGGGAAAAAATGGACTATAAAAGCTGCTTAGCATTTATTTACACTGACTTTAGGTAGGATTATATCAGCTTTTGTCATATGTCCCTTGTACCTAGACTCTTGGTCCAATTTACTCTTACGGGCTTTGTCTGCAAAATCCTGACTGGTTTGGCATTGGGGATCAAGGACACCATTTCCTCTAAGTAAGATGATACAATCCTACTGATGTTCTTCTTGTGAGAGATTTGTAAGCATTTTATCGAGACCTGGAAGATAAGGTCTTTAAAGGAGGTCATCTCAGTTATGAACTCATTACTGGCCTTTGGCTCAAATTCCAATCTATTTCTACTACTACAAGAGGATTTGGATTATGCGATGTGTGTTCTTACTCCTTTCTTAGGATATTATCTTTAAAAAAATTTTTTTTAAAAAGTAATAGTTCTTTAGAAACAAAGGATCAAGGGGTAACATCTCCTGCTGTCTGGGAGGTTCTGAGTGAGTTCCCTCCAGATATCACCTTCTTAAATGCTACAACTAAATACATTATTCTCAGAGCATGTCGTGCAGTTATCTAGCTAAATTTGCTCAATAGATATTATAGGATAAATATTACATAATTTTTAAAAAGTTTGTATTTGTTATGAAAGTGACAGTGTAAGACCACGGCCCCAACTTTTACCTTTCCTATTAAGAAGTAAACAAGAGATTCTTTGGGAACAATTTGTTTCAGTTCTTCAAGTTCTTGTAAAGCAGACTGAAAAAGGCAAAGAAAAACCATAGAGTAGCAAAGTTTTACAAAGTTTTGACTAAGCAACTGTTTTACCTTTAGATTTTTCAAATCATCTTAACAAAAGCCTACTAGATCATAATGTACTTCTATAATGAATTCTCTGTTGCAAAAATAAAGAAATTACATGAAATATACTCATGTGATAACTAAAAAAGGCAGGTATTCACTACAGCACACTGAACATACATACACACCACTATATGAAAGATATAGGTGGTGACAACCCTTGCATTTGTCACTACTGCAGTTAAAATAATAAAACCTTTCTCATATTATGTGTGGAAGTCTATTAAAGTGCTTTGTGCAGATCAGAATTAAGTCTCAAGTTCTGTCTGGACCTTCTCCATAATGTTAAGCGTTAACCTTTGAACACTTAACCTAAGTTTAACTAATGAAGTTTAACCTGAACAAAGTTAAAACTGTCTAGTTTTTTTTTTTTTTTTTTTTTGATCCTTGATAAAAGGTTGAGAAGATGAGAATGAGAGGAGGGCTAGGGACATAGCTCGGTGGTCAGAGTACTTAACTAGCAAGCACAAGGCTTTTGAGTATTACATGAGCAGGGGTGGGGGAGGGGTGCGCCTATAATCCCAGCATTGGGAGGCTGAGGCCGGAGGATTGCCACAAGCCAAGCTGGGCTATACAGTGAGTTCAGGACCAGTCTGGATTAGAGAGTAAGACTTTTTCTGGAAGAAAAAGAAAAGAGAAGAAAAGTCAGATCTGTTTTTTAAGGACAGATAATCATTATTAAAAATAAAACTGGCTTCCTAAATCAAATACTATCCCATTTTTACCTAGCAAATGGACAAAAATAAAAAATATTCTGTGACATAAAGTTAGCAAGAGTTAAGGGTGAACAGGTATTCCTGTCACTGAAGTTAGCAGTGTAAACAAAGGCAAATTATTTGTGAGGACAATTTAGCAAGTTAAAGTCTGCCTGTAATCACTGATTTAGCAATCCCACATGAGGAATATCTAAAAAATTCAACAATCCTTTCTTTTCCTCCCAGATGTACTTTACCACCGAGCAACCCCAGCCCTATCTATCTATCTGTCTGTCTGTCTGTCTGTCTGTCTGTCTGTCTGTCTAATTTATCTCTTTTCAGTACTGAGGATTAAATTCAGGGAATTTGCACTGTGCTAAGAAAGAATCTCATCAGACTGACCAGGCTGGGCTTGAACTTCATAATCTCTGTGCCTCAGGCTTCTGAGTAGCTGGGTTACCACACTTGCAACCTAGTCATCAGATAAGGATATTTAACTCAGGTTGGAAGAATAGCACCTGAGTTTGAGCACTTGCCTACCAAGTACAAGGCCTTGAGTTTGATTCCCCAGCATCACATGAGCCGGGCATTACTGTGGTTTGGAGCTGGAGTGCCCACCAAAAACCTGATACACCTATGGGATACTGTGTAGTGTTGGGAGGCAGCACCTGGATAGAATGGGCAGATGCTTGTGGCTTGACCTGCAGGGGCATGTGCTGTTTCGCCCCCCATGTTCTAAGCTTTTCAGTTCCAACATGCTGCTGTGAGGATCTGTCTACCAGAACATGGGCTCTGGTTCTGGCTGTAGCTACGGTCTCACCATGTGATTCCACCATTTTCCAGCTGCCCACCCATGAATGGGCTGTGATTTTCTGAAACTGTAAGCTAAAATACATCTTTTCTCCCTAAAGTTGCACATGTCAGGTACTGAAAGCGATAAGAAAGTAACTGAGACAGGCTTGGCGGCACATGCCTGCAAACCCAGCACTTGGAGGCTGAGCAGGAGGATTATTATGAGTTTGAGGCCAGCCTCATTATATAGAGTTCAAGACCTGACACCATTATTATTGCAAAATGCTAGAAGCAATCATGGTATCTAACTTCAGCCTAGTTAAATAAATTGATTCATCCTGTACAGAATAACAGAGCTGTATTTGTTAAATTCTAGGTTAAAAAAGACAAAAGGAAGACACAAAATGGAGTGTACAGGACTATGTCTGGGCTACATAGTGAACTTTGAACTAGCGTGGACTACAGAGTGAGACCCTATTTCAAAAAATAAATAAATAAAAAGAACAAGCCTGGACTACGGAGTAAGACACTGTCACAAACAAATAAACAAACAAAAAATAAACTAAATTATGGAAGAAATAAAGCACCAATCTTATTTCATAGT
This sequence comes from Ctenodactylus gundi, assembly GCA_004027205.1. Taxonomy (NCBI): domain Eukaryota; kingdom Metazoa; phylum Chordata; class Mammalia; order Rodentia; family Ctenodactylidae; genus Ctenodactylus; species Ctenodactylus gundi. Next base: position 428,234 of record PVKB01000089.1, on the reverse strand, counting down.
TTCAAACAAATTTAATACGTCTCCCTCCTTAATCTAAGGAAATATATGATTTCTTGACCTTTGTAAAAAAAAATAATTTTTTTTTTGAGACCAGGTCTCCCTCTGTAGTCCAGGCTGGTCTTGAACTCACTATATAGCCCAGACTGGCCTCAAACTCAGCAATCCTTTTGCCTCAGCCTTCTAAGTGATAGCGTTAGAGATATAAACCTCCATGTCTGGTGTACGTGGTACTGGGGAACCGAACCCAGGGCCCGGCACTTGTTAGGCAAGTACTCTAATGGCTGTGCTACATCCCTAATTCTGTAAGTTTTTTTATTGACATTCTATGAGAATAAAGATAAGTTTGTTTAAAGTAGCTGGGTGGAAGTTAACAATGTAGCTCAGTGGTGCTTTTGCCCCATACCACAGAATAACTATCACCACCCAAAACCAGAAATCCTGAGTGATAAATCTGTTGAGGATTCAGTATATACTACCAAGTAAAATCATTAAGGGTTTTCCTCTTTTTTTAGATAGGGTCTTGCTCAGGAGCCCCGGATGACTGTGCCTCCCAAACCTTCTGCCTCAGCCTCCCCAGTGTTGGGATTACAGGCATGTGCCACCACACCTGATTTATGTGGTGATGGGGACTGGAACTCGGGCCTTGTGCTTGTTAGGTAATTGTTTTAAGGCTAAGCTATATGGCAGACCCAATTAAGGATTTCTATAATAGAAAGTGAAATAAAAAATTAGAATGACGGGAACATGAACACACACACACACACACACACACACACACACACACACACACACTTTAACAGGTAATATTTCTGTTAAAAAAAAAAAAAACCAAAACTATGTTTGGGGTGGAGGAATAACATAGCAATTAAAGCATTTGCCTAGAAAGCACAAAGCCCTGAGTCTGAGTCCCCAGCACTACATAAGCCAGGCATGGTGGCATATTCCTATAATGTCAGCACTCGGGAGGTGGAGGGAAGATTATAGCAAGTTTGACACCAGCCTGGGCTACACAGTGACTCCAGAACCAGCCTGGGCTATTAAGTGAGACCCTGCCTCAAAAAAATACAATAAGGGGCCAAAGGAATGACACAGATGTTAAAGCGCCTGCCTTGCAAGCACAAGGCCCTGAGTTTGATTCCTCAGCACCACATACAGCTCAACATGGTGGCACATACCTGTAATCCCAACACTTAGGAGACCAAGGCAGGAGGACTGCTGAGAGTCCAAGGATAGCTTGGGCTACGTGGTGAGTTCAGGACCTGCCTGGCCTATAGAGCGAGACCCTGTCTCAAAATAAACAAGACAAAACAAAACGCTGTTTTCAGCTAAGTGTGGTGGTGCAAGCCTGTAACCCTAGTACTCTGGAAGCCTGATGCAGGAGGGCCACGAGTTTAATAGTGAAACCCTATCTGAAAAAAATAGAAAACAAAGAAAAGGTAATGATGTATGTAGCTCAGTGTGAAGGCCTTGGGTTCAATCCTTCTTGGAGGTTAAAAAAAAAATCTTTAATACCTTTCAACTTTTTCTTAATTGCTGACAATACAAAATAAAAAACTCAAAGCAAGTTAAAGCAAGTTCCAGGGTTAATAAGAATGAATCCTACTTCTTTGGGAATTAAAAGGTTTATGCCAATTTTATCAGGTAGATTGTTACTTCTCTTGTTATGATTAAATAATGCAGAATACACATGAATAGTTATTAAAAAGATTTGTGATTATGTTAAGGCTATTTAAGACCAATGAGCTCTTTGTGTCAAATATTGTGAAATACTGAGGACGTCTGTTTCATAATAAACTGAAACTAATTTTAATACTTTAAATTAGTATTTCTCATACTGTCTGGTCTAGTAATTTTTTTATTATTGTTATTTTGAGACAGAGTCTCGCTCTGTAATTCAGGCTGATCCTGAACTCATTATGTAGCCCACGCTGGCTTAGAACTCAAGGCAACCTCCTGCCTCAGCCTCCTTATGCCCCAGTCCTAGTTTTTTTTCCTTAAATTCATGGTCGCAGAGGTAACCAGGACATTTTTTATAATTTGTTTGTTTGTTTAGAGACACAGTCTTGCTATGTTGTCTAGGCTGGTCTTGCATCTGTGAGTTCAACTAATATTCTTGCCTAAATTTCTCTTATCTCAAGTTGCTGAGATTACAGGCATCAACACCAGGGCCCACTATGTTCTTAGAGCTTAGTGAGAAACACAATCAATTTTTATTAATGTGAGTTATAGTTATCACATTTATGAGAAATTAAAGCTGACAAATTTTAAAAATACTAATTTAAAATTATTTTCCGGGCTTGAGGAATGGCTCAGCAGTGTGCTAAATCAAGCGCTAAGTACCTGAGTTCAGTTCCCCAGCACCACATAAGCCAGGCATGATGGCATGCACCTATAATTCCAGCACTAGGGAGGCTGAGTCAGGAGGACTGCAGTGAGTTCAGGACCAGCCTGGACTGCAAAGGAATGTCTCAAAACAAAAACCAACTAACCAACCAAACAAACCCAAAATTATTTCATATCAAAATAAGGTATTTCAGAGAATATAACAAAATTTTTAGAACACATTTAATTTTTTCCTGTGTGTGTGTGGTGCTGGGGTGGAACCTAGGGGTTGGCGCGTGCCAAATAAGTACTTTACAACTGAGCAGTGCCCTCAAGCCTTTTTAGTTTTTTTGAGACAGAGTCTGTCTCCACAGTCCAGGCTAGTTCTATGTAACCCAGACTGGCTTTGAACACATGTAATTTTTTTTGCCTGAGCCTCCGGAGTGCTAGGAATTACAGGTGTGTGCCACCACCATGCCTAGCTTATGTGATGCTGAGGAAGTGAAGTAACAGGTCAGTGGTTAGTGCAATTGCTCTAACCATGCAAGGCCCTGAGTTCAACTCCCCCAGGCCCACATAAATCGAGTGTGGGGGTACACACCTGTAACCAGCATTAGGGAGGCTAAAACAGGAAGGCTGCTGTAAGTTTTGAGGCCAGCCTGAGATATATAGTAAGCTCAGTACCAGCCTGGACTATAGAACTATTTCAGGGAGGAAAGAAAAAGGAAAAAAAAAAAAAAGAAGACACAACTTAATACAATGTAGAAGACATTTGCAATATGTCACTTACCTTATATTTCTCATTTGCAAATAAAACTGAGGCTCTGTGAAATTTGCATAGAGGGTTCTTGGGGTCAATAACAATGGCTTTGTTTAGGGTATCCAAAGCCTTCTCGGATTTTTTCAGTGCATGCTGAACCTGTAGGAAACAAAGATGTTAACACTCTCTCGATAATATTTACAAATAAGGGTCAGAACCAAACAGTGTGACTCAAAAGGAACATGATACAATACTATTAAAAGATGAGGGGGCTGGAGGAATGGCTCAGTGGTTAAAGCAAAAGTACCCGAGTTCAATTCCCCAGCACCACATAAACTGAGTGTGGTGGTGCATGCCTGTAATACCAACATTTGGGAAGCTGAGGCAGGAGGATTGCTCTGAATCCAAGGCTAGCCTAGGCTCCATAGTGAGTCCAGGACCAGTCTGGGCTACAGAGTGAGACTCTGTCTCAAAAAAAACAAAGAGAAAAAGATGAGGATATAGGTCTAAACGGATCGCCCACTAGGTTTAAAAGACTCTATCTCTAAATGTCTTACAATTCTGGCAATTGATTCATTTTAATGATAAGAACATTCACGTCTAGAGATGTTAATTTATTCTGGGATGAAAATCTGGGTGTTCTGGTTTCTAATCCACGATTATCTATCCAAAATGATAACCACACAATTCTACCATTAGAGCAGACAGATACTTGGTTTTGTTAAGTCTAAAAAAGAATCAAAATGGGCGACAGAAATAATTCAACAGTTAAAGAACTTGCCTAGCAAGAGTTAACTAAGTACCTGAGTTCAATTCCCTATCACCACATAAACTGAGCATGGTGACACATGCCTATAATCTCAGCACTCAGGAGGCTGAGGCAGGAGGATTGCCATGAGCTTGAGGCCAGCCTGGGATATATAGTGAGTTCAGAATCAGCCTGGACTACAGAGTGAGACCTTATCTCAAAAAAAAAAAAAAAAAGGGAAAACTTTCTTTCTTTCTTTGGAGACAGGGTCTTACTCTTTAGCCCAGGCTAGTCCTGCACTCACTATGTAGTCGAGGCTGGCCTCAAACTCACAGCAAACCTCCTGCCTCAGCCTCCTGATTGCTGGGATTACAGGTGTGCACCACCTCACACAGCTTTATGTGGTGATGTTTGCTAGGTAAGCGCTTTACTGCTGTGCCATTCCTCCAGCTCCTGTTTCTTTTTTGTTTGTTTGTTTGTTTTGTTTTCCCCACAAGAAAAAGGTGTATCATTAGCCAGATAATATACACTGCAACAGGTTTATCATAGGTCTTTAAAGATCACACTTTTCAAAAATGTCCAAGAATCTTGTTTATCAATCCTGTGTCATGCAAAACAATGGTTATTTTTACCTACTTTAGGAACTTATTTGAAAAACAGAGCCTGGGGATGAGGTTCAGCAGCAGTGTACCTTCTTAGTATGCAGGAGGCCTAAGGTTCAATCTACCTCTCCCAGAGCATCCCATTTGGGTCACATAAAAATCCTATGACGTAGCCAAGGTAGTATTACTTGTCACTTGTAAAACAGACGTTCTAAAAAACTAAATGACTTGCCCAAGGAATAAGAACATGGCAGTGATATTTTTCTTTTTTTCTCTTGCTCAATTTTTTTTTTTTTTTTTTTTGAGACAGTCTTGTTCTGTAGTACAGGCTGGTCCAGAACTTACTAAGTAGCCCAGGCTGATCTCAAACTCACAACAATCCGCATGCCTCCGCCTCCTGAGTCAGTTCTATAGAATTATAGGTGTGCACCATGCCTGGCTTATGTGGTGCTGGGGAATCGAACCTAGGGCTTTATGCTTGCTAGACAAGTGCTTTAATTGCTGAGCCATTCCTCCAGCTCCCTACCCCTTTTATTGAGATAGAATCTCAGTCCATGTTCTTGGTTCTGAGCTCACTACGCATCCCAGACTGGCCTCCAACTCACGGAAATCCTCCTGCTTCAGCCTCCGAGTGCTGGGATTATAGGCATGTGCACCACCAGACCTGGTTCATGTGGTACTCAGGATATAGCTCAGGGCCTTGTGCTTGAACTGCTGTGCTATTCCTCCACCCCATCAATATGCGTCAAACCAAAGCAGTGTTACAGCCTGTGAAAGACTCTGGACTACTGTTTTCAGTGTCAGTAACAAAACCCCTTAATTTTCATTAGAGCAATTATGCCAAATAACAAACATAATAAACAGGATATAAGAGAACAAGTTTAGAAAGTTACTTACTACTCCAATGTGGCAAAGTAAAACTGAACTTTGAGGGTTGATATCAAGTGCTTTCTGGAAATGCATTTCTGCAAGGCTGAATTTTTCTTGCTTGTAATATATCATTCCTAAACCATACCTGAAAGTACAAAACAAAGTTTATTAAATAGTTGAGAACTTCTGGCTGCTAATTTAATACAACTAGTAACAGGATATGTATGCTTTCTGCTAGTTTACTAAGCCAATACTGGTCTCACAGGGGAGGCCAAAAAAAAAAAAAATCAGTCCTGCTTTATATATATATATATATTTTCTTTTCTTTTTCAACACTGGGGATTGAATCAGGCCCCCGTATTAAGCTACACTCCTAGTCCTTTTATTTTTATTTGAGACAAGTTCTTGCTAGGTTACTCAGGCTTAGCTCACACTTTTAATCTGTCTCAGCCTCTCAGAGTACCAGGATCACAGGCATGTAACACTATGTCCAGTTAAGCACTTATTTTTATTTATGCATTGATTTTACTAATCTTAGAAGAGATACTTTTATAAGTAAAAACAAACTAAGCTAGTCAAACAAAAGTATAATAAGTGAAGAAACAAAAAGGAACCACATCCTTTAAGCTACTACCTTAATCTACACTCAGTCAATATTTTTTTTTGAGACAGGGTCTCACTCTGTAGCCTTGAACTCACTATTAGCCCAGGCTGCCCTCTGACTCATAGTAATCCTCCTCCCTCAGCCTCCTGAATGCTGGGATTACAGACATGTGTCACTATGCCCAGTTTAATGTGGTGTGGTGCTGGGGAATTAAACTCAGGGTCTTGAGCTTACAAGGCAAGCACTTTAACCGCTGTGCCATTCTTCCAGCCCTCAATAAATAATTTTTACTGGGTACTTATGTATGTAGGCCAAGAATTATGCTAAATTTATCGAGATGAGGTTTTGCTATCCTGCCCAGGGAAGTCTCAACCTCCTGGGCTCAAGTGGTTAGTCACTCAGCCACCTGAGTAGCCAGGACTACAGAGTGCACTGTTATACTTAACTCTGCAATTTTTTTTCTTAAATTGAACCAGGCCCAATAGTTTAGGTCTTTATTTTCTATTTATTAATTTGTTTTTTTACAGGTGTGTCCTGTGTCACGACATCCAGCCTATGTGGTACTGAGGAATTGAACCCTGGACCTTGTACGTGCCAGATAAGCACTCTTAATTGCTGAGTTACACCTTCAGCCAGCGACTAAATTCTTTTTTCTTCTTAGTTAATATCAACTCTTTTAAAAAATTAAAACAAAAATTTTATTTACAAATCACCTTGCCTTCCCCTTCCCACCCTCTCAACACCCCCTTTTCCTTTTCCACAAAGTTCATCTTCTTACTTTCTCAGCTCTTACATTTTTACGGTTTGGTTTTCTCATATTAGAGCAACTATATACTTAACTTTCTGGGTCTGATTCATTTCCCAGCTGCTAAATTCTTAACATAAATTATCTCATTTAATCTTATGGAGAATCAAGAAAACAGAAGCTGTTATCATTCCTACATTCGAGTAAGAAAACTGAGGTTCAGTACTGGGAGCCTAAGGCAAGAGGAATGCCATGAGTTGAGGCTAGCCAGGGCTACACAGTGAATTCAGGACTTCCCTGGACTAGAGAGTAACATCCTGTCTCAAAATAAAAGGGAAACTAAGGCTCACAGAAGTTCAATGATTTGCTTACAGTCAGAAGGCCTAATAAGGATTCTAGCTAGGTACTTCCTTTAGGACTCTAAACTAAAACACCTAACTGTCCTTTCCATATTCTGTCTAAAAAATATGTAAAACTATAATACACATAAGGTCACTTACTTAATGGCTTTTCTTCCTCACAGTTGCTCCAAGTATCAAAAGCATGCTCTGTTTAGTAATTTCAAAATTATAACTGTAAAATCTACATAAGAGTGTTGGGTTGAATCTCTCTCTCTCTCTCTCTCTCTCTCTCTCTCTCTCTCTCTCTCTTTAAATAAAGGATCTCACTCTGTAGTGCAGGGCAGTTCTGAACTCACTATGCAGCCCATGCTGGCCTTGAACACACAGTAATCTCTCTGCCTCAGCTTCCCAAGCACTGGGATTATAGACATGCATCACCATGCCCTGCTTCTCAAGGATTTTCAAAATGTCAACTGAATATAGTGCGCATGGTAAATAAGACCTCGTTTGAATATAAATGTATTGATGATCAGGAATAAGCACCCAAATAAATATGAAAAAAACCACACCATATTTACCATTATAATGGAACTGTTTGTGAAAAAAAGACATAAGAGGACTATACTAATGACAGTGAAGGTAGGAATAAAATAGAAAGGCAATTTACTTTGGAATTAGGATAATAAATTTACATAGTTGAGCTATAGATGCTTAAGGTCAGCCAAATAATTCTCCCCTTAATCCATGCCTGGTGGTGCAGGCCCAGAATTCTAGCACTCTGGGAGGATGAAATAGGTAGATCACAAATTTGAGGTCAGCCTGGGCAACTCAGTGAGACTCTGTCCCAAAATTAAACATAAAAAATGGGCTGAGGAGGTAGCTCAGTGTGAAGGCCCTGTGCTCAATACCCCATACTACAAACAAAACAAACCCCTGCATGCAATTATTCCTTGTAACAGCTCAGTATGAATAGTGCTCCTCACTGGATGTGTGCATATGTGTGTATGGTACTGGGGACCGGTACGAGGCATCCTCTACCACTGAGCTACATCCCCAGGTCTTTCTGAGACAGCCTCACAGGTTGGGCTTGAATTTGCAGTCCTCCCGCCTTGACCTTCTCAGCAGTAGCTGGGATTGCAGGTGCATGCCATAGCACCTGGCCCTAACAAAATTTTTGATATGCTAAAGTTTCTTAAGAATTTAACTATTCTGGTTCCATATAAATTTTAAAGTTGTTTTTTTTTAGTTCTGTGAAGAATATAGTTGGTATTTTGATTGGTATTGCATTGAATCTGTATAGCAGCTTTAGGAGTATGGCCATTTTGACAATATTAGTTCTTCCCATCTGAGAACATGGGGTATCTTTCCATTTTCTACAGTCCTCTTCAATCTATTTAAGAAATTTACATGAAACCAGAAAAGACCCAGAATCTGTAAGGCAATTCTGATTAATAAGGGCAAAGCTGGAGAAATCACAATCCTAGACTTCAAGAAATACTACAAAGCAATAGTGATTAAATCTACATGGTAGTGTTATAAGAACAGATAAAAGGACCAGTGGAACAGAAGTGAAGCTACTGAAACAAACTCAAACACCCTTAGTCAACTGATCTTTGACAAAGGGGCTAAAACAATCCAGGAGAATGAAACTAGACCCATATCTGTCTCCACACACTAAAATCAGATCAAAGAACTGGACATCAAAACAGAAACACTGAACTTATTGGAAGACAAAATAGGCAAAATCCTAGAAGACACAGGGACAGGAAAGAATTTTTTGAACAGATCATCAACTGCACAAGCAATCTCAACAAGAATCAATAAATGGGACTACATTAAATTGAAAAGCTTTTGCACAGCAAAAGAAACAATCAGCAAGGTGAAGAGACAACCCACAGAGCAGAAAAAGCTATTCACTAGTAACACTTCAGATAAAGTATTAATATTTAGAATATACAAGAAACTGAAAGACATAAAATTCCCAAAAATAAATGATCCCATCAAGAAGTGGGTAACTGAAATGAAAAAAAAATTAACATTAGTACAAATGGCCAGCAAGCCTATAAGAAAGAGTTCTTCATCACTGGCCATCACAGAAATGCAAATAAAAACAACACTGAGGTTTCACCTTACCCCAGAGAGAATGGCCTACACCAAGAACTCAAAAAAAAAAAAAAAAAAAAAAAAAAATTGTTGGTGAGGGTGCAGAAAAAAAGGAACTTCTACTTCACTGCTGGTGGGAATGCAATCTGTTACAACCATTATGGAAAGCAGTCTGGAGGTTCCCTAGAAAGCTGAGAATGGAAATTCCATTTGATCCAGCTACCTGTCTGTCTGTATAGGAATGGTTAAAGAAGATGTGCTACCTATACACACTGGAATACTATGTAGCCATAAAGAAAGACAGATATAAAATGTTTGAATGAAAATGAGGCCTCCTAGAGTCAATAATGCTCAGTGAAATGGATCACCAAGCACAAAAGACTGACTATAGATGGGTGTCCCTCTTATGAAATGTACAAAAATAATGATATAAAAAGGCCCCAGCACGAATGGCAGGGTAGAAAGAAAGGCAATGGTCAGATAGGAAAGGGATGAACCTATGAAAAAGGGGTGGACATAATACGCTCACTGATTACCCAAATCCCATGGTTCTAATGTGTTACAGAATTTGGAATTCATACATTTGTTAAAAAAAGTTAAATTTTATGTCATGTGAATTTTTTTTTTTTAACCACAATAAAATTAAAGAAAAAGGATTTATTAGCCAGGCACAGTTGTACAAGCCCATAATTCTAGAATCTGCGAGGTTAAATTTTATGTCATGTGAATTTTTTTACCACAATAAAATTAAAGAAAAAGGATTTATTAGCCAGGCATAGTTGTACAAACCCATAATTCTACAATCTGGGAGGTTAAGGCAGAAAGATGAGAGTCTATGACCAGCTTGGGCTACTATAGTAAAATCAAAGGAAGGTGAGGGGAGGGGGGAGATCCCAATACAATTTGAAAGAAAAGATCACAAGTCCTGTTAAGAGCTGGTAAGAGGGCTGGAGGAATGGCACAGCAGTAAAGCGCTTGCCTAGCAAACATCAGGCCCTGAGTTCAATTCCCCAGCACCACATACAGCTGGGTGAGGTGGTGCACACCTGTAATCCCAGCATTCAGGAGGCTAAGGCAGGTGGACTGCATGAGTTCAAGGACAACCTACAGAGCAAGACCTTGTCTCAAAAAAAAAAAAAAAAAAAAAAAGCGGGTAAGAGCTGAGTTCTTGGTGGGTATATTAAATAATCCCACCATTCTGGCAGACTATGGCAGGAGGATCTCAAGTTCAAGCCCAGCCTAGGTAACTCAGTGAGACCCTGTCCCAAAAATAAAAAATGAAGGGTTGGAGATGTAGCTCAGTGCTGAAGCCCTGGGTTCAATCCCCAGTACCACAAAAGAGTAAGAGCTCAGTTCTTATTCATATTATTATTTGAGACAGGGTCTTGCTCTGTAGCCCAAACTGGTCCTGAACTCACTATGTAGCCCAGGCTGGCATACATCTCAGATAGACCCCTCATCCGCAGTTATAATATTACAGAGAATGTCTGTCTACCTGAAGAGAAGGCAGTATAAACCCTGTATAGGCAAGCCTGACTTTCTTGTATGTCAGCAAAAGCTGGCTTTTTTTTCTTTTTCTGGTCATCTTTCCGGTAATGTTAACTATTCAGAAATAAGATATAACCTATAAATTTAAAAGCCATGTAGAACAAATCAAAAATATACATCAAGTACTCAGTAATTTTTGTCAGATATTTATCATCAAAAAACTCCATTAATAAGACTTAAGTCTTTGCACTTCACTAGCACTTACCATGCATTATAATGTCTAGGGTTTACTCTGATAGCATTTCGAAAACAAGCTAATGCCTTGTCTAGTTCTTCAGTTAACACAAATTCATGCCCTAATAGAGTATAGGCATAAGCATAATTTGGATCAACCTGGATAGCTCTCTGGAAGAATTTAATTGCAATATCATGTTCCCGTTGCAGACTGAAACAGTTCCCTGCAGCACACCAGGCCTTAAAAATGAAAACAAAAAACAAATACACAGTTAAATTTTTATTTTTTCCTAATAAAAATCAAATCTATGATTAAAATCCACACTTACAGCAGAAAGATAAAAAACAGTCCATGTTCATTATTCATGGACTGTGTTTGTAAATCAGCTCCCTCACCTACACCAAAACAACATCTGCAGTGTTTTCATGACCATCTGAGTTGCTCAAAAGGCGCATTTTCAGCTGAGGCCAAACCAGGTGGCTGTCAACTCCTACAGAGAGGACCAGAGACTGTGGAGGACAACAGTGTGTAGAGCAGAGAGCTCTGGCTTTGAGGACAGAGTTAGATCTTACACTGGCACCTGTAGGAGGGTAACTCAGCCAATCACCTTAATATTTCTAAATCTCTCTTTATCTTTTGCAAAATAGAGAAAATAGAGGGTTGGGGGGGTGTAGCTCATAATTAAAGCACTTGTCTAGCAAGTGTGAGGCCCTGGGTTTGATTCCCCAACACCACATAAGCTGGGAGTGGTGATACATACCTGTAATCCCAGCACTCGTGATGCTGAGACAGGAAGATTGCCATGTGTTTTAGGCCAGTCTGGACTACACAGTGAGTTCAGGACCTGATTGGACCACTCAAAAAAAAAAAAAAAAAAAAAAAAAAAAAAAAAAAAAAAAAAAAAAAAAAAAAAAAAAAAAAAGAAGAAAAAAAAAGAAAAAGAAAAAGAAAAAACTCTCACCCCTCCTCCTGCTCCTACTTTCAATCTCACTTTCTCTCTTGTTATTATCCCAATAAAGTTATTATCTACTTCCCTTTAAAAAAAAAACCCAGAATCTATCAGGATGAGATTTTATAATTTTTTGTGTAATATATATATGTACATATTTATGTATGCAGATATTCCCTTAGAGAAATGGCTCAGTATTACTAATTCAGTGTTTGTAGTAACCATGAAAAGATTATAAACAGTGATAACTGGCAATATTTAACTCTAAGTGTGTTTGCTGGGTCTGGTGTAATCCCAGCACTCTTGAGTGGATGAGGCAGGAAGACTGCATTTGGACCCAGCCTGGACAACGTGGTGAGACCACTAATCTCAGGAAAAAAAAAAAAAACATTTAAAAATGGGTGGGGGATATAGCTCAGAGTGAAAGGCCCTAGTTCAATTCCTAGTGTAAAAAAAAAAAAAAAAAGAGTTACCAAAATATCTCTAAATATTCCTTTTTTTTTTTTATAGTGGGGAAGACTGAGGACTGTATACAGGGTGTTTGCTCTGGGTTACATTCTCAGCTCATTTTTATTTGCGACAAGATCTTGTTAAGCTGCTAAATTGCCCAGGCTGGACTCAAGCTTGGGATCCTCCAGCTTTAGCCTCCTGAAGTGCTGGAATTATAGGTCTGTGCCACTAGGCATAGTTCTCTAACATTCCTTTATCAAAACTGTACTGGGGAATTGAACCTAGGGCTCACACATGCTGGACAAGTACTCTACATCTGAGTCTAACGCCAACTTTTTTTGGGGAGATGAGGAGGAGGAGAGACAGATATTGGAGACTGAACCCAGGGCATCTGCACTTAATTACATGCCACCATTTTTATAATATTTAATCCTGAGATAGGTACCACCCAGACCAGGCTCTCTTACTTGCCATCCTCCTGCCTTAGTCTTCCAGGTAGCTAAGATTACATGTATTGTGCCAACATGCCAGGTATCACTAAATAATCCTGACTCACTCTGCAATTAATTCTTACAAAATCAGAGTAAATCAATTAACTGTATCTAAATCTTAAATTATTTTAATTTAAAATCAGCACTTCTTTCAATATAAATAACTTCTGCTTAATGAACTCTAACCATTGTAACAACTTTAAAACAGTCAAATCTTAGTTAATCCTGAATGTAATATTTGCTTTTCCATTTTTCTACTTATGAATCTGCAGCATATATTCTAGGACTTTCTTTCCTTCCCTGAATCTTCTGCCTAGAAAGAGAAAAGTAAGTGTAGGAAATACTAAACAACGTTTGAACAATAGTCACGATGTTTGGGTTAACGATGGATACCATGAGATTATCCAAGCTTGTGATGTTGTCGCCATCTTAATTATACTCTATGATGCTTTGCAGAGACAAAATTGCCTAACCACACATTTGTCAGAACATATCCCATATTAAGTGGTATGGCATGTTTGCATTCATCTGATTCTTCACCATTTGGTAAAGGTAACAAAAATATAACTAAGTATTAAAATTTTGGTTAACATACCTCTGGTGAGTTTTTATCCATGTCTGTTAAGTCTTTTGAAAGAACTGATAGAGCAACATCTTTTTGAAGATGCCAAAGTGTTGTAGAGTAGATCTCCATGCCTTCAACTCTGTAATTCTCAATCCTTCTAACTTCTGAGAATATTCTTTCAGCCTGTAATAAAAACCAATTTGAGTAAACAAGTTGATAGAATTTACATATACACAGGAGAGCACTGGTACTGTCTTTATAGACCTAAATCCTGTCCAAGGGCTGAGGGCATAGCTCATCGGTTAAAGTGCTTGCCTAAATGCGTCCAATATTCTAGTTTTTTTGTTTTCTTTTGTTCTGCTTTTGCAGTACCTGAGATTGAACCTAGGGTTTTCACACCAAACTAAACCCCCAACCCATTTTTCATTTTATTTATTTATTCTTTTTTTGAGACAGGGTCTCATTCTGTAGTTCAGACTGGTTCTGAACTCACTACAGAGCCTAGGCTGGCCTTGAACTCTTGGCAATCCTCCTGCCTCAGCATCCTGAGTGCTGGGATTACAGGCATGCGCTACCACACCCATCTTACGTGGTGCTGGGGAATCAACTAAGGTACTCAGTGCTTGCACAATGCTTGCTAGGCAAGCACTTTAACCACCAAGCTATTCCTCCAGAGTTTATTTTTATTTTTATTTATTTTTTTTTTTTGAGATGAGGTTTCCTTCTGTAGTCCAGGCTGGTCCTGAACTTACTATGGAGCCCAGCTGGGCCTCAGACTCAGGCAATCATCCAGCTTCATCCTGTTGAGTGCTGGGATTACAGGCATGTGCTACCACGGGCAGCTTACGTGGCACTAGGGAATCAAACTTAAGGCCCTGTGCTTCCTTGGCAAGTGTTTTAACCACTGTGCTGTTCCGCCAGCCCACTATTTTTTTATTTTGAGACAGGGTCTTGCTATGTTGCTAAGATGCCCAGCCTGGACTTGAGCCTGTGATCCTTCTGCCTTGCCCACCCAGATGTCATGTTAACATCTAATTCACATAAAAGAAACATGTTCTTAGCTGTTAGGCCATATTTTTCTCCTCAATATAGTCACAGCTTCCATTATTGTGCTTCTGTCCCTCCAATGTTTGAGGCTCTAGAGGATATAGAACGAGTTAACGTTTTTAGTTTACCAACTTAGCAAGTATAAAGTTCTCAAAGTTTAGTTCAGAATAAGAAATATTTGGCCTTTTTTTTTTTTCCCCCTCCCAGACAGGGTCTTGCTCTGTAGTCTAGGCAGGCTTAAACCTCAGAGCAGTTCTATGCTTCAGCCTCCCAAGTGCTGGGATTACAGGCATGTGGCACTATGCCTGTGTGCTGTTGGGGAATTTAACTTGAGGCCTTGTGCTTACTAGGCAAGTACTCTAACTGCTGTGCTATTCCTCCAGTCCCAAATGATTCAAATTTATCTTTCTTTATGGCAGAATAATATTTCATTGGGTGAATATACCACATCTTCTTTACCCATTCATCTACTGATGGACATTAATCGCTGCTTCCAGGATTTAGCTATTATAATTTGTGCTGCTATAAACATGGGTATGCATGTATCATTCTTGTATGATGACTTTAACTCTTTTGGGAAAAGCCCTAGAAGAGGTATAGCTGGTTCAAATGAGATACCTAGTTCAGTTTTTTTGAGGAATCTCCATACTGCTTTCCATAACAGTTGTACCAATTTATAGTCCCACTAACAATGCGGAAGGGCTCCTTTTCCCCAACAACCCTGTCAGCATTTGTTGTATTTTTGAGTTCCTGATAACAGCCATTTTTTAATTGGCATTAAGTGAAACTTCTGGGTTGTTTTAATGTGCATTTTTCTGATGGCTAAGGATGATAAATATTTTTTGATGTATTAAATACATTTTTCTTCATAGTATTCTTCAAGTTTACAAAATATATTAAAGTCAAAAATTTATCTCAGTAAGTTACTCCATCTAGGCTAGACTGTAACCTGTTTTCTTTTTGCTGGGCCAAGGACTGAACTTGGGGTCTCACTTGTAGTAGACAAGTACTCTACTACACTCATCTACACTTCTCGTTCCTATATATTACAGAACTAATTTTGACTACAAATATCTATTACAAATTAAATATGTATTTCTGATGCGACAATAGGATACAAAGTATTCCATGTAAGGCTACACTGATGACTTTTTTTTTACAAATCTATTTAAAGAGCAAAGATTTTAAATTATTCATCTTTTAATACAGAATTTTATGTATAAATTATAAATATTGAGAAATAATTATATTTACATTATATAATAACTACTGACCATTTAGTTCTAGCCTTCTCAACATCAGTATTTTTAAATAAATTATCCCAAAATAGCATATATACCTGTTTTTGATACTTACTTGCATGTACTCTGAAAGTTCAAAATAGGCCCTTCCGATTTGGCACAGTACCCAACCAGTATTGTAGTGGTGAGAAGGAAGATGGCTCAAAATATTGATAGCTTCTTTGCAGTTATACGAGCACAAAGCTAAATAACCTTTCCCCATTTCACGAAGAAGGCTCATCAAACCTTCTAGGAGAAAGCAAAATAGTAAACAAAGGAGAAGTACAATAAAACCCGTTGGTTTTCTAGAAAGTCTAAGTATCGACTAATTAATTAAAAATTCTAACCTCTACCCAGATAAAAATGAAGGCAATGTAATGAACATTAAGAAATTTATTTATAATAAGTATATAATAAAATCAAGTAAAATAAAATACAAAGACGATAGTAAGCATTTAAAACAGACCTGCTGCTGCTTTTTGCAGATTAAAAGCCTGGATCTGGGGTGTGATTGCAGATATTTTCCCTTCTGAAATGATGGAAGAGTCCAATTTTGTAATTTCCAAGCTATCGTTTATGTTAGGTTGAGTTATTCCTCCTTTATTAGTTTTACTTTTTGTTTTTCTGTTTGGGATTTTAGGTGGAAACTTCATTTTTAATTTTTTGCTATTCTCCTGTAAAAGGGACAAAATTCCACACTTGTTATACTCATGTAAGACTCATGACTACTTCAACCCTTTCAATTATTAGGTATAAAATAATGTTTAATCTTGATTATAGCTTTTTTAAAATAAATTTTTATAAAAATAAAGGTCTTCAAAATCATTTAATTACTATTCTTTTGGGCAGTACCAAGAGCTGAATCCAGTGTCTTTACAGTGAACTGCATCCCTTGCCCTTTCCTAAGTTTTATTTTTATTTTTATCTTTATTTTTTTGAGAAAGGGTCTTGCTCTGTAACCCAGGCTGGTCCTGAACTTACTGTGAAGCCCAGGCTAGTCTTGGACTCAAGACAATCCTCAGCCTTAGCCTCCTGAGTGCTGGGATTACAGGCATGTGCCCCCACACACAGCTTATGTGGTGCTGGGGAATTGAACTCGGGTACTTAGTGCTTGACCGCAGAGCCATTCCTCCAGTCCCCCTAAGTTTTATTTTTTGAGACAAAGTCCTGCTAAGTTGCTAAGATATCCAAACTGGGCTCAAACTGCCATGGCATATCAGAGTGCTGGGATTACAAGGCATATCCCACCACACCTGGGCAAAGTCACTTAATTTTAAATGCAACAATTCCTAATATAAAACTGTATCAATTAACAGTGATGAAGGTGGGTCTGTGAAACTGGGGATGATCCCAGGACTTTGCCATTGTTGGGTAAGTACTCTTTCACTGAGCTACACCTCCAGTTCTCATTTATTATTTTAAGTAATAATATGCAATACTAATTGTCTCAGAGCATTATAGTCGATAAATCACTAAGGCTGTTGATCCGGGTATGTGATAGTTAAAAATCATTGAAAAGGTCTATTAATGGTTCAAAAAAATTTAACAAAGATATATTACCCAGGAAACTGAAAAACTATGACCCAAGCTACAGATTTTACTAGGGATTTTCAGTCTTTGTATGAACTCTCTGCACGTGCGTATGCACAGTTCTGTGTAATTTTATCATGCAAATACATCTGTCAGTCTATTATCATGCTTAGGATACAGAACTACTACCTCACAGAAATCCTTTCGGGCTGTAACACATCCTCCCCCAGGTCTCTCTCTTAATAATCACTGATTTTTATTATAATTTTTTTTTGAGATACGGTCTCACTCTGTTGTCCAGGCTGGTCCTGAACTCACTTTGCCTTGGACTCACGACGATCCTCCTGTCTCAGCTTCCCGCGTGCTGGGATTACAGGCGTGCGCCACCACAGGCAGCTTATGTGGTGCTGGGAAATCGAACTAGGGTACTTAGCACTTGATAGGCAAGCGCTTTAACCACTGAGCCATTCCTCCAGCCCCGTATTATAATTCTTGTCACTTCAAGAATGTTACTCAGTATTTACAAAAGGACCAAAATAAAAAACACACAAGAACTATAAATAGGCCTCCAAATTAAAAATTATTTTAAAGCTTCTAAATAGTCTCTATTTATCTGCTGTGGAGTTTTCAAGGAAAGGAAATCTTAGCAGGGGAAACATTAAGTAAGTATAATATTCAGAAATCTTTAAGTTACCTTGGTAGTAGAGCTGTCACTGGTAAACAGTCGTGAACTTCTTCGAGGCAACGCATTTGGGGGAGACGTAATAGTGGGGCTCAACACCTGAGGTGTTGTACTAGAGAAATGACAAAAGATGACATTTATTTTTTTCTCAGTTTATGACCATTGCCTGTAGTATCAATTCTGCCGTGTGTGTGTGTGTGTGTGTGTGTGTGTGTGTGTGTATGTATATATATATATATATATATATATATATATATATATATATATATATATAATCTGCATTTGGGACTAAGAGAGTAGCTCAGTTGTTAGAGCACTTGCCTAACATGCACAAGGCCCTGGGTTTGATTCCCCAGTGCCACATAAAAATTAGCCAGGTGTGGCAGTGCACACAAGTAATCCCGGCCCTCAAGACCTTGAGGCAGGAGGACTGCCACTGAGTTCAAGGCCATCCTGGGCTTTAGTGAGTTCAGAACCATCCTGTACCACAGAACAAGACCCTGTCTTAAAAGGACAGATAGACAGAAAGACAGCATTCATAACTGGGTGGAGTGTTATATACCTGAAATTTCAACTAATAAGGAGGCTGAGAAGAGAAGGTCACAAGTTCAGGGCCAGCCTAAGCAACTTCACAAGACTTTGCTCAAAGTACAAATAAAAAGGGTTTGGGGATACAGCTCAGTGGTAAAATGCTCCTGTTTGATCGCCAGTACAAGAGGGGGAAAAAAGAGCAACATTCACCATGTAAATACTTTATTTATTTATTGAGACAGGGTCTCGCCTGTAGTCCAGGCTGGTCCTGAACTCACTATGGAGCCCAGGCTGATTCACAGTAACCCTCCTGCCTCAGACTCCCACAATGCTGGGATTACAGGCATGCGCCACTATACTCAGTTTATGTGGTGCTGGGGAATCAACTTGGATAACCAGCACTTGTAAACTGCTGACCCATTCCTCCAGCCCCAACTATGTAAATATGTTAAAGTCAATGAGTTTGTTTTTTTTTCTTGTCCCTCTATGCAAACAATATTTAAAACTTATTTGCATTACTATAAATAATAAAGATATAGTATAGCATACATCTTCATTCTAAGTGAAACTGGTCAGTTACACTTCCACAAAAATTTCTGGATCAATAACAACAAACACATGCTAAGCCAATTATCTTTAGCTCTCATTTGAAACTATGAAAAGGGAAATAAAGAAATAGACAGTTGAGTACGGTCGGTCGAAATGTGGGTTATCTGTCAACAAATAAATATTGTTAGAACAGAAACTTGACACATTACTGCTCTCTAAATTCGAACAGCTACAACAAAGGTTTATTCCACTGAGAACCAAGGAAGTCTAATGACCACCTGATTTTTTTTTTAGATCCTTTGTATTTATTTATTTGATTTATTGGAGACAGGATCTTGTCCTGTAGAATGCAAGGTCTGGCTTATGAGGAGCTGGAGAATCAAACTCAGACACTTGAGCTTGCCTGGTAAGTAAGTGCTTTAACTGCTGAGCTACGTACATTTTATTTTTTATTCTGAGACATCATCTCATTAAACTGCTAAATTGCTGAGGTTGGGTCTGAACTTTTGTTTGTTTTTGAGAAAGAGTCTTGCTCAGGAGTCCAGGCTGGTCCCAAACTCACTATGGAGCTCAGGCTGGCCTTGAACTCACAGCAATCCTCCTGCCTCAGCCTCCAGAGTACTAGGATTACAAGCAGGTGCCACCACACCCAGCTTGAGACTGACTTTAACCTGAGGAGTCTGCTAAGACTGGGTGATTACCTTCACAACGACATTCCAGTCCTGCAGTAAGGGAACTGCGCAAAGCTGGGGAAAGAACTACTGAAAAGCAGAACACTTGTTAGAGCTCCTCCTCGACTGGGAAAAAGTCATATTTTTGATATGCACAAGGAAGAAAATGCATCATAAACAGATCAACTGGAAGAGTACTCAAGAGATACTGTCTAGAAATTGACTTGGAAAGATCATAATTGTTTCCAAGTGACTGTATCCCAGGGCAAATGTCAGACTGGTTCCAAGTTACTATTTCAGAGCCAAACTTAAAATACCCGAAATTTAAAATGTAATAATGTAAAATTTATCACAACTTTCATCTAAACACACTAAGCACCAACAAGCAGGAATATACAACCTCTAAAGAAAAGCCAATCAATAAGAAACAGACCTGGAGGACTTGGAAGAATAGCATAGAAGTTAGACTACTCGTCCAGCAAGTACAAGGCCTTGAGTTCAATTACCCAGTACCTCATAAATTAAGCATGCTGATGCATGCCTGTAATCCCAGCAATCAGAAGACTATGGCAGAAAGACTGTTGTGAGTTTGACTCCAGCCTGGGCTACATAGTGAGTTCAGGACCAGCCCAGATTACACTGTAGGGTGAGACTCTGTCTCAAAAAGTGGGGTGAAGGGGAGAAGAAACAGACCCAGAAAAGCTATAGGAACAGACTTAATAGGTCAGATTATTAGAAGAACTAACATAAATAGATTCCATATGTTAAAAGAAGTAGAAGAAAACATGGACTTTTTTTGTCTTGAATAACCAAATCTAATTTCCAAATATTAGATTCAATGCAATCCCAATCAAGATACCAAAAGTATTTTTCATAGAACTATAAAAAATGATCCAAAATTTATATGGAATCACAAGAGATCCAGAGTATTCAAAACATTCACAAGCAACAGAAAACAAGAAGCACCATAATACCAGGTATCAAGTGATATTACACAGCAATAGTGATTAAAAAAATACATGGTATTGGCACAAAAACAGACAAGTGGATCAGTGGAATAGAACTGAGGATGCAGAAACATCCCCAAGTACCTAGAGCCATTTGATCTTGGACAAAGTGGTCAAAACATGCTAAAGTAAAGATAGCCTCTTTAACAAGTAGTACTGGGAAAACTAGCTAATCACATGCCGAAAAATGAAACCACACCCACAACTTTCACCATCCACCAAAATCAAATCAAAATGGATCAAAGACTTAAGAGATATTGATATGGAAGCATTGAACCTGTTAAAAGAAAAAATAGGCAAAACCCTAGAAGACATAGGTGTGGGAAAGTACTTTCTCAACAAAACACCCAAAGCACATGAGATAGCACCAAGAATCAACAAATGAGATTATATCAATTTTAAAAGTTTCTGCACAGCAAAGGAGACAATTAACACAATGAAGGGGGCACCCCATGGAATGGGAAAAAATCCTTTGCCAGCTTCTCTTCAGACAGAGGACTATTATCAGAAGGATAACAAAGAACTAAATTGGGCGTGGTGGTTCACACCTGTACTCCCAGCTCTCAGGAGGCTGAGGTTGGAGGATTACTGAGTTCAAGGCTAGCCGCAAATGCACAGTGAGTTCAGGTTCAGGACTAGCCTGGGCTATATAGCCAGACTCACTCTCTCTTTCTGTCTCTCTGTCTCTCTCTCTCTCAAAAAAAAAAAAGAATTTAAGAACTGAAAAAATTCAATCCTCTGAAATAAAGGACCCAATCAAAAAATGGGCATTTGAAAGTGAATACAGTTAACAGTTCTCAGAAAAAATCTGAATGGCCAATAAATACATCAAAAAATGTTCACTGTCTTCAACCATCAGAGAAACACAAATCAAAACAACACTTAAGTTCTAAGTATAGTAAGAAGTATAGTAAGTATTAAGAACTCAAAAAAATAACAAATCCTGGCAATGTTGTGGGATAAAAGGAACCTTCTACATTGCTGGTGGGTGTGTAAACTGGTACAACCATTATGGAAGACAGTACAGAGATTGCTCAAAAAACTGAAAATAGATACTCCACTTGGCCCAGCTATAGTATAGCTCTTCTGGATATTTTCCCCAGAGTTAAAGTCATCATATAAGAGTTATACATAAACACACATGTTGACTTCTGGTCAAGATAGTGGCTGAGTAACAGCACTGCACAATATCTCCTCACCAACTCACTTAAAAAGTCAAGAAGATAGTTAGAAAAAGCGTAGCTAGAAAAGAGAGGAGCATCCTCCAAAACTGAAAGGCGACCAGTGGGAAATCAGAAACTCTGAAGGATCATTGAAACCAGAGGAAAAAAAAAATTTCCCGCAGTCCAGAAAGCCGCCACAGTCGGCTGCAAACGGCTCCAGAGGAAAGCTAGTGGGGACCTGAATATCTGACTGAACGGAGCTGGGAGAGGACCGAGCACACAACAACAGGAAAAGAGGCTGTGGGCGGGTCAGAAGCAGCCCACTCGGGCGCAGCCCTGAACTGCCGGCACCCACAGATCACAAACAAGGCCAGGAGGCCAGAACCTCAGCCCAAGGTAAGCGCAGATTCGGACAAGTGGGAATCATTGGCTGCAGGTGGCCCCAGCCTCAGAAGCACCAACCTGCGGGTGTGTGTAGTACAAATGCAGCGTGTGCTCCCCCTAGAAAAGGCCCCGGGATCCCAGATCAGAAATGGGGCTCAACAGCCGTTGCAGGCAGTGACATCAGCAGGAGACATTCTCTTTCCTGCGCACCAGAGATAGTCAGAGGTAGCAGAACCATGAGGAAACGTGGTAACAAATCTTATACAAAAAGATCTGACTCCCCAGAGGAGGGTGCAAGGGGTGCTAAAATTCCAGAACCCAAAGAAGAGATGGGCAAGAAGGATGGTGACTTATGGGCCCAGATAGTCAGTGAATTAAAGCTGGAATTAAAGTAGGAATTAAACCAGGAAGCAAAGCAGGAAATAGAACAGACAGCTCAAGAGCTACAAGAACACTTAGCTAAGCACAAAGCAAACCTTGAAAAGGAATCAGAGGAGACCAAAGAAGAAATGGGGAAGCGCAATCACAAATCTCCTACAAAAAGACCTGAAACCCCAGGAGATGAAGTCAGGATAAATAAAGATGAATATGGCAAAAATTATGGCAACTTCTGGGCCCAGAAATTCAGTGAATTAAAGCAGGAAATAAAACGGACAGCAGAAGAGCTACACCAATACATAGATAAGCAAAAAGCAAGCCTTGGAAACTAGAGGAGACCAGAGAAGAAATATACCAGAAGATAATGAAGACAAAAGAAGAAATTAGAGAACTATACAACAGAGATATAGAAAAACTGAATGCAGATATTCAGGAAATGTAAAACACGGAGGTAATAATAAGCAACCACTTCAAACAACTTCAGAATAGTATGTCAGACCTAGAAAATAAAGTGACTAAGCTGCAACACATAGGCCATGAAGAACACAAAGTAAATAAAGAAAGCGAATCATTACAACGGTTGATAGATGATTCAAAGAGAAATAACCTCAGAATTATGGGAATCAAGAAGACTGAGGACAAAACAAAGGCTTAAAGGACATGTTTAATGAAATAATGGAGGAAAATTTCCCAAATGTAAGAAAAGAAATGAACATGGAACTACTGTAGGCATATAGAACACCAAACAACTTTGATCAGAAGAGATCCTCATCATGACATATCATAATTAAAATTCTAGAAACCCAACACAAAGAGAAAATACTACAAGTGGTAAGAGAAAAACAGAAGGTAACCTACAAAGATAAACCCATCAGGATAACGGCAGATTTTTCAATCCAAACTCTGAAAGCAAGGAATTCGTGGAGCAATGTCATCCAAGCACTAAAAAAACATAAATGCCAACCAAGACTGCTATATCCAGCAAAATTATCTTTTAATTTAAAGGGAGAACTTAAAACTTTCCACAACAGAGAGCTTAAAGGAATTTGCAGGCACTGAGCCAGTATTGCAGAAAATACTTAAAGGAAACTTGGACAGTGAAAGGGAGACCAGCGACACCCATGACCCCAGAGAAAAAGTGACAACAGCTACAGGAGAATGAGCTGAGAAAAAAGTAAGTTAGTAATCAGTGAAATATGAGTAAATAAGATAATGAAAGTTAGGAAATTAAGAAATAACTAGATTTGCCTTCATGTCTGTCGCTTTAAGTATGTTTATATGGTATAGATTTAAGTTCATTTAATGTAACAATGTGATATAGTTTTAACTTTGTTTTGTTGCAGCAATTCACTTATTATGTCACTAATAGAAGTTTATCCTAAGGAAACTGATGGATGTAAAGATGACCTTGTGAATGTACAAATATGCACCTTCCAGTACTCAGCTAAGGCAATTGAATTTTATTTATTTTTCTTTTCTTCTCTCCCAAATTAACTAGTCTTTTGAACTACGTGCTTATAATTATTTTCTAGTGTGAGCTGGTGGGTAAGGCCAGGTTTACAAAAACAACAAAGTTGTAGGAAAATATGGAAAAAAAAAACCCCTTTTGGTGAATATCCCAATGATGGGATTGGTTGGATTCAGAAAGGAGATATCAAGATTTGACTACTGCAAACCCATTAGAGGAATAGGAAGCTGGGGTAGAGTGGTGACTTGAGTGAAATGACTTAGGCGCGGAAGATTAATATGTTAAACACTGTATGGTTTCTCGGACTTGGAAAACCCAGAACACAGACATTCTCTGGAACCATATGAAGTGATAGCCAGAGTTGGGGGAAGGGACAGGGAGGAGGTGGGAGGGTAAAAGATGGGAAGGGATGTGAAGTCAATGTGATACATCGATGTACAAAACACCCAAATTCATTGTAAATACTACGTATTACATTTGTATATTAATAAAATTAGTGGGAAAAAAACACGCATGTTTATGGCAGCACAATTTATAATACCCGAACCTTGGAAGAAGTAAATATGCCCAACCACAAATGAATGAATAAAAAGATGTGTGTGTGTGTGTGTGTGTACATACAACAGAGTACTCTGTCACAAAGGACAAATATGAGTCATCTGTAGGAAAATGAATGCATTTTGATACCATTATACTTAGCAAAATGAATTAGACACACTAAGTTAAATATATGGTTTAATATGAGAAAACCAAATCATAAGAAAATCAAAAGAGAGACGGAAGTAAGAAGACTTTGTGAAGAGGGAAAGGAGATGTGCGGGAAGGCTGAGATGGTAAGAAGGTGAAAAGGTAATGATATGTAAATAAATTTTTAAAAAAGTTGTGAATTACAAAGAAGAATCCTCCACTAAACATTTGGGAGGGAGAATGGCCCTGTGAGAAACTAAGGCTGGGGCACAGCTCAGCAGTTAAAAGCACTAGCCTAGTAAGCACAAGGCTCTGAGTCTGGCTTCCCACCACCACACAAACCAGGCACATACCTGTAATTCCAGTGTGGTGGTTTGGATCTGGAATGTTTCCAAAAGCCTCATGTTCCTATGGATACTGTGTAAGGTTGGGAGGGGGGGCCTGGTTGGAAGGAAGAGGATGCTGGTATTGACCTAGAGGGGCATGGGCTTGTTCTGCCCTTCCTCCCAGTTCTCTCTCTGTGCCACCATGCTGTGAGGATCTGCCTCTTGGGCAGCTATAGCTCCATCTTGTGATTCCACCATTTTCCAGACACCCACCTGTAAAAGGACTGACACCTAAAACTGTAAGCTACAGTAAATCTTTTCTCCCTAAGTTGTGGATGTGGGGTATTAAGTCACAGCAATGAAAGAAAAAGTAACTAAGATACCTAGCATTCAAGAGACTGAGTCAGGAGGATTGCTGTGAGTTTGAGGCTAGCTGGGCCACATAGTAAGTTCAGGATCAGCTTGGACTACAGAGTGAGACTGCCTCAAACAGACAAACATACAGTGAGAAATTGCAGCATTATAAACTACAAAAAATAAGCAAAAAAAAAAAAAGAGAGAGAAAATAAATTTCTGTTCTTGCAAGCCAACCAGTTTATGATATAAATTGAATATTCTTTATCTGAAAGGCCTGGGGCTAGAAGTACTTCAAATTTCAGAGTTTTTTGATCTTGTAACATATGTATAATAGACTTTATAGTCGACTATTACTTCTAATTTAAAAGTCTGAAATTCAAACTACTCAAAAATCTGAAACTTGGAGTATTATATTGGCATTAAAAGGTTTCAGATTTTACCTTGGCATGGTAGCATATGTTCATATTCCCAGCTACTTAGAAGGCCAAGGCAGAATGATCACAAGTATGAGATCAGCCTCTTACTGAGACCCTGTCTCAAAATAAAAACAGCTGGGGGTGTAGCTCAGTGGTAAAGCACTTACACTTGCTTAGTTTGGAGAAGAACTAAAGTTCAATTCCTAGTACTGTAAAGAAAAAAGTTTTCTATTTTTACGGGAGTTCAAATTTTCAGATTAGGGATGTTCAATCTGTATTACGGTAGCCTTAGAAAATGAATTCAGGTAATTTGGTAGACACAAATGGAACAATATGAAAGATATAAAATTACTGATAGTTGATGCTTATCACAGCATACTGTTTAGTTACATATTCTCTAGGATTAGCATATACTAGCCTATACAATCTTGCTCTGTGGAGGCTTCAAGCTCCTTCTCACAACAGAGCCCCCAGCAAACACTATCTGCAAGTTGGTATTTATGACATTTCATCCTTGCATTACAGGAAAACTAACACCTTTTAAGCAGTCAAGATATATACACATTTGTGTCCATTTTAAGACTGTGTTAAGATTTCTATAGTCAGAGATCTAAAGATTACTTTTATGATCTATGTATTGAGATGCACCATGGGGGGAGAGGCTAATAAAACCTATCTACTTTTTCTGCACAGAAGGCCATGTATTCTACAAGAAAATTATTTTTAAAAATGTACAGAATCTGTATTTTAAACAAATCCATGAGGCAATTACAGTAAATTAAGAGGGTATTTTAGCTGTCTTATTTGCATTATAAAAATCAAGCAAAAATTACACTTAAAAGTCTTTTCAGTAAGTTACAAATTTCAAATTTTACATATTCAAAAATTTATGGCAATTACTCTAACTGATGAGTTAATATTTGCTTAAACTGAAGAAATACGAAGAATCAAATGTTATATCAAGAAAAACTGAACAAAACTAACTGACGGCACCATGATAAATACCTTGTTTGTGGGCCAGAGCTTTGAGTTTGTGCAACAAGAATTGGAGTGACCTCTCGACTATTTCCACTTTGTGAGAAGACAGATTTTGTTCCAGTTTGGCCGATTCTGGCAACAGTCTGTAAAACACAGAAAGTCTAAGGTTTGCGATTACAGATTGTATGGCAACTTCTGGGATGCCCTGAACCTACTACATTTAGGGCTTGCATAATTTTTCTCACAACACTAGTTTTATTTCAAATATTATGACAAATTAATTCTGAGCAAACAAATTATTATGGCTTTTTTTTTTTTTTGAGACAGGGTCTCACTCTGTAGACCAGGCTGGTCCTGAACTCATTATGGAGCCCAGGCTAGCCTTGGACTCATGGCAATCCTTCGGCCTCAGCCTCCACAGTACTAGGAATACAGGCGTGCATCGCCACGCCCAGCTCATGTGGTACTGTAGAATGGATCTTGGGGCCTTGTACTTGATAGACAAGTGCTTCAACCACTGTGCCATTTCTTTAGCCCCTGCATTATGCTTTATGTTCTTAAAACTTTTTATATATATGATGACATCTGGGACACCCTGTACATTGTCCCTGTTGAAGAGTTCACACAATATACTGTGATTTCAAAACACAAACTATCAACATTGTCATTATTATTTTTATACTAGTAAAAACATCAGTCCATTTCTTCATTTTAACCTTAGAGTATTTTTCTTAATTAACATTTCCTTGTTCACTTTAGTTTATAAGGCTCAAAATTCCCAGAAGATAGTCTTTTTATCTCATTATGATTATCTCTATTTATTATATACTGTCGGTATTTGGGGCTAAGCGTAAAAGATTTTAAGACAGTTACTACTCTCAATATTTATTTATTTTTTCTACACATAAAAAACAACATGGTAAGATTTTATAATATTACTTTGTACTCAGTGCAACAGTTCTAAAGAAGTTCAGATGACTAGATTTGAAAGAAAAAAGATCTTCTGGTTACTTTACAAATTCTTTTTTTTTCTTTTTTTTTTTTTGACATAAGGTCTTGCTCCGTAGTTCAGGCTGAGCCTTAAGTTTCTTTGTAGCCCAGCTGGCCTTGGATACACAGCAATCCTTGTGCTTCAGTCTCCCAAGAGCTGGGATTACAGATATGTGCCACCACACCTAGATTATGAGGTACTGGGAATTGAACTCGGGACCTTTCTCTAGCCTATTTTCCAAATTCTAAAAATACTATTCTTTATGATCATTACTTTTTATTTATTTTTATTTATTTTTGAGACAGGGTCTCACTCTGTAGCCAAGGCCGGTCCTGAACTCACTTTACAGCCCAGGCTGGCCTTGAACTCATGGTAATCCTCCTGTCTCAACTTCCCAAGAGAGTGCTGGATTATAGGCCTGTGCCACCACACCCAGCTTCAGGGTTTTCCTCCAGGCCCTCCTTTTAGGTTTTATTACCTCATTAACAGGTACCTGTTTCTTTGGAGAAAACAATGTTTGTCTCTTCATCTTGTTCAATTTCTTATTTCGATTCATTTTCACCATTTAGCTTTTTTAAAGCAATCTATAATACTAATAGTTTTTAAAACCACCTCAAAATAAATTTCATAATCTTTCCTCTTGCTTCCCCAAACTGCGACCTATACACTCAACTAAAAAGATAAACTTTAAGTCAGTTCTTAATTATCTAAGAACTGTGTACTACATTTACTCCTTGGCCTGGCAGGCATTGTCTCACTTGTGTTTAGATTCCATGGCTCTTCTAGCTTTGGCCTCCTTCACCAATATAATATACCATTCTACTAAGCCTTTTTTGTAATTAACTGAAAAACTAATTTCCATTATTATAAGTCACTCTTGTAACACAACAAGAGATAGTTCTCAACTTTTAAAACAAATCAGGTCTACAACAATTTATACATAAACCACGTTTCAGTTCATTTTCACAACTCTTAAGAAGTTCCTGTTAGGACTCACTGAGAAGATGGTATAGATAAAATTTTTGCACACTAAGGCTATTCAGGTGTTAAAGAGTTATAAAACAAAAAGTATGTTTCTAGGACGGTAAAGGACCTACATCTGTTATTCACACATTAGTATGATATGATTTATTTAATTCCCTTTTGTTCGCTTAATTGAGACACGGTCTTGCTCTATAGGCCAGGGTGACTTTGAACTCATTAAACAGACCAAGCTGGTGATGAGCTCACGATGTTTCTGCTCTGGCCTCCGGAGTGCTGGGATTACATGTATGCATCTCTGTTATGGTTTCCATTTCTTAAATATCTATTAAAAGAATGGCAATACACGTTTTAAATATATTACCTAATAAACTATCACAGAAGAAACCCTGAGCCACAGATAATGCTTTCTACAAATGGTACTTTCTACTGCTATATACCCATATAAATGAACATTATTATTGCCGATCTATAAGAATCCACTGGAGAAATCTTATTATTTTAATGATCTGGGGTGAGGGATGACGGCACATGACTATAATCCCAAAACCCAGGAGGCTGAGACAGGAGAATTTTGATTTTGAGGCCAGCCTGGGCTACAAATTGAGACCCTGTCTCATAAAACACCCCCTTCCACACCAGACAACAACCACTACCACCTAAGAAATACCTGGCGTACCTGAACAAACTCTTTTCCACATTATTAGTGCTATTAAAAAAACACAGGCTTAGGGATGTAAACTGGTGGTACAGCACCGGCCTAGTATTATGCACCAGGCCCTAGGTTTGATCCCAGCACTGAAGGAAAATAATCCAAATAAAATCCACCCCCAAAACAAAAATATGGCCAGGGTACACACTTGCAAACCATTTACTCAGGAGACTGAGGCAGGAGGATTGTAAGTTTGAGCTCAGGCTGGGCAACTTAAAGAGACCCTGTCTCAAAATAAAAAATAAAAAGAAGTGAGGCTGTAACAGAAGTCCCTGGCTTCAATCCCTAGTACCACAAAACAACAGTTACAACAAAACCTATACACACAATAGTAGAACAAGTGGAAACTTATGACAGACATAACTTCTGTTATTTATATTCAGAGTGATAGATACAACTTCACTGTTGTTAAAAAGAAAATAAAAGCAAAACTATGATTATTATACTCTTAGTGGCCAAAAGAGCTATCAGCTATGTGTCTAATATAAGCAGAAGCTCTGTGACACTCCCATTCTCCTCTCTCCTCCTGTCCTTTCTCTTCTTCTTCTCTTCCCTCCACTCCCTTCCTCTCCTTCCTTTACTTTCTATGGTACTGAGGACTGAGCCCAGGGCCTTCACACCGAGCTACATTCCTAGCCCATTTGTATCTTTGATTGAGATCAGGTCTCACTAAGTAGCTATGTCACCCAGGCCAGGCTTAAACTTGCAAATCTCCTGCTTCAGCCTTTCAAAATGTTGGGATTAGAGGCTTGAGCCACTGCCCCATATGATACTGATGGCTTGATGGCTATCTGGCTGGCTGACTGATGTAGTAGTCCAGACTCACTATGGAGCCCAGGCTGGCCTTGGACTTAGAGCAATTCTCCTGCCTTAGCTTCCCAAGTGCTGGAATTATAGGCATGTGCCTGGCTTATGTGGTGCTGGGGAATCAAACCCAGAGCCTCTCTAATTGCTTACCTACATCCCCAGACCTTCTTTTACGTTTAGATTGGCAAATCTAAGGTAAGAACAATCATACAATGTACTTTCTCCAAAATTATCTTTTACAGACTGGAATTTTAAACATGTTTCTTTAATCAATAGCCAAACTGTATTTCACAAAGAAAATACCTTTTTTGGAGGGGCTCCGGTGGATGGCACGTCAATTACAGAAGGTGTGTTAGTGTAGTTTTGTAAATAGGATCCATCTCCAGGACTTGGGGTTTCTAATGGCAAAATCCCAAAACTGAGAAGAGGTTGAAATCAAGGTGTCAAAAAGTCATCAAGGCATACATAAAGCAGCAGTATACTTAAATTAGAAGGTCTAAAAGGAAGAGAATGGCAAATCAGTCTGGGGGCAGTGAGGACCTGAGGGGCAGATTAAAAATAAGCGCTGACTGTAGACTATTACACACATGGTAATTAAAAAAAAAGGAAGAAGGAACTAAACTGAACAACAATTACTGATCTCTCAGGAGATTTATCAGAAGAGCTTTTTAAAAGCTAAGATCCAACTGATAAAATGTTTTCAAAATCTTGAAATCTATGGGACTCAGGCATAACTATGGAGAAAATGCCTCTAGAGACCACTGGATAATTATATTGACAACATCACGGTCATGCCATTTTGGTAGCTCCTTGGTCCCAAGAACCCATTCACAGACTTTTCTAGTACACAACTTCTTACATACCCTCCAGAAAAGGTTCCTTTATTTATATACATTTAATAACTTTGACAAAGTATTTCTTACTGTGAGGTGTCAATACTGCCTCCATATTTAAAAAAAGAGTACTCGAACAGTAATCAATGTTGTTACAATTATATCATAAGCATACCAAATATCAAAGGATTCATTGCTATCTGCTGATGTGCAGTCATACAGACAGTGCCTTTCAAAGCACACAGTACCTAATTAAGGCAAATTCCAGAGTTTAAAACATTTCTCCCATATTCAGTACTAAACTTTCAACACATGTACTGTATTTGTTTTTATTTTCTGAAAACAGAATACTTCTGTTTTCATAGTAATTTAAGAAATAGTAGCTGTTCACATTAACATCACTAACAAGATTCTAAGTTCACTTACTATTGTAACTCATTTTAAATTATCTTCTGTCTTACCTTGGGGTTAATGGACTAAGAGCAGCTGGTCCTCCTAATAAACTTCGACCAGTTTTTGGTTTATTTTGAACCTGTTTAGACAATATGGACGTTCCTGTTCCAAGAGGGACAGTATCTGGTGAAATTACAGCTGAATCAATATAAGACACTGAGGAATCTGTATTCAAAGAATATTTCGAATTGGAAGATTCTAAGTTCAGTCTGTTTAATTCCTAAAAGAGAAAATTTCTATACTGTTACCTATGATACATTACTGCAGTCAACATTTTTTTGGTTTTAATAAAATTTAGAATATTACAGCAGATAAACTTACAATTGTATCCTGGGGTGTTTCCGTAAGAACTGTCTCAGGCTGTCTATGAGATAAACTATGATTAGATACTAGTGTTGTACAAGAGTTGGGCAGACAGTTGCTAAAGTTCTGTATAGATGTTAATTTAAATGTTTGGTCAGGATCTGGTTTTTCACCTGTGAACACCAAGAAAAAAAAGTGTTTTTCCTCTACGGGATCTATTTTTCAACAATGTACAAGTAGAAACAGATTATCTAGATTTTAACAATTCTGTCCATTTCTTTTTTTCCTGTTCATTTCTGCTAATCAAATTTATATCCCCAGAGCCATCCATTAACTTATCTTTCCAGTTAATCCCTTAGGAATCAGGAAACTGCAAGGAAAGTTTTATGTAATAAATCATAGAAAAATGAAGATATCCATGTTTGCTTTAAAGTAGAAAGCAACTAAATCACGTTTTTCTCAAGGTAGGGGGTGAGGCTGGAGAGCTGAGCCCAGTACAATAACGATTAAAGTCACCTTTGTGCAAATGAGATTCATGTTTTAAAATCCTACAGCATAGAGAAATTTCTCTCTATATATCATCCAGGTCTTATTCATCTAACAGTTCCTGCTCCAGAAACTCTCAGATTTCTTTATCTAGAGAGCAATTTTGGCTAGAATTATGTTTCTAATTTATGCCTCAATTTCAACAGTGTCTCAGCTTTGCAAAATACTTTTATTGTAATTTCTATGTGTCTTCAAAAATTATCAGAAAAAAAGGAAATGAGAAACCCTCCCCTTATACCTTCCCAAACCTACCTATTTCACATAGTGATTCAAACGGAGACCAGAGGAAGGGATTTAAGGTAAGGCTCTTTTGGTAACACTCTGACCCTTTGGCAAGCCGATCTGTCTTGCTGTGGGGATAAACAATAGATTAAACCAGTTATAAACCCCATGATACTTACTATAAACACAATTTCTAGCATAGATAATTAAGTAAATATAGATAAAAGAGAAAACAATTTAAGTAAATTTTGTGTAAGTTTAGACAGCCTTTTTTTCTTTCTCAGTACTAGAAATTGAACCCAGGGCACTGCACATTCTAGGCAAGTGCTCTAGCAAAGAGCTACGTCCCCAGCCATTTTTCGTTTTATTTTGAGAACTAGTTGCAAGTTGCCCAGGCTAACCTCAAGCTTCTGATTGCTTTGCTTCAGCCTAAGCACCTAGGGAAAAAACAAGTGTCGCTGCAACTATCTTGAAAGCATTCTTCCTTACACTTCTCTGCACATTTTCTCATCATCTTCTGGTCTCCATTTCTGGGGAAGTTCAAGCTAAAGTCAACAGAGGGCTGGAGGAATAGCTCAGCATTAAAGCGCTTGCCTAGCAAGCTCAAGGCCCAGCGTTTGGTTCTCCTGCACCATGTAAACTGGGTGTGGTGAGGCAGGCCTGTAATCTCAGAACTTGGGAGGCTAAGGCAGGAGGAATGTCTTATGTTCAAGGCCAGGACCAACCTGAGCTACAAAGCCCTACCCATCTCCAAAAAGTCTAAACTCTTGCTTCCTATCGTTTTAGTTTGGTCTTTAAATTACTTATATTTTTGATTTTTCATGTAAGATAATTCATGAGATATTTAACCCATGTCTGATTTTTTCACTTAGCATTATGATCTCAAGGTGTATCCATTTTCCAGCAAATGATTCAAATGTATCCATCACTGTCATATGAAGGCTTTAACTCTTTCAGAAAGATACCCATAAAGAGGTATAGCTGGGTCAAATAGAATTTCTATATTCCCAGCGATGAGAAATTTCTATTCTAATTTCCATAGTGGTAGTACATTCCTATCAACAATGCAGAAGTCACTTTCCTTTTCCTCAACATCTCACCAACATTTGTTGTGTCTGAGAACTTGATGATAGCCATTTTTGGTGGAGAAAGATGGAGTCTGAATGTTCTTCTGATTTGCATTTCTTTAATGGCCAAAGATGCTGAGAATTTTCTCTTGTACTTATTGCTCATTTGTACTCAAATGTCTATTCAGGTCAGTATCTGATTTTTTGACTGGGTCTTTTTTTTCTGGGTGTTCAATTTTTTGAATTCTCATATATCCTTGACATATATTCTTTTTTTTTTTTTTTTCTTTTTGAGAAGGTTCTTGCTCTGTAGCCCAGGCTGGTCCTGAACTCACTATGGAACCCAGGCTAGCTTTAGACTCAGCAATCCTGCCTCAGCATCCTGAGCGCTGGGATTACAGCCGGGCACCATCACACCCAACTTATGTAGTGCTGGGGTATTGAACCCAGGGCCTTATGCTTGCTAGGCAAGCACTTTAACCTCCATGCCATTTCTCCGGCCCATATTCCTGTCTGAAGATTAGCTGGTATGTTTCTTTCCCCATCCAGTAGGTTATCTCTTCACTTGCTTCCTTTGCTGTGCAAGTCTTTTAATTTGATACAATCCCATTTATAGATTCTTAGTGTTACTTCACTCATCTATTTATTTATTTTGAAGCAGGGTCTTGCTCAGCAGTCCAGGCTGGTCTTGAACTCACTATGTAGTCTAGGCTGGCCTCAAGCACACACCAATCCTCTTGGTGTGTGCCACCATACCTGGTTTGTATGGTGCTGAGGAATTGAACCCAGGACCTTGGGCTTCCCAGGCAAATGTTTTAACCGTGGTCCTTTTCCTTCAGCTCCTACTGTTGGCTTTATAATATAAGCTGAAATCCAGCTCGTAATGCCTTCAGCTTTAATCCTACTGCTGAGGATTATTATTTTACATTTTACTGACTTCTTTCACAAACCCATCACCTTCAATTATATATCACTTTGCCAAAATAACTCAATTCTCAAACATCTACTTTCTTTTGGAAGTCACTCAATAGATGAAAAGTGTCAATATTTTTTGTTGTTGTTGTTGAGACAGTGTCTCGCTCTGCAGCCCAGTCTGGTCCTGAACTCACTATGTAACCCAGGCTGGCCTTGCACTCATGGCAATCCTTCTGTCTCAGTCTCCCGAATGCTGGGATTACAGGCGTGCTCCACCATGCCCGGCTTATGTGGTGCTGGGGGATCGAACTTCAGTACTTAGTGCTTGACTTAGTGCTTGCACTGCTAAGCCATTCCTTCAGCCCCCAAGACGTCAAATTTTTATCTTTCTTTCTTATTTGTAGTGGGAATTGAACCCAGAGACCCTCTACCACTTAACTACATCCATAGCTCTTTTCATTTTATTTTCTTATTTTGAGACAGTATTTAACT
Organism: Ctenodactylus gundi; assembly: GCA_004027205.1. Classification (NCBI taxonomy): domain Eukaryota; kingdom Metazoa; phylum Chordata; class Mammalia; order Rodentia; family Ctenodactylidae; genus Ctenodactylus; species Ctenodactylus gundi. Next base: position 393,185 of record PVKB01000089.1, on the reverse strand, counting down.
TGCCCAGGCTAGCCTTAAATTTGTGACCCTCTTACTCTAGGCTCCTGAGTAGCAGGGATTATAGGCATATGCCACAACACCTAGTAAGATGTTCTTTTCACTCAATATTAAAAAAATTATATGCACTTAATTATAACATACTTCTACTACAGATACTATCACTAAGGCTAAGTGAAGAGTCAAAAATGGGATCAATATTTTTATTATTTAATGGTTTAATAAGATTATGGGGAATAGCTAGATTTGGCACTACTCAGTCAAGATGTTATTTGTGAACACAGACAAACAGGTTTAAAAAAAATTAAAGTTTTTTTTGTGGTCACTTGAACCATTCTTACTTACCAGTATACATGTCCCAACAATGAAAGAGTAAAGCATGCGGAATCACCAAACTCAGTAACAATATCATCATGACTTTTCTGCTTATTAAACACTCCACCAGATAAGATCTGTTCCCCTTCTGCAAGCCTTTAAAATATAAAATTACAGATTTAAAGAAACATAAAAAGCACCACATAAAAAGATCCTTTACTACAAATATATATCTAATTATGGAGACAGGTAAAATAAAAAGTTTGTGGTACTTTTAGAATAGTATGAAAATGTACTTAGAATCATTTAGAAAGCTGGAAATTTAAAACTTCAATTGTCTTTCTCATTAAATTTAGTTTTTGCAAGTACAAATCTGTCTGAGCAATGTATTCATTATTCATATGAGAAAAAATATAAAAGAAGAAGAAACACTGTTACAGCTTCTTTCTGGAAAAGCTCTGGCCTTCACCTTAGTCTCCAGAAATCATATTTGGATTCCTGTCTGCTGTGCCCGCAAGAGCTTTCCTTCAGCTAGGCTGCTCCCATGTACTGCCACCAATGCCAGCCACCGATGAATGGACTGAGACCTTCTGAAACTGTAAGCTAAAATAAATCTTTCCTCCCTTAAGTTCTGGATGTCAGGTATTCTGTACCAGAATAAGTAACTAAGACAACTAACATGTATAGTGCTCCTAACTTCTAAGAATTCCTTGAAATATGAACGTGAAAGCAACTTCACATATTTACATATTTCATTTCTTTACTTTTTAGAGACAGCATCTTGCTCTGTGGCCCAGGCTGGTCCTGAAATCATTATGTAACTAAGGCTGGCCCTGGACTCACAGCAATTTTCCTGCCTTCCTCCTTCCTCAGCCTCCCAAGTGCTAGGATTCCAGGCATGTGCCACTACGCTTAGCTTCATGTGGTGCTGGGAAACTGAATGAACTCAGGCCCCTGTGCTTGCTAGGGAAGTGCTTTAACTGCTATACCATTCCTCCAACTCTGTCATAACATGTTTTAATTGAAAAAATGCATACTTGATAGCTTCAAAATTGAGCACTTAATTTTTTTGTCAATTGTTTTCTTGGTATAGAAAATCACAAACATTCCTAGAACCAAAATATGTGCCGTATTTCACCATATGCGGTTAACATGTCAGAGTTTATAATGGTTTGGGCTTTAAAGATTTCATTAAAAAAATTTAAAATAACCATGAAGGAAACTTACAGTATACAAATTAGCCTGAAGATGTCAATGGGACTCACTGTTTTACCCCCAAAAGTTGTTCACTCTGAGTTACATTTCCAGGCAACACTCTTGCCCCTTTTTAATTTTCCTTCCTTTTTAATTTTCGAAACAGTCTTGCTAAGTTGTTAAATTTCTCAGGTAAGGTTGGAAGTTAGGATCCTCCTACCTCAGCCTTCCAGCATGCTAACATCACAGGCCTGTACTATTGACCTCAGCCTCCCAGTGTGCTGATATTACAGGCACTGTGTCACTGGGTGTGCTAAGAAAGACTTGAAAAATACATATGTAAGCTGGAAATGTAGCTCACTGTTGTAGCACTTGCTTAGCATGTACACGGCCCTGGGTTTGATCTTTAGTCCTGCAGTGAAATATATACATTTACAGGGGTGGTTAAAGTGCTTGTCTTGCAAGAGCAAGGCCTTGAGTTCAATTCCCCAGCACCACATAAAAGTTGGGCGTGGTGGTGCATGCCTATAATCCCAGCACTTAGAAGGCTGAAGCAGACGATTGTTTTGAGTCCAAGGTTAGCCTGGGCTACACCAATTAGTTCAGGACCAGGCTGGGCTGTGGGGTGAGACCCTGTCTCAAAAAAAAAAAAAAAAAAAAGGTAAAATACATACATTTATAAATGGGTTAAGAATGTCAATGTAAACCTGGGTGGGTGACCCGGAGGTACGTCTGAGGCCAGCCTTGGCTATCTCGTGAGTTCAGGAAGAGGCTAGATGACAGAGCAAGACTCTGCCTCAACAAAAAAAAAGTGTCAATGTAAACATTAGATTAGCTTAAGAGACTAGGTACCAAGTTAAATGACATTTGCTCTTACACAACAAAAATATCATAGGTAAGAGGGTAAACATGTCAAATGTTACTGAAACAGATAATTATTACCAAAAGAGAGAAGGAAGTCCATTTGAATTGAATTTGTCAGAAGAATTTTACTTGAAATTCTATAAGCAGAACAAAATTATTCAGAGAAGATTTTAAAACTTACTTGCTGAGATCAACACAACATTTTGCAAGGAGGTATTTACACTGTGGTGTAGTACAACTGTGTCCTTTCAAGAGTCTATATGCTTTGTATGCCTTTCCTGAGCGGTAATAACAGGTTGCCAATAAAAACAAGGCTTCTTCTGAGTGCACTAAGAAAAGACATTAAAAATAAAAAACAAAGAAATTGGCTATTGTTTAGCATACTGAGTGGTAATCAGTTTATGTGGAAATAAAAAAGTTTTCTCAACAAAAATTTAGCCATGTTATTTAATTCAAATAATCATTATTACATCGAATTTAAATTATAGAGATAACACTGATAGAAGTTAGTTCTTGGAAGAGGAGGAAAAAATAGCTTTATGGATAAAATGGCAACTTGCTTACAACCTGTTTGGGCTGAAACAATGTTAAATTTCACTTAAACAGACATCCTGTATCAAACTCCAACACATTAAACAGTGAAAACAGTCCCTAAATTTAAAAAAAAAGGAAAATTTAGTTTTCCATTCCTGATTATCTCTTTCCTACAAAAAAACAAGAGATAATTCAATAAAGACAAGGATGATATTCTCTGTAAATCCTTAAGAAAAGCAAACATAATAGACTTTACAGTAATAACTCACTGAGCTGCTCTCCAATTACCAGGAGCTAAATTACTCAACAATTTGTGTCCTATCACAAAGTGCTCCTTACTTTCTTAGTTAATGAAATGTATAATTTTATCTCCTTTACTATTTTATGCCTTCCAAGATAGCTGTAATTTCACTTCTGTTTTCAACATCTCCTTACCAAGCCAAATGAGAGTGTCTAGAGCAACAATGAGAAGTGAAAGAGAAGAACAATATTAACCTGTACTTTTGTGTAATAATCCCAGTGGGCTGAGAGATTTTTATGCCAGTGGTTTAAGAGTCTATGGCCTTACCACTCTGAATGCACACGATCTCGTCTAATTATGTGTGGTCCTAGAATCAGCATCAGTGTGAATTGGAAATTTGTTAGAAATGAAAATTCGTGTGCTCTCCCTCAGGCCCACTGAATCAGTAATTACAGGAGTAAGGACGAGCAATATTTAAGAATTCTTAAGGCAATTCTCTGGCATGCTAAAGTTTGAGAACTACTGCTCTACAAGACTTGACAAACTTCTCATATTTTCTTGAAAAGTTAACTTCACCCCAAGATTTGGGATTAAAAAAAGTAACTTAAACTTTACTCTGTTAAACCCAACAGAAAACTTCTCCCTATCTACCATAAAATACACCTGTAAAAAAAAAAAAGAATATACAGTAAATAAAAAATTTTGGCACATTAGTGAGATTCTACAGGTGTAGAAAAATGATGGAGAAGCTCACTGCAGTAGAAATAAATTTATTAATTTCAAAGCTAAAAAAAGTGAAGTTACCTGGGTTAAAAGTGTGATTTCTTCTAGATTTTACAAAACCTAGAAAGGCAGATCTTTGTTGCCTCATCAATTAAAAAAAAACCATTCATTATATCAATAAATGTTCCTATAAGCTAGGTGAATTTCCAGCCACAGTAACGATTTATTCAATGTTTTGTTTATGAACTTCTGAGGGGCTGGAAGAATAGCAAAGTGCTGAAAACCCTTGCCTAGTAAGCGCAAGGCCATGAGTTTGATTCCCAGCACCATGGAAAGCTAGGCATGGTGGCACACACCTATATAATCCTAGCATTCTGGAGGCTGAAGCCAGAGGACTGCATTGAGTGCAAGACCAGCCTGGCTTACGTAGTTTATTTCAGGACCAGACTGGGCTACAGAGCGAGACCCTGTCTCATAAAACAAAACCACTTGAAACACTCTTCCACCCTCCTGCTAATGAAGCTCCTCCCACCCCCCTTTTTAAGACAGGGTTTTATTGTAGTCCAGGCTTGTTCTGAATTCACTGTGGAGCCCAGGCTGGCCATGATCACACAGTAATCCTCCTGCCTCAGCCTCCTAAGTACTGTGATTACAGGCATGCACCACCATGCCTGATTTGTGGTGCTGGGGAAACGAACCCAGGGCCCTGTGCTTGCTAGGCAAGTGCTCCAACCACTGTGCTATTCTTCCAGTCCCTGAAGCTCCTATTCTTACAAGCAGGCCAATTCTCAAAAGTGGAAAGGTCTTTTGAATATAAATCCAAAATAACTAACAAGAGCAGTGGTCTCCAACCTTTTTGATATAAGAGACCAGTTTAGAGAAAGACCATTCTCCCAAGGATGGGAGGTCACGGTGGGGAGATAATTATTATGCTGTAGGTGGTTGGAGGACAGCTTTGAAATGGGAGGGAGTGAAACTTGGGCTCCTCTCAGATCAGTAGTATTAGAATCTAACAGGAGTGTGTGGAGGAGGCTGAGCTTCACGAGCTGCTCACATTCTACTCTCTGCTCACCTGTACCAGCCTTTCCAAGGCATGGAGAGGTACTGATCCTTTGGATCAGGGTTTGGGGACCTCCAAACAAGGATTTGACCTTGCACCCTCCAGAAACACTTCTATCAGATAGGCGGTGTATTAGTCCTTCAGTGATTTTAAGCCAACCAGGAATTTTGCTTGTGGTAATCTATAAAATACTATGAGTACCTTGTTAAGGTGGAGCAAGATCTAATTTTTTTTTTTTTGTGAGTGTGGCAATGGGAATTGAACCCAGGGAACACTGAGCTATAGATCAACTGCATATATGCACGTATGTGTATATACGTATACATGTATGTATGCATATATAAATGTATTTAGATTATCAAAAAAAAGGGCTACGCTGTAGCACACTGTGTAGGATCCTCAGTACCACAACAATAAAATAAGGGGGATGTAGCTCACTGGCAGAGTATTTGGCTTAACATATGTGAGATCCTGTCTCAAATCCCCAGTGCTGCAAGCAAAACACAACACAACAAAGCGAAAACCCAAGTATATATGATAGAGAAGGGAAAACTCACTTTTTAATAAATAATAACAAATTAAGCAATAACGTAAAATAAAAAAAACTTTGCTTCATGTCTTTTTCAATATATAATTATAATCTTCAAAGTTCTTTTATTACCAAGAACCATGTAAGATAATTTGTCAGCCATAGAAAGTTTCTCCTGAAGCAACAGAAGTCATATATAACAAAAATGCTAAATTTAAATACATAAAAGTTTCAAATATCAGAATAAACCAGTACAATTAAGATTAAAGGCAACAAAATGAGGCACATACATAATAAAGAAATAGCTCACAAAAAAAAACAGAAAAATTAAAACAACTGAAAAAACAATCAGGATACCCACTCACTATAAAAATTCTCAAGTAATTAACAGTACATTAAAATGGCCCGATATGACGCTTGTAAGACTACGAAGAAAGGTGCAGTCTTACAATGTTGGTGATACCCCAGATTATCATACCTCTCTCTGGCTGGATTAACAATTAGACAAAAAGTAATATGTTGTAGAATTAATCATAGTCTTTGACTTGTATATTCCATTTTAAATGTATATAACTGAACAAAATGACTCAAAAGCAAAAAAGAGCCATATACACAAATATCTTTAACACCATCTTAGAAAAATTATAAGTTAATGACAGATAAACCAATTTAATGACATAAACAAGACACATTTATCAGTAATATTTATTGCTCAATTTATTACCATGCCAGATGGTTATGTGAAGTACTTTGTATTTTCTTATTTAATTTTTCAATTTTGAGGGATTATTCTTACTTTATTTATTTAGAGACAGGGTCTCGCTCTGTAGTCCAGGCTGGTCCTGAACTCACTACGTAGCCCAGGCCGGCCTCAAACTAACAGTAATCTTCTCACCTCAGTCTCCCGAGTGCTAGGATTGCAGGCGTTTGCCACCACTACTGGCTTCTAGGGTGCTAGGGAATCGAACTCATGGCCCTGTGCTTGCTGGGCAAGTGCTTTAACTGCTGAGTTATGCTCCCGGCCCTATTTTTATTCTATAAATGAAAAAATCTAGAATGCTCAGATATCAATAAATTGTTTAAGATTATACAAATACACATTTAAGCAACAGGCTTAGGGTTTGTATCAGTTTCAGACTCTAAATCCATGTTGTTAGCCACATAATACAGACTTCAATAAAAAGACAAACCTAGGAAGAAATCTCTAAAGATTAAAAAATGATTAATCATAGTATTTACGCCTAAATCAACTCTACAGTTATTAAATTTAAATAAAGGGACACACAAGGTAGCATTTTGACAAGTGTCAATTATAAAAAATAAAAAGCAGAGTGACAGCATGAATCTCACTAGTTATAAAAAGTGACAGAAATTCCATATTTTATTCATTTATGGTTCTATTCAAATGAACAGATAGCAAACCTTCTGCATATAGTCGTTCTGCGAGGAAAACTGCATCTCGATAAGCATAGTGGTTTAGTGCTTGCCATATAGCAGCCTGCAAGGAAAAAAAAAAGTAACTACACATATAAAGTTTCAAAGTAACTCCTAGCACAGCTCAGAAACTTGAATACAATATATACGCTAACATCTTGAATTTGAGTGATAAAACACCAATGCTCATACAGCAAGCTCCAAATGTGTTAGATAAGGCTCTTGATAGTATGGCTCCTAACATACCTGCACTTAATCAACTCTGCGTGGACTTCTAAGTTTCTGCTCCTTGGTACATCCTTTTCCTTCATCAAAGAACACTGGTACCCTCACCAACCTTCTCCAATAAACTGCTCACTTAGAAACATGTAGTTTAAATGCCATAGGAATCCAAAAAGCTTTCCTGGCTCATCTCTAGCTATTCTCCTCCTCTTCTTCTTCTTCTTCTTCTTCTTCTTCTTCTTCTTCTTCTTCTTCTTCCTCTTCTTCTTCTTTTTGAGATGAGGTCTCACTCTGTAGCCCAGGCCGGTCCTGAACTCATTAAGTAACAAAGGCTAGCCTTGGACTCACAGGCCTCAGCCTCCTGAGTGCTCGAATTGCAGGTGTATGCCACCATGCCCAACTTTACGTGGTGCTGGGGAATGAAACTCAGGGCCTTGAACTTGCTAGGCAAGCACTTTAACTGCTGTGTCATTCCTCCAGCTCCTATTTTTTATTTTTTTGAGACAGGGTCTCACTCTGTAGTCTAGGCTGGTCCTGAACTCATTATGTAGTACAAGCTGGCCTGAAACTCACAGCAATCCTCCTGCCTCAGCCTCCCAAGTGCTGGGATGACAAACATTCAGCACCATGCCTGGCTTATGTGGTGCTAAACAAGTGTTCTAACCTCTGTGCTACTCTTCCAGCTCTGCCATTTTTTTTTTAACATACCTATTCTGGTAAAAATCTTAATGTTACAGTCATTTGCCTGTAGGTTTGCCTATCTTACTAGACTACATGCTCTTAACAGCACTAGTTCTCAACCTCTTTTCAAGATACACACGGAAGAGACTTTCAAATAAACGTCATCCTTACAGAAAAACTTTCCCACCTATTATCTTAAATGTTACTCAATTCTCAGCCACTCAAGGAAGCACACCGGAATGCAAATGAGTAGTCACAGGATTAAATTTTAACCTATTTGGACTAAGAATTATAATATAACATAGAGGGAGCTGGAAGAAAGGCTAAGTGGTTAAAGCACTTGCCTAGTAAATGCTAAGTACACGAGTTTGAATCCCCAGCACTACATAAGCCAGGCATGGTGGTGCACACCTGCAATCGTAGCACTCAGGAGGCTGAGGCAGGAGGTCTGTTGTGAGTTCAAGGCCAGCCTGGGCTACATAGTGAGCTCACAACCAGCCTGGACTACAGAGTGAGACCCTGTCTCCAAAACAAAACAAAAACAGTAAAACCCCTGTAACATATTAAGTATATAAAGATACTGCAGGAATAGCACAGTGGTTAGACAGATTGCCTAGCAAAGGCAAGGCCCTGAGTTCGATTCCTCAGCATCACATAAGCTAAGCATGGTGGTTTATACCTGTAAATCCAGCACTCATGAGAGTGAGGCAGGCGGATTGCTGTGAATACGAGGCTGCCTAAAGTACACAGTAGTAGAGAATTATTTTGGAGTATGGAATGAGACCCTGCTCCCCCCTTCCCCCCTAAAAAATTTGAGCTTAGCCATATTGAGATCCTGTTTCCAAAAAATAGAAATAAAACTAGAGATGAGGCTGTAGCTCTGTGTGAAGGCCAGGGGCTCAATCTATATCACCGAAAAACAAAAAGAAACTCCCTCCCCACAAAAACAAAAGTATATATCCAAAGTAGCATATATACTTAGAAATGTAATTACTGGGTATTTAAATATGTTTATCTTTACTAGGTAATACTATTTTAAAAAATCATTTATATTTCAATTAACAATATGTGAATTTCCACCATTGTTCCATATCCTTGCCTATACTGTGCAATGTGAAACTCTTAAATTTTACTAATGTGATGGGAAAAAAAAGCCTCCAATCACTTATAAAAAATAGATCATTCACCAGGATGGCATATTAGACAATCTCTACCACTGAGCAAAAAACTGAGGATGGTAATAAATTAACTTTTGCAGTATCTCACAACTAACCATGACACAACAGTGTTATTTCTTATTTTTATTTATTTTACTATTTATTTATTTGTTTATTTGTGAGGCAAGGTCATGCTTGGTACTACAGGCTGGCCTTGAACTCATGGCAATCCTATCTCAGCCTCCTAGGTCTGGGATTACAATGTGCACTACCATGCCCAGTTTTTATTATTTATTTCTTTTTCTTCTTCCCTTTTTTTTTTTTTTGTTGTTGTGTGTGTGACAAGGTCTCACTCTGTAGACCAGGCTTGTCCTGAACACACTGATGTAGCCCATGATGGCCTTGGACTCCGGACAATCCTCCTGCCTCAGTCTCCCAAGTGCTGGGATTACAAGCATGCACCACCACACCAGGCTTATGTGGCACTGGAGAATCAAACTCAGGGCCCTGTACTTGCAAGGCAAGCACTTTAACCACTGTGCCCTTCCTCGAGCTTGCTTTTATTTTGTATTTTTAACATTATACCAGCTCGTAATTTGTTGACCAGTGAAACCAGTAAAAATACGGTAACTTGTTACTAGGTAACATTATGGTGAGTGATAGTGGTGCACGTCTGTAACCCCAGCCCTGTGACGCTGAGGCAGGAGGACTGCTGTGAGTTTGAGGCCTGGGTATGCTAGACATAATGAGTTCAGGACCAGCCTGGACTATCAAGCAAGACTGTGTTTCAAAAAAAGAAAATAACCCTCCCCTCCCCAGTAACATTATGACAGTATATCTAGATTACACTAAAATAAGTGACAGCGGCAGACACAGTGCTTCTCTAGCATGTGTGAGACTCTGAGTCAGACTCTTAACACTGGAAAAAGTGATTAATATGCCATGGATATATAGTGAAAGACCAATTTTGTTGAATAAGCAAATTATATAAGAGCATTATAATGTGCACAGTTAACTGTAAACCACAGTAAGACACGCAGTGTTTTTCCCTGCTCTAGTACTTTTCTTCCTTTTTTTTCCCCGCAAGTTGTTCTTGACCTAGTCAAGTCTTACTACTTCAAAGAACTCCTCGGAAGTTTACTGTTTGAAGTCAAGTCCTTAGAGCAGCAACCCTGCATCACCAGAAGCTTTCCAGGCATGTATGTACAAATTGAGGCCCCCCTCTTCAGAGATATTAAAAATTTGAATCTACAATTTTTAAAAATCCTAACGCATACTACAGTTTGCAAAGAAATGATCCAACAGGCATGACTTTTCACTTGCCCGGGCTGCATGAGTAAAGAGAACTTGTCCTGGCTCACACAAAAAACATATACTTAATACACACACACACACACACACACACACACACACACACACACACACACACACACACACACACATCAAACTTCTTTTACTTTTGTATTATTTTAACATTAAAAAAAAAAAGGACAAGTGGCCTGGAGGCTTGCCATACCTGAATTCCAAAAGATTTATTCTTTCTTTGTTTGTAGTACTGAAGATTGAATTCAAGGATCTTCATAAAGTGTGGCATTCCGAGCTCACCCATCTGTCTTTTTTTGGCCACTGTCACTAAATAATTTCATACCTCAGTCTCCCAAAGTCCTGGTGTCACAGGCTTGCGCCACTAAGACTTTTTTTTTTTTTGAGACAGGGTCTGGCTCTGTACTCCCTGCTGGTCCTGAACTCACTACCGAGTCCAGGCTGGCCTCGAACCCACGGCAATCCTCCTGCCTCGGTCTCCCAAGTTCTGGAATTACAGGCATGTGCCACTGTGCCTGGTTTAATGGTTGCTGGGGAAATGAACCTAGGGTCTTGTGCTTGCTAGGAAAGAACTTCAGCCACTTAAGTATGTGCCCAGTCCTAAAAGACTGACTTCTAAGAAATATTTTCCCCCATTTTATTGATATATATATATATATATATATATATATATATATATGCACAATACATGATATTTACATTGATCTTGAGTATTTTGTGCACATACATATTGCAGCAAAATTACAAACCCTTCTCCTCTCCATTTTTGACCCTTCTCCACCCCACTAGCTCCCATTATCCCCCCACCTATTTAGTTCTATGAAATGGCTGTGATCTGGGTTTCTCATATTAGAGAAACCATTCTATATTTGACCTTCTGCATCTAATTCACTTCACTGAGCATGCTGCTGAGCATGATGGTTTCAAGTTGCATCCATTTATCTATGCAACCTCAAATCTATCTGTCTTTATAGACAAGTAGTATTTCCACTGTGTACAACTGAAAACATGAAAAAATCTAAAAGAACTAGTTGTAGGCAAGGACTTTCTTAACAAGATATAAAAAGCAAACAGCCTTCAGAATTTACAAATGAGATTACTTCAAATTAAAAATCTTCTGCACAGCAAAGGAAGTTATCAACAGAGTAAAGAGAGCCAACAGAATGGGAAAACTATTCACCACCTATACCCAGATAGGAGGCTCATAACTAGAACATGCAAGGAACTGAAGAAAAACAAGCCCCTCAAAACTCAAAGATCCCACTGAAAAATGGACAACGGAAATGAAAAGGCAGTTCTCAGATGCAGTTTAAGTGGCCAATGAATAAATGAAAAGATGTACAACATCCTTAGCCATTAAAGAAATGCAAATCAAAACATCACTAAGATACCATCTAACCCCAAAGAGAATGGTGTATATCAAGAACTCAAACAGCAATCAGTGCTGGTGAGGCTGTGGGGGAAAAGGAACCCTCATACATTGCTGGTGGGAATGTAAACTGGTACAATCTCTTAAGAGATTTATTTTCTAATTAAGAATCTTCTTTCTAAGCTGTGCATGGTGGCACATGCCTGTAATCCCAGCACTTAGGAAGCTAAGGCAGGAGGATTACTGTGAATTCAAGGTGAGCCTAGACTACATAGTGAGTTCAGGACCAGCCTGGACTATAGATCAAGACCCTGTCTCCAAGAAAGAAAGAAAAGAAAAGAAAAGAAAAGAAAAGAAAAGAAAAGAAAAGAAAAGAAAAGAAAGAAAATTATCTCTTTTCTTAACAGAATCTCTCCAACATAGCAAAAGAATAAACATAATAAACTAAATGCTGTCCTCATGGAATTTCAACAACCTCCACCAAAGTCACTCAAGCCAAAGGGCATTAAAATCTAATTTGATTCAGCAATCACTGCCTGAAGGTTTAATATGATCTACACACCCCAATCCAGGCAAATAAAGAGCATCCCTAAGACTAATCAAGATGATCAAGTCACTTCTTAACTTCCATCACCTATAAAATAAAGGGAAAACATCACCTATCTCCAAGATAGGCATGTGAAGTCTGGCTCAGTGCCTGGTTAAATTCTAAATGCCTACAGGAAACTGATCTTGGGGCTGGAGGAATGGCACAGTGCTTAAAGCACCTGCTTTGCAAGTGCAAGGTCCTGTGTTTGATTTCCCAGCACCATATAAAGTCAGGTGTGGTGACGTATGCCTGTAATCCCAGCACTTGGGTGGCTGATACAGGAGGATTGCTTTGAGCCCAAGGCCTGCCAGGGCTCCATAGTGAATTCAGGACCAGCCTGGGCTACGGAGCAGACCCTGTCTCAAAAAACAACAATAATAACAACAAACAAAAAACCAAACCAAAACAAAAAAATCTTCTCTTCTAGACAAGGTATGACCTAGCATTGTAGACCCACATGTAAATATCTCTCACGGGGCAACCCACTTTCCAGTCCCCCTTCTGACTAGCATAAGCTTTTACCCTCCTTCTTTCCCCTTCTATACTTTTCCCAATAGTGTTCTTTTACAACCTGCAAAAAAGAAAAAGGCCCTTTCTTAAAATTATGCAACTGCAGTGATAATGAAAGGAAAAACCTAATAAACATTTACATTTTTTTTAGTGCAGGTTTTACTTGCCTGAGCTACTTTAATAGTGTTTTAACTGACCTCTGAATTACTTTTCATCCTATGATCCATTCTCTCCCTATGAGCTGTTCACCAATTACATCTAATCATGTTACCCTTTATTTAAGATCCGCCAGGGGGCTGGAGAAATGGCACAGTAGTTTAAAGCGGTTAAAGCACTTGCCTAGGAAGTGCAGGCTCTGGGCTGGATTCCCTAGGACCACAGCAAAATCTGCTTGCCCTTATAACACCCAAAACTACCAAAGCAGGCAGTGTGGTATGGCTCATGCTTACCCCTCCTGTTCATCTTCATCATATTCTGTCATGCTCTGTGCTAGCATGACACCCTTCTTTCGGCTGTTCAAATCTGTCATGCTACCCGCCAGTTACAGGTCCTCTGTATGTGCAGTTCACCTGGCACCTTTCTTCCTTTCCCAAACCATGCACATTCTGGCCATCTTTTAGTCTGCAGAGGGTTTTTGGAACCCCCAGATCACACCTCAACAGTACCTTTAAATTCTCATTTCTGTAATTTTACATTAATATAAGAGAACATGTCTTCCTCACTAAATTATAAACCCAAAATGATGGGGACTACATCTGTCTTTTATCACTATCTTACTCTAAGATCTATTTTATACTCTCTTTTTTTTCTGGTTCTTGAGACTGAGCCTTGAACCCAGGAACACTCTAACTGAGCTACATTCTCAGCTCTCCCCACCCTTGCCCCCACTACATACCTGGCCCTGGCTTTCTATTTTTATTTTTAAATTAATTTATTTACTTAGTGGTCCGGAGGTTTGAGCCCAGAACTTTCACACTGAAATACATTCCCACTCCATTTGTATTTTTTATTTTGAGAGAGGGTCTTGCCCTAAGTTGCCTAGGATGGGTTAGAACTTCTGATCCTCCTATCTCAGCTTTCCAGCAACTGGGCCTAGCTCCAGACATTCATTTTAAGAAAGGATCTCTCACGACTGGGGGTATAACTAAAGCAATGTCTGGTTAAATTCCCCAGCACAGGGAACAGAGGAATGGCACAGGGGTTAAAGGGCTTGCCCAGCAAGTGCAACTCGAGTTGATTCCCCAGTATCACATCATAAACTCGGCATGGTGGCACATGCCTATAATCCCAGCACTCAGGAGGCTGAGGCAGGAGGACTGCTGGGAGTTCAAGACTAGCCTTACCCTGTCTCAAACCAACCAACCAACCAACCAACCAACCTGACAGGGTCTTTCTAAATTGCTCAAACTGGCCACAAACTTGCAATCTTCCTGCCTCAGCCTACAATAGGGCTGCGATTATGGTGTGCACCATCATACCTGGCTCTTTTTAACTTTCATATGGGATCTCACTAAACTGCTCAAATTGGCTTTGAACTTGTGATCTTACTGCTCAGCCTCCTCCTAGGTAGGTGGGATTACAGGCATGTACCACCATACCTAACTTGTATTATGTGTTTTTAAAATAGGTCATTAGTAAATATATGATGAATGAATACCAATAATCTTTAACTTCTCTCAGTCTTCCCATTGTTGGTATATGTGAGTCTTAAATTTAACTTTTTTTTTTTTTTTTAAGACAGGGTCTTACTCTGTAGTCAAGGCTGGTTCTGAAATTACAAGGTTGCCCAGGCTGGCCTTCAGCTCAAGGCAATCCTCCTGCCTCAGCCTTCTGAGTACTGGGATTACAGGCACGCGCCACCATGCCCAGTTTATGTGGTGTTGGGGAAGCAACTGGGGGCCCTGAGCTTGCTAGGCAAGTGCTCTAAAGCTCTCACCACTGTGCTGTATTCCTCCAGCCCCTATGTTCCTGGATGTCCAATAATTAAGGATCTCTGCGGAGTCTATTGAATGGAACTCAGTAGCAAATAGGAAATATTTTGTATAAATAATTGCCATCTAATTACTCCATTATGAAATTCCAGGATTCCTAAGAACTTACTTTGTTTTTGTTGATGGTGGTGGTTTTTTTGAGACGGGGTCTAGCCATGTAGCTCGAGTTGTTCTTGAAATTGTTAAATAACCCAGGCTGGCCTGGGCTTTGTGATCCTCTTGCCTCAGCCTCCCAAGCACTGGGATTACAGGGGTGGACCACCATGCCTGGCAGAACACACTTCCTTCATTTTGTTGGAAGTGAAAGAAAACGGTGAGTACAGGACAATACAGGAGTTTGACACTGGTGACCTGAACTCAAATCTGTGTCTCATCATTTTTAGCAGTATGACTTTGGGGAAATAAATTTGTTTTTGTTTCTAGTTCCTCATCTCAAAAAACGGGGATGCTATTTCTTGGAGCTGTTGTGTGGATTGTAAGAAGTAATACATTTAACAGTGCTCTTAATATACTGACTGGCATAGATTTGGCACTTAAAATCTTTTCTTTTCCAGAGCCGGGGGCATTGCACATTAAAGTGTTCACCTTACAAGTGCACAGTCCTGGGTTCAATTCCCCAGTACCATATAAACTGGGCATGGTGTCACATGTTTATAATCCCAGCTCTCAGAAGTCTGAGGCAGGAGGATTACTGTGAGTTCAAGGCCAGCCTGAGCTTGACAGTGAATTCAGGACCAGCTGAGTACCCTGTCTCAAAAAACTTTTCTTTTTAAATCTCTAAGTATAAACACACTCAATAAATATGTATAGTTTCAAGCACATAAATTTCCCTAGCATACCAGCTATCATTGCTTATTCTGTAACACAGGAACCACTAAAGACCTAAGAGAATATTCAACTATCTTAATATTACTATGGATCATCAGGAAAAATTAATATATACATACCAAGGCCATTAAGTCCTGGAACTTTGAATTTTTTGTCTTTTTAAAAAAGTATAAGAGAAAAATAAATATCAAATTCCAACAATCTTTCTGATTTAAAATCAAGCACTGTTCAGAACATCATTATTTTATTATTAACTCCTTATAGCATCAAAAATAGTAAAGTTGGCCAGCTCAAAGTTTTATAAACCTTAGACACTAAACTTTCTACTCAGAGAATCCCACATACAGTTTTCATTCTCACTCTGCTCCACCACCTCTAAATTCTTGAGTGCCTTTGTGGGGAGATGAAGTAGGGAATGGATAATCCTCCAAGGCATTACAAATTAGTAGCTAATGATGCACAGAGCTAAAAATCAATTCCCTGGTTATTCATCGACCTCTAACTCATGGTGCAGACTTCCTCCCCTCCCCAAAGAATAGAATTTCAACTGTGCATGGTCCCACATGCTTGTAATCACAGCTCCTCAGGAGGCTGAGGCAAATGAACAAGTTCAAATGCATCCTGAGCAATTTAGGAGACCCTGCCTCAAAATTAAAGTTTAAAAAAGGATGGCAGTGTATCATTTGCCTAGCACGTAAAAGGTCCTGGGTTTGAACTCCACTACTGGAAAAAAAAAAAATCTACCTAGCCATCTATCTGTATATACTCAGTGCATCATCTCTAGGGTTCTACAAACTACAGAGAGATGAACTAAAGGTCTTCTAAAAAAAGTTGTGAAGGCAACAGAGCAACATTCTTTCCCTCCACCACAATGAAATGTTTTAAGAGATATCTCACCAATTAATAGCTTAGTCACTGTGTGCATTAATTTAAAAGGTAATCAGCAAAAAGCTGCAAAATAATAAATATTTACATATTTTTTAACTTTTAAAAATTTTATTTATTTGGTATTAGGGATAATGTGCAGGGCCTTCACAGTGAACTACATCCCCAGCCCACTTTTACTTCTGATTTGAGACAGCCTCACTACTTGCCCAGGGTGGGCTCCAAGTTGCAATCTTTCTGCCTTAGCTTTTCCAGAGTGCTGGGATTAAAGGCTTGTACCACCAGGCCCAGCTTTCACTACTTTTTAAAAATGTAAAATATAAGAATTCGTAAGAAAAAACAACCAACCAAAAATTCCCAAACCACCACTATGTAATTTTCACATTATATATTATATAATTAGATTATTCTGATTTCTAGAACTCTTAATGTCATTTAGGTTTATATCATTGATTTTTAATCTGGGAAATTTCGACCTAATCCCTCAATCTCTACTTAGCGATGTCACAAATGAAGGGGCGTCTAGTGGGTAAGGCCGGGGATACTTCAACACACCACAATGCACATTCTCCCCCCCTACCGATCCCCACAAAGTATATGCTTGCCCAAAATGTCAACAGTGCCATAATTAAGAAACCCTGACTATAATATTAATTACCCAGCAGCTAACTGGGTTATTCCACTAGTTTCCCTAACTCTTGTCTAGCTCTTCCTTGCCAAAAGCATCAAAGTACTGTTCCCAAAGCAGTGCCTTTGTTACATAATTCTTCTGTTCATATAATGGCTCATTACAGATTCCTTAAATCTATATTCTTTTTTCCCCCATTTTATTGATATGTATATGTGCAAAATTTAAGGTTTACAATTGAGTTGAGCATTTTGTGCACACATGTATCTTGTCAAGGTGACAAGGGCTTTCCCACTCTCTTTCTGTCCCTCCCCCTTAAATCTGTATTTCTGAGCATGGATGTTAAGTCCCTATATCCCGGATAATAAAACCTTCCTATTCCTGTCTCAATTCCAATTCTAGCTAGTCTGTAATATTTTAGTGCTCTCCACTGTCTGAACAACATTTTCATCTTTAGACTTTCACTCATGACATTCCATGCCAAAAATATCCTTACTCTTTATCAGTTTAAACATGTCCATCCTCTTAGGCTTAAAGTTCTTCAAAATGCTTTTCCGACGTTGCTGACCTATAAGGTTGCTGTTGTTGTCTTTCTTTTCTTTCTTTCCTGAATCCTTTATTGTGATCTGTGCAATTAGATTTTTTTTTTTTTTTTTTTTGAGACAGAGTTTTGCTCTGTGGTCCAGGCTGGTCCTGAATTCACCTCAGAGCCCAGGCTGGCCTTGGACTCATGGCAATCCTCCTGTCTCAGCCTCCCGAGTGCTGGGATTACAGGCGTGTGCCACCACGCCCAGTTTATGTGGTGCTGGGGAATTGAACTTGGGTACTTAGAGCTTGGCTTAGCACTTGCTCAAGCGCTTTAACCGCTGAGCCATTCCTCCAGCCCCTGCGCAATTAGATTTATATGGACTTGTAATATTATCAAATTTTTCCTGTTGAGCATTATCTTCTCAGCAAGACTAGACCCTCAGAAGACTGGCAGGTATTTCTCTATATTCCTATTTAACAGTCTCACAAATATCTTCAACTTAATTTGTTCAAAATAATTCTTAACTATCCTCCTTCAAATTTGGCCCCATTCTCAAAGGATTCTCCATTCCTTAAATGGTACCATCAAAATGAAATCCAGGTAAGTCTTTTTTTGTTTAATTTTTTGAAACAGGGACTCACAATGCAGTCCAGGCTGGCTCTGAACTCATAGTCTTCCTGTCTCAGCTTGCCACCAAGTGCTGGGATTATAGGTGTGCACCACCACATGCAACCAGGTAGTCATTTCTCATACCCTACCCCAACTGCAAGTCAATTTCCATATATATCTGGTTCTACCTTTAAAATATTTCTTAAATTTCTAACCCTACAACACAATTTGAATTTTATTCCTACCTATTCCACTGCTACTATGGATAATCTACATCTCTGAGGCAACCACTTTTACCCTTGTCTCCTCCACTACAGTTCATAGAGTAGCCATGGAGCTGGAGAAAGGGCTCAACGGCTAAAGCACTTGCCCAGCAAGCGCTAGGTCAAGCACTAAGTACCTGAGTTTGATTTCCCAGCACCATATAAGTCAGGTGTGGAGGTACATGCCTATAATCGCAGCATTCAAGAGCCTGAGGCAGGAGGACTGCTGTGAGTTCAAGGCCAGCTTGGGCTCCATGGTGAGTTCAGGACCAACCTGGATTGCAGAGCAAGACCCTGTCTCAAAAATAAATAAATAAGTGTACACACACACACACACACACACACACACACACACACTAGCCAAAACATGTTAACTTGCAGTCAGTGTTACATACTATCCCTAGACATCTTACTCCAAGCCAAAAGCACTTCTTCATTATCTAATGAGCTCTAAAACATACTGAGTATATAGTACTTAATTAATATATTGCTTATTAAAGTTATTTTCAAGTATTTTAACAACTTCACCAAATACTCCCAGAAAGTTATACTCTGAAAAATAATTAGTATGCACAGACATAAATCTCCATAAAATGTCTGCCTCTTTGAAAAAAATACTTATCAGGTGACTTTTATGAACATCCAAATTAGTGCTGACTCAAGTCATTTGGACCAGTGTGTCTTTTCCATTTACTATCAAAAATAAAAAACTAGCTGGGCATGGTGTCACATATCTGTGATCTGAGCACCCTGTGATGCTGAAGCAGGATTCCACGTCTGAGCTCAACTTGGATAACTACATCTAGATCCTGTCTCAAAAAATAAAGAGTTGGGGACAGAGCTCAGCCTGAAGGCCCCGGATGCAGCCTCTAGTATTATTAAAGAAAGAACCTTTGCCTTAAAATATGAGAGACATTTTGTAAAGTAATACTTTTCTGTGAGGTAGTTTGGGGAGGGGTTTATATTTAAGTATATAGGGCATTTTAGACTGGTTATTTCATGTTAATACTTTAAAGAAAAAAGGGACGAAACAAAAACAGCTGCCCATCTTTTTCTGTCAACTTTTTCCAATGCCTAGTAATACTATGAATCTTCAGGCAGTCCAAGAAAGGAAGTAAATTTTCCAACTTACTGTCCTTCCTTTTTAAACAAGGAATTAATCATTTTAAAGACTATCTTTCTTACTTGTACTATTTTATTCTCTTCCTAGCTCTTTCTCATTTTCAGCATTCGCCCTGACCAATGCATCTTTGTAACTGTAGCCAAAGTTATTCATTCTGCTGCTACTCTAGATCCCATCACAACTGGCTTCTTTTAATATTCTTTAAATTACAACCACAATTCGCACCTAGTCATAGTCTAAAACTTTTCACAATCCCAAAATCTACTGGACAAGACTATTATGAGGAAAAAGGGACAGATTAAGCCTTAAAAATATCTAAACAAAGGCTGAAGAAATAGCTCAGCAGTTAAATCCTTGCCTCACAAGCTCAAGGCCTTGAATTCAATTCCCCAGCACCATATAAACTGGGCATTCTGGCTCACACCTGTAATCCTAGCACTCAGGAGGCTTAGGCAGGAGAATTGCTGTGTGGCAGAGGCCAGCCTGGGCTACACAGCGTGTTCAGGACCAGCCTGGACTGCACAGTGAAATCCTGTCTCCAAAAAAAAAAAAAAAAAAAAAAATCATTTCACAGAACCAAATGGAGAGAGGGACAGTGGGAATTAGTAGGAAGGATGGAGGGTGTGGGAGGGTCAAAAAGGGATAGAGAAAGGGTTTGTAATTTTGACATGATATATATATGCACAAAATACTCAAGTTCAATATAAACATTATGTATCACACATATACATATCAATACAGTGGGGAAAAAGAGGAAAAAAAATCTAAGCATGCTTTAAGGTTAAAGATACTTTAAGTAAATATAGGAAACTTACTAACTGAAACAGCTTATGTATTTCTACTCTTTTTCATGCTTTGATATCGGTTAAAACTACAATTAAATGCTGGCTAAATGCTGTCACTGCTACTAGGCCTACCGCTTCAGGAGACTTTTGGGGTCAGAAACCTAAAAGAACAATTAAGACAAAATTACAAGAACATGGAACAGAAATTAACGTTGAGTAGTATGTTTATCCATTATCATCAATGTTAGGCCTCAAAAAAAAAAGAAAACCAAGCAAAAAAACCCCGCTCTTTTTGCAAAAGAGATGGTATCAGTAAGAGAAATGTGTATATAAAGAAACACCTTTGGAAGCCTTGATGCAACTTACAACAGGTAAATTATTTAAGAGACAATCCTGCATTAAATTAATTCAAACAGAAATAGCTGTTACATGTTAAAGATGGAGATGAAGCCATACTAGGAGAAATGAGTATTTCACGTTGTGAAGAAAATTTAAGGAAATACAGAAGTAGTGATGTATTAACCTATATTGACTATTTGCTATCTCAGCTATACGAAGGACAACTCGTAAGGAATTTCTAAAATTGGCTGCTTTATAAATGAAAAGTCCATGACTCAATGACGGCAGAGGACGGAGGCCAATTCTTCTCATCAAGTCAGACACCGTGTTGGGGGTGAAGGTCTCGGATGTGGTCCCACCGCGGGACAAAAGATTTAGCGTCTTCAGATGGGGGGCGGGGGGAAATGACTTGGCACTTCATCACGAACTTAAGACCCAACAGTTTCTTCCCTGACAACAGGGCCCTGTGTGTCACAGCGCGCGCGTAGGTGAGCAGGGACCGCGAGATTGACAGAAACACTATTGTCTTTTATTTCCTTATACGTGCACGATAAAATGGTCCTGATCTCCAAAATCTCGATGCGCCCTCCCTGTCCCGTCCCCGGGGCGGGCGCCCGCCCTCGGCACCGGCCTCGGCCCTGGCCTGACGGATCCGCGGCGCCAGGCAGGTAACACGGGCTTCGAAGTGCTTTCCCAAATCCAAACGAGTATCTGGGATCCTGACGCTACCTGCCCTCCGCCTTTGCCGAGCCAACTAAAGCGTAACCACCCTCCGCACAAACTCGGTTCGGGTTCCGAGGGTCGTAGCCCCTCCGCGGTCACCTTTCAGGGAGCGGGGCGCCGCGGGGACGGTTTCCGGGCCTCCCCTCCCGCCCCCCGCCAGGCCCCGGGACGAACAGGAGGCGGTGGCCCCACTCGGGCGCCGGCCGAGGGCGACGCGTTCCCGCCAAGCCCCGATCGCGCCGAAGGCAGGAGCAACGCCGGGCCCCGGCTGGCGCGGTGTGGACTGCGGGGAAGGCCTCCGCGCTGTCGGGGGACGGGCCAGAGCCGCAGCGGGGAAGGCGGGAGAAGGAGCCAGGCCTAGGCCTCACCAGGCCGCGAAGTGGCCATACTTTGCTTCCCGACCGAGGCGGCGAGCCAAGCCTCAGTGAAGGAGGTTCTCGTTACCTGGACGGGTTCCTGCAGCACCGTCATCCTTCAGGCTCAGGCCCACTTTCTGCAGTGCCTCAGGCCGCCCCCCCCGTAGCGGCTCCGGCCCCGCCAGTCCCGGCTCATTTAAACTCACCAGCGACCGTTACCGGGGGTGGGGGAGGCCGAGCGATTGCCGAGCGCCTCCGAGCGGGACACGGAAACACCCGAAGTATAGAGAGTCAACTGGGAGCCCAAACGGAAAAGCCCGAAAGGGGCCGGAAATGCCCGAGGAGAATCGATGGAGGAGAGGGCCGTTGCCGGAAATTGTCGAGAGATACCGGAAAGTACCGAGTGTGGTCCACCGCGTAGGTTCTTCTTCTTCTTAGCCACGCCTTCACTCACGCGCGCCACGCCCAATTGGCTTCACTTAACTGGGCCACGCCCAATGAGCAGCCAAACGAATGGGCGTGGCGTGAAGGGGCGTGCCGGGATCATTACGTGGCGGAGCTGCCGTCTGGTTTTGCTGCTCCACCGTTTTAGATTAATTAATGTAAAGTTGATTAAGCAAAGAGTGCAACAGCAGAGTTTGGGGCTAACTTTAATTAACCAAGAAGCATTTGTCTTTTGAATTTAAAGTATTTATCCATTCCAGAAGAATCTACTCACTGCTCCGTGGAAAATCGGGGGAAATTTGAGAGGATTGCCATTCCTCAAACACACAGGATGTCGTCGAGTTACGGTTTATTTAAAGGAAAAATAATACAGGAAAGAATGCTACATTATGGTAACCCATCATAAATGATGTAAAAATTCAGAGGAAGGGGAAATTAATTGGGATTAAGATGAGGAAAAATGATAGGAACTGTAATTTTTGTTTTTGCAAAATAGTGTCCCCCTCTGCAGTCCAGGCTAGCCTGGAACTCACAGTAGTCCTCCTGCTTCAGCTTCCCAAGTTCCGGGATTACAGGTGTGCTCCAACCGTGCCTGGTTTAAACTATAAATTTGAAGAATGGGTAGAATTAGAAGATAGTTTATGTGAAGGCAGGAGATGATCAATCTGGTTAAAATTTAAGGCCTTCAGTGGAAATAAATTCTTAGGTGACCTGGTGATAGAAAATCTCAAAAGGCATTAAGAAAGTTATTTTTTAAAAGAGATTTCTCCCTTTCTCATTCATTGCTGGAGATTGAATGCAGAGCCTCTTCTCTGAGGTGCCTCCCAAGCCCTTTGCAAATTTTTTATTCATTTTGAGACAGGGTCTCCCTAAGTGTTTAGGTTGCCCCAGCCGATCTTGGATTTACCATCGCCCTGTGTGAGCCTCCTGACTGACTGCTGGGATTACAACGCCAGTGCCATCATGCCCTGCTAGAAACTTTTATCCTTGATAGGAAAGGCTATCTGGTATGTTGCAAAGAATGCACTGTTGGTTAGCTAGTGGTCGGGTTTCAAAATTTTATCTCCAACACTGTCAGATTTCAACCTGAGCTTCTCTTTGTTTATTCTGAAAATTTTAAGAGAATTAGCTGCATGGGCAGATGTGTCTAGTGCATGACAGGTTCTCTCAAATTTTCTGTCTGCTTCTTGTCCCATAAAAGTGAACAAAGAAACTATTACTATTGTGATTTGCAGCAGATAAGGAAAACAAGTTTTAAATATTAATTTTTAAATTCAGGAATTCTCTATGTTCTATGTGAGATTCATGATATATTCCATTGTCTCTGTGGTTCCTTCACTGAATAACAACAGATGAAGTGGTATCAGAGTAGATCAGTCCCTTCTGTGACATTGGAGGAACGTCTTGTGTTTTGTTTTCAATACCAGTTAACTGGTTTACATCCTTCCCCGCCAGGTATCTCTAGTGGTTGCTTATGGACTGTCATCCAATGGAAGGCAAGTGCCAAGGTGGTTTTTGGTTGCCCTGTGCCCTGTTCTTTTAGCAGTATTATGTTAGATGATTTGGTATGGGAATAGACTTCTGTGCTGACCTATATAGAAGCTATTAGCTATTTAGAGTTTAACTAGCTAACATGAAATTAAACTGAAGGTCCTCAGATGTTATAATGAAATCCCAAAGACTCAACAGACTAGGTCAGTGCAGCAAGTGACACAACACAGACACACATGTGGTGCTGAGATCGAATCCAGAGGCTTGCTCATGCTAGGTGAGGCCTGTACTACTGAACTGCTTTCTTACTCCCTAATGACTACCATATTAACAGTCACACAGACACAGAATATTGCCACCTTGACTTGATTAGTCCCAGAAGATGTCTCACTCTTGTGTCTTTGCACTAGCTGCTGGATGGACCCCTCAGTTCTCTGTGTAACCTCTCATCAGTCCTTGGACCGGTCCCAGCTCCTTGACTTGCTGGCTGGATCCAATAGGGTAAAAAATGGAAGCCATAAGGCCCCTCCGGCCTCTCTCTGAAAGTCAGATGCAGTACTTGTTCAAAATAAGACACAGGACTAGCCAGGGTTCACCAGGGAGAGAAATAAGACTTTACTTCTTCTCCCATTCAAATGCCAGCCAGGCCCGACCCTGGTTAGGACTCCACCTCTTCGTGGGAGAAGGAGCAAAGTGACACCACAAAAGGCACGAGCTCTGTGTGTGTGTGTGTGTGTGTGTGTGTGTGTGTGTGTGGTTGTTGGGCCTCTTTGGAAACCATCTACCATGCCAAATATAAGAGAAGCTGGTGGTGGGGATGCAAAGAGATGGATAAGGGATGTTGCCCTTAAATTTTGGCCCTCTTGGGGATGGAGGAATGGCTCAGTGGTTAAAGCTTTTGCCTAGCAAGCACTAAGAGAAGCACTAAATACCTGAGTTTGATTCCCACATAAACTTGGCGTGGTGGCTCATGCCCGTAATCCCAGACCTGCGGAGGCTGAGCCAGGAGGATTGCTGTGTTATTCACGTGTTTTAACAAAAGATCAGTGTATCAAAGCAGAAGCGTATCTTTGGATGGCATATTTGATTCTCTACACTCCCAAAACCTAGTCACAAAGTTTTATCAACTTTACCGTCTAGATATATTTTCTTGTTTCTTCCTGATTCTAGCCTCTCTGGTCTCCAAAAAGCCTGATGATGGTGTGAGAGGTCCTTCTTTTCACACCCTCTCTCCCACTCTCAACTCAGGTTTTACTGCCCCTCTCAGGGGACAGGCCCAGGGCTCTCCCTCCTCTAC
Organism: Ctenodactylus gundi; assembly: GCA_004027205.1. Lineage (NCBI taxonomy): Eukaryota > Metazoa > Chordata > Mammalia > Rodentia > Ctenodactylidae > Ctenodactylus > Ctenodactylus gundi. The sequence goes on along the minus strand of PVKB01000089.1, from coordinate 368,152 downwards.
ACGGCCTTCCTGCACAGCCTCTTTCCCTTGCCGTGGGGAACCTCACCCTCATGCTTTGTATGTGCTGTCCTTCCTCCCCTGGGTCCTCCTGAATACCAGTCTACCTGGATTAGCTGACACACTGGGGAAGATCTGACTGTCTCTGCCTCGTGGGCCAGATGGGCCATTGCTCTGTTGCTCCTTTTTGTGATCTCTTGTTTAATTGCCCACTTCTCAAGCACTTTAACCACTGTGCCACTCCTTCAGCCCTGGGTCCTTAATGTCTTAAGTGTGAATATACCGCATAAAAAGAATGGTCTGCGTCCTGGGGGAGGGCATGGTGTCAGAATACCTCATGCTGCTCAGAACAGCACACAATTTAAAACTTATGAATTATTTGTTTCTGGAATTTTTTATTTAGTATTTTCAGACCACAGTGAAGTGTGGTAACTGAGCCCTGGGAAACTGAAACAGCGTGAGAAGAGGAAGCTACATTAAACTCATTCTGTTTCTATTATTATTTTTGTTTGTTGATTGATGCTATGGACTGGATATGTCCCCCAAAATTCATCTGTTGAGGCCCTACCCCCCCCCCCCCCAGTGTGGCTGTATTTAGATGTGGAGTCTTCAGGAAATGATTAATATTAAATGAGGGGCTGGAGGAGTAGCTGAGCAGTTAAAGTACTTGCCTGGAAAACTTAAGGCCCTGAGTTTGATCCCCAGCACCACATAAATTGGGAGTAGTGGCGCATGCCTGTAATCCCAGCACTCAGGAGGCTGAGGCAGGAGGATTACTATGGGTTTGAGGTCCACCAGGGCTACTTATTGAGTTCAGGATCAGTCTGGGTTACAAAGTGAGACCTTGTCTCAAAAAAAAAAAAAAAAAAAAGGTTAAATGAGGTCAAGTAGGTGAGGCTTTGATCTCACAGTATTTTTGTCCTTGTAAGGAGAGGCACCAAAAGCTATGATCTCTTTTTCTGTACACATGTACCAAGGAGAGGTTATGTGAGGACAGAATGAGAAACTGCCTTCAAAAATTCCAGGCAGAGGGGCTGAGAAATAGCTCAGCAGGTAAAGCGCTTGCTTAGCAAATGCTAAGTAACCGAGTTTGATTCCCCAGCACCACATAAACTGGGTGTGGTGGTGTGGTGGTGAGTGCCTATAATCCTAGCACTGTGGGGGCTGAGGCAGGAGGATCACTGACTTTGAGTTTGAGGCCAATCTGGGCTACACAGTCAGACCAGCCCAGACCACAGAGCAAGACCCAGTCTCAACAAACCAAACAACAACAAAAGAAACAGTTTGGTGGGGGCTGGAGAAATGGAGAAATAGCTAAGTAGTTAAATGCTTGCCTTGCAAGCTCAAGGCCCTGAGTTTGATACCCCCACCCCTGAATGCCAGCACTTGGGAGGCTGAAGCAGGAGAATTGCTGTGAGCTGGAGAACAGCCTGGGGTGCATAGTGAGTTCAAGACCAGCCTAAACTACAGAATGAGACCCTGTCTCAGAAAAAAAAAATAAATAAAAACCTAGTCAAAATGTATATGAACTCACTGGTTGCTATTTCTGTGTTTGTATTCTCTTGGTGAAGGCAGGACAGCTGGCTTTGGCTTCACAAAAGAAAATGAAACTAAACTTGAGACTTCTAGGTATGAGCAGAGGACCACAAGAAAACAACAAAATGAAAGTCAGAACAGAATGAAGAAAGGCAGGGGAACGGAAAAAGCCGGTGTGTGTGTCTGCAAAAAGATGCTGCAGTTACTTTATTTGTGGTGGTTGTGTGAGTTATTTGTGAGAAGACTAGGCAGTATAAAAACTTAGGACTGGGGGCACAGCTCAGTGGTGAAAGTGCTTGCCTAGTGGGCACCAGGCCTTCAGTTCAGTCCCTCACTGGGAGTGGTAGTATGTTCCTGTAATCTCAGCACTTGTGAGCCTGAGGCAGGATTGTTACGAGTTGAGGCTGTGCTACTTAGTGAGTTCAAGACCAACCTAGACTACAGAGGGAGACCCAGTCTCAAAAAAAAAAAAAAAAAAAAAGCTCAGTGAAAGCTTTAAAAGATAAGATCAATATAATGACGAAAATGCTGACTAATCAGCAAGTGCACCTTGAGTGAGCTGAGATCTGAGGTTTTTCTCCAGCCCCTGAGGTTTTTTTGTGTGTCACACTAGGGCTTTGGCACCGAGCTACATTGACAGCCTATTATTTTATTTTTAATTTTTAAAAATTTTATTAATTTTTTTGTGACAGAGTCTTACTCTACAGTCCAGGCTGCCTCTGAACTCACTATGGAGCTCAGGATGGCCTCAGACTCTCAGCAATCCTGCCTCAGCCTCCCAAGTGCTGGGATTATGGGCATGTGACACTGTGCTTTGTGTGGTGCTGGGAATTGAACTCAGGGCCTTAGAGCTTGCAAGGCAAGCACTTTAACTGCTAAGCTATTCCTCCAGCCCTGCTTTATTTTTGACATAGGGTCTCATTAAGTCACTCACTAAATTGCCCAAACTGGGCTTGAATTTGCAATCCTCCTGACTCAACCTACCAGGGTGCTGGGTTTACAGGCCTGGGCAAGGAGGCCTAGTTGAGACCTGAGGTTTGCTTATGACCTAAGGCTATGAGGGCTAGCACAAGTTCAAAGGCATGGGGCAAGAAAGAAATCATAATGGCAGAAGAGAGTCAGAAAGCTAATGAGCTTGCCTGAAAAGCTTGCTCCAATTAGTGATGTCAGGGACAGTAAGAAGCTTTGAAGTTAGATTGGATAAGATAAACCCAGGGCAAGGCTGGTGGTGACTGAGCTGGAGAGTGACCTCATGAGAGGGGAACCTGAGGAAGATGGTGCTAGCAGCTGAGGATCATGTGAACTGAACGGGAGGGGCAGAAGCCCAGGGCTGGGCGTGCTGCAGAGGCTGCTGGGAGGCCTGGGGAGTTTTAATTTTCCATTGGTCCATGATTCTAGATAGTTGAATAGTTGAACCAGAAATAAGATGGAAAATTGAAACAGTTGGGAGTTACTATTTTAAAGTGTGTGTGTACATGTGTTGTACTAGGGCTCATGCTTAGGGCCTTCACACTGAGTGAGATCTCCAGCCTGCCCTCTCCTCTCTTTTCCTTCTACCTTAAGACAAGATCTCGCTCTAGAGCCCAGACGATCCTGGACTCAATATGTAGCCCAGGCTGCCCTCAAAGTCACAGCAATCCTCCTCCATCAGTCTCCTGGTGCTGAGATTACAGGCAAGTGCCACCATGCCTGGCCAATTTTTATGTGATACTTGGGAATCAAACCCAGGGCCTTGAATATGGTAGGTAAGTGCTTTAACCACTGAGTACACCCCCAGCCCCTCTAGTCCATTTTTTACTTTTGATTTTAAGATTCGGTCTCCCTAAGTTTCCTAGGCTGGGTTTAAATTTATGATCCTCTTGCCTCAGCCTCCCAAAGACCTGGAATTGTTATAAGCTTGTGCCACTAGGCGAGGTTGAGAAGTAATCTCATCTAACTCCTTCTCTGGAAAGCATTTTTATTTATTAATTTTGAGACAGAGTTTTGCTCTGTAGCCCAATCTGGTCCTGAACTCACTATGGAGTCCAGGCTGGTCTTGGACTCACAGCAATACTCCTGCCTCAGCCTACTGAATCTTGGGATTACAGGCGTGTGCCATCACACTTGGCTTATGCGGTGCTGGGGAATTGGCCGTGGGTACTTAGTGCTTGCCTAACTGCTTGCTAGACAAGTGCTTTAACCACTGAGCCTTTCCTCCAGCTCTGGTGGAAGGCATTTAGTCTAACTAGAAGAAAGAGTGCTGTGTACAGTCTTAGAAACAAAATGGTAAATTAAAGGATGGTGTTGGCTCTTTTTTTCCAAAAGGCATATATATATATATATATATATATATATATATATATATATATATATATACACACACACACACACACATATATACATGCTAGATTAAAAAAATACGTATGTCTGTATCGTAAAATACGTATGCCTGGAGAGGATGCCCACTAAACAGTAGTTTCTTTTCTAGCTAGGTTGTAGAAGGACTTTTATTTTCCCAGATAAATTGCAGAGCAACAGGTTAAATACAGACTTGATTATATTCTTGTTTTTAGTGTATACCATAATTGCCTTGAGTAGACTTTTTTTGAGATAAGGTCTTACTCTGTAGTCCAGGTTGATCCTGAATTCAATATGTATCCCAGGTAGCCCATGGCATGGAACACATGGTAATTCTCCTGCCTCAACCTCCCAAGTGTTGGGATTACAGGTATGTGCCATCCCGCCCAGATTATGTGAAGTTGAGGAATGGGGAATTGAATCAAGGCCTTTCACTTGCTAGGTAAGCACTCTGAGACTGAGCTAATCCTCCAGCCCCAGACTTTTTTGTTACTCTTAATATTTATTTATTTATTGAGACAGGGTCTCACTATAGCTCAGGCTAGTCCTGAACCCCCTTTGCAACACAGGCTGGCCTTGGACTCACAGAAATCCTCCTGCCTCAGCCTCCTAAGTGCTGGGATTACAGGCTTGTGCCACCATGTTCAGCTTTATGTGGTATGGGGAACCAAACTCAGGGGCTTGTGCTTGCAAGGCAAGCTCCTTAACTGCTGTGCTATTCCTCCAGTCCAATAATTTTTGTGAAAACAATAGTGACACCACTACAAAATATATGATTTAGGAGACACAAGATGAGTTTGGTTTAAAGTACATAGTCATTCCTTTGTATCTGAAGGATTGGTTCCAGGACTTCCGGTGAATACCCAAATTCAACTGTGAATGCTCAAGTTCTGTATAGAAAATGGTATAGCATTTGTATATACCCTAAGCACATCCTCCCTTACACTTTAAATCACCTCTAATTATTTATGATGACCATTACAGTGGAAAGGCTACATAAGTACTTGTCATACCATATCATTTATGGGCTAATGACAGGAAAATGTTTGTACATGTTCAGTCCAGATGTAATTTTTTGGGATATTTTCTATCAGCAATTGGTTAAACCTACAGATGGAGATGCTGCAGATACAGAGGGCCAACTGAACTGATTTCAGAGTGCCTCAGGTGAGAAATGTCCAAAAGTCAACTGAAAATGTGAAGCTTGGACAATTTGGGAAAGAAGTTAGGACTCTGAGATATAGATTTTTCAGGTAAGCTGGATGTGGGGGTGCAGGCCCATAATCCTCATACTCTGGGAAGCTGAGGCAGCCCAGCCTAGGGAAAAAAAAAGGAAAAAATTTCCACACAAAACTAAATACATTCTTTTTTTATCCCTTCCTTTTCCTTCCTTTCCTTTCCCTTCCCTTCCCTTCCTCCCTCTCCCTCCCTCCCTCTCTCTCTCTCTCTCTCTCTCTCTCTCTCTCTTTCTCTTTCTTTTTTTTCTCTCTCTCTGTAGTACTGGGAATTGAACCCAGGGCCTTCACATTGAACTTCACATTGAATTATATCCCAGATCCCTTTTTTGTTTTTGATTTTGAGACAGGATCTCTCTAAGTCACTAGGTTGCCCAGGCTGGGCCCAAACCTGTGATTCTCCTGCCTCAGCCTTCCAGGGTGTTGAGATTACAGGCCGGTGCCACCAGGCCTGGATGTGCATTTTTTCCATGTGTAATACCTTCTATGTAATACTTTTGTAAATGTGTTTGTCATTATATTAGTATAAGAATATGTATTTATATGTCTCCACACCAGAGGATGGGCTTCATGTATTCATCTTAATAAATGTGCCATCATATTGTGACATCCTAGTGAGGCTGAGCGAATGAGTAAGAGTGATGTGGATGAAGGGAGACAAAGGACAGGCAGAATTTTAGTGCCATATAAGTGCAGCAGAGCAAGTCCAAGGACAGCACTCTAGCTGTGGCCCAGAGGAGTCACTGGTGTGCACGAGCGAGAAAGTAAGAGTTCAGGAAGCTGAGCAGAAAGGTGATGGAGAAAGAAATCAAGAAAAGAGATTCATTTGTTTTTAAGCATTAAAAGCGTATCTCCAACATGCTGAGAAGACGCACCCGCCAACGGCTTGAGTCTATTCCTTGCTGAGAGCTATGTGCGGTGCGGGTGCCATCTCCGTCGTGGGTGCCACCTTGTGTCCTTGCTCCCTAGGGAGAACCCCTCTCAGCTGCCCAGTTCTCCCTGTTCCATAGTGTCTGGCTTCTGGTCTCAGATGTGCAGGGAGCCACAGTGGGACCTTGGACGCGTCACCTCCTTTTCTTTGAGCCTCTGTTGTCCCACGCAGCTGGCAGCATATCTGGAAGAAAGCGGTTTGGAATACAGCCGAGGATTCTGCCTTGCTGTCTGATGCTTTGCAGCAATAAATCCCTTTGCCGGGTGCCAGCTGTCCTACCTTCTGCCCTTAGGTTCACTTTAACTCACAGCGGTTGGCCTCCCAGCGCTGCCCTCTCAGGGTTCAGTTTACAGACATCACTAGGTGGCGCTGTCTGGATCCTAGCACCGAAAGAAGTTTCCAACATTTCTCAACTGAGAGTTGAGTGGGGAGGCCAAACAAAAATCCCATTTTCCTCCTGGGCCAAAGCAGCCAAGGAAGTGGAGCTTGAAGGGACCAGTTGAGTGTTGTGACAGTCAGTTGTGTGTGTGTGTGTGTGTGTGTGTGTGTGTGTGTGTGTGTGTGTGTGTTTAAAGTTCTGGACCTAAGGATCCCTGAGCTTTGGATGGTCCATCGCTCTTTTCCTCCCTCTTTGGTGGAAGGAAACCTTATATTCAGAGGATTGGGCTAATTATTCTTATGGACGGTCTTTTTCATCAGTGGTCAGTGTAAAGTTGATCACCAAACCATTCGTTCCCTGTTCTTGTCCCATCCATCCAAATCACATTCACCACATGTATTCAGTAAATACTTTTATTTTATTTTATTTTATTTTTTTTGAGGCAGGGTCTCACTCTATAGCCCAGGCTAGTTCTGAACTCACTGTGAAACCCAGGCTGGCTATGGACTCAGGACAATCCTCCTGCCTCATCCCAAGTGCTAGAATTACAAGCATGTGTCACCACGCCTGGCTTTATGTAATGCTGAGGAATTGAACTCAGGGCCTTGTGCTTGCAAGGCAAGTGCTTTAACCACTGTACCATCCCTCCAGCCCCTAAATACTTCTAATATGCATTTTTTTTTTTTTTTGGTTTATATGTGTTCTCTGTTTGGAGAGAGGACTAGGGATTGAACATCCTTGATTATGCTAGGCGAGAACTAACCTTTTTTATTTTTATTTTGAGACAGAGTCTAATTTGCCAAACTGACCTCAACTTATGATTGTCTTATGTTCCTCTTCTCTGTATGCTAAGGAGCTGAGATTACAGATGTGTGCCACTGCACCCACCTGCATGTGCTCTTAAACAATGGTACTATGTTTTGTATGCTTTGTTTTTCATTACTAGGGATTGAATCAGGGCTTTGTACATCCTAGGCAAGTGCTTTACCACAGAGCTATATTTCTAGTGCGGTATATGTATTTTTTAAATAATTTAAATAATACATAATGAATACATTAAAATCTAGTCATTTTAACATGTCATAAATATAACAAATTACTAGCTGGGCCTGGTGATATAAACCTATAATTCCAGCATTTTGGGAGACAGAGGCAGGAAGATCACAAGTTCAAGCCCAGCTTGGGTAATTTAGTAACCCTATTTCAAAAATAAAAAATGTGCTGGGGATGTAGCTCAGTGTGAAAGTCCTGGGATCCATCCCCAGTATTGCACACACACGTACGCACGCACACACACACACATGCACACATGACTCCCATACCTACCCACAACCCCCCACATAATACATACATATGTGTAAAATAATTAATGAGATATATTCATTTTTTACTAAATTTTTAAAATACAGTGTGTATTTTAATCTTACAGCATATCTTAATTTGGATTCAGAACTTTTAGCATATGTAATATGTATTCACATTTCATAAAGTTCACAGTTGAAAAAGATTCATGTACCTAAGTTATTCTTAGCATGTGTAAAAGTTTTCCAATACCTGAATCACATGCCAAGACTATTTTAATATTTAAATGCAAATTGACAGATCTGCTTCATTTATTTTAGAAGGATTGGCTTGATTTGAAGCAAGATCCTATGAGTTTCAAAACTACACTTGCTCAGGTTAAGGAAATTCATTAACTGTGTTAATTCAGTATTATAAACATGAAATTCAAAGGGCTATCATGTAAACCGAGGACTTCTAAACTTATTAATATTAACAAGACATTCTTTAAGCTTTTCTTGTTGTGTTTGCAACCCATTTGCATACTGCTATTGAGTACAATTAAAATCTTATGTATTATGAAAGGTTCTAATTTCAGTATAAATTCTTGTACCTATCTAGCTAAGGTAGACAGGTACAAACTTCCTTTCTCTGGAGCTCCAATTTTAGCTTTCTCATGTGTGGTAAGATTGTATACATATATTTTTTAATGTATAAAAATATAGTGGGAAATCCAGGAATGGTGGTGCCCACCTATAACCTCAGCTACCTGAAAGGCTAAGGCAAGTGGATTGCCAGTTCAAGGCTAGCTTAGGCATCTTAGCAAGACCTGTGTCAAAAAAGAAAAGAAAAGAAAAGAAAAAGGTTGGGGACCGGAGGAGTTAAAGAGTTTGCCTAGCAAGTATCCTGAGTTTAATTCATTACTACTGCATAGGCCAGGCATGGTGGTGCATGCCTGTTGTCCCAACACTAGGGAGAATGAGGAAGGAGAGCTGCCTCGTGTTCAAGGCCAGCTTGGGATACACAGTGAGTTCAGAACCAGCCTGGACTACAGAGTGAGACCCTTTATCAAATAAATAAATAAATAAATAAATAAATAAAAAACTAGGAATATAGCTCGGTGTGAAGACCTTGAATTCAGTCCCCAGTAACACAAGAATACAAATACAGGTTTAGGAGACATTGCTGAGAAGAGAGTAGGAAGCGCGACAAGTCACGGCATTAGCATCCAGTCCTGCTGCCAGCAGCTGTGATCCCAGGCCTAGACTCCAGCAGACCTCCCTGGGCCGGCCAGGCCCTGTGTGGGTGGAAGGGAGGACCAGCGGGCGCCAGCCCAGCTCAAAGAGGACTGACGTCAGCTCCCCTCTGTGCGTCCGTTTCAGGACTTGACATCTGATACAAACTGGTTGGTGCGAAATTCTAGCTGGCATTTTCAGCATACTGAATCTGAAGCCCTTCCCGTGGGATTGTTTGGGTGGCTGGAGCAACACTGGCGCGGACATGAGCAGATGCTTCCCAGGGGCAGCTGCAGGGCTGCCAGCCCCCAGGGCACTTGTCTCCTCACACTTGCGCACCTCCTGCTTTTTCTCTTTCTCTGATTGAAGTTAAGCCCCAGCTGTAAGCCTGTGAAAGATACCCTAGATCATGGAGAGGAGGAAATCTTCTCTCTGCCAAGGGCCATTGGGTATTTATGACATCATTTGCAGGTGGTACAAAAATTATCAACTTAAAAATTAGCCTACTGTATTTGGTAAAACATTTAATTAATCACCCCTGATGTGATGGCTGAAACTACTTCTCTCTGGTGAGGATGTGGCTGGGCTAGACCAAATGATTTTAATGCCATTATGTGGCCTACAGGCTGGATGTTCCCTGACCCTGCAAGATGGATGAGATTTGAAGGTCAAAAATCAATAACCAGGGTTAGAGGAATAGCTCAGGGGTGAAAGTGCTTGCCTGGCAAGTTCAAGGCCCTGAGTTTGATTCCCTGGCACCACATAAAGCTGGTGTGGTGGTGCACACCTGTAATCCCAACACTCAGAGGCCGAGACAGGAGAATTGCTGTAAATCCGAGGCTAGCCTGGGCTCCGTAGTGAGCTCAGGACCAGCCTGGGCTACAGAGGGAGACCCTGTCTCAAAAAAAAAAAAAAAAAAAAAAATCAGTGACCGGAGAAACAGATAGAGGAGCGTAGGAAGGTAAAAACACTGACTCCAGGTAGTGGGCTCTAATGAACTGTGAGCATCTTGAGTTTCAGCGTAAACAAAGCCAACATCTGTATCTGGACTCTTGGTATGGCTCTTGCCTTGAAACCACAGCTCTTGTCTCGTTGCTTCTGAAAATGGGGTTCCTGGAAGAGAATTAGATACTGGTTTGAACAGCGTCTCCTCCGCGGGGTGAGGCGCCTGTGGCCTGCTGAGGTTTGAGGCAGGCAGACCCCTCTCTGAGTGTGTGCTGACAGGCAAGCTGCCTGGCCCTAGGGACCTGCCACATGCTTTCTGGGCTAAAAATATTTCACACCCTGCCCCCAGCTGCTGCCTGCCCCCCCCCCCCCCCTTTCTACCTTTCCTTCATTCCTAAACCCATGCCTCACAGTCCTTGCAGTGTCTGCTACCTTGTCCCTCTCCTCTGGGCTCCCTCTCCTGCAGTCCTTCAGCGAACTGTGAGAAAGGAAAGCGAAGAGAAATAAACATTTGCTAGAGTTTTCTTGTGCCTCTTTGCATTATTGGCTACAAACCTCACAGCAGCTTGAGCAGGAGGCGTTGAATGCTAAACGTCCTGAGAGTACCCAACCCAGTATCAGGAAGTGGGAAGACCAGGCTGTAGGCTTGTTGTTGGCCCTGCCGAGGTGGACATGCAGACTCAATGCTTTGCTTCTTTCTGCCTAGAATTTTTGTTTTAAGGAAACAAAGACAAGGACAATATCCCAACTCACTGTTTTTTGAAGATCGTCCTTTTTCCCCCTCTGTACAGCTAGAAATAGATATAGGAGAGCATTTCATTTAGTGGTTATTTAAAACATTTTAAACAGAGTTATTTCCTCAAAAAATGATTCTGGGAACTCTACTCTTTAAAATACAGAGGAAGGCGCTTGCTTAGCAAATGCTATGTCAAATGCTAAGTACCTGATTTCAATTCAGGAGGCTGAGACAGGAGGACTGCCATGAGCCCAAGACCAGCCTGGGTTCCATAGTGAGTTCAGGAGCAGTCTGGGCTATAGAGCGAGACCCTGTGTCAATAAAATAAAAAGTCCATAGAAAGGCTGCTGCTTGAAGTGATGGAGGAAACTCCCAAGACCTGTTCTCTATGCCCTTTGCAGCCAGAAGCACATCGTGGGGGCTGTGCTTCCTCCTTTCCTTCTTCTCCATCACCAACAAGCAGAGTTTCCAATCTTGGTGGGAAAGAAGCAGGCCATGGAGGAGCTCACCGGGAACACGCGAGGGTGCCAGCCGAGGCAGCAGGTGGCAGGGGGTCAGGTTTGATGGATGAGGAGGAAGAGAGGGTAAGTGAGAGAGGAACGGTGAAAAGACTGAAGGAGCTGACAGCCCAGATCAGTCCTGCTCTAAGGTGCCTTTGGGTTTCTGCCTCAGTTTCCCTTACAGGCTTTTGTGCCTGGCAGCAGTGAGCCAGTGTCCAGGCCACAGGAGGGGGAGGAGGTATCAGAGCCAGCTGGCCAGCGCTGCTCAGTGCTGCCTGTGCGGAGCCAGATGTCTTGAGGCCGCTCAGAAGGCTCCCTGAGACTGAGATCGCCAGCTTGGGGCAGGATGGCGAAGACCTCTCAGAGCCCTTGTGGCTCTGAAGGAAATGGTCTGGGAGAAGAGCCTGTGGCTTTTGACCTGCGGAAGGCATCTGTGGGCTCCAGGGCACCTGCTTTAGGAGCTAATGGGTACCAGACGGTCTGTAGTCCAGGAATTCAGTTTCATAGATGAGAAAACTGGGCCTAGAAAGGCAAAGTGGCTTTTCTGCTTCTTTCAGCTTTATTTTTTTTTTTCTCTGAATTGTACTGCTAAATCTAAAGATTTAGGTTAAAGCAGTTCTGTGTGGTGAATATACTTTTTGTTGTTTTTCTGAATATCTCAGTGACTTTCAAAAAAATTTTTTTTCAAATCTGTAATATGTCGTTATAAACATTTCCTTTACTACAGGAAGTGAAAAAAGGAAAATTATTTCTCTCCTCTTTCTGACCTCAGCCAGTATGTCCCCAGGGGTGCCTTTTGTTAACGGCTAATTGTATATCCATCCCGAGCTTTCTCATAAACACAAAAACACATATCCTTTACCGCCTCCCCCAATAGATCGGGCTACAATATAAATCATCCAAGTACATACTTCAGAAATGGACTCTGTTCTAATCCCAATTTAAGCTAGTTCTTTGAGTGACCTTGGTCATGTAACTCAGCCACTTTTAGTCTGGATGTTCGTATCATTTGTTACATGGGAGTAGTAACAGTGTTCCCCTCCGAGGACTGCAGTGAAGATTTAATGAGGCTTTATATCAAAAATCTTTTAGAGTGCTGGCCAAATGGTGTATACTACACACACAGACATAGACACAGACACACACATACAACACACCACACACACACACACACACACACACACACACACAGAGTCCGGGGAGCTTAGAATGAATTAGAGGTAGAGTAAGAAGTAGATTTAAGATTTCTGGCTTCTTGTTTCTTGACTTTTTCCACACATGGTCTCATCTAGGCCCCGTGGCCACATATTAAATAATCACTACTTGTTGAATGAATGATTAAAAGCAAGGAATAATAGATCTAAGGATTTGAGGTCTGTGGAGTTCTGGGGGATGCCTGCTGCGGGCAATGGAGGACTTCACCCTGCGGTTGGGAGGGTGGCAGGGTTGGCATGACCAGCTGTTGCCTGAGGGCTCCATGCCGGCAGACCTGAGCCTCAGGGCAGAGCTGAGGGCCCAGAGTGGCTCTCAGATTAAAGGATCTTGGCTTAAAAGGAATGTGCAGTGGGCTGCCTCTGCTCAGAAGGGGCTAAAAAAAGCTTCTGCCTCCCCTGGGCTTTGTGTGAGGGTTATCAACTGCCCATGGCGGCTCATCTCTCTGGCTGCTCAGGCATTTTTCAGAGGGTCTATTTTTCTGGCCCCTGCTGATTTCCATCAGTTGGCACAAGGGGTCAGAGCTGGAGGCTGAGGGGAGTGAGGTGTGTACATGGGAGGGGGCTGGTAGCCCCAAACCTGGTGACAGTATTCAGTTGTCAGCTGTCCCCTGCCGGTGTTTCTTCCTTTTATAGTCAGCAACAGTTGCTGTTCTGTCACCCAGCCCCTCTGTGGGGGCTCTTGCCCAGGATAAAAGCAGAGGGCGGCGGCCCAGTCTCCTATCTTGTCTCTCAGGAGCCACATCTCTGGGTTCCTTTTTAGGTGCCACCTCCACTGAAGAGCCCAACAAGACAACATGCCTCCCAAGAAGCCTGAGCCTAAGAAGGAGGCGGCCAAGCCAGCCCCAGCGGCTGCTCCAGCCCCGGCCCCAGCCCCAGCCCCAACTCCTGAGCCCCCCAAGGAGCCTGCCTTCGACCCCAAGAGCATAAAGGTGAGTGGAGCCCGGACAATGGGAGTGGGTGGGATGACATTCAAGATCTGGGATCCGCTAGAGCTTAAAGATCTACTTCCCAGAGGCGGGACTGGAGTGAGAACTGTGGCGTCCATGCCCCCATCCCAGCCCTGAAGGGCAGCAGAGCCAGTGTTAGACGGAGCTGACGAAGGGCACCTCTCGTTGTAGGCCTTTTCCCTTAAGAACAGGCTGTTCCTCTGTCCAAGGAAGGCCAGCCTGGGCACCTCTGATTTGCCCAGGGAATTAAGAAGGGTGGAAAGTACAAGCAAAGAACCATCTAGCTTTTTAAATAGCACTGAGTGGGGGGCATCATAGTGCCTGCTTCAGGGAGCGGGTGTGATGTTTTTTGGAGAACAGACACACAAGGATAGTTTCCAGGGCAACTTGGAGTGAGTGGTATACTCAGGCAGGGTTGGGGGATGCCCACTCCTTGTGTGCTGGGGCCCTGGGAAAGGCTTCACTCACAGACACACTTCTGGGAGTGAGGAGGGTGGGAAGGGAAGCTGCGGATGAGGTATGAGGAGCCTGGATCGCTCTCTTCCTCTTTCCCTACCCAGATGACCCTTCCTTTTTGTGGTCCCGGCCTGGCCTCCTATCTGTATTTTGCAATAGACTGGCCCACCCCTGGCTGAGGCGCTGGGCCTGTGGCCTTCAGCCTCCTGGGCTCTGTTCCCTCGCTGCCCCACCCTGCTGTTCTTATACTGAATTCAAAATGGATTCCTTTATTCAGCAGTTTTTTTTTTTTTGAATGTCTACTATGTTCTAAGCATTTCAGTGAACAATAACAAAAATATCTCTGCTCTTGTGATCCCAGCACTCTGGGAAGCTGAAGCAACAGGAGTATTCATTAAAACTTTAGGCCCAGCTTGGGCAATTTATTATAGCAACTCAGTGAGACCCTGCCTCAAAAAAAAAATAAATAAATAAAAAAAAAGGAGGCTGCGGATGTAACAGCATAAAGACTGAGTTTAATCCCTAGTAGTGAAAAAACAAAAACAGAAAATTCTGCTCTGTGGAACCCTGGCTTCAAGGGTGTAGGCCCTCTTGGCTGACTCGGTCATTGTAGTCTTCCCAGCTATCTGGCCCAGTTACTGAAGGAGTGAACTGGGAGGAGTGGGCCACAGCAGGGGAGTCGGAAGCCTCTGGAATGGAGCAGTTTTAAGTCTTGGCACCAGGGTGGGAGGTCAAGTGGCCCCTGGTATGGAGAGTTATTAATAACAAGCTGGGAGTGGTGGGCCCCTGGGGATCTCAGCCTTTGGGCAGAGCTAGGGATGGTAAGGAATCGGGTCAGAATAAGAATGCAGGACCGTTTTCTGTGGCAACTAAGCAGAGAATCTAAAACCCACGGCTCTGGTTGCGTGAGCCTCTCAGGATTCCCAGTACCCACAGCAGGAATACCCTACAACTGTCAGGACCTTGGGGCTGAGCCGTGGTAGTCCCCACAAGGGGCGAGAGTTGAGCAGAACTGGCTTGGCTAAGAGGTGGACACAGTTGCCCTATTCCTGGGCTAGGTTATGGCTCCCTGTGGGGAAACTGAGGTGAGCATAAGACCTTGGAAATAAATGAAAGTTCTTTGTGTCTTATGTTGGCTCTTCTGTGGGCTAAGCCTGGCAAGAGAAATTGAACATCCACTCCTTTGAAGTTTAATTTTTAAAAAATATTTTTATTTTTATTTTTTTGGGGCAGAGTCTTGCTTTATAATCTAAGTGGATCCTGAACTCACTACATAGCACAGGCTGGCCTTGAACTCATGGCCATCCACCTGCCTCAGCATTCCCAGCGCTGGAATTACAGGCATGCACCACCACCCCTGGCCAATCTTCATGTGGTGCTAGGGAATCAAACTCAGGGCATTGCCCAAGCTAGTCAGCTGTTTTAACCACTGGGCTATGCCCAAATCAATTTTTTTTTTCAGTGTTTCCTATTTTACTGTTTTATTTAATGCTAAAAAGTAGAGACAAAAAAGGTGCTATTAATCTGACAAATGATGGAATGCAGGTGATAGTTCCAGAGCGTGGTTTTAAAATATCATAATGTTGATATCTGGAATTACACTTGCTTCAATTGACATTGAGTCGAATCATACACAGAAAAGAGGATCACCTTCAACTTAAAAAGGTAAGCAAGCAAACAACGCAGGCTTTGTTTCGGATTTAGCGCCATGCTGAGTCCCTGGCATCTGGGAAACAGCCACCGGGTGGCATCAGATGGGTGCTCTCCACTCAGCCTGTCCCTCCGTCTGCCCGTGTCTCCCACTTTCCCATGTCTGGTGACTGTTCTTTTCCCTATCATGTCTGTATCTTCTAATTTTGGGGATGGCTGATGTGGCTTTAATGTCAGGCGAAAAAAATCTGTCTTTCACAAAAGAGCCATTTCCCCTTATTGTTGTATTACTCAGTTTCTTTGCTTGTAAGAATTTTTTTTTTTTTACTTATAAGATTCTTTGCTCAAAGAGAAAGCAAAAGTACATTAAGTCCAACGCGTGTGATTGTGGCCATATAGTCACAGCTAATGCTTTCAACTTGTCTCTCTTAGGTTTTTACTCCTACGACATAAAACACTGCAAAATAAGGTGTTGGTGGTTTCTGCCCAGAGAGTGAATGCAAGGTGTTCTGTACCCCAGACTCCTTTAAGGTCCTCACTATTACCCACACTCCTATATTTGGCGCATTCCGTTCCTGAGTGTAGTGTTCTTCCCAACCCCTCCTGGAGCTCAGACCAGACACCTGCAGGGGTCGGTTCTGGGAGGTGAGAAGGGTGGGCACAGCGCAGGCAGAAGAATTAGGGTGAGGAGTGGTGCCCGCCATCCCTGGGGAGGTGAGATGGTGGGTTAGAACTTGTTGGGCAAGGTCCAGGAAGTAACATCCAAGATCCTGATTAAAATGATGACTCGTGCTTGGTCGTGACCATGCATTTCAAAGCCTCCCACGTGTCTCTCTGTACCCAACATTAAATTGTTATGTGTAAGGGGGGAGGGGCTAAAATTCATTCCTTCAATGGATTTCTATTTCAGTCCTGGGGATTGAAATCTAATGCAGGCCTTTTTCACTGAGCTATACCCCCCGACTTTCTCTTAATTTTGAGACAGACTTGCAGAGCTGGTAAGTTGCTCGGGTAGGGCTCAAACTTGCGAGCAATCTTCTTATCTCAGCCTCCCAGGGTGCTGAAATTATAGGCATATATCATCATGCCCGGTGAATTTTTTTTTGAGCACCTACTCTGTACCAAGCATTTAAATGAAGAATAACAAAAATCTCTGCTCTGCAAAAACCCTGGCTTGAAGGAAGACAGGGTACAAAAAAAAAAAAATGACTAGAAAACCACTACAAAGCATCAAGGGTCCATGCAAATTACCCTTGCTGTCCCACAGTGCCTAGGCCATGTGTGTGGTCCTGGAGAGGTTAAGGATGGAAGGCCTCGTTGAGGGAAGTGGGTTTACAGTCAACATTAAGTGAAAAAGAGAGACCAAGGATGAAAGGAGAAGGCTCAGATTGTCAGAGGACTGTAGATCTGACAGGGTGACAGCAAAGGTAGTTTATAACTAGCTAGCCAAAGGAATTTACCTTTGACCCAAAGGAATTATGAGAGTCATTGTAAATTCTGGAGTTGTCTAGTTTATTTATTTCTTTCCTTCTTGAAATTGAGATAACTTTAGAGGCTCCCTTGTTTTGTAGTCCGTCAGCTGTAGTTCACTCATCAGGAAATGGTGTGGTACACTCAGCCTGTAATCACCTTTCCTCCTCGTCCGTGGCTGAGTGCAGGTAACCCACTTCCCTTGGGACCCTCCAGCAGCCCCAGTCCTCACTTCTTTCTTACTCTCCCCACAGATAGACTTCTCTGCTGACCAGATCGAAGGTAAGTCTGGACCATCCGGAATCCCCCTCTGGGTTGCGTTTTCCTGGGGAGGGAGCGAAAGGAGTTGTTGTCTTCAAAGTGCTAGTAATTGTCTTAGTTACTTTCCCAGTGCTGGGACATAGCACCTGACCGCTACAACTTAGAGAGAGAAAGGTTTGTTTTAGCTCACAGTTTCAGAAGGTCTCAGTCCAATCACAGGCAGTCTACGAAGGTGGAAGGGAGCGGCGGGGGTCGTGCTTAACAAAAGCTGTTTGGGGCATGACAAGACTGGAAACCAAGAGATCAAAGGGAATAATAGCTCACTGGTTAAAGTGCTTGCCTAGCAACCTCAAGGCCCTGAGCTTGATTCCCCAGCACCATACAAGCCAGGCAGGGTGGTACATGCCTATAATCCCAGCACCTGGGAGACTGAGACAGGAAGATTGCAGTGTGTTTGAGGCCAACCTGGGCTACGTAGTGAGTTTAGGACCAGCCTGGACTATAGAGTGAGACCCTATCCCCATGGTGGGGTGGAGAGGGGAAGTGGGAGAAGGCAAAGCCAGTAAGGGAGTCATATCCTTCCAGGTCTTGCCTCAATGATCTACCCCTTCTGGGTCATGTTCCGGGGATTCGCTCCTTCTGACCAGGCCCTTACTTTCAGCAACACAGGAAATCAATAGATCAACCACCATGATTGGATCATGTTCCAAACACGAGGCTTTTTGATTTTCACATTAAAACTGTGTTCACTGTCATTATCACAAATCTGTAGTGAGAAACTTTCGTGTGTCAGGCATAGTCCTAAGCACTTTATGTAGATTAAATAATATAATTCTCATAACAATCCTATGAGGTAGTAACTTCACTAACTCCGTTTTGTAGGTGGTAAAACAAGGCTCCAAGAGTTTGGGTGGCTTGTCCAGCCTCACACAACAGTCAGTGCTGAGGCTGAGAATCAAATTTAGGCAATCTGATTGTAGACCTGTTTCTTTATTGCTATGCCAGACTACAGGGAACAAAATCAATGCTCAATAAATATTAACACGTCCCCACCCCCACAGTCCATAGAAGAGTTTTTTTTTTTTTTTTTTTTTTTTGAGACAGGGGCTCATTCTATAGCTCAGAGTGGTCCTGAACTCACTATGTAGCCCAGGCTGGCCTTGGACTCACAGCAATCCTCCTGTCTCAGCCTCCCTGGGATTACAGGTGTGTGCCACCACACTCGGCTTATGTGGTCCTGGGGAATTGAACTCGGGTACTTAATGCTTGACTTGGCACTTACTAGGCAAGCACTTTGATTGCGAAGCCATTCCTCCAGCCCCCAAGATATTTGGAAGTCCTCATTTCTGTTCCCGTTATTAGATAGCCCTCTTTAAGTTACCAACTTCTCCTCTTCCTAGTCATGAGCTAGCCACGGGCTAGTGGTGATGTATAGGTGGCTTCATCCACCTGGCATCTCCATTATCTACTCTGCTCTGTCTTTGGTGGGTTTATTTATGTTTTCTCAATCTTACATAAAGTGTTATTAAATTTAATTTCAAGGTAAGTTTCAAGATCTCCTCATCCTCCAACATGATTACTACTCCTGCTCAATCCTTTGTAGGAGTCTGGTATAAGAATGAAATAATGTCCCCATATAATAGCTGTGTGCTCCCAGCTAGAAAGCAAGGGTCATTGTCATTGCAACTCATTGCTCTGCTGCTACCACCAAATGCCTTCAAGACATATGATTATAAACAAACAAACAAACAAACAAACAAACAAACTCCCCCCCCCCAAAAAAAAAAACATACGATTACGGGAATTGGAAGAGACCTTGAAAGATCAACAGATCCAACTCCCTCATTTTAAGCACATATTCTGGGATTTTTTTTTTTTTTTGAGACAGGTGTTACTCTGTTGTCCAGGCTGGTCCTGAACTCACTATGTAGCCTAGGCTGGCCTCAAACTCACAGCAATTCTCCTGCCTCAGCCTTCCAAGTGCTGGGGTAACAGGCATGTGCCACCAAGCCCAGCTAATCTTTATGTGGTTCTGGGGAATCAAACCAGGCCTTGTGCTTGCTCGGCAAGTGCTTTAAGTGTTGAGCCATACCTCCAGCTTCCAAAAACAAAACGAAATCAAGCAAAATGAAACAAAAGAAAACAAAACAATAATGTCCACTTCTCATGTGGGAATCACGGCTAGGTCAACTGGAATATCTGACTAAGCTCTTCTCTCCCTGAAGGTTTTCAGGGCTAGAAGGCTAGCTCATTCCAATATTATCATTCCCTGGCTCTCAAGACATTTTTGTGTGTGTGTGTGTGTGTGTGTGTGTGTGTGTGTGTTGGACCAGAATTGTTTCTTCTTCTTCTTCTTCTTTTTTTTGTTTTTTCCTTTTTTAGGGGGGAGATAGGGTCTCACTTTGTAGTTCAAGCTGGTCCTGAACTCACTGTGTAGCCCAGATTGATCTCAAATACACAGTGATCCTCCTGAGTGCTGATTGCTGGGATTACAGGTGTGTACCACCACGCATGGTGTATGTGGTGCTGGGGAGTCACACCCAGTGCCTTGCACACGTTAGGCAAGTGCTTTAACCGCTGAGGTCTGCCCCCAGCCCATTAATTTTATCTTTTTGTCTCTTCACTGTTTTTCTGTGAATCCGATGATGATTTTCCCGTATTATAGCAGAGAGAACAGCCTTTGGGAGTCAGGAGTCTGTTATATTATCTTTAATCCTTCCACTACTGACCACAAGACTGTTGGGCAAGTTATTTCTTTGAACTTTAATTTTGTTCTCTACAAAGTGAAGGTTTTTGGTCCTTTTCAATTCAGAAATTCTGTGACAACTCAGCATCCTACAATGTCCTCCGTGGTGTGGAGATAGTTATCAAATTCCTTTTTAGCTTTATATCTTCTAGGTCATGTGTTCTTTTGTGATCCGTCCCCACAACTTGCTTGTGACCCCTGACTTCCTGACCTGATCCTTGTCCAGGTTTCCATTTCCTTCCAGGAAATTGGACTCCCTATCCCAGAAGGCAGCTGAACACGTTCCTGCAGACTGTTGAAGAAAGGTTCTTCTGGGCCCATGAATATTGTTGTCTAATACCAGGGGCCTTAATTTTTTCCTAGTGGAATTTCTAAGAGTCAGCGACATTTCCATAAGCCATCATCTATGTTGGGGTGGGCTTTTCAGTGACACGACTACCTTCGGGTCACCCAAGCTCCTGAAAGTAACCCCAATAAACTCACTGGTTCACCAGGTTGGACTTGGTGCAATATTATTTTGGTGTGTCAGCAGTGCCCTGTCTGGGGTGAATAGATGTTTGCTCATGCCTCCCCAGGGCAAGTTTCACGTAACATGTGATTGTGACCAAACATCTGCTCACCCCAGATAGGGTGCAGCTGATAGAGCAAAGTAAATTGTATCAAAGTCCAACTTGGTAAACCAGTGAGTGAGGAGCTACAGAACACTGACGAGGAGTCACTTGGAGGAGCAAATGTCTTTGTGTCACCAGAAAGCGCCACGACCAGTAGCAGCAGCTGCGCACTGCCTCCTGAACCTGCTGTCAGCTGCAGTTTTCTAGGGTTCAAGAAGAACTCAAGGGACAGTTTCTTGGGGTTACTCACGGGAGGCATGTTGCCTCTTGGGCCATATGCAACTTTTCCCAGGGAGGCATGAAAAAAGAAATGTCTGTTCACTTCAGATCGGGCTCAGCAGACAGACCAAACTAACAATCACACAAAAGTCCAGTTGGATGAACTAATGAGTTTGTTGGGGGTTCCTTACGGGTACTGGGTGAGGGGTCATGGGCAGAAGTACTGTGAGTGCGTGTGAGACCTCCAGGCAGTTTCCCGGGTGACCAATAGAACATGAGTGGCCACAACAAGCAAATCTCTTCATCCTTCTCCGTCCTCACCGCTGTTTCTTTGGTTTTCTTAATAGTTGGCCATAAAGCACATCTGCCTTGGGTTATAAATGGAAATAAAACTACCTATAGAATAAGAACTTTTTTCTCTATAAAGATGAATGAGGGAATATATGCAAAATTACCATCTTGGAGTCTGGTCCTTTGTGAGTGTTCAAATCATTGGTCACTTTTTTTTTTTTCTGAGGCAGGGTCTCACTCTGTAGTCCAGGTTGGTCCTGAACTCCCCATGTAACAGCCCAGGCTGACCTTGGACTCACAGCAATCCTTCTGCCTCAGCTTCTGGAGTGCTGGGATTATGGACATGTACCACCATTTCTGGTTAATTTTTTATGTGGTGCTAGAGAATCAACTCCAGGGCTTTGTGCATGCTTGGAAAGTGCACTAACCACTGAGTGGTGTCCCCAGCCCTTCAGCGGGCGTTATTATTTATCTTCTGTTTCATTCTTCTAGTAAACATCATTATGTCTATTTATTTTATTTATCTATTTGTCTATCTACTGAGGTCACACCTTTTTTTTCCCCTAGCAGTGGGGATTAACCCAGGACCTGTGCATGTCACCAGCCTTTTTAATTTTTTATTTTTGAGACAGTCTCATTAAGTTGCCCAGGATGGGCTCAAACCACAACTGGTAAGACTCTCTTTTCTGTTAAAATTTACTTCACTCTTTGGAACAAATTAGTTCAGAAATCCTGAGTTCAAATTCAGCTACACACATATATTAATTTATTGTAATTTGTGTGAAACACCATGCTAATTGCTTTACACATTAAAAATAATTTAAATCCAAGCTGGGTATGGTGGCACCTTAACTGTAATGCTGACATTTAGGAGACTGAGGCAGGACGGTCATGAGTTTGAGGCCAGATCAGGCTAAGTAAGTTTAAGGCCAGCCTGCGCTACATAGTGAGGGCTTATATCAAAAAACAAATAACAGATAAATTTAAATTATTATAACAAGGATGTAAGGTAGCTATTATTTCCTTTTTGCAGCAGAAGAAACCAGCTTAAATGAGGGGAAATGAATTGGCCAACACCAGTAAATTAAATGACAAAATTGAGATAAAATTCAACAAGATGATACTAACAGCATTATGTGATCCTTAGCTGTGTGCTTGATATTGTGTTAAAATTTTATATCAATTCTTGTGTTTGTTTATGTTATAGCATTAGTTTATAAATCACTTAAGGGTCCTACAAAGGCAATTTATAGAGGTTAAATGTTTATTTTTCTAGGGCTTTTCACCTAATAAGTAACAGAAATGGAATTTAAATTCAATTATTCAATAATGTGAAAGACATTTATAGCTTTTTAATTGATACTATGCCTAATAAAGAGGAGTAAGGAATGGGCTAGGAGAATTTGCTTTGACAGTTGGAATGATTTGTAAATAATTCATATCCAGTCTCTGAAGAAATAAGCCTTTCTAAAATCCTTGGAGAGAATTAAACTTTCCTCTTAAGTAACTTTTTTTGGGGGAGTTTATAATGTTAATCTGCTTAGTAAACCACTTCTCTGTGAATAGTATAATGTAACTTTGGTCTACTCCAAATCCAAATCGATCGTCTCCACCAATTAATTTATTGAATAAAAATTAATGAAGTATTAGGACTCTTAGCAAAGGGTACAGGAGTACCTTAATTTGTCCTTTCCTTTTGGACACCTGCTCTGTACCGTCAGATCCAGGCTGTATAGTAATTATGGCATCAAGCTGGCTTCATAGCTACAGAACACCACAGCCTCTCTGTGTCACTTCCCTGACCACATTCTAGACACGTGCTGTGCCTTGTGATCTCATCCACTCAGGTGGATATCACATCCTCACTCAACGCTAAGAAATTGAGGGCCTGTAGAGTTTGGTAGCCTGCCCAAAGCCACATGTGGGTCAATGGTGGAGCCAGATGTTCTGATCATGGCCACAGTGTCACCTGATGTGGCCTGAGGGCTCTCCTTTAGTCTGGAACAGGCAGCACTGATAACAGCAGCTCCCTTTTGGACAGGGCTTATCATGTTGCAGTGCCTCCCCATCCTGCCAACTCCTTTGACACTCACTGTCCAGGGAAAGGGGAAGGTGGGGTGCAGTGGACTGCTTGTGTGACTCCTCGTGTGTACAAGGAAACTGAGACCCAGCTCAGCTTGCCCTGCTGTAGGAGGCAGAGCCAAGGTGAGAACCCGGGAACTGCTATCTTCATTTCTCTGCTGTTTTCAAAATCCATGCACCTCACTTACACCAGGGAAGGATGAGCAGGAGGGGTGGAGGCTGGGGACATTCAAATTGTGTAGCAACTGGTGGAGAAAGCCGAAGTCTAGCACTGGGACAGGCTGTGACACACCAAGCTGCTTCTTTTGTTGTCAGAAAATGGGGAAGGGGACAGGCTTCAAGGACAGCCTGCCACAAGGGCTGTCCTAGTTACTTGTTCATTGCTGTGACTCAATACCCAACATCCACAAATTTAGGGGAGGAAAGGTTTATTTTAGTTCACTGTTTCAGAAGGTCACAGTTCATTCAGGGGCGACCAGCAGCAATCGAAGTACATGGCCGAGGCAGAGGTGGAGGCAGTTTCTCACAACATTGCAAACAGTAAGGAAAGTTGAGACTAGTTGAGACTAATTCAAGGAAGGCAGGATGCAGCTTATATATCCTTCCAGGTCACCTCCCAGTGATCAGCCCCTCCTGCATCCAGGTGTAGAAGGTGTGGTAAACCCACACTACACACCGTTAATCCTAATTTACATGCCTTTAGTCCACCCCTCCAGACTAGGCCCCAATCTCCCAACAGCACATGGTTGCATAGACAATCTGTAACATTTAAATACATGAGACTTTTGGGGGACATTCTAGATCCAAACCATAATAAGGGCCAAAAGGAAAATACTCATTCTTGTGTTCCTGGTACCGCGGATTGAATCCAGAGCTTTCTCACTGATTATATCCTCAGACCTGTTAAAAAAATTGCTCTTTTTAAAATTTTGAGACAGAGTCTTGCCAAGATGCTTAGGCAAGGCTTAACCTTGGAATCTTCCTGCCTCAGCTTCCCAGGATGTTAGGATTACAGGCATGTGCCTCATGGCTGACCAAAATATTGACATATTTTAATGACCAGATTGACCTCTTCTCCCACTGCTCACGACTTTCTCTTGGGGCTAGAAAGCTGCAGCTGAGTTTTCTTTCTACAGAGTTCAAGGAGGCGTTTTCATTGTTTGACCGGACTGCATCTGGAGAGATGAAGATCTCCTATGCGCAGTGTGGGGATGTGCTGCGGGCTCTGGGCCAGAACCCCACCAACGCGGAGGTGCTGCGTGTCCTGGGCAAGCCTAAACCCGAAGGTCAGCACGGGCCTTGGGCTCCCTCTCCTGGTGCGGTGTCCACCCTGACGCCTGGGGCTCCTTGCCGCATATGCCCCGTGCCAGCCTCACTCTCTTCCCTGTAGCCCTCCAGGACCAACCTCTTCTTCCCGGATTATCCTTGTCCTGTTGCAAGAACTTACCTAGAAGCTTGGTACTTAGTTGATGCTTGAAGAATGTATTTTGGACGAGTTCCTGGGAGCACCTGGGGGAGTGGAGAGACCTGCTATTGCCTCAGTGTCCTCCCCTGACACACGACTCCCACCACAAGCCCCTCCCTCCACTAAAATCCAAGGGACGTGGCCATGGGCAGGAAGGTTTGCTAGGAATATGATCTAACCATCCACTCCAATCCTCAACCCCAGAAGCTCTAACTTGAGGTGTCTGTCACAGCACTGTGTTCCACGACTATTGTGAGTTGTGTTACATATCGTGTGTTATTAAGAATTGCTAGAGTGATGAAGTTGGCAAGTTACTTGTTTAAGATAGAACAGATTCAAGATTAGCTCTATGGTGAGGCCTCCATTTTAGCGAGTGAACATCTAAAAAAATAGCATGAGGGGGGCTGGAGGAATGGCTCAGTGGTTAAAGAGCTTGCCTAGCAAGCGCTAAGAATCCTAGTTCAATTCTCCAGAACCACGTAAACTGGGTTTAGTGGCGCACACCTGTAATCCCAACACTCGGGAGGCTGAGACAGGAGGATTGCTGTGAGTCCAAGGCCAGCCTGGGCTCTGAAGTGAGTTCAGGACTAACCTGGACCACAGAGTGAGACCCTGTCTCAAAAAAAAAAAAAAAAAAAAAAAAAAAAAGTAGCACGAGGGTGTGTGTGTCCCATTTGTGAATATCATGTGTCACGTGCAGTGAAATTTACAGCTTTAGCGTACATACCTTCTGCTCAGAGGTGTAGGCCCTAGCAGGGACCAGGCAGATGCAGGCAGGAGCCCTGGCAAGGGTGGGCTGCCTCTAACCAGCCTGGACTTTTATTGGTCCCCTCTGACTCCTGTGGTGCTGACCTCTCCCCCTTCTGTAGCTGAAGATGCCAGTGTTGGTGGCAGTGGTGGTAGGGTGAACAACAAGGGCAGGAAGGGTCCAAGGGCTGGGAGCCTCCCTGTCAGCAAGGCTTCTTCCAGGTCAAGAGATAATCTGGGCTACTTCGATTTGGGGAGACTCCTGGTGTTTATAGAAAGATATGTCAGAATTTGTGGTGTTTAAAAGAGTTTATGTCAATCAAATTAAAGTTTTCTGCATACTGCAATGTGGGAAAAGTAAGGTATTTATTTACAAGAGAATGGAGAATTCACGAAAATTGTTTTTATTTTCAAGTATTTCTTACAGTGTGGTCTAATAATAGGACCCAAATGCAGAGTTATGTAAATGTTTATATTTTATTTATTTATTTATTCATGCTGGATATCAAACTCAGGGCCGCAGCCGTGCTAGGCAAACACTTTAACACAGGGCTACACGACCAGCCCAACATTTATTTTTTGTCCATCCTGCCCATTTATATCTGTGACTCCATGCCTGTCACGTGTCAACAGTCCACATTGTGAATGCGAGGCCTGGGCTGGGAGCCCTTTGGGTCCTTCTGATCCCGCTGTTGTCCCAGCTCCGATGCTGGCTGACCACCTTAGAGCTCAGCCATCTTGGTGGAGTGGTGGTTCCTTTTTCTACTTTCTGCTCTCTTCACTGGGATTAGAGAGCTCCGGGCCCATGTCTTCCAAACTCCACATCTCCTGCTTTGCTCCAGTGGGCAGCTCTGTGGCCTCCAGGGCGTTGGTTGGGTGTTGCCCCCATAGCAGGTGCAGTCTAAGCCCTGGGCACTGCAAGGGCTGGTGTGAAGATCCCCCCCTTCGCTCTGTGCTCCCCTGGCCTCTGCTCACTTTGTTTCCTCTGTCTTCTCCATCCCCACTGGAAGAGATGAACGCCAAAATGCTGGACTTCGAGACGTTCCTGCCCATCCTGCAGCACATCTCCCGCAACAAGGAACAGGGTACCTATGAGGACTTCGTGGAGGGACTTCGTGTCTTTGACAAGGAGAGTAATGGCACCGTCATGGGCGCTGAGCTCCGGCATGTCCTTTCTACCTTGGGTATGCCAACCGGGCAGAGAAGAAGCCATGCGGCAGGGCTGGAGGGCTGGGAGGCGCCAAGAGGACAAATGTAGTCAAAGATGGCACATTTGGCCAAAGGTCTCTTCATCCAGTGGGTACTATCCTGATCTGGGGCCTGAGTCCCAGAACAACCTTTTCCTGGTGGCTGTGCTCAGGAGGAGAAAGACGTAGGAGCAGAGAGCTGCTGGCAGAGCAGGGATTACTCCAGAGCCTGAGAGGGGGACCTGGAACTTTGGCCCTTGTCTTTGCTTTAGTTCTAAGTCCTGGAGGTGGAGGGGCTTCAGGGCCTTAGGACCCTTGGCTTCGCCTGCCAAAGCATTTGCAGGGATCCTTGACATGTACCACTTCCCAGACCCAGAAAGTCTTGATCCTCCAGACTTAGGAGGTACTTGGTCTTGCCTGTCCCTTCTTTTCTCTCTGTAATTAAAAGGCCACCATTTCTACCCCCTTAATCCAGGAGAGAAGCTGACTGAGGCCGAAGTGGAACAGCTGCTGTCTGGACAGGAGGACGCCAATGGCTGCATCAATTACGAAGGTACCCAATGTCTCATGCTCTGCAGGGCACCAAAAATGGAAGCGTGCTTACCCGGCAGGGCCAGGAGCTGGAGGACATGTGCCTCCTCACGTGGGCCCTGGTGAGCTCACTGTGGATGTGCTTTTCCATCCTGGCAGTGACCATCCTTGCCATCTGAGCAGTTGGGGAGGATGCTAACACCTGTCCCAGGGTGGTGGATATTGGTAGAGATGACATAGCTCATTTTTATCTATGTTGAGTTTCAGCACAAACAGGGAACACAGAAGAATTCATTTAGGGACTTCTCCCTCTTCTACCTTCTCCTACCAGCCCTCAAATAAGAGGGAATCAGAGTCTGGACAAGGATAGCAGGGAGCTCTGAAGTGCAGGGAAGAGGGAAGTGGTCTGAGAAGTGGAGAGGGTGGGGAGCGGTGAGGGGCTGAGGCCCATGACCGATTTTTCACTTTTTTCTTAGCCTTTGTGAAGCACATCATGTCCGGGTAAAGCAGATCTCTCCAGGGTGAGTACAGCCTCTCCCGCCTGGTCCCTCCTGGCCAACCTGAGATCTTAGAAACAACAGGACATGGCCTGGAGGTC
The DNA here is from genome assembly GCA_004027205.1 of Ctenodactylus gundi. Lineage (NCBI taxonomy): Eukaryota > Metazoa > Chordata > Mammalia > Rodentia > Ctenodactylidae > Ctenodactylus > Ctenodactylus gundi. The sequence goes on along the minus strand of PVKB01000089.1, from coordinate 340,565 downwards.
TCCTGCTCCAAGCCTGGTCCCCAGAGGGAAGCTGGGGGGTCAAAATAGGGGAGCAGCCCAGTCTACCTGTTGTTTTTCAGGGCTGTCTGTGCTCAGCTCATGTCCTCATTCCCTCCCTGCCCTGCCTCCACCCTCCCTGTCCCCTCACCCCATTTTACCCCTTGTCATCACATCTTGTCTCTTCTGAAGTCTCTCGGTGTGGGTGCCCTGAACAGGCTCTTGGGTATAAGAAAGCCTGATCCCACATGGGATAGTCTGTGGCGTGGGCCTGGTCCTGTCTCTCCTCCCTTCTGTCCCTTCCTGTGGCCACCCAGATAGTGATATGGGGTTGGGTATGGGAGGGTGACATGCCCTTTCCATCTGACACTTTCTTCCAGGCGCCTGGGCCTTGTCCTTACCCACCCCAGGGCGAGGTAGCAAGAGGCCAACAGTGACCAAGATGGGCTCCTGGACTTCTCACCACATGACAGCTCAAGGCCTCGGAGTGCATCAGCCCTTCCTGGAAACAAACAGCTCCTGCAAGGCCGCGCCGGGTTTCCTGATTCTCACTTGTCTCTGAGCTGTTATAAAAAAAATAATTAATTGAGTTGAAATCTCAGTGTATGTGATACTATTACATCTGTACTCAGAGAAATAAATTCTATCTGGGAACTGGGAGGCAGGGATGAAGTCTAGATCTAGAGATGCTGGGGTCTGGCGCATGACTGACAGCGTGGGAAAGGCCTGCAGCTGGAGGAGCAGCAGGTTTTGCTTCCTTCAAAGCTCCTTGTCGGCTTCATTGTATCCCGAAATGGCTCCACCTCGCAGGAGCCCGTGAGGGATTCCTCACAGGGCATCATGCATGCCTGACAAACATTCTACTGCTGAGCTGTATTCTCAGATTTTTAAATTTAATTTAATTTTAATTTAATTTTATTTAGTTTTTGGGACAGGGTGGCAGGGTCTCACTGCTCTGCAGTCCAGGCTGGTCCTGAACTCACTATGGAGCCCAGGCTGGCCTCAAACTCATGGCAATCCTCTAGCCTCAGCCTTCCAAGTGCTGGGTTAGCAGGCATGCACCACCATGTACAGCTTATGTGGTGCTGGGAAGTTGAATCGTAAAATCCAGAGACTATGTGATTGGGAACTGGGCGTCTGTAATCCCGATACTCGGGAGGCTGAGACAGGAGGATTGTTCAGAGTTGGAGGCCAGCTTGGGCGCCATAGTGAGTTCAGGTCCAGCCTGGACTGCAGAGTGAGACCCTATCTCAAAAATAAAATAAAATAAAATAAAACCAAGAACAAAAAACCTGTGACTAGCGAAGGCGCTTAAGGTAGGACGAGAGGGCAATATCTCCTTCTCGCCGTTAGATGGCACAATTGCAGCGGCAGGCCCGTCCCAGCCTGGGCGCAAGGGACACTCACAAGCCCCTTAGTTTATCTGTACGCCTAAACAGAGGAGAGTTTTGTTTACTTTCTAAGACCCACAGTAATTAGTTTCCTTCAGTAACCTCAAGAAGGTTTTGTAGTGAGGGTCACAGAGAGGACACTTCTACGGACATGAGCACTCCTGGCACCTGGCCTAGCCTTGCTTGGAAGCCACCTACCCACTCGGCCTCAGGCGCACCGGGTCGCCGGGTGCGGGGCTGATGAACGTCCCTTTCAGCTCTGGTACTGCTTGGTGGAACTCACCAGCCCCCTCTTGCTTTATCAGTGTGAGTTGTTTCGTGTTTACCTTTATTGTGTACACGTCCTTAGAGCCTTAAGTGGTGGGAAGTGTTAAGTCAAAACAACCATTGAGTGCACAGTCTCAGGTGCTTTGGGAGACCTCATACGAAGTCACATGGTGGTTCCTTGTGTGAGTTTCTGCTTTCTATAAGGAAATACGTTATACCATGTGAAAAATAAACCTATATTAAAGGCCAGACTAGAAAGCGCCTGAGGATCAGGGAAGAGGTGTAGGATCAGGGCAGCAGGTTCCGAGAGGAGGAGGAGGAATGGGGAGGGAGGGCTTCATCCACGGGGAGCGGTGAGAAGCCTGGATGGACTGGACGCAGACAAGAACCCAGGGACAGGGACTCTAGAGCACACAGGTGCCTTCCTCTTTGCCAGTTGCAACCACATCTTTAATTTAGGGTAAAAAGAAACAAAGAAGAATGGAGAAGAGTGAGATAAAGTCCTGGAGAGTGGGACTGAGGCAAGGAGACCAGAGCAAAGACGGAGGCATTTTATTTTATTTTATTTTATTTTATTTTATTTTATTTTATTTTATTTTATTTTATTTTTGGAGTCAGGGTCTCACTCTGTAACCCAGGCTGTTCCTGAACTCACTATGTAGCCCTGGCTGGCCTTAGACTCACAGCAGTCCTCCTGCATCAACCTCCCAAGTGCTGGGATTACAGGTGTGTGCCACAGCGCTCGACTTACGTGGTGCTGGTGGATCGAACGCAGGGCCTAGGTAAGCTTTTTAACCACTGTGCCATTCCTCCAGCCCAACAATTTAGAGGTAGGGAAGAGATACTTGAAGCTCTGAAGACAAGCTGGGGGAGTAATTATCCTTCTCTCTCATGAGCTGGTAGACTTTCAGGCTTGGAAGAGACCTCTAGTTCAAACCTTTCCATAAAACCTCTATAAAATAATTTCCAGTATTCTTTTGAATACCTACTATGACTCTGGGCTTCCTACTTTCCACGTGGGCCAGCTCATCTGAGAAAAACTCTTAACAGTACATTTTTCCAAGTAGGCATCTGACACCCATATTCCCAAGGTTTCTGCCATCTGCTCTGGATTTGTCTCCTGAGTGAGCTGGTCGAGGCTGGATCCAGGCTGTTTCCCACAGCAGAGCATGACCTTTCCTCTTTCCTCAGCCACGCGCATTCCAGCAGGTATTCTAGGTCAAGGTTCTTGAATCTTTTTAATGTCACCACTTGCTTTTGAACTTGCTTTATCTTAGGTTTCAGTTCCTTTTAAACAATATATTTTTCTCACATTAAAGTCTGAAAATCAGTCTCCTTGACAGGAAAAAAATGGAACCAAAGGCAGAACTGAAGTTTCTAAGATTACGCTGCTGTTATAAAGGGCTGGACCCTTCCTGTGCTGGCGTGAACATAAATGAAAACACATTTTTGTTGTCTTTAATGTTTCAATTTATTTTACCTAGGTTTGGAAGTAGACCTTCCGGGCTTTATTTTCACAACTCCTTGCCACAACTTTATGCCCATAAGTAGCACACGGCTGTCCCTCCTTTCATATATTAGGTGAAAGAACTCCACCGAGTGTTTTTTTTTTTTTTTTCTGGAGCTCTATCAACCTCTACGAACTCCCTTCTTCACCCATTTTCTTTTATTTATTTACTTATTTAGTGGGGTGGGAGACTGAGCCCAAAGATTTCACACTGAGCTACATCTCCAGCCCATTTTTATTTTGTGATTTGACGTAGAGTCTCTCCAAGTCACTAAGCTGTGTGTGTGTGTGTGTGTGTGTGTGTGTGTGTGTGTGTGTGTGTCTAACTTTCCATTCTCCTGCCTCAGCTTACCAGAGTGCTGGAATTGCAGGTCTGCACCACTCTGCCTGAGGGCTTGTTTCCTTAGTTAGTTGTTTGTAAATCATGCTGTTAGAATTTCACTTCTGAGTGCCGTTCATTCCTTTTGCAACAGGAACAAAGGTTCTTAATAACCATAAAGGACCCTTGTAGACGTGCACAGTGATGCTCTTTTTTCCAAGAAGAGAGTTTGTACTCATCACATTTTCCAAGGGACCAGAGATCCAAAAAAGGTTAAGAACTGCTATTTGGAGCCTTTGTGGGAGTCTGTTTATCTTTTCCCTGAATGTTTTGACATCGCATCTGGCCAGACCAGTCTTCCTCCCAGGCTACCATGAACTTAAAGATAGCACATTTTCCTCTCCCAGGACTCTCTTTGCTTCCGACACCACCACCTCCCCCGGTCATTCCTTGAGGCACATGTAGGCTGGGAGAGGCAGCTCTACATAGTTCACCTTTCCCGTGACCCACTTTGAGCAGGGTAAGCATTCCCACCACGCTGCTCTGAGTCTTGTACCAGTCCTTGCTGGCCCCGCGCAGAGCATGTAACCCCCTATTGGAACGAGGGCACACAGTTCCACATACCCTTGGGGTCACTTCTTTTATCAGGTTCTCCCTTTATCATATCCACTGGTTTCTCCCCGTGGACTGGTGTGTTCCCTGTCCATCTTCTTGGTGGTCAGTGCTTATGACACACCCTCTCCTGTCAGTTTAATTTTTTCTTTAGAGTTCTGTTGTGGTAAATGGTGTCTAGGGGTTCACCTGTCCAAACAAGGAAAGGATACGGAGGCATGGAGGACAGAAAAATGAGACTTTAATATCACCTTGAAGGTGGGTGCCTGCTTCCAACACAGGAAACAGGCACATTGCAATAAGGTGGGAGGTGTTTTTTATTTCTGGGCCACAAATTCTTCCTTCTGCCTTTGTTTTTCTTTTTCTTTTTTTTTTTATTGGCAGAGTGTTTTGTTTACTTTTTCGTTGCTGTGACTCAATACTTGACATGCACAAATTTGGGGAGGAAAGATTTATTTTAGCTCACAGTTTAAGAAGGTGACAGTCCATGCACAGGCAGCCGGCAACAGTGGGAGCACATGGCAGAGGATGAGGTGCAGACAGCTAGCTCCTCACAGCAATGCAAACAGAAAGCCAAATCCCAGAAGGAAGGAAGGAAGGAAGAAAGGAAGGAAGGAAGGAAAGAAGGAAGGAAAGAAGGAAGGAAGATAGGAAGGAAGGAAGAAAGGAAGGAAGGAAGGAAGGAAGGAAAGAAGGAAGGAAGGAAGCAGCATATATCCTTCTAGGTCCTGTCCCAGTGATCTACCCCTTTGGGTCCAGCCTCAGTATTCTGCCCCTTCCAAGCTTAACCCCCTACCACACATCTATAATCCACTTTACATGCCTGCAGTCTGTGCTCCACATTCCATCCTCCACCACACACCCCTAATCCACCCCTCCAGACCAGGCCCCCATCTCCCAAAAGCACATGGTTCTGTAGATAGCCTACAGCATCCAGATACACGAGACCTCTGGGGGACATTCCTGACCTAAACCACAATACAGAGTATACGATCTTTCCAATGAGATCTAAGGGAGTCATTTAGGACCAAGCAGGTTGTGGCGAGGTGGCCTTTGCTTCTTCACCTCTTCTTTTTTGTCCCTTATCACATGTTGAGGTAAAGCACATGAAAATGAGAAGTCACCATTATCATATTAAAATGTGTCATGCTACCATTACATATTACTCACAAAGCCCATCGTCAAATTTTATCAACTTAGGGAAAGTATATGTATTTTCTTTAAAAATTTCAGTTATTTTATTTTATTTTATTTTTGAGACAAGGTCTCACTCTGTAGTCCAGGATGGCCCTGAACTCACTATGTAGCTCAGGTTGGCTTTGGACTCACAGCAATCCTCCTGCCTCAGCCTCCAAAGTGCTAGGATGACAGGCATATGCCACCACACCTGGCTAGTTTTTTTCTTATATATAGTACTGGGGAATTGAACCTGGGGCATACCAGGCATACTAGACAAGTGCTCTAAACAATAAGCTATACCCTCAGGCCCCCAACATTTTTATTTTAAGGCAGGATTTCACCATGTTGTTAAATTATCCTGGCTAGGCTTGAATCTGATTATTCTGCCTCAATCTCCCAGAGTCCTAGGATTATAGTCATGCAGCGTTATACCTGACTCATTTTCCATTTGCATAACTTCTCTTTGGTACTAGTTATGAGGGGCAGATGTGTCATGTCGTAGCTTAGTCCTGTGGTTGATGTAGGCACAGGGGGTTGACACACCCATGTCTCAGTTCTCTTTTTGATGTGTAAGACTTTGGTTTTAGCTTCTGAGAACTGAAAACTGCACATCTGGCTACGCTCCCTGGACTCAACTTTCTGGGCTTTGAGGGGGATCAAAGGAGATTCAAATAATGGCCTACGTGGTGTCCTTCTTCCATTCCATTCCCACCCATTCTGAGTCTGCAACCCAACCCTTGAGGGCCCTGGCTGGTATGGAAGAGTCAGAGGTTAAAGATGAAGCATTAGAGACCTTGGTTACCCATAGGAATGCGGAGCGAGTTCTTGCAGAGTCGGTTTCACAGCCATTTGCTTAATGCACTTTACTGCCCATACCATTTTGAATTGGAACCTTTTTCTTTCTTCTTTCTTCGGGCGAGGGATGAAACTCAGGATGTCATACATCATTGGCTGTACTCCTGATCTATATACCCCAGCCCCTTAAATTAGAATTAGGTCTCTGTGATGTCACGTCAGTGTCTGGTTTCTTATGATGACAGCTGGCACTTTGTTAAGGCCAAAGTTTAAAAAGTTGAGTAGGAACTAATACTTAAGGAACACCGAGCGTGACAAGCAAGCTATGGAGTGTGTTAATAAAAATAACACTACCTAGAAGACGAATGTGTAACATTGATACTGACAAGAAGGGGGGATATTTAAGGAGGAGGTTGGATTGTTTCCATTTGGGAGACCAGAGGCAGCTCTTTGGAGGAGGATAAACTGCCATTTAAACCCTATCCTCGGGGCTGGAGGAATGACATAGTGATTCAAGCACTTTGACTTGCAAGCACAAGGCCTGGAGTTCAATTCCCCAGTATGACATAAAGCTGAGTGTGGTGGTACACACCTGTAATCCCAGCTCCCGTTTGGGAGCCTGAGGTAGGAGTATCACCAGCTACAGAGCAAGACCCTGTCTCAAAATTAATAAATAAATTGATAAACCCTACCCTCAAGGGTGGGAGTAATGTAGATACACTCAGAAGCAATAGAACAGCGGCTGTGCAGTTTTGTGTAGCTCAGTGGTAGAGCATTTGCCTAACAGGCATAGGCCATGGGTTTGATCTTCAGCACTGAAAACAAAACTCTCCAAAAACATGAATCACAAGTTCCAGCCTGTCCTGAGAAAATTTTATAACTTTTTTCTTTTGAGATAGAGCCTCTCTCTGTAACCCAGACTGGTCCTGAATTCCCTATGTAGCCCAGGTTAACTAAAAGGCCTGATCTAGACAAACTCCATGACAGTCTTCAGGCCCTTAGAAAAGTTAGTAGGCCTGAGTTTCAGTTTATACCCCCACGTGGGCCTTGTAAACTCACCTGATTCTCAGAAATTATGATTGGGTCCTGCCAAATGTAGCGAATACTCCATGAATGCTTTGTGATTGTGATTGGCACTTATGATCGCGTGCTACACCTGCGTCATGCTCGCTGTAACCACCCCTTCCCCTATTCCATACAAACCCTGCCTACCTATTGTTCCAGGCTCTCTGCATGGATCCACTGCATTGGTTATGTCTGAGAGTCCAAGCTTAAGCTTGAAAAAGGCTCTTTGCTTTTGCTTACGTGCTCGGTCTCCTGGAGGTCTTTGGGGATTACGTGATCTGGGCATAACACTAACCTTGAACTCACAGCAATCTTCCTGCCTCTGCCTCCTGAGTGCTGGGATTATAGGCATGTAATCCCAGTTCATGGCTTGGACAATTTAGATATATAGTGAGACTCTATCTCAAACAATAAAAATGGGCTGGGGATGCAGAGAAAGGGCTAGACTCAATAATCTTGAATTAGTAGTTTAATCTCTAGTGCTACAAAAAGAAGAAGAAGAAGCAGAAGAAGAAAGAGAGTGTAGTCTCAGGGTCTCAGGGTTGGGATGAGTCTACGCTACTAGTATGTGGCCATGGGCGAGTTTCTCAACCAGTTCTCATTTTTCTTATCTGTAAAATAGGGATAATAGCAGTCCTGACCTCATTTGGTTTTGTCTTCAGTGAGATGTCATGGGAAAGCCCTTATCACAGCGACTTAAAACATTGCTCTGTAGGGGAGGATATTCTAGGCAGAAACAACAGCCACAGCCAGAAGGGACATTAAAGGGCCATCATTCTTGGGTGAAATGAAAACAACAGAAGTACCTGGGAGCAAGTGGAGAAAGAATGGCCACTGTGGGTCTGTGCTTCCTTATGGAATGTGTGTGATCCGTCCTATTTTACAAATAAGGAATCAAGACTCAAGGACATCACGTGACTCCCATCCAGCCAGGGGACCTGCTCACTGCCTAAGCCTGCGTCCTTACCACGATGTCCTACAGCCTTTTGCTTTTCCGGGCCCCTCCTCAGTCCTCTCCTTCCAATGCCATGTGGTAGAAATGGAAACCGCTTGGTCCTCCCTCACCTCCAGCCAAGTCTGTCACTTTGACAAGTCACTTTCTCATTCCAGGCTTCGGTTTCCTTTCAAAGGAAGGGAAAGGAGACTGCTCTGGAAGTCCCTCGCAGCAACAACGAGGACCCCGGGCCCCTCTGCCTCACTTCGAAGCTTGTCTTTATTTGAATGTTATGTGATCATTCTGGCCTCGAAACATCTGGATGCAAGGAATGCACCAGGAAGTAGAGACCAAAACACCTGCTTTCCTTGGTGCAGACCTGTTTGCAATTAAAAAAAAAAAAAGGTTCAAACAGCATGGAATACAATTAAGGCAGAAGTAAAAATGATTTAGACCAAGGAAATAGTGAGAGACAGAGGTGAGTCACAGACCTCCAAGGGATCAGGAGTCTACAGACAACCTCAAAGGACAGGAGGAGCGAGAGGGTGTGTTCCCGGTGACCTGCTCCTTCTGGTCTTTCTTTGTGGCGTCTGGTTGAGCTGGATCTTGTGGAGTGTGGAGAAGATGGAGTGGAAGGGGTCATGCGAGGGTAGACAGGTGTGCCAGGGATTATTACTTGCAGTTTAGGTGCATATGTTACTACATTTCTTTTTTTCCTGGGGGCACAGGTTGTTTGGATTTGGCAGGAGCCATGTTCATATATTTGTCTTCTATACTCATATTTTTTGATCTATGCTTATCTTAATTAAAATTTAATTACATGTTTGCCACAGAGCCAGGTGTGGTGGTACATGCCTATAATCCCAGCACTCAGGAGGCTGAAGCAGGAGGATTGTCATGAGTTCGAGGCCAGCCCAGGCTACATAGTAAGTTTTGATTTAGCCTGGGATCCAGAGCAAGACTGTCTCAAAAAATATTTCCCACAGACAAGTAGGCCTGGGACATATTGTCTTGCAATCTGTGTAACTTATGACAGTTCTATCAGGTGCTTCTCCATTTTCTAGAATGCTGCAATTAGTTTATTTATTGATTTTTATTTAGAGACAGGGTCTCTCTCTATAGTCCAGGCTGGTACTTACTACTTAGCCCAAGCTGGCCTAGAACTCATGGCAGTCCTCCTGCCTCACTCTCCTGACTGTTGGGATTACAGGCATATGCCACATGCTGAGCTAGTATGTGGTGCTGGGGGATCAAATCACTAAACTGTGCTCCCAGCCCATAAAATTAGTTTTTAAGAGCCTCCCCAGTCACTGCTCCCCAGTCACTGCTCCAGTGCCCAGTGAGTCTATTAGAAGTCACCTTTTGGAGGAAGCAGGCATTGAAGGCTCTTGGGAATAGGTTGGTTTGAGTATTTGGGTCTGAAACAGAATGCCAGACTTTACAATTCAGGGCTTCAGTTTTTCAGTGAGTGACCTCAGCAAATGTCTTCTTTGCTCCTCAGTGTCCTCATCTGTAAAATGGGGCTAAAATAATACCCACCTCATTAAGGAGAGTGGTGAGGATTTTACATGAAATACACATGATGTGTCTAGTATTGCACTCGACATACATAAGCTCTCTGAAATGTTAGCTATGAAGCTGTCACCACTCTGATCATCTTAGCTTAAATCTTGTTCAGTGCACTGATTTGTAGAATTCTGCAGACAGTAAGAAACCTAAGTTCATTTTATGACCTAGGCAAAAGAAAGCTCTAGAAAATTGAGTGTTCTAGATGGTGCTGGTCTGAAGGTATTACCACACACAAAATTCTTGAGTGTTCAGGGGGTGGACATGAGGGTCCCTAGGAAAGGACCAAGGAACGTAGGAAGACAGATGATGGCTGTAGAGAGTTACTCCCCAGGTGGGGGCATAGCCACTGGGGTTGTCACAGGAATCTGAGCACCTGGGGTTGGAGAGGAAACTGAAATGAGAGAGTGGAAAGAAAAAGAGCGAAGAAAGAGGCCCAGAGCAACAGGGTGCCCTCCTGCAGAGGCCTAGTGGGGCAGAAGGGTGGACACTCTCCCCTTGGCTTTCTTCCTCAGGACTTCCTCGGCTTCCTGGCCATGCTGAGAATAAGGGTTGGAACATCCCGGCCCACATGGCCATGAGTGAGCTGCTGATTGCCCTCCTAGCTCATGGTCATGGCACCGTTTATCATCGTTTCAGGGAAAAGTTAAAGCCAGGGACCCGTGGTTTAGCCCAGACCTTGGCTTAATGCCCAGTTCTTCTTTTTTTTTTTCCCTGTCTTTCTGGTGCTGTATCAGGATTCAGGCAAGCGTAACTGGTAAGTCTTGTAATAGTCAAGACAGGAAGCGGTCAAGCACTGGAAATAGAGCAGCTCTTGGGGGTGGAAGGGAGGACGACTCAGCCTTGGGTGCCTTCTCCAGCGAGTGGTACAGATTGCCGGACTTGCTTTGGGCTGCAGGGACACTTCAGATAACTTTCTTATCTCAGGAAAAAAAAAAATCCCATTAACTCAGCAATGCTGACTTGAAACCCTACGGGCTCCCTGGCACCCTGTATCCACATCTGTAGTGATGGAGACAGTGTACTCTAGAGTCAGTTTTTGAGTTGATGAGATCTATTTTTTAAAAAATCTAGTATTTGCCCTTGCCTACCTGGATATGCCTGAGCTAATTTTCCAATTTGTCTGAGACTTTTTTTTTGTAGCTTGTGAAAACTGGATGTCCATGGCTATTTTGTGCTGACTAAAAATAAAATATGAAAAACTATGAAAATTTGAAAAAATGAAAAATAAGAAAAATTGCTTGGCGTGGTATCTTGCACCTAATAATTACAAAATAAAGGACAGCAAACAGAATGCTGATCGTAATAATTGTCCGTCCCTTCAAATGTCACCTCTATAAAATGAGTTATGAGGATTAAGGAAGGTGATAGGTATGTGTCAGGTACTCTCAAATTCTATTTTTTTCAAAATTATTCTTTTTATTATTATGTATTTGTGATACACAATGATAGCAACCAGCTGGAGATATTGATGCATACACACATTGCATCTTAATCATTTTTACTTCTCTTCCCCTTCCCACCTCCTCACCCCCATGTTCCTTCTCCCTCGCTACAAAGTTTATCTTCTTGTTTTCTTCCATGTCCTTTAGTTTGCTCTTTTACTTTTAAAAAAAAACATTTTAAAATAACTTGTTCTTTCATATTGGAGAAACCATGCAATACTTATCTTGTGTCTGACTCATTTCACTAAGCATAATGGTCTTAAGGTTCATTTATTTTCCTACAAGTGACTCAGATTTATCTTTGTTTTATTTTTGATACAGGATCTTGTTCTGTAGTCCAGGTTGGTCCTGACTCACCATGTAGCCCAGGCTGGCCTCAAACTCAGGGCAATCCTCCTTTCTTAGCATGCTGAGTACTGGGATTACAAGTGTGTACCACCATGCTTACTTTTTGTGGTGCTGGGGAAGTGACCCCAGGGCTTTGCACTTTCTAGCCAAGTGCTATAACTGCTGAACTACATTCTAGTCCAAATTTATCTTTCTTTACAGCAGAGTAATACTCCGTTGTGTAAATATACCACATTTACCCATGCATCTGTTGATTGACACATGGCTACCTCCAAGATTTAGCTGTTACAAGTTGTGCTGCTATAAACTGCCATTCGTCTACCCATGGACTGGTATGGGGACCTGGGGACCTGACCTAGGACTGACCAAGGATGGACAGTTTGACCAATGAGGACAAACATCCTCCTGCCTCAATTCAGCCAACACTGGCTTGTGAGGGGGGAAAATGGCACTGATGATAAACAGCAACCATGAAGCAATTGGTGTTCTGGATTGGACAATTGGTGGCAGAATTTGGGAATGGTCTTATTTACTTTCTTGTTTCTGGGACACAATACCCAATACAGCTTCAGATAGGAAAAGTTTTTATCTCACAGTTTCAGAAGGTTTCAGAAGGTCTCATCCATGGGTGGCTGGCAATGGGCATGGCGGAGGCCTAGCTGGAGAAGAGTTACCTCCCATCCAACTACTAACCAGGCCTGACCCTGATTAGCTTCTGAGATCAGACGAGAGAGGGCGCATTCAGGGTGTTATGGCCGTAGATAGAGCTGGAGAAAAGTTGTTTATCCCATTGTGATCAAGAAGCAGAGAAAGAGAGAGACTAGGAGGGAAGGAGGGGGAGGGAGAGAGAAAGGGAGAGGTGGAGCTGCAAGGGACATAGCCAGGTCAAGTCCCAGTGATCTGCCCCTTCCAACCAGATTCCACGTCTTAACAGCACCTGAAATCATCAATTAGCAATACACCGATATTATTAATTCCCATGATCAAATCATCTTCCAAATATATGAAGCTTCTGGGGACAGTCCACATCCAAACCATGGAACTAGGGGTGTAGTCAGGGGTTAGAGCTCTTGCCTAGCATGAGCAAAACCCTAGGTTTGAATCCCCAGCACCACAAAAAAATTAGCTGGGCATAGCAGTGCATACCTATAATCTCAGCACTCAGGAGGCTGAGGCAGGAGGATCGCCTTGAGTTCAAGGCCAGCATGGACTACAGAGCAAGACTCTACCTCAAAAATAAAAGAAAACAAACAAAAAACCAAAACCACCACCACCACTAAAAAACAGATCCAGAAAATAACTGGGATAGATTAAGAATCCAGCCTTATGTCAGGTTTTGGTCATACTAAGAAATACTTGAGGCAGCTAACTTTATAAAAAGAAAATGTTTATTTAGCTCATGGTTCTAGAGGTCAAGGGCACAGCGCCTGCCTTGCTCTTGTGAGGCCCTCTTGGCCAATGGTGGATGTTAATGGTGGGAGCATGAGTCAGAGAGAGCAATCACGTCTCCCCCAGGAAGCAGAGAGCTGGGTGGGGCCAGGCTTGCTCCTTTGGTAACAACTTTTTCAGCTACAACAGGAGTCTCTGGAAAGGCTCCAAGAGTAACGGTGAAATATCTTGTAGCTCCAATGACTCAAGGACCTCCCAGGAGACCCCACTTTTAAAGGGCCACACCACCTGTATTAATTACTTTTTCGTCCCTGTGACTCAATACCCAACATCAACAACTTAAGGAGGGAAGATTTATTGTAGTTTACAGTTTCAGAAGGTCTGAGTTCCTTCATGGGTGGGCAGCTGGAAAATGGTAGAATGATATGGCGGGGCCACAGCTAGAGCTGTAGCTGGCTAGGTGACAGACATCCTCACAGCATGGTAGCACAGAGAGAGAAAGAGAGAGAGAGAGAGAGAGAGAGAGAGAGAGAGAGAGAGAGAGAGAGAGTGGGAGGACGGGCAGAACCAGCCCATGCCCTTCCAGGTCAAAGCCTATGCCCCACCTCCCAACCATTCATAGTATTCATAGGAACATGAAGTTTTTGGGGGACACACCATATCCAAACCACCGCACCACTTCTCAGTAGTTCTACCTTTGGCACCAAGACTTTAACACATGAAAGTGCATCCTTGGGAAGGGGACATTATGAGACCAAATCTAGACCATAGCAAATATAAATGAGATGATCCTGAGATGGGAAAATAGTTCACTTTCATTGAACACTTACAATATGCCAGTTACCATGGTAATTAACTTATTATTATTTTTTCATTTAACCCCCCATTGTTTAGATGAGGAAGCAGAGGTATAGGCAAGTCAAGTAGCTTGCCAAGATCACTCAGCTAGCAAATGAAAGAACTAAAATTTAAGTTCTAGCTACCTTCTACCAGCCTCTCTTAAGGATGCAAATAGAGTTTCTCCTAGTTCTAAAATATGTGACAGGAGGCAGCTGCAAATTTAGATTCACTGGAGCAAGGCCTCAAGGAGTGCAACCAGGGGTTTAGAGAGATACCAGAGTAGGAATTTGAGGCCAAAAGCCAAGCAGCAGCACCATATCAGGAGGAAGCATCTCCCTGGCTTAGGGGTTTGATGGAGCAGGGAGATGGATTGGTCTGGGATGGGGCATGAGCAGTCATACCTCTTTGGCACAGAGCTGAAATCCAGGCTGGATAAAGCAGTGCCAGCTGTGCTGAGCTGGGATGTTCACTTTTCTTACAGGTAAAAAAAGAGCTGACCCCTGAGGACCTTGAAATTTTACTCAAAGTCTGAATTGATTGCTCCAGGCTCACCTGGCTCAGGCCCTGGGAGGGGAGGGCCTGTTGGTCTTTACTACTACATACTTACAATCCTAAGAAGCACCTGCCCAACACTTGCCCATGAATCAATGCTGAGTGCCAAGTCTGAGTTTATCCTCCTGCAACCTTCTGATAAAATCTGAGGGTACTTATACTTTTTTTTTTGGTTGTTGCCGTTGCATGCTGGGGTCTGGCTGAGGGCCTTTGCATGAACTACATCCTCAGGCCACCTTTTGCTTTTGATTTTGAGACAGGGTCTTGCTAAGTCACATTAGTTGCCTAGGCTGGGCCTAAACTTGCCATCCTCCTGCCTCCGGCTTGTGCCACCAGGCCTGGCTCTGGGGGTACTTACTTTCTAAGATAGTTCCCTAGAGTCTGTAATGCTAAGCTATGCCATTTTTCGGTCAATGCAGCCTCTGAGAAACCCATTCTCCCTACAGCCTAAGGACAGATGGGTTCTCTCTTTATCAATGAACAGAAGAACCTCTGCCAAATGCATTGGAGGAGACGATTCTGAGCCAACAGTCTACACCATACTTCATCTTCTTAACCAGAGTGATGGATTTACAATGAGAGATCTGTAGTCTTGCCACAAATAAGAAAAATAATGCTACTATATTCCTCTATGCTTTTCAGGTTCCAAAGGGCTTTCCTATCCACGGTCTTATGGAACTTCACAATTGTGTGTGTGTGTGTGTGTGTGTGTGTGTGTGTGTGTGTGTGTGTGTGTGTGTGTTGGTAGGGGTTGGAGTGGCATGGGGATAAGGAAAAAGGACAAGAAACAGGTAAGCTTTTTCTGTTTGTTTGTTTTACAGATAGGAAAATGTACGGAGAGAGGATTTGGAGAGTTTTTCAAGACCATCTAACTAGTGTGATGTTGGGCGAAGACCTAAATCTAGACCTTTTATTTGTCCGAAAGGGGGATTAACCATGATCGTGAAGGTAACAACTCCAAGAAGTGGTCACAAGTCTGGTTTCTCCACATTGCAGTTGTGTTAGCGAGGCCCTGAATGGAAGTAGGGGCTCCACCCCTGGAGACAGATTACCCTTGAAGGCATGTAGAAAGTACTGGCGTCAGTCAGCCAAGGGTTGGTAAGGAACCACCCCACGTGCCTCTTGTCTCTTAAGTGGTTATCTACCTGTCATGGATCGGCTATCCCTCCATATGCTGTCTGTTGGGGAGCATGGTGCTTGGTTGAATTGCAGAACAGATGGGCAGAATGGTCTCTCAACATCTTTACTGGAGTAGTTTATTAAAATTAACTATGGAGGTGAAAGGTGAAAAAAGAAAGAGATTCTTTCACTTACTGAGGGCTTGATAGGGAACATAAATTTGGGAACGTGCACACAAGCATTTCATGTCCAGATAGTGATGGACGAGGTGGAGGAAGGCAAATACATACTACAGGATTTCTGCTTCTGACTATGACTTAATGGTGCTATGGGGCTTGTTCTTCTACAGTAAAACAAAACAACAAAAATCAATATTTTTGACAAGGGAAAGGAGGAAGAGACGAAAAAGAAATAAGAAGACAGAAGAGAAGTAAAAGGAAAATAACAAGAAGACAAGGACCAAGAATACACATGATGGTGGACTTCTTAGAAGCAATGGAGATAAGCAGACCAGTTGTCTTTAACCAACTTGGAGAGAGAAAAAGCTCTGTAAATCTAGAAATCTATTCCTATGAGCTGTCATTAAAATGAGAATGAAACAAATACATTGAGCTTATTTTTTTTTCAAGCAGAGTTAATGGTTTAGCTCTAAGATGGTCTCCCAGGACTTCATGTTCAGAGGTGACTGACTCACAGGTGCTCTGTCTATCTCCACATACCAGTGGATCAACCCATTCGATTAGTCCATTAATGAGTGAGGTTTGGAAGACAGCATGACCTAGAAGGTCCCGAGCTTCTCCCCTTTTCTCTTAGCTTTCTTGCTGCTGTGTGGTGAATAGCTTTTTTTCCTGCTGTGCAGCTGTGCTGTATCATTTGCCTTTGAGCCAAATGACAGTGGACTAAACCCACTGAAACTGTAAGCCAGAATAACACACTCCTCCTTAAGATCCTGGTGTCAGGTGTTTTGTCCCAGCAATGGGGAAGAGGCTAAGCCAGTTTCATTTCAAGATTTGCTAAATTTGAGAAGTTCTTCAGGCTAAAGAGAAATGCTTCAGGATAGAAACTTAGAACTAGAGGAATGGATTTGGGCCTCGTGCCACAGGTTGATAATCCCAGCACTCTAGGAAGCTGAGGTAGGAGGATTGCAAATTCAAGCCTAACCTGGACAATTTAATGACTTGGTCAGACCTTGTTTCAAATTAAGAAAAACAAACAAACAAACCCATGGGGCTGGAGGAATGACATAGCTGTTAAACCACTTGCCTTGCAAGCTCAAGGCCCTGAGCACAATTCCACAGCACCATGTAAAGCTGGGCATGGTGGCGCACTCCGGTAGTCCCAGCACTCGGGAGGCTGAGGCAGGGGGATTGTCCTGACTCTAAGGCCAGCCTGGGCTACAGAGGAAGACCCTGTCTCAAACCAAACTAAACCAAACCAAACCAAACCAAACCAAACCAAACCAAACCAAACCAAACCAAACATCCCAAAAACAAAGAACAAAGAAACAAAACAAAACAAAAAAAGGGCTGGAGATATAGCTCAGTGTGAAGGTCCTGAGTTCAATCCCTAGCACAAAAAATAAAACCTCACAATATAAAAAAACAAACAAAAACAAAACCCAAAAACCAATCCCCAAATTCCAAAAAAAGCAGCAACAACAATAACCAAAATGCCCACTAGAAATAGCAAATATTGAGTAAACTTAAAGTCAATATTTTTTGTCCAATTTACTCAACAGAGAACTATTCAAATTAAAGATCATAATATATTGGGAATTACTAAGTATTAAGAAGTAAAATGCACAGCAACAATACCACAGAGTATGGGATTGTGCTAATGGAATTACACAGCTTCCATTTTACATTAAATGATATGGTACTCATTCAAGGCAGACTATGTGTTGGGTAGGGATGCATATTGTGATATCTAGAGAAAATCCACCCCCACTTACACGTGCACACTTACATCCCACAAAGAGGAAGTGTAGTTACAGAGATTGCAGAAGGGAAAGGGCAGGGTCATTTTAAAAGAAAGCAGAGAAGGATAAACAAGATGGCAGATGTAAACACAGCCACCAGTCATGCTAAATGCGAAGAGACAGCTCCTTCTCATCCCTGGGGTGGGGAACTTGGCGGGGGGCCTTTGTTGCATGGCCATGGCCATTTGCCTCTGCTAGGATAAGGGCCCGGGACTTAGCACATTTGCTGAGGCCAGTGGTCAGTGCCAGCAAGAGGAGGTGAAGAGACACTTGGGTGATTGGAGATTGGTTGCCTATGTGGGAATCAGGCAACTGAGAAAATGTCTTGGCAAAGGTTTAACCAGGAAGCTGTAGTGGTTGACCTGGAGTTTGCTCCCAGACAATGCAAACACTGGAAATGGCTTCTGGCCAGAGGCCTTTTGTAGATGCCCGAGGCACATGGAGCTGCTGTCCCAAAGCCCTGATCAGCAAACCCAGCTGTGCTTTGACGGCCTGGCTCTTCTCTTACCCACTTGCGGCTTCCTAGTGGCACGTTCGTAAGTTGCATTCTAGTGTTTGAAGGGTCTGAGGGGGACGTGCCTACCGCCTCGCTGCTGGGGGGTTGGTGCGGGGAGGGGAGAGCAGACAGGATTATAAGGAAGAAATGACATCTGAGATATTTTGGAAGATAACTGGAATTTTCCAAGTGGAAAAAGGAAGGAAGATCAGTCAGACAGAAAGGCAGGGAGCATTTGGGGGTGACACATCTAATTGGGCTAAGGGCAGGAGGTGCATCAGGGGCTGTTGAGAGGCCACCCCTGGATGCCTTGGGCCTGTTCATTATTATTACCAGAGCTGCCCATTCTGAAAGCTGGACTGGCTCAGCTATTTCCTGCTCACAGCTTGTGTATTTTTACCTTGTTTGAGCTTCTGGAGGGTCTAGAAGACCCAGGAACCCACAGGAACTATATTCTGAAACATACCGGACACCTGTTATGTGCAAGCAAGTATTTATACAGAGAGACCCTTCCTCGATCCATCACTGTTCACTCAAATCTGAGATGTAGTCTTGTCCTCAAGAGGCTTGCAGCCGAAGGAAAACCAAACCCAAGAGAAAGAAAAATGTTAGTAAGAAAGGACTGTTCAGGGAAGGCACCCCGCAGGCGTTTGCCAAGTAAATTAATGGAAACGTGAATGAATGAAATTTAAGATACCCTGATGGCTCCCTAGGAATCTAAGTCAAGTAGCCCCCAGGGCGTCCCCAAGGAGGCTGGGACTAGCAGGGGTCGGAGAGCGGCTACAGCCCCTCTCTCTCGGCCGTTCTGGACAAAGCGAGGCCCGGGCGCGGACCCCCGCGGCCAGCCCCACGGCGCGCGGCGCTGCGGAGCCGGCGCGCTGGCGGGAGGATCCGTGGGCGGGGGCGCGGCCTCGGGCGCGGGGTCCAGAAAAGGGCCCCGGGGAGGGAGCCGCGCGCGGCCCGCCCCGCTGCGTCCCACCCACCGCGTCCCCTCCCCTCCGGCGCGGGTCGGGCCGCCGGGAGGGAGCGGCGGCGCGCGGCGGGCGGCGGACGCCATGGGAGCGCTGCGGCGGGCGCGGCGGGCCTGGGCCGCGCTGCTGGCGCTGGGGGCGCTGGCGGGCGTCGCCGTCGGAGGTGAGTGGGGCTCCCGCGCTCCGGGCGGGCGCGGCCGGCCGGTCGTCGGCTCGCGCGGGGGCTTCCGCCCGGGGCCGCTGGCCAGGGACCCGGGACGCGGGCCGTCGGGGCGGGCGGCTCCTTGCCGGTGCGGAGCCGCGCGCGTCGCGGGCTGGCGGACCGGGCGCGGGGGAGAGACGCGGGGCGCGCCCCGTGGCTGCGGGGCCCTGGACGTCCCCGTTTCTTCCCGTGTCACGCTTTCCTTCAAGGTTTTAAATTTACCGGCTCCCCCGGGAGCTCTGGAGCGGGATGGGGGCGCTGCCCGTCGCGATGCCCCGGCGGCAGCGCGCTCCGGCGACAGCCTCGCGCTCTGGAGGCGCTCGCGGAGACCGCGACCCCCGCCAGGGCCGGGCAGCCGCCGGGCCCCTGGCTGCCCGCGGTCCTCGGGGTGACCTGCGGTGTCCGGAGCCCCTCTGGCTCCTGGAGCTGCCTCCTCCGCAGAGGACACACGAGGGACTGCCTATGAATATTTTTAAAGGACACAGTGGTACTCATAAAACAAGCTAGACCTTGCACACAGAATTAAAGAAGTAGATGAAGTTCATTTCAAAGACAAAGTATTTTTGAAATACTTAAGTGACTGCCTGCAGGAGTCTCCCGTGTGATGAAGGCGCGTGTATGTACCGCATAGCCAAGGAAGTCTGGGCGGTGGAGAGGTGGCTGTCCCCCTGGAGAGGGCTCGGGAGGGTAAAAGCTGGTCTTGGGAGGTTTCCTGTGATGGAGGCCACGGAGACTTGAGCCTGCAGTCAGCAGCCCCAGGACCGGGGAGCAGAACTCTGAATCTCCGGTGTCCTGCCCTGGGGGTGTGGGAGCTGGGGAAGGCTGCTGCTGGCTGTTGGTGCTGGGACTGCAGACATCCACAGGGTGCCCTAGTGTTTCCTAGAGAGAAGTTCATGCTTTCACGAACTTGAAACATTCTTCAATTTATCACTTCTTCCTGACTGTCGTATAATAAATGTACATATTTATGATGTACAGTGTGAGAATTCAGACATGTATACAGGGTGTAATGATCAAGTCAAGACAGTTGTTTCTTTCTTTCTTTCTCTTTCTTTCTTTCGCAGGGTCTTGCACTGTAGCCCAGGCTGGTCCTGAACTCGCTCTGGCATCCCAGCTGGCCTTGGACTTATGGCAATCCTCCTGCCTCAGCTTTCCCAGTGCTGGGATCACAGGCATGTGTCACCACTTATGTGGTGCTGAGGAATCGAACTTGTGTACTTAGCGCTTGACTTAGTGCTTGCTAGGCAAGCCCTTTAACTGCTGAGCCATTCCTCCAGCCCCAAGACATCCATTCTTTGAGTTGGAAACCTTCCAACTCTTTTCTTAGGTATTTTGAGATATATAATACATTCAAAATATTTTTGACATTTAATGATATAGAATTAATTGAAAATTCATTAACAGAACATTTTGTGAATTCATTAAAATTCATTTACAACCATAGCTTTCTAAATTCACATCTGAGTATATCATTATGTTTTATCACAGTTTTAGAAGAAGGTAATGAGGTTGTCAGGTGTGTTGGTGCAGTGCCTGTAACTCTAGCACTATGAGAAACTGAGGCAAGAGGATCACAAATACAAGTTTGAGCCCAGCCCGGGCAATTTTGTGACTTAGTGAGACCTTACCTCAAAAAAGGGCTGGGGATGTAGCTCAGTCTGAAGACCCTGGGATTCAATCTGTAGTACCACAACTTTCTCTCTCTCTCTCTCTCTCTCTCTCTCTCTCTCTCTCTCTCTCTATCTCTCTCTCTCTCACACACACACACACACACACACACACATACACATGCACACACAAAGAAGAAGAAGAAGAAGAAGAAGAAGAGGAAAGTAGCAAGGTACCATAAACTAATGCCCAACATGGTCAGCATGGTGCCTGGTGCAATGTTAGCAAAAATAAACTGTATGGTTATTTAGGTGACTCTTGCTCCCTCTCCCCTACCTCTGCTGAATCCCCAGATATGTCATGTTAATCTGGTTCACACTGCAATGGTCCATGTAAGATCACACTGCCAGGCATACCGAAGTCTGCATTAAAGATACTTTTGGGAGATCTGCTCACAGATTCATTTTTGAGATTGGAGCAGTTCTGGGAGTGGTGGTGCGTGGAGCCGAGGTAGCCCTTGACTCCCTGTGAGGAAGAGGGCGGAGTAAGTAGTATTTAAGAGCAGGAGCTCTGGCATTCGCCTTCCTATAAGGGCCATTTCTGTTCTATTTGCATCATCCACTCCATGTGGGAGGCAGAGTTGCAGATGTCCTTAGGTCCCTGTGGAAGCAGATGGTGGAGTGACAGTCAGATAGTTATAGCAGGACCAACAGTGTTGAAGGGACACCAAAAGGGGATTCTAGGGGTTTCCATGGCACAGAGAAGATGTCCCAGGATATAATCATTTGGTATGGGGATGAGAAAAGTTGTCTAATGACAGCATTGAGTTTCAGATTTTGTCTACAAGGATGATCTTTTAGCTTCATTTAAGAAGTATCGGGTTGCAGCTTCCTGTCATTAGGGTTTTATTCTAATTTAACTAGTTCTGAGCGGAGGTGCTTACTTTTCTTTTGGAGTTTGTATTGAGGAAAGTCTCCGATTGAAGCACTTTACAGAAATCCTCAGGGCCACAGAGACAAGGGGAAGAGACAGTTGTGGCTTAAGCCCTAGGGATGTGAGTTTGAGTCTTGACTTGGTTTGTTATTGGCTATGTTACTTTAGGAAGTTATTGAATCTCTCAGGCCCTCAGTTTCCTTATCTGTAAAGAAAACAGTATCTCTGATTATGCAGATTAGATGAAGGCACAAAATTATAATTCAATAAATGACACTGTTGTTGTTATTTTTCGTATCGGTGGTCTCTAGGGGCAAGAGCTGTTACTGCTTTATGCGTGAGCTCACTCTGAGCTTCCAGAATGAGACTAATGGGGATTCTGTTCTCACATAAAAGAAAGCAGTCTCTCTTCGGTGGCTTGGTGTATCTTAGCCCCTCTGATCCGGCAACAGTCCACAAACAAGGATGCAGAAGGGAGAAGACATTTGTTTTATGCATGAGAAATTCTCTGTTTTATCCATGAGAAAAAAGACTAGGCATTTGTTTTATCCATGAGTCTTGTCCCTGAGATGAGGAAAGTAAAAGCCAGCTGTGGTGGTGCATACCTTTAATACCAGCACTCTGGGAGACCAAGGCAGGGAGATTACAAGTTTGAGCATAGTTAGGTCAATTTAGTGACCTAGAGAGAACATCTCAAAAAAAAAAATAATTCTGGGAAGTAGCTCAATGTGAAGGTCTTCAGTTCCCTGTACTAGAAAAAAATATGTTCACAAAACTTTGAGAAGCGGGACATGTCTATTTTCAACACTCTGTGCCCAGTGCCTGACTCATAGGCAGCAAAATAAATATCTAGGCTTTGCTATGAAAAGGCATCAAGAGATGTTGGGTCTCAGGTTGAGAAACTCTATGTTCACTGGGGACAGTGACACATGCCTATAATTCCAGTAACTCAGGAAGTTGAGGCAGGATGATCACAAGTTTGAGATTAGGCTGCACAGCTTAGTGAGACCCTGTCTCTGTCTCTCAGTGTAAAATATAAAAAAGAACTGAGGATGTAGCTCAAAATTAGAGCACCCCTGGGATTCAATCCTTAGTACTTGAAAAAGGAACATATTTAAGTATGTGATTTCATTCCTAAAATATCCCCATGTGTACATTTTGGGAGAGAGAGAGAGAGAGAGAGACTATTCCTCAGCCTGGAAGGTGTTAAGATAGAACCAGAACCATGGGACCTTTGGGCATTTAAGCCTCTGCACTGTGGCATTGTGGCACTAGAGTGCTAGACCTCAGAGGGCCCCTTTGAAGTGGTTGCTGTGTTTCTTCTGGAAGGAATTACTGGGAGGACAACTTGTGAGAGTGAGGGTGAAGGTGATAAGTAGCAGAGATCTACTGGGTGACCATGAAATGAGACTAAGAGGCATCAGCGTGAGGAGGGGGAAACTGAACCTGATTCTAGAATTTCCCATTACACATTTTCCCTCCACATTCCTCAGTATCCTTGGATCTCTGGTTATCATCCCCTCCCAGCCCCATGAATCCTCTGGCCTCCTTGGCAGGAGCGGCTGGGCAGCATGCCCACAGGATCCGCAACAGTTGAGCAAGCAGACAGATGATTACTGGGGAGGGACTGAGCAGCTTGGGGATAGACTATTTGACCCCCAGCCCTTTCTGCTGCCCACAGAACTCCCTGCTGCCCCACCCTGTGGCCTCTTAGCCCTTGTCCTGAGCCTTGGAGTGCCCTGAGTGGGAAGAGAAGTATGCCTGATGCAGCTCAGGCTGCTAGGAGTAGGGAACAGTGATACCCTTCAAGAGAATCTGCCTGTTCTCTGTGTAGCTACTGGTGCTTATTGAAACTTGAGAGTCTACCAAAAGTGATAAGATCGGCCTTTCCCAACTTGTGCACAGTATCCTCAGAAACATTTTTTTAGGTAATTAGGATTGTTGATGTATGACTTACATACTGCAAAATTCACCCTTTTTTGGTGTGCGGTTCTGTGATTTTTGACAAGTACGTCATCCAGTAGTTGTCACTACAGTCAACATAGAGTATTTCCATGGCTCCCATCCTTTGTACTCAGCCCCCTGTCTGCACCCCTAATCCCCGACAAACAGGAAAAAACTGTTTCCTGTCCCTGCACTTGTGCTACACAGAATGTCATATAAATGGGATCATACAGTGTGTAGCCTTTTGAGCCTGGTTTCTTTCCCTTACCGTATGTATTTATGGTTTGTCCATGTTGTTGTGAGGATCACTAACTCTGAGTGGTTACCCGGGACTTGGCCATCACCTTTGCTGAAAGCAGGTGGGCTGGGTCCATTAGACACTGGAAGTTACCACCCAGATTTCAATTACCAGATTTTTCTAATTGACTAGATGTGTGTTTGAACTATGTTTAAATTGTTACATTGTCCAACTGCTAAATAAAGACTTGAGGATTTCACAGCAGTGGACACTTTATTATTCCTGGCCTTGAGAGCAGCAGATATTTAGTGGCCAAATACAGCATGTTACAATCCTTGGAGCCAAAAGCCATTCAGTAAACGTGGAGCTGTTTTACCTTCTGTTACTTGGGGCAGCATCTCTGCAAAACCCAACTAGAGAAGTCCCTTGTTTCTTCTGTCTTTCTGTTACTCTCCCACCAAAGGACAGTTTCTATCCCCCCTTTTCTTATTGCTCTAATTCAGTTTGTTTGCTTAGTGAAGATGCTCAGACATTCAGGGGGGAAAAGAATGAAGAGATGCGTACTCATCACAAGAAAGGTGAATTTTAGTGGGAGGTAAAATTGCTGGTTTCCTTCTAATTTGACTCTAAGATATGCCATTAAGCAGGTGGCACCGGCTCAGATATTGTTTCCTTGCATATACTTCTCACATGTGTGTGTAGCTCTTTACCTAAACTTGTGTTATATACCACTTTTATGTAGAAAAAACATTCCTTGATGTGATGGTACATGCCTGTGATCCCAGCACTCTGGGAGGCTGAAGCAGGAAGATTGAAAGTTACAGCCAAGCCTGGGCAACTTAGTTATTTAGTGATAGACACACTGTCTCAAAATTAAATAATAATAATTTTAAAAGCTAGAATCCAGGTGTGGTGGTGCATGACTGTCATTCCAGCACTCTGGAAGTCTCAGTGAGGAGGATTGTAATTTCGAGTCCAGGCCATGTTCCTTAGTTGTGTATCAAGACCCTGTCTCTAAAAACAAAATAAAAACAAACAACGAAATAAAAAGGTCTGGGGACCTGGGTTCAAATCTCAGTAACACAGACACACACACAGAGACACACACAGACACACACAGACACACACAGACACACACCACACCACACACACACACACACACACACACACACACACACACACACACACACACACACACACACACACACACACACACACACACACACACACTGCTAAGGATTAGCACAAAGGCCCTGGGCTTGGTTTCCAGCACTGCAAATGCAAACCAAAACCCTTAGCAAATGCGAACACAAAACCCTTAGGAAAAGAGCTGTGGGTCTGAGATTTCAAAGCCTACACTTGATCACAGTGCTGTAGGCTTATTTTTTTGTTTCAACATCTTGCCCCGTGACTTTGGACAAGCTATCATACTACTGGGCCTCAGACTCTTGTCTCATGGTGTTTTCACCTTTTGTCCAAAGAGGTGAAGGGAAGAAGGGAAGACACTGTCAACAATATGCTTCTGCCCCCTTTTACCTTCAACTGGAGCAGCTTTTTCTTTAATGATTATTAAATTGGAAATCCAGTAAACAGGGGTGGGGCGGGGGAAGAGAAGTCCTGCAGTTAGAATTGAGCTTGAAAAACTTCACCTGGAATGGAACTCTAGGGAGTTTGGTAAAAGGCAATTCAGTAGCCACTTGAAAGGTCCCTGTCGTCAACCTGAAATCTCTTTGCCAATGGAATTCTTGGACAGAGTTAAAACTGGGTCTGTGAGGTCCTCTGTTAGTTCTAAACCCCTACTTTAGTCACTACCCAGGATAAACTCCTCCAAATTAAGCCTTTGCTGGAACCACTTGGAAGCAGAATGTTAGACTAGTTCCCCAGAGATGGACAGAAGTGTGGTGTCTCACCCCTGGGACTACTACAAGTTAGTTGCAGACCATGATCACCCTTGGGCATTTCTTGAAGGCTGAGGGACGATACTGGTCAAAGTTTATTCTCTTATTTTGAATTCTCTTCTATTATTATTAATCAACTAATTAAAATTGTATACCTTTATGATGAACAACATTTAAAAAATATGTACACATTGGGGAATGGCTAAATCAGGCAAAATACATATGTATTACTTCCATACTTATCTCCATTTATTTGTGGTGAGAAGCACAATATCTTTCTGGATGCCAAAGGAACAGTTAGTAGACAGCCTAAAGACTCTGGGAGCCTCCGTTAATGCATGCATATGTGGAAGAGAGGACATTGAAAGTGGCCTTTTCATTTTCTCTTGGCTTATAAAGATAATCCAGCTTATTAAAAAATAAAAACTACATTGTGTGGAAGCAAAATAATGTAGAAAGTACAAGTTCCTTGTAGTCTCATCCGTAGAGATAACCACTGTCAACAATTAATCCAGTTTTTCCTATGTACTCGTCAGTATATATAATTATTTGCCATTTTCATTACTTTTCAGAGGGGATTACTTCTCATAGGATCACTGTCATTTGGTAATATAATGTAGGCATTTTGATTTATGGCTTCCCATTATTTAATGCTAAGAGCTGTAAATGTAGCCAGAAGACAGACTGTTACATGGATATATCTCTGTTGCTGGTCATTGAGGTCATTCCCACTTATTTGCTGCTACAAATAAAATTGCAGGAATATAGCTTTCTCCATGTACTATATGCCATTTTTCAAGTGTTCCTAGAGATTAACTTTTTTGAACTAAAGTTGCTATGTCTAAGGGGATGGGTTTTTATTTGTTTATTTTTAATTGTTCACAGTACTGGGGATTGAATCCAGGGCCTTGTGCGTGCTAGAGAAGCATTCTACCACAAAGCTCATTTTTTTTTTTTGGAGACAGGATCTCACTCTGTAGGCCAGCCTGGACCTGAACTCACTTTGTAGTCCAGGCTGGCATTGGATTCAGGGCAATCCTCTTGCCTCAGCCTCCCGAGTGCTGGGATTATAGGCATACATCACCATGCCTGGTTTTATGTGGTGCTGGGGAATTGAACTCAGAACCTTGCGCTTGCAAGGCAAGTGCTTTAATTGTGTTGCCATTCCTCCAGCCCCTCAGAAACATTTTTATTCTTTTTGAAGTGGGGTTTTGCTATGTTACCCTGACTGGCCTTGAGATCCTGGCTTAAACAATCCTCCCGCCTCAACCTTCCAAGTAGCTGAGACTACTAGCATGTACCATCATACTCATACTCCATTAGGATATTTTAAAATTTAACAAATGTTGACAAATGTCTACAACACATTATCTTCCAAAAACACTTAAACCAACTTTCTTTCCTATTAAGACTGGCTGGCAGGAAAGAATAGTGGCCTGAAGGCGGCTCCCTGCTGCCCTTACCTATGAGATGTGAGCTGCAGAAGAAAGCCCTGGAACTGGAAAGTTGGATGCTAAGGTCATCTATAGGGCAGCAATGGGCTGGGTCTTAACCAGAGCTTGGTACAGGCCTGCCCCTCCAAATGAGTCAGATTGGAGGTAGGGCCAGTACAAATAAAAAATTCCAGAACTCTGAAATGCAATATTTGAGTCAAATATCAGGTAGTCTGCTTGGAAGAAATGGCCATTTTGCATTGTGGGGTCTTGGGCCCTCAGATGCTAGGCCTCCTAGAGTGTTAGCTGCCCTGTTGACCCTTTCTGGTGTCTGGAAGAATATATACTTTCAGAGTCAACAGGACATTCAAGATTATCTAATCCAACATCATTTGTTTTATAGAAAAGTAAAAACGGAGTTCCTGAGAGGGAAAGGGACTGGCTTAAGATCACACGAGTTTAGTGGCATCGATGAGGTCTAGCCCTGGGGGCTTCTGTCTTCTGGCCAGAGTGATTTTTTTCCCCCTACATCCCAGCACAGAAAAATGGTCTTATGACATTTGACCTTACAGTGTACGGCAGAAGGAGCAGCATTCCTGGTGTAGAAAGTGACTAGAGCGAAAATAAGGGGGAGGAAACGGGACATTTATTGAACATCTACTATGGATGCCTCTGTGTCACGTTACCTAACCCTAACCCTTATGATGTAAGTACTTTGACCATATTTGGAAGCATGGTTGGGGGTGGGGGGTGGGTAGAGGAAACAGCTGTTTAGGGTTTCCAGAGATTGACAGGATTGGATTAGATGTGCTAAATACTAGGAGCAGTTAAATCTTGACTAGGGATGTAACTGGCCCTTAGGGAGCACCAAAGAGATGTCCCTGAACTTGTGCATTATGGCCAGCGTGGAAGGGAAAGGTGGCTTTGACCTGAGGTCTCCTGGTGGTCTGCGCACTTTCCTCCCACATCCACTGGGTTCATTGTCTTGTTGTCTCTGCCTTACTCACATTTCCCCAGAGCTGGGTATTAATTTTAGATCACAGCTATTCAGAAGACAGGACTGTGGCAAGGATGGGTGCTATGGAGTCTTCAGCATGTGGCACACCAACCCAGTTGGAGATGATCTGGCTTCATTTCCAGTGGCAAGAGCTTCTTGCTGAAAAGGGGGTGGCCAGAATTGAAACATCTGATCCTTGTCCAAAGGGGATCCACTTGCTCAGGTCAGAATCCTTCATGTCCACATGCCACCCATGAGCAAGGTCTTCTAGATTCTAACCATACCGACAAAACAGCTACCTCCAAATACAAACCACTGCTATCTGTTGCCTGGATTATTTTAATAGTGTCCTAGCAGATCTGTTTCCTGTGTGGCCTATCAGATGGTTTCTCCACCCAGCGGCCAAGCTGAACTTTTTCTGTTCACTTTTGCTTAGATTCTTTCATGTGGCTCCTACCATATGGAGGATGAAGATCCGTACTCCTTACCCTGGCTGGTGGTTTCTGGTTTTTGTTTTCCCAGCTTCCAATCTGTCTCTTTTCTTTGTTTTCCTGATATTTCTTCAAGTAGGCTAAAGCTCACCCAGCTCTGATCTCAGATTCTTTGAGGAATGTTCCCCCACTAAATCAGATGTGGCCCACTGATTTTTTTAAACTTGTTTTTAAAAAATGTTAGAATAAAAAGAATGTACTATATACATTCCTTCTATATATCTTATATTTTTAGAGATGACCCAAGACAGTTCCTCTTCACTCAAAAAAAGGGAGGGGGGAGAAATATAAAGGTAGCCATACCTGCAAATCTTCCCATGATTCACTCCTTCATGTCATTTTGGAATGTCAAGTCCTCAGAAAACCCCTTTTCCAACCACTTCTTCTAACAGAAACTCCCTTTCTGTGCTTGATTTTCTTTTATCCTGCTTTATTTTCTCTAAACATTTGCCCGTTTGAAATGATGCTTCCCCCCCTCCATCTGTGTTTTATTATCATCTGCCTTATAAGTTTTACAATAGCAAGGACTTAGTTTAATTTACCAATGTGTTTCTAATACCTAGGAGGGTGTCTGGTGCAGGCAGGTGCTCAGCAAATGCTTCTTAAGTGATTAAAGGAATCAGCGAATGCTGGCACCATTGATATACGTTGGTGGGAAAATGTAAACATAAAGGAATGACTTCTGTGATTACATATAGCAAAGTGTTCATTTAAGGCTGACTTTTTTCAGTCCACGGAAAGTAGTTTAGGTCAGTCGTCTACAAAGTCATGTCATCTATGTTACAAACGTACAAGTCCATTTTATTTAGTTTGGTACTACAAACCAAGTGGCTTAAAACAACAGACGTTTATTGATGTGACTGGTAGAATCCTGCCTTTCCTCTTCCTAGAGTTTGGTTTTGGCCAGTAGTCCTTGGTGTTCCTTGGCTTTCAGCTGTATCACTCCAATCTCTGCCTATCATCATACACTATTCTCTGTGTATTTCTGTGTTCACATGGTGTTTTCCTCTTCTTTTTTTTTTTTTTTGTTTTTCTTTTTTTGAGACAAGGTCTCATTCTGTGGTGCAGGCAGGTACTGAACTCACTATGTAGCCCAGACTGGCCTTGAACTCATGGCAGTTCTCCTGCCTCACTCTCCCTGAGTGCTGGGATTACAGGTGTGCACCACCACGCCCATTATATGTGGTGCTGGTGAATCAAACTCATGGCCTTGTGCTTGCTAGGCAAGTAATTTAACCACTGTGCCATTCCTTCAGCCCCAATGTTTTCCTCTTCTTAAGGGACTCCAGTCATGTTGGATTAGTGCCTGTCCTAATGATCTTTTGATTACCTCTGCAAAAACCTTAGTTACAAATAAGGTCACATTCACAAGTACTAAGGGGTTAGGTCATCAACATTCCTTTTTGGGGGATATAATTCAACCCATAAGACAACATTGGTAGAGGCAAATATACACAAATTTGGGCCTGGGGATGTAGCTAAGCAGCTAAAGTGCGTGCCTAGCAAGTGCAGGGCCATGGGTTTGATTCCCAAGCACCACATTAGCCAGGCTGGTGTGGTGGCAACATGCCTGTAATTGCAACACCCCTACAATTGTAATTGTAGGAGACTGAGACAGGAGGATTGCCACGTGTTCGAGATCAGCTCGGGCCACGCAGTGAGATATGGATTAGCCTGGACTACAGAGAGAGGCTCTGTCTTAAAAAAATTACGCAAATGTTTTCCAGTGTTAAATACCATTATTGAAATAGCCCTAGGATACTTAAAAAAAAAACAGTTTAAAACTTCTGAAATCTGGTACAGTCTATATTTATAGTCTTATGTTTAATGAAATATGGTGGTTTGGATTCCAAAGGTTTTGGGCCATGTGTCCTGTTGATGCTTGGGCATTTTGCTGAAAGCACAAGAGGTGTGTATTGAGTTCCTCCTTCTCTCTCCTCTTCCTTGAGTTACTGAGCTACAGCTACCTTTAAGGAAGAAACAAGAGTGAATACATTTTTCTTTAGAATTACTGCAGAGAAGCTGCTTATGCACACATGGGCAGTTGGTGTGAGATGTTTTGTTCTTTGATGACTCATCCACTCAGGTGACTACAATGAAAGATCAGCCACTGTCTGAATCCTCCAGTGCCTTAGTGGGTCTGATTAGAAAGTGGCCAAAGGTCAGTGGCAGAACTGAGGATAAGGCCAGAATTCCTCTCTAGAAAACAATTAAGAGTCCATAGCATTTGCAGTATTTGCAGACCATCTCCCCTTTCTGCTGAACACAACTGACTCTGACTTAGCCCTGTCCTGAAGTCCTCTGGCCTCATCGGGGCAGTGTACAATCGGACATCCTGTCTGACCAACATGTCCTCTAATTATCCCTCATTGACACAGTGTGACTTCCGCTGGTTCTACCTCCCTTCTTTGTTTCCTTTTCTTCTCTCTTTTTCCTACCCTTTGTCGATCTTCTGATTCTGTGAATCAGGCTGCTGTGCCAAACCACGGCCTTCTACTTCTGCTTTCCAGGCAAACTTCCTGGCTGGCCTTCCTCTCCTTTCTATTGGCCTCCTTCTCTTGGCCATCCTTCTTGGACTGGAGTTTTGAACACTGATATTCCTAACTTCATTGAGAAGCCGCTTTGGACAACTGGCCACTTTACTGGAGCCTGGGACTTTCCGGTTGTACACTTCCACACCTTCAGGCAGTATGTAGCTGGTGTCTTCAAGGAGTATATAAAAAGTAAAACAACTACTTTCCCTAAACGGTTTTATACTAAGACTGAAAACAGCAACTGCAAAAACAATAGCAGCTATAGCATCAGCATTTATTATTCACTTTCTGCAAGTCAGCTGTTGTGTTCAAGAGTGTTCCCCAATTTACTTTGTTTAATCCTTGTAACCACCCTGTCAGGACCAGGCCTAGTTTGTCTTATTTTGTGGCTCTGACTAAGCTGACAGAAGATAGGAGTTGTAGGGGTTGTCCATTCTTCTCAGTGACATTCTGGTGAGGATCCTCACTTTGGCAGCAGGGCTAGGGCCACATCTGGGCTCCAGAGGCTGAACAAGAACACAGGCTTTTTGAATGACTAGAAATAGAGGCCCAGGCTTCTTCTGTGCTCAGCAGGGAGAGGTTGCCTCAGAGCAGTGACTCGTCAAATCGGGCTGAGTCTAACTCAAAGGCTTCTGATGAGTCAGTCATTTTCAACTACCATGTTCCAGGGAAGCTGCCCTTGGTGGCAGGACTTGGTCGGGAGTATTAAGGTGGAATGATCATTGGTTCTCATGAAATCAACCTGTGATTCATTAAAAAGAAGGGCTAAAGGGAACCAAGTAACTGTGATTTCCAGGCATGACTTTTCAAAGAACACATCCCAGCAGCTCAGCTTATCCTTTGGGGTTGGGGACCCCTTGAACACTGGGCGGGGACTGCTGTTTTTTATTTCACATCTGGCAAGGTTTTCTATTGTGGCTCCAAGTCAGGGACTCACAGGGAAATGCTAATTTAAGAATGAATGGCTGAGATTTAACAATGACAACAAAGATATAGGAAAATATGGAAAAAAAAAACTTCTGGTGAATATCCCAATAAAGGAATTGATTGGATTCAGAGAAGAGGTATCAAGATTTAACTACTGTGAACCCATTAGAGGAATAGGAAGCTGAGGTAGAGTGGTGACTTATGTGAAATGACTTAGGTGCAGAAGATTAATATGTTAAACACTGTATGGTTTCTCTGACTTGGAAAACACAGAACACAGACATTCTTTGGAACCATATGAAGTGATAGCCAGAGCCAGGGGAAGGGACAGGGAGGGGGCGGGAGGGTAGAAGATAGGAAGGGATTATAAAGTTGATGTGATACATAGATGTACAAAACACCCAAATTCATTGTAAATACTATGTATTACATTTGTATATTAATAAAAATAGTGGGGAAAAAAAGAATGAATGGCTGGATAAGGGGATAGACTGGGAGAAGTTTTCAAAAACAATTTGACAGGACCCTAACCTCCCATCCCTCCTTCCTCCTTTTAACTCTTCTCTGGTTGCCTGTGCTTCTGTTCTCCCTCGTGGGCATAGATGGCATTTATGTCTAGTATTACTCTACCTGGATGCCAGGCTCCATGGAAACCTGCAGAAGGGATAGAGAGACCTCAAATAGTTCAGGTTAGCTCCTATCAGGACTCTTCTTAAAGAAGGGCTGTATCCACATCTGCCTGGGAAGAAAGCAACTGTGAGGCTGAGCTATATATGGCCAGGCAGCCCTGGCAGGGGAAAGCCTTAGGCTTCCTGTTGGTTCTGAAGGTTAGGATGTTCTGAATCTGGCAGCTCTGGGAAGACGAGCTGCCTTTCTTCTGTCACAGATATTGATTGCATGGTAGAGGGCTGCCCCATCTTAGAGATTGGTTCCTAGAACCAAGCTCCTAATTCCCACTCCACAGTATTTGTATATACGTGCTAAGATTGTAGTAAAAACAAAGTATGGAGCCTCAAAAGCTACTCATGCGGTTATAATGACATCCCACTAGAATCCCATTTGCAGTGTTTTAGAGTTGATAAAGGCCTTTGAAGTTAGACAGAATCAAGGATTTGAGAGAACCTGGAGCTTTGAGGAGGTGCTTCTAGGATTTCCCAGATAGTCTAGTTTTCGGGAAGAAAAATGAATATTTAAGTTAAGGAGTCCAGTTACACATTTCATATTGTGGTTCTGTGTATAATTTTGACAGATGAACTCAATTGGTTAAAAATGAAATAAACTGATCTAATTCAATACATTTTTATTTGGCTCCAAGACATATTTATTGAGCATCTTCTGTTGGGCAGAGCAGGGCAGGCCTCAAGAGACTTAAATATATTGGGTGAGATGTCTCTAAGGAAGTTATTACATAAATAATTGTAAGTGGTGGAAATATTAGAATTGGAGACAGTGATGCTGAGGGGAGCTAAGCAAATCACCCAAGACCACCCTATTAGTGGGTGACTCGATTAGGACTGTAATCTGCTGATTTTATGTGTACCTTTTCTGTTAGATCCTTCTGTCCCTAGTGAGACCCTAAGGATACTGTTAAGGGGTAATTTTCCTCTGTCTCTCCCTCTCTCTGTGCCTGGAGATTGAACCCAGAACCTTGTACCTGCATTCTACCTCTGGTCAACATCCCTAGTTCCTTAAAGATTAAATTTCAAAGAGTTGAAGTATGATTCCCATATGTCTTGGTTGCTTTATTTGTTGTTGGGACAGAGTATTCAACATCCAAGACTTAAGGGAGGAAAGATTCATTTTAGCTCACAATTTCGGAAGGTTTCAGTCCATTCATGCACAGCTGGCAATGGTAGAAGCACATGGCAGAGGCCCAGAGAGAACGCTGTTGGCAGCATGGCGGGCAGGAAGCCAAGTGAGCAAGGAAGGGTGTTATTAGCACGGATCTTTCCAGCTCATGTTTTGATGATCTACCATTTCCAGGTCAATCCCTGCTGTTCCTGCCCTTCTGGGTCTAGCCCCCGTGTTCTGCCCCTTCAGAGCAGACTCCACTTTCTAACAGCACATGGTTCCATTGGTATTTCAAAACATCCCAACACACAAGGCTTTTGGGAGACATTCCAGATGCAAACCATACATCATAGAAATATAAAATTTGCATGTGTCAAAGATTTTATTCAATTTGATAATGAGTGATCCAGTACAATGTAGGGAACTAGTTCAAAAGAGAATTCAGAGAAGGGAGATTTGTAGTTGGTCAGTCAAAGAAATATAGAAACAAATTAGCTAATCACAAATAACAAAGCTAAACAGCAATGAACTTTAACTTCTGGAGGTTACTTTTCCTACCAGACACAAAACATTGGCATTTTTGCTGGATGAAAATGACATACATTGCCCTCATTAAGAATCACTTTCATTGTCACTGGTTTTTCATATGGAGTTATGCAATATCCTTATCAATAGAACTTGTTTAAGTAAGTCCTCTGTTTAGAGGTACAGATAATCTCTAATCATTGTAGATAATTTTCTGAGTGTGTTTTTGCCTAAGTACTGGAATGGAATTCAGTCACATCGTGATAAAATAAACTGAAACATTTGAAAAAATGAAAGTTTTGGGGGTACTGGGAAAAATCCCCAACAGTTAGGATATTTTCCTAGAAACAGACATACTTACCACTGGGGGCAAAGAAGGTCCTTTAGAAAACTAGAGCAACTGTCAGAGCAACTGAGGTTGTGAGGAAGAGTGGATCTTTCTTGTATTGGAAAAGGCCTCCTTGGGGCACTGCAAGAAGAGGGGTTTACTTGGCTGAGGTCTGGGAGGTCGAATTGGAAACACAGAGATGATGGCAGCTTCTGAGAGAAGCCTGAGTTTTCTATTCTGCCTGGGCTTCTCAGAGCTATTTTGGTCATCCTCACTGTCCTCCTGTTGCTCCCTGCTCCCCACTCCCAGCCTTTTCTCTGCCCTTTGTCAGTGTAAGGACTTTCCACATTTGAATGGCATCTGGTAGTGTACCTCTTGCCTCCTTAACTTATTGCACAAAGTCTGTGTGGTAAAATCAGATTTTCACAGAGATTAGGTGAATTGCCAAAAGGCACACATGATTAGTAAGAAGAAGGACATTCAGAATTTAACACCTTCCATCCTTCCCACCCATAAATCCTTCTAGTTGATAACAGTCACCTTTTTTCTAAAATTTCTTTAGCTCTCCCTGGAACATTTTATTCTTGGATTCCAAGACACGTGTCAGGAAAGTTGAGAAGATTTCATAAGGTCTGCTTTAGTGGCCAGTGGGACGCCGCCACTGAAGTCACCCTTCCTAAACCTCCCCTCCCAATATTTAGGCTGTGTGCTAATGTTAATGCGTCTGGCCTTGGATTCTATGTATAGTGACTGTGAATGTCACTAAAGTAATTGAAGAGGACATATTGCTGTTTCTCTGGGTCTCATATATTAACTTGCACATTATACCTTTTCTTCTGTGTCTCAGCCTTGCCCCTTGCTTGCTATCACTGTGGCCTTGGTGGGTGGGGATGGCATAGAGTTTCTCCTGACCTTTCTTATGAATAGCTGTGTTTGGTGAATGCCCATGGTATGGTTAGAGTGTGTTCTTGTGTATCTGGGGAGCTATGGACTTGGACATTTGGAAAATTTGGGAAGGATGAGGCAGGCTGGTGAGTTCATGAGTCAAATCAGATGCTAATGCCTTTGTTTCTCCATTTCAGGACCCAACATCTGTACCACCCGAGGTGTGAGCTCCTGCCAGCAGTGTCTAGCTGTGAGTCCTGTGTGTGCCTGGTGCTCAGATGAGGTGAGGAGCAGACCCTTTATCTTATTTTCCAAGACTTAGGCGCTTTTGTGCAGAAAAAAGTGTGTTTGGTACTGTCTTCCTCCTTCTGTGTGCTCCTTGTCCCTTGAGAAAAGGGTGAAGTCTTCCCCTTAATGA
Organism: Ctenodactylus gundi; assembly: GCA_004027205.1. Taxonomy (NCBI): domain Eukaryota; kingdom Metazoa; phylum Chordata; class Mammalia; order Rodentia; family Ctenodactylidae; genus Ctenodactylus; species Ctenodactylus gundi. The sequence continues at coordinate 304,643 of PVKB01000089.1, read as the reverse complement.
ATGGAGAAGAGCTGTCATGGACACATGGCTGGGAATTCTGTTGTGAACTTGCTGTAACTGTCGCTCCCCTTTTCCACTCTGGGCTTGCTTTTTGTTAGGGTGGATAACTCCAGGGAAGAGGGGCTTCAGGTCTAGAAAGGAGGGGAAGAGAGGGTAAGTGTGGAGAGGGTGCTGGCTTATTTATTTTCCCCAGATTTTAAAAAAAGCAAATGAATAGGAGCCTGGCACTTGTGTGTGTAGAGTGTTTAGTTGAAAGATCCTTTACTTCAGTTGTGATGATTGGGCCTCTCTTTCCTTCTTTCCTTCCTTCCTTCCTTCCTTCCTTCCTTCCTTCCTTCCTTCCCTCCTTCCTTCCCTCTCCTAGGTGTCAGTGAGGGTGAGAGCTGGGCCCATTGGTGTGGTTGGGAGGGTGACGGGAAAGGGTTATCTGTGTCTAAGCAGAGGGTTTGTTGTGTCTGGGCCCCTAGGGAAATGAGTGTGTCTGGGGGAATGGTTGTGTTTGTGGCTGGGATAGGAATTTGGAGTTGGCAAAACCCGATAGGGGGTGGGAAGGGCAATTGTGGCTGGAGAGGCTCCCAGGATTGAGGCTGAGTCACTGGCTGCTGGCAGGTGGTTACCTGAGCCCTGAGTCTGTCTGCTTTCTGTCTTCCAGCATGTCCCTGCCCTCTGCAATTTTATGGCCACCCCAGTCATAAATAAAACTCTGGGCCCTTCATTCTCTTGTTCTGCTTTTCTTCCTGAACTGCTGAGTTTCCTAAAAAGGCAATCTTCCTGGCAGGCGGGGGAGAAGGGGAGCTGGGAGGCTGTTTGTCCCAAACAGGAGGGCTGCCAGAGCATCGGAGGCCAGCTCAACACGATTCTTCTTCAGCAAGAGAAACTGTTTCCAGAGGCAGCTGCCCAACATCTGGACCACATTGACTTCATTTAGCAAGTGAACCAGCTCTGGGCTAAGGAGTAGGGGTGGAGGGGGCGGGGAGTGGAGGAAGAGTCCTTCTCCACCCCCACGGGTCCCCTCCCCTCAGGGCTGAGCTAGCTTCTTGAGAGTGATGCAGCGTTTTCCTCCAGCGTTTGGTCACCATCATGATAACTGAATCCTGGAACAAGAGAGAGCTGAACAAGGAGGGTGTTTTGTTTGGATCGGATGCCTTAAAGCTGGCTGGAGCAGAGGGGAACCAGGGCAGAAGATGGATTGTCATTCAAAGGATGTTTCCTCTTCCTCTTTCCCTCCTCTTTGGTGTAAAGCAAGAGTTGGCTTAGAGTTTGGAGGAAGAAGGCAGTAGAGAGCAGCAGGGAGTGTAGGGCAGGGTAAAAACGTCAGGCTGCCTAGGATGGGGTGGAGTTGAGATGGGATACCGCCAGCGCCAAAAGCAACTAAAGGAAGAAGGGAAGGTAGTTTTTAAATTTTATAATTTATTTATTTATTTATTTATTTATTTATTTATTTATTTTTGAGACAGGTTCTTGCTTTGTAATCCAGGCTGGATCTGAACTCACTATGTACCCAGGCTGGCCTTGAACTCGTGGCAACTAAAAAGGGAAGGTAGAAAGTCCGGTGAGATACTTCCCAGGAGGATGGAATATAAAAGTAAAAGCAGGAGGAGGCTAAGACCTGAGGGAATGACTACAAGCTATTCCTAAGCAAGAGAGAGGAGGGGAAGAGAGAGAGGGTACAGAAGCCCAGTGTGGGAAAAATGTGTCAACCAGGGAGAAAAGAGGTGGGAATCCTGGACTGTAACGTGAACATGACTGCTTTTTCCTGAGGGAGCAGGACTTCCTAAGATTAGGTCAAGTTTAACTGCTCAAAATGGTTTGGCCACTGGTTTAAATAACCAGAGGCAGGGCTCATTGCTCTTGACTCCCTTGTGCTGTTTCAGGCAACGCTGGCAGTGCCTGGAAAAACAACTGGTTGGGCTCAGCTTTCCCTTGGTCCTCAGAGGACAGCGGCTCTTGGGTGTGTGGAGTGAGGGCTTGGCTGGGTGGTAGGAAACCGTAGCCAGTGTGGATGAGCATGGTGTTTGGATCCCCTCTGCAGGGTGTGTTCTTGGAGGGTGAGGTACTGACATGGGTGGGAGTAATGTGCTGTCTCTGGTCTGTACCTTTGGCAAAGAGGCGGACTTCATGGACAGATTCAAGCTATAGTCTTGGCCTCAGTGGCTCCATGCTGGAGTTGAATTTACCTGGTGGTGAGGATTACCTGAGGTGCTTGTTAAAAATAAAGGCCTGCAGGATAGACCCTGAGCCTGTTGCAACAGAATGGGTTGTTATGGTAGCAAATTGAACAAACTTGGCTAATTGAAGCCCTGGTTGTTGGTGAGGGTGAGTGGAGAGGGGTGTTAATGTTTAGTATAACTATGTCCCAAATTGCTGTATTTGGTCACCTTGAGGTAGAGGGAAATACTAGGAATTGATACATAGGCCCGAGTGAACATTGAGAGGTGGCCTCAGGAGAAAGAGGAAGAGTGGAGTTTGCATTTAGCAAAGTGTAGGCAGAGTCCTATAGTTCTTCCTTTTTATTTCTTTTATCTGTAACCACAGGGGAGGTGTTCAGACCACTATTTCTAGCTTTCTTAGTCGCATATAATTTTAATTCTTACTTTTCTGCTTTTTATCTCTTTGCAAACCTGGAGAACAAATGTCTACCTTGAGGGTTTTGCTCTAAACTGTTATGGTAAACAACAATAACAAAAGGATAATGTTAAAAGTGCTCCTTTCTTGTAAACAATGGAGTGTGAATACCAACAAGCATGAGCTAAAATACTTCCCGGGTTTTCCTCCTTTCTCTTCCTTCCATATTTCTCACTCTGCATGTTCAAGCGATTGTTTATCCTTAAGCAGATGAGCTAGTCAAGACAGCAATGTCGGTTTATTTGTACTGGAGATGTTTTGATAGCTCTGCAGAATAAAGTACCACGGCGTATTGTCCCTTGCCCTCTTCCTAGGAAAGAATACACAGTGACTATAGTAGTTGCAATATAACAATCTGGGACATAGTCATACTAAACAACATTAACTCTCCCTCTGCTCCCCCTCACCAACAAACAGGGCCTTCAGTTAGCAATGTTTGCTCAACTTGCTACCATAACAACCCATTCTGATGCAATAGGACTAGCTCTGATTACTTTTATTTGTATATATCCAAAAGAATTTCTGTTTACATGGCCTGTATTGAGATCTGTAGGGGCTGGAGGAATAGTTCAGTGGTTAGAGCACTTATCTAGCAAGTACAAGGCCCTGAGTTCAGTTCCTCGGCACCACATTAACAGGGAATGGTGATGGACACCTGTCATCCCTGCACTTGGGAGGCTGAGGCAAGAGGATTGCTGTGAGTTTGAGGCCAGCCTGGCCTACATGGTGAGTTCAGGACCAACCTGGACTACAGAGTAAGATCCTGTCTAAAAAAAAAAAGGAGAGATAGAGAAATTTCTGTTTTGAAAGCATGTTGCATTCACAGTCTTATTTTATTCCCTGAGCTACCCTGTGAGATAGGCAGCATAATGACAGTTATTCACCCTGTACTTTCCCAGTTTCCAAAATGGGACTAATTACATAATGAGGAACGCTACTAACAGCACGTGTTACCCTCCCAGGAAAGTGAGGTAATCCAGCCGGTTTCCTCAGCACACAGTCTGGCCCTGGCCCTCCCACCTCTGTGCTCCTGTACCTTGGCTGTGTTCGACCTTTTTGTGCAGCATCTGGTTTAACCGGAAAGTAGAACTTTAATATCCACCCTCTTTCTAATGTTCTCCCTGAGTGGCCTGGAGACATCCCTTCTGCTGTCTCAGCCTGGGTTATTCAGAAAGGGAATATCACCCAAGGGTAGTAAGATCACTGCTTCAAAGCCTTATGGGAGAGCTGGGCCCATGAGCAGGTTTGTTATAGTCTTGACCTCTGATGTCAATGACCACAGAGGGAGAGAGGAAGGTTTGGTTTTTGGTGTTTCTTTTTCTGTCAGCTCATTCCAAAGCAACAGAACCGTCAGTGCATCTCAGCACTTCCAGCCCTCTTCTAAGTAGGAGAAAATGGGATTGAGGGTACCTTCTGAGGGTCTTCCTCTTCCCTTGCTGAGGCAGCTTGAAGATAATTATTGGCTTGCTCTTGTCATTAGCTCTCCAGTTTTAACTTCCCTGCTCTCTCCTTCAGGCCTGCCAAGTCCTGAAGAGGTTCAGCTCCGTGCTGCAGCATCTGAGTGATTCAATTGTTGCCTTTTTTGGGGAAGCTTTTCCCTAGGCTTCGTGGGCAGCTGGAATCAGAGATAAAGTTTTTTTTTTTTTTTAATATAAAAAGATGCCTCTTGCGGGTTGAGCAGCCAGCCAGGTACCAGGAAGGCAGAGCACAAAACCTGAAATGCTCAGAAGTCCTCCCGAGTGCCATTCTGTCACTGGCCAGAGCTGGATGTGAGGAAGAAGATTTTTATCTCAGTCTGGAGGGTCTATGAGGTTCTCGTTGGAGTATCCACAGTATAGGAGTTAAGACTTACACAATGGTTCCCATTGCTGGGGGCACGTGTCTGGTCTCATACCTGAGGACCCTGGAGAGAAGGAGGAAGCAGAGGGAAACTGGACCCAAGGGGACAGGAATTTTTCTTTAAGTTTTCTTTAAGATGGGGTCTTGTTCCATAGTGGAAGCTGGTCCTGAACTCACTGTGTAGCCCAGGCTAGTCTAGAATTCACAGCAATCCTTTTGCCTCAGCCTCCTGAATGCTGGGATAACAGGCATGTGCCACCATATCTGGCTAGTATGTGTTGCTAGGGGATTGAACCGGGGGCCTTGCACTTCTTAGGCAAGCGCTTTCATCACTGAGTTATGCTCCAAGCCCCAAGACTGGAATTTTGAGCCTTAGCAGGGGCTTTGGGTGCTGAGATTTTGAGCCTGGATGGCTGCTTGTGGCCCATTCCCTCCCCAGGCGTTGACTGCCAGGTCACCACATGCAGGGTGAAGAAGCAGGATGTTACGCATCCCTCCCACTGCATCTCCCTTCCTGTCTTGCACCCTGTTCCCTGCTTGGTGTAGCTCCTTCTAGGGCCATACCTTCCACACTCCCTTATCTCTCCTTTGACCCTCTCTTTACAGAAAACTGTAGTAAAACTGGTTTTATGAGGCTCATTATCATCAGACAATGTAGTTGAGTTCTCAGTTGTGGTACTTCCTAACTCTGCAATTTGGGGTAAGTTACTCCCCTTCTCTGAGACTCAGATTTCTTACCTCTGAGAGGGGCTCCTGTGTGTGAAGCCTCTGAGCCTCAAGTCCCTTACTTGTAAAATAATAAACAATAGTCCCACCACTGCAGAACTTTTAGCAGTACTGCCATCACCTGTGTGTGGTGCTTGTCACAATGCCTGTGTACAGTGAGCCTTAATAAATGTTGACCCTTGTTGTTCTGGGATGTCAGTACGGGTCTCCCCACAGACTTTTGGAAGTGGTTGTTACGAGGCAAGTAGGCGAGCACGAAGGCTCAGGCACTGGGAAATAGGCCCAAAGGAGGGATTTTCCAGCTTTCTAGGCAGTCCCTGGACTTGGCAAAGAGCCCTCTTGGACTGTGTTCACATAGTGCTGGCTAAACTTACTGAGTGACCCAGCAGGAAGGGACCTAAAATAATCAAATTGCCCAATCCCACTTACCAAACAGAGGGGAAAATTAAGGCCCAAGGTACTTCACCTGGCCTTGCATGGCTCGCTGGCGGCTAACCCAGTACTCAGCCTGTTTCTTCACTTCCTGTGTTCTTTCCAGTAGATTGTGTTCCCCATCTAATACTTAGGTGAGAGCACACACAGAACCCAGGGGAGTGGTAGGACACAGGTCAGGGCTTTCGGAAGGGTACTTAATTTGTTCTGTGTTCAGGGTGGCATCATGGCATTTTCATATGCTTGTGGAATTTACTCAAGAACTATTTATCCAGAATTCTGTAATAGCTAGCATCTATTGAGCATTTGCCATATGCCACCTACTGTGCTAAGGGTTTTATAGGCATTGAGTCATGCCGTCGCCATGAGGAAGGGGCTATTATTATTATTTCTTTTAAAAATATTTTTGGGGTAAAATACACATATAGATTTTACCTTCTTAATCATTTTTAGATGTAGAGTTCAGTGGTATTAAATATATCCAACTTTTGGGAAACTCACTGTCATCCATCTCCAGAACTGTTTTTATAATGTGAAACTGCAACTCTTTATCCACCAACCAGCCCTTCCCCACTCCTCCTGCCAGCCCCTGGCACCCACAGTCTGCTTTCTGCCCCTAGGAATCTTACTGCTCTGTGCACCAGCGGTGGGCTATTAGCTTCATAACACAGCTGAGGAAACTAGTCTGGGGAGTTTGGGTGATTTGGCCAAACTCACAAAGCAGTTAGGCAGTGATAATGCTGAGATTTGGTCCAGGTCAGCCAACACCTGTGCTCTTAGTCTTCTCCTTCCCTCTACTGCCTTCCCTCTGTCACCTTTGTTGTTGGCCCTGGCCTCATTGCTGGGAGTAGAAAGGGAATGAAATACTCACTAATCCTGTTTTCATGGAGCTCCCAGCCGAGTGGTGTTTAACACAGCAGCTTCCAAACTGTGTGGACCTTCACCTATAGAAAGAAATACTCTGTTATGATCTACTGTTCAAGTTATACCTCATTCCCCAGTAAGTATAGGTTTACAAAACAGCACTTACTTTTATTTTTAATAGTCACTGCTATTTTTCTGTTATATTCTATTACCTTTTATATGATGGAATGGTGGTTGAAGGCCATCAAATGGATTTCGAGGCTCCTAAATGAGTTGCATTCCAGTTTGAAAAGATGCTTGTCCAACAGGCATCTTACTGCACAGGACCTCTTTTTAGCTACCACGTCAAGAATGGGCACTCACTCAGTTTCCTCTTTCTGCACATGGTCTTAGCGATTGGTTATCGTCGGGAGGATGGTACCTGTTCACTTAGGCTGGTTAATTCAAAAGTTCTGGGTAAGCTCAAAGCCATCAGGAGATGGCAGGACCTGTAGGAGCACAGAGCCTTTACAGCTCTGATGCAGGTTTTCCTGTTGGGCTCCTGTCTTACAGGCGCTGCCTGTGGGCTCACCCCGCTGTAATCTGAAGGAGAATCTGCTAGTGGATAAATGTGACCCGGACTCCATCGAGTTCCCCATCAGCGAGGTCCAAATCTTGGAGGCCAGACCCCTCAGCAACAAGGGCTCTGGAGTCAGCTCCAAAGTTACTCAAGTCACTCCCCAGAGAATAGCGCTCCGATTACGGCCAGGTAGGGATGGGGTTTGTCATGGGAGAGACCTGGGATGGGTTGATATGAAGCCAGGTACAAGGTATAGGTCTGATCAGGAAGTCTGCATCACTCAGAATGGAGATGGGAAGGGAAGAGAAGGACGTGGGGGGAGAAGAGGGTGGAGAATGGAGGAAATGGAAGCCGATGGGACTTGAGTCAGAAGATCTGAGTCTGAATCTGAACTTTGTCATGTAGTAACTACGTGGAGTTAGACAAGTGACTTAACCCTTCTCACCTAGCCGGTGCTTACAAATGCCAAAAATGTTTTTGTTTGTTTTGTTTTTGTTCCTCATGCTTGTTTTACGCACTTCGCACCTTAGTGAGATGAAGTATAAACAAGTAATTTGCCCTTTTTATTCCATGGGCAGGGCCTTGGGAGCAAAGTGGGGACCGAAGACATTCAGAGGAAAGAAAGATTAGACTACAGGACAGGATTACTGAGGCACTGATTTTTGACTTTACACTTACATCCGTAAGAACTTAAGAGAAACACACTATGTGCAAGGCGTGTGCGGGGAGGTTTGGGGTTCAGAGAAAAGTAGGGAGCAGTGTCTGCCTTTTACTGAGTCTGAAGTACAGTAATTGTTAAAACCTCAGTGACCTTTGAGACCCAGAGGATTGGGCAGATGGAGATTTAGACAAGGTGGAAAATCTTAGAATGCAAGAGAAGAGTTTAAATAGGAAGGTGAAGAGATGGGGAGAGAAGAGAGCTGAGAAGGGAGAGAGGGGACCAAGGCTGCAAGTTTGACTTGACCCAGGCGTCAAGAAAAAAACTAACATCTTTCTGCCTCGTAGATGATTCAAAGAAGTTCTCCATCCAAGTGCGGCAGGTGGAGGACTATCCTGTGGACATCTACTACCTAATGGACCTGTCCTACTCCATGAAGGATGATCTGATGAGCATCCAGCACCTGGGCACCCAGCTGGCCTTCCAGATGCAGAAGCTTACTAGCAACCTGCGGATTGGCTTTGGGGCCTTCGTGGACAAGCCTGTGTCACCGTACATGTATATCTCCCCACAAGAGGCCCTCAGAAACCCCTGTTATGAGTAAGTCCCTCCTCCAGAAGCTGGAGAAGCTCTGCTCCCTTTCATCATATGCAGTTCCTAGCTCTGATCTCTGTTTCTAGGGTCTTTGTTCGCTGCCTTCTGACCAAACCCTTCAGCCTTCGCCTCCTCATTTGGCAAATTGGCTAGCCTGATGATCTGTCGTGTTGTGCCAATAGGGTCCGAGGCTGTTTGGGGAGACTTTGCCACAAATAAATAGGAAAGAGAGAATGGGAGGGAAATGAGGTCAAAAGCAGAGAGAAATCTATGGATGGGGAAACAAAGCAATTATATTTTTGGAAGGATTGATTCTATGGGTGTCTTTGTTCTCATCAAAGGCACCAATTCTGAATGACTAAATTGTAAGAATTAAATGTTAGTGGAATATAAGAGTGGAAATGATACTGAACTCTTTAATGTTATGCAAATTGATGAATTTGTGTGTCAGGGGTGGGTGGGGGTGATGGTGGTGGAGATGGAACCTAGGGCCTCATACATTCTAAGCAGTCACACTACTATTGAGCACCCCTCCCTACTGAGCACCCCTCCCAACTGAGCACCTCTCCCCACTGAGCACAATACCCACTATGCCTCTGTTTTCCATTTTGTTGTACCTGAACGACTTCTTTAAGTCCTGGAGAGTGCAAATTCTTGTATAATAATTTAAAATAATGGTTACAGAGCTTGATAAAGTGTTAATTTATTTATTTTTGTTTTTCAGGTTAAATGATGTAGCTTTTAACCTTCTGTCCAGATTGTACATTTCCCTAGTAAACACATCAGCTATTAATTGACAAACTGTTTGTCTGGGACGGCAATGTTCTTGATACATCTGTTAATTTACTGATGGCTAAGAGGGTTTCACTTGTTGAGGGACTATCGCTTCATTTTTACTATAGACAAGTGTTAATTATAAGGTGTTAGTGACAGCAATGGGGTTCTTACTCTGGCCCATAAGCCTCAAGACAACTCCTCTGAGATTATGTGCCATCATGTCCTTTTTCCTGGGTTAGCCTTAGAGAGATGTCCTGAAGTTTCCATGACTAGTAAGTGGGGGTGCTGGTGTTGGAATCCAGCTTATTCCTCCATCCTCTAGGCTAGCTGGAGGTAAGGTTGATGTGAAACCTCAGGTAATTTGAGGGGCTTGGCCCCCGAACTGTCTGGGTAATTGGCCCCAGGCATACCACTGTCTGCATTTGTTCCTTTCTTTCCCCCTCCTAATCCCAAGCTGCCTTTTCCATCTCTCACCAGTATGAAGATGACCTGTTTGCCCATGTTTGGCTACAAACATGTGTTGACGCTAACTGACCAGGTGACCCGCTTCAATGAGGAAGTGCAGAAGCAGAATGTGTCACGGAACCGGGATGCCCCCGAGGGTGGCTTCGATGCTATCATGCAGGCCACCGTCTGTGATGTGAGTTTGGAGGATGTGTGGTCTAGCTGCAGTTGGCACAGATTAAAATGGGGAAGTCACTGGCTCTTTCTGGGGCTTTCTGGTGTGAAAGAGGAGATAAGAACTAAGCAGAGGTGTAATGAGTTGTGCCAAATAGCTAGCTTCTGTTCTGATCTACTCCCCGGCCAAAGCTGCCATCTATTTGAACCTCCGTGGTCCCAAGTGCTTTCAGGAGAGAGCATCTTCCCACCTTTTCCAGAATCATTTTAGGTCAAGACTAGGTTAACCTGGTCTTAGCAAAGTGGGCAGATATTCAGATAGGATTTCTTCAAGCCCAGCTACCTTTGAGGATGCAGTTGGGTTTCTAGATGGGTGATGTGACTATGATGGGAAGAATTATGCTTGGAAATGAAGGTGTCCGAACTAATCAGCTGTTTTTCTAAGAGAATATGAACCTCAGAATTGGAAAGTTCTAGATCGAATTCTAAGGACTTGGATTGAGGTATTTTCTGGAGATACTTTGTCCAGCCCTTGAGGCAGGGAGGTCCTGTTCTCTATCAGTGATATGGCTGAAATTTCTTCGTTCCTTTTGCTTTTTGTTTAAACAGGAAAAAATTGGCTGGAGGAATGATGCATCCCATTTGCTGGTGTTTACCACTGACGCTAAGACCCACATAGCCCTGGATGGCAGGCTGGCTGGCATTGTCCAGCCCAATGATGGGCAGTGTCACATTGGCAGTGACAACCAGTACTCCGCTTCCACAACCATGGTGAGATAAATCCCCAGCCCATTCATGGTCCACGCTCACCATGGCCAAGGCTGCCCTAGTCCAGGCACAACCTTTGTGTGAATATGAAAATTGCAGCATTTCCCCTGGGCAGTGTGCAGGGCTCACTAGCCTGCTCCTCACCTGCCAACTGGACAGCCCAATTCTGGGTACAGCCTGCACACCCATTAGAGATGGCCCTGCCTGGGGTCAGTGTTGTCATTGGTTCTGCCATCATCAACATTGGAAGCAGTGTTATGGCATCCAGAATGGACCCAAAGGACTCTCCCGCAGCTGGTGGGCAAGCAGGCGTACCTCTCTACTCTGACCATGAGCCTTTTCTTGGAGTAGCGTGCTCGCTTGTGGCTACTGGTGGAAGACAAGAGAAAAAGAGACAAGCACTTTCAAAAACACAGATAGCAGGTTTTAAGAGAAAGGTTAAAGGGCACAGAGTCATTTGACTTGAAGGAAAGAAGGTCAGCATGATTTAGGATGATACAAAAGATGACTTGTCATAAGTAATATGTTTTAATTAGCCACAAGTCATTAGTTAAATGGAAGGAAAGGGGTTTAAATAGAAACAGGAGAAACTGCTGCAAGTATAAGAAAAATGTGCTGGTGCTCAGAATGCTGATACTTTGAGGATTTGTGGGGCAGAGTGAACTCTTCATCTTTTCAACACAGCTACTTTGTCTAGGTAGTTTCAAGGTGCACCTGTGTAAAGGTAGGAGGTGAGCTGGATGATCCCATGAGCTCATCTTGGATCCTATGGACTAAGGTCTGGGATCCCACAGACATTTTCCAGTTCAGCCACCCTCCTAGAGTTACTAAGAGATCCTTGGTACCAGCCATAGTCAGGTCAAAAACTACTTGGCAATGGGCACGTCAGCAACCTTTGACACTAGTGTATGCAAGGGAGGGACCAGTGGACCCTTCAAGGTCCATTCCAAGGCAGTGGGCCAGGAATATATATATATATATTTAAATTCTTAAGGAGTGCTGAAGGGCTGGCACAGTGAGTAGAGCTGTGTGCAAAAGAGAAAAGTTCGCTGTGACCTGGGATGGTAAGAAAGGCCTCTTGGGGAAGGTGAGATCTGACCAGGACCCTGAGGAAGGAAATACTAGATTATCAAAAAGAAGATCCCTTCAGGTGAGAGAAAGAATGGGCTGAGAGGAAGAGGGAGAAAGGTGAATCGTGTTTGGGAAAAAAGGCTGAGACCCTGTGGTGAAGAATTATGAGAGCAAGGCTAAGGCGTCTGCCAGTAGCTCCAACAAAACCAGCCTTGTGTCTGGCCTATGCAGGTGCCTCATGCTGTTACTGCATGGAATTTGAATAGCAAGCAAGAGGTACTTAGTACTGACACCAGCAACCTTTATTTCTTCATCTATCTTTAGAATTCACAGCTAGGTCTGTGCAGCTGCTCCATCCATCTTGTTCATATGTTTGTCCATTTTCTGTTGCTGGTAGCACCATATCACAACACGTATAACTGGAGAAGATGTGAACAAAAGAGGTTTATTCTGGCTTATGGCTCTGAGGGTGTAAGGTCAAGGGACTCCATCTAGTGATGATATGCTTGCTGGCAGTGTTGGGGGCAGGTTGCTGAGTGTCACATGGCAAGAGCCAGGGAGCTTGCGTGTATGTGTGTGTGTGTGCCTTTTCTAGCTTCCCTATTCCTAGCATAGAGTTACCAGGATTCACTCCTGGGGCTCCTCTCTAACAATATTACCTAATCATATTCCAAGGCCTCACCTCTAAACATCATAGTTGGATTAAATTTCCATCCTCTTAATACCTTGCAGTGGGAATTAAATTTCAACACAAAATCTTGAAGGACATACTCAAACCATAATCCAACCATAGCACTTCCCTTGGAGTACAGAGTGAAAAACTTAAAACACCACTGTTGTCTTGGTCATGGCCTCAATTCAAAGGCTTAGAATCCCATGATGTGGGTCAAATTTCTTTAACCTCTATATCCTTTCCAGGATTATCCCTCTCTGGGGTTGATGACTGAGAAGCTGTCTCAGAAAAACATCAACTTGATCTTCGCAGTGACTGAAAATGTAGTCAGTCTCTACCAGGTAACCATGCCCTGGGGTTTCCTGGAGTGGACCCTATGATTGGTGAACCTGTCCCAGGGAGCCTGTCCATGCTATCATTGATCATGGCTCCAAACAGGAGATACCTTCCTTCAACCTATTTCCCAAACCCGTGGTCTTTTCCCTCCAATTCTCAGACTTCTTAGGAAGGATGCATTGATGTTTGCAGTGAAGGAGGAGCCGTAACTCGGTGGTGTGAGGAGTGTAAAGATTTTTGTGTAATTATTCTCAAGGCTGAAAAACTGCTGGGTACATTCCTGGCAGTTACAAGTGAAATAAATTTTCCATACCTTTCTCTAATCTTCATCTCAAGACTCTCGATCTGATTTGGTGAGGTGATTGCGACTTTCCTCCAGTAATCTCTGGCCATCTCTATTTTCCTTTCTAGAACTATAGTGAGCTCATTCCAGGGACCACGGTGGGGATACTGTCCACAGATTCCAGCAATGTCCTCCAGCTCATTGTGGATGCATATGGGGTAAGTGTCTGGTGCTGGGAACAGAACTGACGAGCCCACTCTACCAGTTAGCCATGTCTACCACGCAGCCTTGCCACTCTCCTCTTAGGCTTCCAGAGGCGAGTGAATGGCCAGGCTTAGGAAGGATGCAACCCTTGGAAAGGAAAATAGCCCAGGAAAGGATGCTAGGGAGCAGCAGAAACGAGTGGTGAACTTAGGCAAGGTGGAAGGGGTTGGGGATAGGGTTTAGGTGGAGAAGGGGCAATTTTGAGGGACAAAGTAAGGGAGAATAAGGTTCCAACAACAGAGAAAACAGGGATCTGAACTATGGGGAAGGTGAAGACTAATTAAAAATTAGGTAAAAGTGCTACTACACAAGGTGGCTCGTCTTGATGTTCCCACAATGAACTTTGATGAGGCCTGATTGAGGAGGTATCTGGCATAGATTTTACCCAGATTCATCTGGACAAGGTGGAGAAAGAAAGAGAGAGCAGTGTACTAAGTAGGAAAGAGAGGTGTCTGGGGGCTGCCAGGCTAATATCACCTTTTGGCATGGCCGGGATGCATGCATCCAAGGCAACCTTGTAGATTTTTCTTTTGCTTGAGGTGGAATTTGCTTTTGCTCCTGTTCTTTCATCTCATATTAAAAAAAAAATGTCTTTTGCTCTTTTCAGAAAATTCGCTCTAAAGTAGAACTAGAAGTACGTGACCTCCCTGAGGAACTGTCTCTGTCTTTCAATGCTACCTGCCTCAACAACGAGGTCATCCCAGGCCTGAAGTCTTGTGTGGGACTCAAGATTGGAGACACGGTGAGCTGGGCCGGGCAGGGGCCAGCGCTTCTGTTCTGACCCTGTCCTGTGCCCAGGAGTGTCTGTGGGCAGTCTATTCCTTCCTTCCTAGTGACTTCCTCCTGAAAGTTACTACAAGTCAGATGCACCGGAGCTGCCGGCCATTGCTTCTGTATCGGCTAAGTGAATTTCACTACTAGTGTTTTTAAGAGCTTCCATGTAACTTTGGTTACGTCTGTTGATGTATACTCATTTGATTGCAAGTGCAAATGTTTCTTATGGTGTGCTCCTAGCCAGCCTTCAGCCTCCTTTTGTACACAACATAAAATATAATATCATCTATAGGTTTTTGTTGTGCACTGACTATGTGCTAGGCATTATTCTATTGTATTTGCTGAAGATTCCAACAGCAAATGGAACAGGCAAAAATGCCTACCATGTGGAATTTGAGGATGCAGATACTCATTTTGCCCCTCTAAACCCTCCATGGCTTTCCTTACCGGTTGGTTCCCTTCTTGGTGGGGGAGAAAGGAGATAAGGAGATCTTGTAATCCATTGATCTTTCTATTGATTTTTCTTCCCATCTGCCTATTTCCTATGCACTTATGCCCAGATCTCATGTAGGAAATATTGGCCCCTAGTGAGCTGTTATGTGGGAATTGAACAATAGATCCTCAGCTCCTGGTTGACAACTGTGTGGCATTTTGTGGTGCAAAGTACTGCTTTGTGTGCCCCTGCTGCTACTCAGTGAGCCCTCCATCTAGCGGGGCATTCACAAGATCTTGGATTCTATTCTGCTTGAGCTGGTTTATTTCACATGTGAAATAAAAGCCGCCTTTTATTTCTTGACTGCAGCCATGTCTCTGCTCAGCAAGCTGTCACAGAGGCACTGATACCCCAGAACTCTTTGGGTTTTTTGCTTCTGGTAGAAGGCTGAGGAACTCCAGAAAGAGGAAGAATTAGCTACCTTCTTGGAATATTCCTTGGGAGGGCAGGGCTAGTGCTGACCGGGCCTCTGTAGGTCTGAATGTGATCTGGCTTTCCACCCAGGTGAGCTTCAGCGTCGAGGCCAAGGTGCGTGGCTGCCCCCAAGAGAAGGAGAAGTCCTTCACCATCAAGCCTGTGGGCTTCAAGGACAGCCTCGTTGTCCAGGTCACCTTTGACTGTGACTGCGCTTGCCAGGCCTATGCCGAGCCTTACAGCCAGCGCTGCAACTATGGCAATGGGACTTTCGAGTGTGGGGTGTGCCGCTGTGGGCCTGGCCGGCTGGGGTCCCAGTGTGAGTGCTCTGAAGAGGAATACCGCCCCTCTCAGCAGGATGAGTGCAGCCCCAAAGAGGGCCAGCCCATCTGCAGCCAGCGAGGGGAATGCATCTGTGGCCAGTGTGTCTGTCACAGCAGTGACTTTGGCAAGATCACGGGCAAGTACTGTGAGTGTGATGACTTCTCCTGTGTCCGCTACAAGGGAGAGATATGCTCAGGTGAGTAGAAATGCACACCGTGTGCTTACCTGGCTACATAGCCATGCATACTCACATATCTGTAGCACTGGAAATGGACCGACAGGGGAGGTGGAGCTGAGGAGGTAATACACTGTTCCAATGGCAGAAAAACAGAAATTAGGAGAGGGAAGTCATTCTTTCCTCTTGCTCGAGATGAAGCTAAAATGAAGGCAGGAGGAGTGGAAAAACATCACAGTGAAGATAGCGTTTTTGTTCTTTTCTTTGTCTATTCTGCTAATATTTTAATTTTTTAATATTTTTGAGTGTAGGACTAATACCTTTTTCACCTAAAAAACTCACTGATTGATGATGAAAGTTTTTGTGTTTGTAGATGGAAAATACGTGATGTCAGGATGTAAAGTTGGTAATAATTTTACATGAAATTATCATTTTTATCACTAGAGACCTAGAAATTAGTGGTATTCATTCAAGACAGTTTTGATTCCATTTAATGAGTTAGTATACTTAAAATGATATCTGGAAAACTATATGCTGTTGTTAGATGTTGGCTCTATTTTGTTTCCACTCTTACTATTGGTGCTATTATCACTCTTTTGATTTTTAGATCTGTGTTTACCAATATGGTAGCCACTAGACACACGTAGCTATTTAAATTAGTCAAGATAGAAAACATAAAAAATTCAGTTATATATGGCTTGTGGCTACCATATTTGACTGCATAGATATAGACCATTTCAACATGGTAGAAAGTTGTATCAAATAGTGTTGTTATAGGAAGTTCTTTTTATATACTGGGGATTATAATTTTGAATGTTTTTACCTGCAGAAGAATGAGTTATTTTCTTACAACAAAAATCAGTAAAATCTTGAGGTGCATCGATAATCTCAAAATGATTTCTCCTTGCCCCAAAGACTGCTGCCGGAATACTTCTTCATAGAAGAAGATGAACTAATGTAATGAAATCTTTAACTCCCATCATGCTGACAACACTCTTAGAGGGCAAATGGTGTAATCTGGATTTTTCCGTAGACTCTGGAGATAGGTTTTTGGTGGGTCATAATTACTGTGGTTAAAACCCTTCCACCCACTTGAGTTATGAGGATATTTTGAACTGGGAGATTATAATTACTTTCTTTGATAATCTATAACCCAGCTTGAGTTCATTTGCATTGGAGTTTACAAAGCTGAGCCAATTGACACAGATGTTTACTTTAACACTAACATTAACCCTTCAAAGATCTCAGTTAGAAAGATGAGTCTGTGTCATTGCCAAACATGCTCTGGAAACAGAAAGCAAGTTAATATTGGCAACATTGCTTCCTCATGCCACACAGTTTGTAAGAGTTTGGAGGAAAGGGATATCAGTGCTAGAGAAGGGGAGAGAGAGCAGGTACATAAAGATGAAAACATGTACATAAGAGTAGTTTGAATTAGGGGCTAAGGTAGAAATATCAGCCCATTTAAATATTTACTAATATTTATGGCAAATTCAAAGTCCTAAGGGAAATAGCTGAGTTTGGATTGGGAGCCCGAAGGGGAGAAGTTTGGGACTGAAAGAAGAGAGGGTGGTCCTAAGACAGCCTTGCAAATGGCCCGCTGGGGACATGCCCACAACTCCTGGGCCTGATTGTTGCTGGTCTGGTATGAGGCACTGTGTGCAGAGTCTAGCCAGAGTGTTTCCTTTGGCTGCTGGCTCCCCTGAAGCTGCTGAAGAAAGCTAGCTGCGTGCTTCCTGCCTTTGTTGGTTCAAATACAGCTTGTTTCAAGTTTTCTCCAGTCTCTTCCTGAGGGAACGCAGGCAGCTGCAACAGCCTCTCTCCACCACTGCTTGCCAGGATGTTGGGTGCCCGGCCAGCCTTAGGTCTGGACTCTGTGGTGCTGTAGTGACATCCTCAGTGACAGAACTTGGGGCACACAGCCATTGAGCACTTGCTTTGTGCTGGCATTTGATCCATGAGTGAACAAGGCGGGTCATGCATGATTCCTGTCCTCTCAGAGTTATAACCTAGCTTGCCATTGTCCCTTTACTGAGCTGCTGGACCTATTTGATTTATTAGTTTATTTTTCTTGTCCCAAGCAGGGGCATAAGAATGTTGTGACTTTGCCATTTCTCTACCCTTGACATCTAAGTATGGTATCTGGTTGTCTGGCCTACTCCCACCCTACTATGGGCATGCCCAGGGCTGCCTTGTCAGCACCCTGCCTCTTACATCAGGGGGTACATCTTTTTCTTCCACACACACAGATCAATAGGGCATCCTCTGGGAGCCAGGTTTTGTGCGGTAGTTGTGTGGGATAGAGAGGTATAAACAAGACAGTCTTGCCCTTCATTAATTTACCCATGAACGAATCACAACAGGAGGCAGAATCTGCCAGGTCCCTCTTTAGGGTATCTTACAGGGATCGGCTGGAGAGAGACTCACTGGGAATAGGAGAAGCCTGCACAGCTCCACGGTGAGGCTGGTTCCTCCAGGAGGGCAGTGGGATACAAGAAGAGAAGAAGAGAAGTCCCGCTGAGCGGGAGAGGGATTGCAGCCCTCCGACCTGGAACACCCTTCTTTCCTCCCTCCCCCAGCTTGCTTCCTTCTTCCCTACCCTCCTCTCTTCGACTCGTCTGTAGTTCTTGCCCCCTCTTCTGACTTTCCTATGAACCCAGGCTAGCCCTCCCTTTTGCTGGAGGGATGCCAGTCCTAAGACATTACTACACTGTGGCTTCCATTTACGGGCTGACTCTGCCAGGGCTTGGGGTCAGCCTACTGGCTCTGGCCCACCACTTCCACTCCCAGCCTCACTCCCTGGCAGATACTCTTGTCAAAGATCACTTTGTGTTGCTTCACAAAGGAAATGCTGTGGAACAAGGGTTTCTGAAAAGGGCCCAGATGCCGCCAGTCTTCTGTGGTGTTGTTCTTTTCCTGTCCAGGAGCAAGGCGTAGTGCATGCTGTGGGGCCCCCACTCTGCTGTGAGGGTTGGCTCACAATGGCTCACAGCTTTCCCTGCTTTGCAGCCTGTCTGTGGGCTGACAGGAACTCCCTGGCCCTCAGCTGTTGGCCAATGACTGAGGGAAAGGAGGGGGGGCTAGCTCTGTAGTGCTGTTTCTGCCCCAGAGCCCACTGAGAGATCAGGCTCAAGGGAGTCTCTGCCTGAGACCACATTCCTGCCAGGTCTTGATTTTCACCCTAAGTTGCTTCACTCTATCCCTCCCTATTCCCCAGTAAGTCACCAAAGCAAGAATCCTCACCACAAGTTGTGCATTTAGGGAACTCAGTCTGGGACTCAGGGCCTTTATGTCTTTCCAACCTTCCTCCAGCCCAATATCCCTGATCTCCAGATGCACTTGGCAACTGGGCAGGTGGGCAGCTGAGCTCCTGCTCCCCTCCCTTGCTGGGAAATAACCATTTCTTTCCAAGGTAGTGAAGGTGTGGCCTTGAGTGCCATGTTGGTCATTAAAGAAAAGTGATGGAGCCACAGGCAGAGAGGCTCACAGTGGCTAAGAGATACTAGTTTGACCCACTGGGGTTACTGGCAACATTAGGTGCCAATCATTTGCTGTTTGAGATTGCCTTGTATCAACCGATTTCCTACTGCCTTGGAGGAATGCTCACAGGGACATATTTTCCAGACCTATCCCCCTTTGCTGTGTGCCTTTCCTCTGATTACAATCAGATTTTTATTATGCATCTACTTCTTGATTTAGAGTTCTGGAGAATAAAATATCTGCACAGTTTAGGAGTCAACTTAGTGTGCACGTGCACATGTGTGTGTATGTATTAGTGAGGATTGAATTTAGGATTTCGTGCACACCAGGCAAGTACTCTGCCACTGAGTTAAACACCTAGGTCTTTTTTCTTTTTCTGTTTTCCTTACTTTGTTTTCCTTCTTTGTTTGGGATCCTCTGACTTGTGATCCTCTTGACTCAGGCATCTGAGTAGCTGGGATTACAGGTGTGTGCCACTGCACCTGGTTCACCTGGCCACCTTCTAAAAGCATGAAATTACTATTAAGGGGGTGCAGTGTTATAAACTAATACCTGCAGTTAAGTAGTTTAACCCACTACTCTTGGCTCTCTCTCATTCCTATACTCAGGTAGTAAGTGAATATAGGTCTACTCCACCATGGCTGACAGCTTTTTGCAATGCTACTGTATAATAACATAATAGAGGGTACATGGTGGTGAGCGCGTGTGTGTGTGTGTGTGTGTGTGTGTGTGTGTGTGTGTGTGTATTTCAGGAATTTAACTAAGCTGTAAGCTCCATGTTAGTAGAGACCTTGTCTTCTTTGTTCACTGCTAAATCTATGAAGCTTAATAAATATCTGTTAAACTGGGCATGGTAGTGCACACCTATAATCCCAGCATTCAGCAGGCTGAGGCAGAATAATTGTCCTGAGTTTGAGGCCAGCCTAGGCTACACAATGAGTTCGGAACCAGCCTAGACTCCAGAGTGAGATCCTGTCTAAAAAAAAAAATCTGTTGAATGAGTAGATAAAGGGGACAAACATTAATAATATGCCTATGTTGTACTAAATTTCATGATAATCACTATTAATGAAAAAAATATGGCATGTTTTCTGTATCAAGGAGATCACAATTTAGAAAGAGAAACAGATAACCACCCAAGTAGTCATATAATAGCGTAGAAAGAGGTAGATACAATGTGCTAGGAGAACACATGAGCAGCTGGTTAATCCAGCTGAGGAGGTCAGCAAAAGGTTATTAAGAGGAAGGAACATTTGAGTTGGGTCTCAAGGTTGAGTAGAGTTTGGTAGAGATCACAAGATGAAAGAACTGGTGAGGTAGAGGAAGCAACATAAACAGCATCACAGGATAGACAAGATGGTGAATAGTTCTGTGTGTTGGTTGAGGTGGGGAAATGTGACATGGCCGATGAAGCAGGTAGAGCCCGTTGTAAAGACCTTGAGTGTTTGCTGAAGACTTTGGAGATAATTCTTGAAGCAGTATAGACTCTTTTTGCAGGATTTTCAGCAGATGAGTGGCATGGTGATATTGATTGATGTTTTAAAACAGTGGTTCTTGACTGGAAGGAAGGCATGATTGTGTCTCCCAGGGAACATTTGGTTCCAATGTTAGTATATGTGCTGCTGAAGCAAGCACATCCCCAAGGATGTTTAGCACTATCTTGTTACAACTGGAAGGATGCTACTGATATCTAGAGGGTAGATTCCAAGGATGCTAAACAGTCTACCATGTGCAGGGCAGCTCCCAAATGCAAAGAACTATCTGCCCAAAATGTCAAAAATTAGCAAGCTTAAGAAACTATGTCATAACAAGAGTTCTGGGTACAGAGAAATGGAGGATTGAATTCTGGGTAACTTGGAGAAGGAGGGATGACGTAGACTTTTCAGGGGATGGAACCAGCCTGAGAGCAAGGAATGAAAATACTTTCAACAAGGCCCAAAAATACAGTACTCAGAAATTCCCTTTCTCTCCTATCCACTTGAGTAGTTCAGTACATTCAAATTCCTAAAATGTTCTCTCCTCCGGATTTCTCACTCCTAGACTTACTGAATTTTTCATGATGCTCTCTTTCCTATTTTAGTCTCTCTTTCTACAAGTTAAGCTTAAGAATATTCTATTAAAGCTGGTTAAAGCCATCATCTCTGTAAGTTATAAACGTCTTCTCGAAAGACCAGAATGTGACACAGAGGCTAAGCAGTTGAAATCTAAAGTCAAAGGGACTTTTGTTGGGGTCTTGATTCTTCTGTTTAAGCCATATGGCTTTGAGCAAGTTACTTAACCTCTTTGACCCTGCAGGATTGTTATAAGCAATAAGTAGGAGAACATATTAAAGAACTTGGCTCAGCACTTAGCACATATCGAGTGCTCAACTAACGTTCATGAACATTAGAACCATTGTTATGGTTGTTGGTGCTACATTGTACAGGTTGGTTTTGTACTTGGTTCCTTGGTTGTTTTGGAAAACAGACGCAATTCTTTTGTCTAAATGCTTCCCGAGATCACCAGACTACACTCCTAGGACCATGTGTGATGTAATGAGGTCAACTGAGATGAGAACCAGGATATTACTGCAACTTTTGCATGTAGGGGCATGACCAAGGACACGCCAGTAGAGGCTAGTAGAGGTCATTAGGCTATGTGAGGTTGTTGCTGATAATGGGCTCTCTTGCTGTTTATTGTAGGAAAACTCTCTCTCTTCATTAAGCTTCTCTTATTTTCTGCTATCTTTTCTCTTTGGCCTACAGGAAGCTGGGACCTAGGCTATATTTGTTCTCTGTGCTTCCTTGGCATCGCTGGTTGATTCCATGGACTCTTGGTGCCTTCTTTCTGCTCTTTGGATGCCCCACTCAGCTATCTATGCATTGGAAGCTCGCTGTGCACACATTCCTTTCCCATGCATTAGGCATAGTCTTGGACTTGGGATCTCTGCTCCTCTATCCCCTATAGGGCACACTTTCTGCCTTGTGTACGAGGTGTACAGGTAAGGGCTCTGCCTCTCAGCTTACTCAGTTAATACTTAGCTGATCTGAAAAATGGAATCATGGACAGGGGTGGCTGGTGTGTTAGTGGACAGGGCTGGCTTCCCCAAACTGGGTCCTGTGTTGGTTTCTATCCCAAATGGGAGAGGACAATGATGACAATACCAGATCAGATGAGGGACAGGGCAGCTCTGTCAGGTCAAAGGGTAAGTTTGGGGGATGAAGGAACCTTTTGCCATCATCAGGTCACATGGGCACTCCTGAGTGCCCTGTGTTGGCGCAGGTCATCGCTTGTGCTATGCCCCACCTCTGGGCTGAAGAGCTGGCTTCTTGTTCTTTAGGCTGAAGCTGGTAGAATTAGAAGGATTTAGCACAGGGAAGAGAAATCAGAGGTCTAGGTGACAGAACCTGAGATGTCTTTGCTCGACAGTGACTCTGACGAAATCCTGCCTTACTTTGGGATGCCTAAAGTGCCGAGTTTGTCCCCATGGAGTAGGCTTTCCCTGATAGTGAGCCAGCTCCCCAGTAACCTGGGGGATCATTATCTCTCTAGCTGGGAGAGCAGGGTAGCAATTGGTAGCCTGCTCTCATGGGCAGGACCCTTTCCATCTTATCTGCCTTCTGGGCTCTGTGTCTGCAGGTCATGGACAGTGCAGCTGTGGAGACTGTCTGTGTGACTCTGACTGGACCGGCTACTACTGCAACTGTACCACACGCACTGATACCTGCATGTCCAGTAATGGGCTGCTATGCAGTGGCCGGGGCAAGTGTGAATGTGGCAGCTGTGTTTGCATCCAGCCAGGATCCTATGGGGACACCTGTGAGAAGTGTCCCACCTGCCCGGATGCCTGCACCTTCAAGAAGTGAGTAGGGAGATTGGAATTTGGGAGAGGGTTCCCAAGATTAGAATCCACAACACTCAAGATTTTTATCTCGTACTCATACTCAAGATTTTTGTCTCTCAAAGTTTTACAGAGAACAGTCTGCTGTAGACAAATGGCTACTTTCTTTTTTCCATCAAAAGAGTTGGGGACATTGGAGGTGGAGTCAACTGTGAAAATCCAAAGTGTATAATCTAGTCTTTAAGTGGAGCAAACCCTTTCCTAGGGTGTCATCTTGAATCTCTCTGAGTTGGAAGGAAGGCTAACTCAGATATTCTCTGGAATAGCCCACTGCTGATGTTCTGATCCTGTGGGAGATTTGGGGTCTGAAGTTATGGCAGACACTATGCATCACAGGAATATTTCTCCAATAGAGACTTTACCTGCTTGGGGGTCAGACAGAGTCCCCTATGGCCCAAGTTTATGGTCCTACCATTCTGCTTACCACTTTAACCAGGGCCAGTTCTCTAGCATGCAACCTGTGCAGGGCCCCATACTTAGAAGGACTCTAATGCTGTGCTGTTTGAACTTCTTAGCAATTTTTGGATTATGTTTTCATTTTTCCTGTGACCTCAAATTATGTGACTGATACTGACTTTAAGGCTCCCAGAAGTATACAGGGGTTGTTTTATCACAATCCCATGAGACTGCAGAAACTTAATGAAGGATCTGTGGCCCTGTGGCTGCCAGGTCCTGCCTGTGGGTGAGGAGGACACTCCCATCCCTGAGCCTCACATGTTTGCTTTGTTTTTCCTGAGGTGTAGCAGCTTTCTGGCGTTGGCGATCAGAGCTGGACCCATGACTGGCTTGTACTTACGCTTGTTCCTGCCTTGCCTTCACCACTGTGCCCTCTCTCCTTTAGGGAGTGTGTGGAGTGTAAGAAGTTTGATCGGGGAGTCCTACATGAGGAAAACACCTGCAACCGATACTGCCGAGATGAGATCGAGCCTGTGAAGGAGCTTAGTAAGTTTAGCAGCTCTTAGAGTAACATATATCTGTTTCCTAAATGTTTCTTGCTTAACCTCAGAGCATTCCAACTTCTATCTGTAAAATGGAAGAGAGATTCTCATGTCAAGAAATGTTGACCAAGCCTAATGTGTGGCAGGTACGCTGTGAAGGCTGGCTTTTCTGAGGGCCCACCTCACCCTTACTAGTGTGTTCAGCCGTCCCTCGGCCTTCCTGAAGCCCATAGACTCAGCAAGGAGCTTGTCCGTAATTTGTAATGTGTGTGTAAATCAGGCAACCCTAACTTTACCCTCCCCCAGGGACTGAAGATAATACAAACCCATTTTCCATTAGAAATTGAGGGTCAGAGCTGGAAAGTGGCTGTCTGTGATTGTCGTCATCTTAGCTTTACTCACTTGGCCAATATCCATTTGGCAAGTTTATTAAGAATGTTAAACAATGACCAGAATTTTGCTTAAAGCTTTGATGATTTAGAAGGAAAATTTCACTCTTAGGAATCTGTAGTTAAAAATCTCTCCTGGGGCCCTTTTGGCTTCCTGGAGTTTTCCCCACAAACCTTCTTCCCTCTTCCCCCAATAAGACAGACAGAAATCCAAACATTGAGGAGCAAAAACTTTCACCTGCAAATCTTCAATCTGTACTTCATGTTGGCTTTAAAGGACATGATCTTTGCTTCTGTCAGCATGTCTGATGGGTTATCTGGGCCAGTGAGGCAGGGGGTGGTGCCAGGAGATGAAAGTCCAGCACCCAGGAAGGCACTTGACTGTAAGTCAGAGCCAGTCAGTCAGCTTCTGATGAGAGTGTTATGGAAAAGAGTCAGATCCCTGGACCTTTTAGCTAAGATCAGAAATGTGCCTTGCTTGAATGAGAAGAGTGACTTGGGGATTGAGTTTGAAGAAACACTTTTTTCCTCTGGATTGCATTGGCCATGTTTAGCTCAAAGGGGAGAAGCTGTTGAGATGTTGAGATATTCTTTTCATCCAGATCAGGTGGGCATTACAGACTAAACAGTAAGTGTTTCTTTACCTATTTCCTTTACCACCAGAATAACCACAAGCCTAAATGCTTGTGTGTATGAAATTTATAAAAGTATCTTTCATGCTCATTATGTATTTTTCTCTCAATCTAATGAAGTAGAGCTATAGTTCTATGATAGGACCGTTGTCACCTGCATTTTGTAGATGAGGAAGTTGAGTCTCAGATGCACCTGTTTCCCCAGGGAAGGGAGCGGTGCATTAAGGTGAGGACTAAAACCTAAATATCTTTATTATTTCCTTTGTATTGTGATACCACTGGTCTACCAATGGCTTGCTGACTTCAGGTCTGTTCAGTGTGTTTTGAGACTTGTGTCCTAGTCTTGCTCCACAGCTTAATTGCTGCAAGACCATGGCACATCTGCTTAATATCATGTAGCACTTTTGCCTACCTGGTTTCATCAGAATAGCACACGGTGCCACTGGTGGAGGGTAACTCATGGTACCATTGGAAGAGCAAGAGTTTAGAATTAGAAGGGATGAAGCCTATAAAACATGGTGGGAATGTGAGAGGAGAGTTGGCTGCAGGGAGGCGTACCAGATGGGAAACAGAAATGGAACTGTGAGGGCTGCATAGATAAACTATTAAGAATCGTTGAGCAAGCAGAGAAAAGGAAAGATGGGTGAGGAAGCACCTACTGTAAGGGACTATTTCGGTCCATTATTAACTGTACCAACCCTGTAGAAGGAGGGCATCATTTCCTTTTTGTTCATAAAGGAAGATTCCATGAGATCAAATAACTCATTCAAGATCACACAGCTGGTAGGTTGTGGACTCAGGCTTTTTAAAATCAGAATGTGTAATAATACTGTTTATCTTATCCTCTCCAGAGGAAGAATAATAAGAGCCTGCAAGGGACAAAATGTATTGGCGAGGGCTAGGCATGACATCCGTCCTAAATCTAGGCATTTTGCCTAATATCAGGACAGGATTTCCTGTCGTACTTTCCCAGAAGTCCTGTGATAAGGGGTTTGAAAAGGCCCCGTCTTCTGCAAATTGACATGCTTTTTGTTTTTCTGTATTTTCCTCTGTATCACAGAGGACTCTGGCAAAGATGCAGTGAATTGTACCTACAAGAACGAGGATGACTGTGTTGTCAGATTCCAGTACTATGAAGACTCCAGTGGAAAATCCATCTTGTATGTGGTGGAAGAGCCAGGTGAGTGAACCTGGGGGCCTTGTTCTAGTT
Organism: Ctenodactylus gundi; assembly: GCA_004027205.1. Classification (NCBI taxonomy): domain Eukaryota; kingdom Metazoa; phylum Chordata; class Mammalia; order Rodentia; family Ctenodactylidae; genus Ctenodactylus; species Ctenodactylus gundi. The sequence continues at coordinate 278,847 of PVKB01000089.1, read as the reverse complement.
CCAGGGAGAGAGAGAGCCAAGTTAGGCAGGAATTTCTACTCATTAGCCCTCTTAAATAGAGCAGGTTAAGCTTGCCCATAAAAGTGATAAAGTCTATTAACATGGTAAGGGGGTACGTAAATGTAAGTATTAGTGAGAAGGTGACTTATTAATGGGGAAGGCAGAAAGATAAAACCTTGGGGAAGGAGAGTATAAAGTAGGAATAGATATCATCATGGAACAAAATACGCCATGGCATATTTTTAAGCAAGAATGTCAAGTAAGGAAATCAAATTCTAGGAATTTACAGCACATGATGTGTTCTGCTCAAAGTGAGATAGCAACCTGCCTGCTGCTGAAGAGGAAGTCCAGATAATGGGAAGCTTTGACCTTCCCAGAGTTATGGCAGCATATAGTGGTAGGTTTGATGAATGGATTTAGGGCTGCCCTTGCTCTCAAGGCCCTTGGGAAGGACTCCATCCTATTATACACAGACCAACTGCTGTGTTGTCACCACCCCGTATTGTAGTCTTGTTTGCATCTCCTACTACTTTCATAGCCTTTGTCTTTTTCCATTTTTCTCTTGCTGTAACAAAATGCATGAGGTGAGGAAATAAATAAAGAAAAGAGGTTTATTGACATGGCTCACATTTGGAGCTGAATATCCAAGCTTGGTTGGCTCTTTGGTTCAACCTCTGGTGAGGACTTCCTTGGCCACATCACCATGTGGCAGATGGTAACATGGTGGAAGCACATGTGAGAGGGAGAGAGCAGTCACACGATAAAACAAGTAAGAGACATACAGGGGCCAGGCTTACTCTTTTTGTTTTTTTAATGTTACTGTGACAGAATACCTACCATCTACAACTCAGGGGAGGAAAGACCTATTTAGCTCACTGTTTATGAATTGGGTATTCATGGGCACCTGGCAACGACAGAAGCACATGGCAGTGGCCTGGCTGGAGGCAGCTATTCATGGCATGGTGGACAGGAAGCCAAATGAGGGAGAAGGGTGGAGCTATCCTTCCAGGTTCTGCCCCAGTGTTCCTCCCCTTCCAGGTCAAGCTCTAGTATTTCATCCCTTCTGACCAGGGCCCACCTTTTAACAGGACATGATTCCATCCATGTCCTACTACATCCACATACATGGGGGAGAGCATTCCAGATCCAAACCATAACAGGATTGAATGAACTTTGCCACTGAGCTACACGGTGAATACCGGCCTGCTGTTTTCATAACAGCCCCCCACTGTGGGATCAAGCAGGGCCCCAACAGAATTGCATTAACCCCTTCTTAGAGCTGTACCTGTGACCTAATTCCCTTGCACTAGGCCTCACCTCTTTAAGGTTTCACCAGCTTACAACTGTCACACTGACACACTTAACCTTGTCCAAATCATTGGACCTTTCTCTTCCTTAAAGAACAGATTAAAATGTAAATCACTAGAAAATAATTTTGAATATTTAGTTTGGTCTCTATGCTAGGTGCTGAGACTGTCACAGTTAATAAGGCCACCATGGCACTCATGGGCCATGGGTGACACAGGCATGTAAACCAATAATGACATTGTAGTGCGACCGGGCTACATGATGCTGGGAAGTGCACGGCAAATTATAGGAATCATTATGGGAATAATCTTTTAAGGTAGAAGTTAAATCAGTTAGTCTATTGATAGTTATAGTGATAGAAATTTATTGAAAGCACCATTAGACTGTGGGCCAGAAACCTTTTTCTGTAGAAGGTCAATATTAAATATTTTAGGTTTTACAGGCTATATGGTCTCTGCTGAGGCTGTCTAGATCTGCCACTGTAGCAAGAAGGCAGCCATAGACAATACATGAGTGAATGGGTATGGCTGTATTTAAAGGAACAGGTGCCAGGCAGCATTCAGCTCAAGGGCTAGAGATCACGGGCTCTTGCTTTAAAGCAGTGGTTCTCAAACTTTGATATGTTCCTTTGTTTAAAAATCCAGAATGCTTGCACCCTAACTAAATTTCACCTAGCCAGGGGACCCTATCCCTTCTCGAAGGAAACCAAGAACAATTAATGATATCCCTTTGAGACATTGTAAAAATGAAATGCTTCCTTTGTGCTGGGGTTCTCTGTCTGAGTAGTCAACTTTGCTGTGACTTTCCTAGGGCTGGGCTCTGCCTTGAGTGTCCAGCTGTGCTGTCCTTTCCCTGGGCTGCTCTGCCAATGGAGCCGCCTGTTTTGCTTCTTAACCTACTCCGCCTGTGGGAGAAGCCTGCTGCCCATTATTATTTTTTTTTGTAGTAAATTTTCATTTAAATAAAACAATCCAGAGTCCAGCTCTACTTATACAAGCTATCTCTGTGCTTTTCATTAGTGTTCCAGGTAACTGGGATATGCTTTAACATTTAAATACCTTTGATCCAGACACATCACTTCCCTTGAGGGGCCTATTAAGACTTCTTCCCCTCTCCATGCTGCTGGCTAGGTGTGATATTTCTGTCTGAGTCTCACAGCACTAGGCTTTCCTTAGGCATGTCTTCATTACACCAGGATCAAATTGTTTATTCAATCACCTGCTCAGTAGGTGGCAAAGACCAGAAATGCAGGAGCTGCCTTTTAGGGGCCTTGCTGTTGTATCCCTCTTCCACATTAGGATATGAGACCGCAGGTCCAGAGACCCACATCTCCTTTTCATTGTGCAATGCTGGAGAGACAGACCCAGGGTTGTACACATGCTAGGCAGACATTCTACCATTCTGTCACATCCCTGGCACATACCCATGTTTCCTATTGGTCTTTGCCTCTCCTCTAACTCTTCATCTCTAGCAATTTTCATAGGCTTGGCTTTGAGGAAGAGGTAGAAGCTGGGGTCCCAGACCAAAGGAGATTATTCTTGTTCTCTTCCCAGCTCATGGCCTTGAAGATGTGCAGGGCAGTAAAAGGAGTGTTGCCAACCAAATAGTTAGGCATTGGCCACGTGGGGTTTAGCCACATGAAATGGGCTCCCAAGCTGGGCTCTCTCTTTACTTCCAGATAAGGTTTTCAGATAATATAAGGTAAATCCTGTGCAATATTGAATGTTCCATACAGTATTTGGTACTAAAAATAATTTGTTGTTTGTCTGAAAATCAGATTTATCTGAATATCCTGCATGAATGACTTTATTGCTAAATTTGTCAGTCTTACATGGGCTTCTTTGACTTTGGGTCCCTCACTGTGGTTCCCCAGTCGTGGCTGGGAAGGCCTCCCAGACACCAGACGATCTTGCCTCGTGTGTCCTGAAAGCCTATCACCCATCCTTTGGGGAAAGATGGGTAATAAGATGTTTTTCCCTGAGGATCTCTAGGATTCTACCTGTTCAATTGGTATTATCAAAACATGCAGAATTTAAGAAGTTTCACTGTGACGTTTGAGGGTCAGTTCTATTGCAATCTTCCAGAGAATTCAAAATTGCTTTTCCCAGAACTGGGGCTCTTTGTTCCTGGGAGTTTGGACACTGGAACCTCACAGCTTCTTTCCAGGCACTCCATTCATTATAGACAGGTTGCAGTTTGCTGTGTTGAGAAATAGCCAGTTGGTTTGTGGTGGCGATTGTTTTTATGTAGAGTGTTGTGAGCATCGGGCATATGTTTAGGGAAGAAGGTGGGAGACAGTGTGGAAAGTGGGCGTGACTTCCTCTCCAGACTCATCAATACACATACTTACAAACACCTAGTCTTGTACCACTTGAGGTTACCAGAGTGAGGTTTGTCGGATACCCGGGGTTTATGGGAAGCAGAGTTTTGTAGAGTATAATCATCTGACCCTCAGAGGGCTGACGGGCCTCTGTCTGCTTTGGTTGTTGACTAGGGCTAATAAGAAGTCAGCTTCCAAAAGAGTCAGCATTTTAGATGACCAAATATTTTTGGGAAAGGATTCCAAATATTGTTTTGACTGGCAGGTCTCTTGGTCTTTAAGCATGATTAAAAAATTTATTAGGCTCACGGTCCTCAGCGACATAAATATCTGAACTCATGTATGGACACAATGCCTGTGTGCCGAGGCAGATAAACCACTGGAATATGGCTACATGTAAGGACAACAGTAACACCAGTAGCTGATAGTTAGAGAATGCTCATTCTGGGTAGCTGATATTTAGTGAGCACTTGCTTTGTGCCTGGCACTGTTCTGAATAAATGAATAAAATTATTTCTCTTACCAAGTGTTGAAAAGGAGGGTGAGTATTTTCTCTGAAGATAGAGAAACAGAAAACACATACCCAGAGATAATTTACTAAAGTTTATACAGCAAAGTCAGTGTTAAGGCCAGATTCATACCCTGGAGATCACTTTGGTTCCTTAGTTATTGCTCTTTTTCCTATTTTCAGTGCTAGAGATTGAAACCAAGTATTCTTTGTGCATGCTAGGCAAGCATTTTAAAACCAAGCTATATCCTCAGCCTTTTTAAATATTTTTACTTTCAAACACAGTTTGACTACATTCTTCAGGCTGGCCTCAAACTTGTGGTCCTTTAGCCCCAGCCTCCTGAAGAGCCTTTTTATTTATTTCTTTTGTTTATTTATTTATCTATCAAGAACACATTAGTCCTAGGCAGTTCAAGTTGTTTCTGTTCTCTTCTTCCTGACAGAGTGTCCCAGGGGCGCGGACATCCTGGTGGTCCTGCTGTCAGTGATGGGGGCCATTCTGCTCATTGGCCTTGCAACCCTGCTCATCTGGAAACTCCTTATCACCATCCACGACCGGAAGGAGTTTGCTAAGTTTGAGGAAGAACGAGCTAGAGCTAAATGGGACACGGTAAGAGGCTGGGCTCAGCTGGGTTTTTTCTTTTTTTTAACTTTTTGATTCAAGAATCCAAAGTGGAAGTAGCAGATGCTGAGGACACCCAGGTCCAGCTGGCATTTTGGTTTTCTGATTAGTGTCTGTTCTGGAAAATTTTCAGATGATCTTTCTATCCCATTGTCTTTGAGCTTTCTGAAAACCAATTTAACCTCTACCACACACTGGTACAGTGACCAGGGGCTGTGTTATGGGTACTGACTGGACACACATAGGAACCATCTTGGCTCTGACAGTGAAGAAATAAAAAGAAAATTAATTACCCAGTTGATGGAGCCAGGGAGAACCTACACGAAGAACATCATTATGTACTATATTATATTGGAATGAATATATATATATATATATATATATATATATATATATATATATATATATATGTACTAAAGAAGTCTATGTTAAACACAACCAGAAAAAATCAGTAGTTGATATTTACTGAGGATTTGCCATATTCCAGAAACTTTAAATGCTTTTTACATGTAAGCTTATTTTATTCCTAGGACAACCCCCTGGGGTAGGTGGTGGTGTTTCGCTTTCAGAAATGAGGAAACATCTTTTATAGGTGGTAGAGAAATTAAGTAGCTTGCTTGATTGTGAGAGAGAATTAGGTAGCTATACAAATCATTTTTTTCATTACTGGATATCTGAGGCCAGCTTCTTAGAAATAGTGATAGGATGTCATTCTACCTTCTTTCTTCAAATGATTAGATAGCAGTTTCCAAATTAGACTCTTCTCTTATTCTTTGTTATTTTGTTGTAACTCAAGCAGATAAACCCAACCCAGGGCTTTCACATTGAGCTACACCCAGCCCACTTTTTAGTATTAATTTTGAGACAGGGACTGGCTTAGTCACTAAGTTGCTTGGGCTGAACTCAAACTTCCAGTCCTACTGCGTTACCCTCCTACAGAGTGAAGAGGATAGGCCTGTGCCACACAGTAAGACCTGCTACATGTTTAATTTTACTCTGCTTTCCTTTGATTCATCTTCCACATTTTTTTCCTGGACGTTCCAAAGGGCCATTTGACTTTCTAAATGTTCAGAATTAGGATGAAAATTTGTTCCCATTCGATGGTGACTCCAGAGCTTTGTATAGAAGGGTTCCAAGAAATGGGGCTGTTTCTAGTAGGATTATGTAGAAATCTAAATCCCGAACCTCTGAGCAGAGCAAGAATGTGCAGAGTCTCTTGGAACATTAAGGACTACTTGACCTTAGGAAATTTGCCATTTTTCCTCCCTGGAAAATAGTTGGGAGAGCCTTACAAGGAGCTTGTTTTTTCTTGATGACAGTTGTGTGGGTGGGGATTGAAGAAATGAGATGCAAACAAATTAAGAACCATTCCTGCTAATGCTGTCCTCTGGGCCCTGCCCACAGTTCCCAGGATTGCCACCATGGAGGAAAATGCGAGAAGGACAAAAGACAGAGTTGAGGAGACAGGAAGAAATAGGAGAGGCTGGGTAAAAGCCATTCTAGGATGTAGAATGTTTTGCACCTCCAAAAGAGGTTTTTTTTCTTTTTTTTTTTTTTTTTAAAGAATAGATGTATTTTGGCCTTTTAGAGACAACGGCAAGATGGCCACCTCCTCACTCCCTCTCTTGTTTCCTTCCCATTCCCATCCCAAGAGTGAAGGTGTGAGCATAATGTATTTGTTTCACCATGGGGTATTCCAGAGAATGGGATCTTGGGCAAACCTGCCAGATAAAATTTAGCTCTTTAGATGAAGTGAAAAGAAATTAAGAATGATTTTGGCAAATAATTCAGGGTAAGGAGGAGTTCATTATAAGTCACTCTTTTTTGTCTCCACAGGCCAACAACCCGCTTTATAAAGAGGCCACATCTACCTTCACCAATATTACCTATCGGGGCACTTAACGAGAAGAGGTCATCCTTAGATCATTCTCAGACTATGCTGGGATGGCAGGAGTTTCTGCATCATGTTTACAGAGGATAGTATTTGTGGGGCGGGATTTGGGATCTGGAGTGGGTTGGGCAGGGACAATGTCCGTATGTGGAATGTGTGTGTGTGTGTGTGTGTGTGTGTGTGTGTGTGTGTGTGTGTGTTGCCTGTGGGGAAATGTGTAATTTAAAACTTTTGATGTGTCTCCAGCCTGCTTTTGCCCTCAGAATGTCTTTATCCTCACAATGCTTCCTGCAGGGATTCTTTCTGCTCAGCTTGAGGATGACCCAAGGAGCTGAGCAGATGTGTTCTTCATTACCTCAGTGAGAGGCCAGCTTTCCCCGTCAGGCCCCTGTTCCTGAAGAGAAAGGCAGGGCCAAGGCCTCTCATTCCACAGGAAGGGATGCAGAGCCTGGGCTCTATTCTGTGTTTGTAGGTTGATAAGTTTTGGGCCCACGTCTCAGCAGGTAGAGTAGGAACGGCTGGACTTAGCAGCCCAGTTGCCTTGGTCTCCTTTTCCTTCCCTCAGGCCAAAGGGTGAGTTGGGAGAGAGCTGAGCCCTTGGAACTACCTGTGCCTTTTGCCATCACCCAGTCTAACTATGGTTGTCTCCTTAGTGATATCTTTGTTTCCACATTTTTGACTTGTTGAGAGTGAGAGTGTCAGGGCCACTCCGGGTCATGCATGGCCGTGGGGATATGTCAGCATCCCCCAGTTCATACCCCCAACTTTCAGTGCCTCATTGGTACCTCTCTCCCACCCTGGAGGTTTGTTTAGAAGTATCAGCCTTAGGCCAGCACCATCTCTTTACCTCTTACTTTCACACCGTCCCTGTTGCCAATAATGTATGAGGATTTCTGTCATGACCAAGTGCTATTTTTCTGAGGGAGAGTGCATGGTTCTTAGAGTGAGAGGTCTGGCCCTGTATGGCCTTTTCCTTTAGTCCCTGTGATGTCTACATACCTAATTCTGTATTCTCTGTGTTACATCCTTTTGCGGGGATGGTTGTGTTTACCTACCTACCTCTTAGGTGTCTCGGGGAAGAGTTTTCCCCATGAGCCTGCTGATCACTGGGGCCAAGTTGGAGCTAGGCCTACATGCCAACACGTATGGCCTATTCTTCTATGGGCTGGGCAACCTCATTTCAAGTAGATCTTAAATTTGAGAGGCCACAAGTGCAATTTTACTTTATTTTTCTCACTGGGGTACCTGAAACTAGGGTGATACTTGCTTAGTTTAAAGGAATATGTATAGAAACATACTTGTGTTATATTTGTAATTTTATTTGATGTCAAGGAAGGAGAACCATGCAGACTTGGGTAGGATACAGATGGTCCTACTTACATCGTTGATAGTAGCTTGCTGGGTTTGCAAGGGGCTTGCTCTTCCTGGAAGTCTGTGGGGATGGACATGTGGACACACTGGGCTTTCCTGAGGAAAATCAATTATTCTTTCATCCCAGCAAGAGCAGTTGTTCCATCAGTGCTGACTTTTATCTTTTATCTAATATTAAAATGCAAGCCACCCACCAAGGAAAAGGGAAAGACCTATAAATAGTGTTCTGATGGTCAGAAAATGTATGTCCAGCGTTACAGCTAAGGAACCTTTACTGCTAACGAGAAAGGTCACCTTCCCCTCATCCCCCAGGGCTCATTTTTTTAGTTAAAAATAATGATTTTGGGCCAGCCAGTCTTGAAGGGCTCTTTTGGTATCAACATTCTAGCATGTCTTGGTGGTGTCAAATGTGAAGTCACAATCTTTGTAACTTGTGGGCCTTGCGTGTAGCTCAGTGGTAGAGGGAATACAGACACGAGGTCGTGGGTTTGATCCCCAGTACTGACAAGAAGAAAAAGATTCTATGGGATATTGCTAAAGCTTGTTTTATTTGGGAGGTCTGAGACCTGACTTTGGCAAAAGCTAATGTTATTCCCTATCATCTTGCTGTCCTTTTTCAGAAACCCTTCTCCAACATTTGTTAACAGACACATCTGGTGTAGCATGTAAGCTCCACTTGGTTATATTTCTTGGTTCACTTTGCAGACATTTGCTTCCTGACATTAGGGAGGGAAAAAACATCCATAAGAAGTAGTTGATCCAGGGCATCATATTGAAAATAAACCTTGGGATTGGAATAGACAAATGACTGAACCCTGTCTCTCTCGTGGATCTCTCTTATTGAATATTGCGGAGGAAGGAATGTGGGAAGGGGAAGGATGACATAAATCCAAAAAGTTTTGAAACTAACTGCAACCTTTCGCTACCGGTAGAGAATCCATGAGAGTAGTAATGGGTCATGTTGTCAGATAAGATGGTTTGAATGAGAAACCATATCAAACCACATCAAAGGGAGTGGGGGAAGGTACTCAAATGTAATGAAAAAAATGTACTCAAAAAATTAGTGGAAATATTGTTTTGAGCTTCTGGAATGAAGCTTGCAGACATCGAAGACTAGAGCTGTTTATCATTATGTGGGGACAACTGTACCCATAGTTGCAGTCATTTTTGGCATCTTGTAGCATAAATATCTGAATATATCTGACACTGGACAACACAGAGCAAAAATTTGTGGACTGCCCTTTGGGTGTGATTTCTGTCCAGTCTCAGAGACTGTGGACAATAGTGGGAAATTGAAAATTCCTGACAGGTTGCTGTATTAATGAGTCAGTTCTTTACCTCTCAGATGTTCTTAGACTGTTCATGATGTAAAGGTGCTTCTCTTTGTTAAACATTCCTGGCTGACATTACACAGGGGCCTTCCTGGCTTTCTCACCACATCCTGGTGTTGAGTTGTGCAACAGTGAATTAAATGTACGTTTTCAAAAAAGAATTGGCCTAACGCTGCCCAGTGCTTCTTGTGTTGTTTGTTATTTCTGTTTCCAAGGGTGAAGAAGAATAGATGTCATTGCTTTACACATTATTATTTTGGGACAAGCATGTTTGTAAATGTAACAAAATGACGAAGCTGGCTTGAGAATCCAGAGCTTTTCTTTGGGCTTTGTAATACTTTCAATATGAGTAGGTTATTACCATGCTAAGAGTTTGGTCTATTTGTAAATTCAGGATTAGTTAGGAACTTGTGCCACCTCAACTGAACAAGCTGTCAATGTCACTTATGTTTTGATTTTTAGGAAGTGTATGGGGCCAAAAGCTTCATGACAAATTTTGAATAGGACCTTCATTTTTTTTTTTTTTTAAAGAAAGAGTCTTGCTTTGTAGACCAGGCTGGTCCTGAATGTAATATGGAGCTCAGGCATGCACCACCACTCCCAGCTTTTTTGGTGCTGGGGAATCAAACTCAGGTACTTAGTGCTTGCTTGGTAAGCACTTTAATCACTGAACCATTCCTCTAGCCCCTGTACAGGACCATTTTTACGTGTCCAGTTTTTACTGAAGGTAATGGTTGTCAAAAGCTTGATCCCTGGACCTGCAGCCACATAAGTATTACCTGGAGAGTTGTTAGAAATGAGAACTTGGTGGGTCCCATCCCAGAGCTAGAGTTGTGTTTTCTGAGAAGTGGGTCAGGCAGTTTTGTTGTTCTGCAAACATTGTGGAATGTCTGCACACAAGCCTTGGTGGTGCAGGTTGGGTGGTGCAAGTTGGTCACTCTGTGTGGCCTCTTGATGGAGTCAAGAAGCACTGTAATGACAAGATCTAGGAGGCTACTGCCCATGTAATACACATGCTTTTCTTTTTTTAAATAAGGAGTTAAAATAGTAAAAAATCTTTAAAATAATAACAACAACAAAAAGTGTAGTAAATTGGGTTTGGTAGCTCAGGCCTGTAATCTCAGCACTCTGGGATGTAGAGACGGGAGGATCCCAAGTTTGAGTCCAGCTTAGGTAACTTAGTAACTTGGTGAGACTCTGTCTTGAAATAAAAAATCAAAAATGGGATGGGGTTGTAGCTTAGTGCAAAGACTCTGTGCTTGATCCTCAGTACCACGCGCGCGCGTGCACACACACACACACACACACACACACACATGCACACACACACACACACACACAAATAATATAGTAAAAACATAAACCAGTAATAAAGTTGCTTATTATCTATCAAGTATTGGGCATTGGGCACCACGGTATGTGTCATTGTACTTTGACTAGTAACACAACAGTGTTGTTTATGTTTGAGGAATGCATTGCATAACACTGTTATAATGGCTGTGATGTCATTGGGCCATAAGTTTTTCAGCTCTGTTTTAAACTATGGGACCACTGTCGTAAATACTGAACCAAAAAACATTGCTATGTGGCAAGTTACTCTGAGCACTGAATCAGAAAATCTGAGGTTGGGGCCCTGCAAGCTGGGTTTTAAAAATAAACCCTCCTGGTGATTCTGCTACAGGCTCATGTTTGAGACCATCTGACTTAAAGAGTCACATATGTATCTTTCTGGTCTAGAAAGAAATTTATAGTAAGCCAACTGAGTTATTCTACTGTTAAGAATACACTTTGGCTTTTAGATTTAAAAAACCAAGCATTTAGTCATAAAAATAAAAATATACTTTTGATCTGTTTCCCAAGTTACGTGGGCTTCTTGAGGTCCGCATAGCCACAGATGTCTGTGAAAAACTGAAAGGAGTTAATAAACTGGAGCCTTGCAAAACATAACAGTGACAACAACATAAAAGCAAGTTAACAGGATACTTGGAAGATACTAAGAAACCTTCTTGTGTACATCAAGCTGTAAGCAAGAATATATTCTACACAATGTATTCATAAGAGTTGGGATCAAAATCTTAATAATTATTATCTAAAGTATGATGCTAGGATTTGTAATTTAATTTTTGGTTATTTAACTTATTTTCCAGTAGAAGATTTGAACAGAGGGCCTTTGCACTGAACTATATACCTGGCCATTTTTTTTGAGTGAGTCTCTGTAAGTTGCTCAGGCTGTGTTCAAACTTGTGATCCTCTTGCCTCAGCCTCCCAGAATGCTGGAGTTATAGGTATGTGCCATCGCACCTGATTTAAAATTTATTCAGCAGTGACAGTGTGGGAGAGATGTACTTTATAACAGCAGTATAACGTACTGTATAACAGCTGTCATGACATAATCATTGCCTTAGAGTCTTAAATACCTTGTAAAATATACATTTTTTGAACAGAAAATACAGTACAATACATGACATAATAAAAAATGAAGGGGATGTAAACGGAATCCTTTCATGAAAAATATTGTGAAAATCATTTAAAAATTTTTCATCTTGGTAACTGATAGCTGAAAGTCTAAATGGAAACAGACAGCCTTATGTAACAATGGAAGACCGCCCCCCCCCCCCCGCACCCCTAGAAAAAGGAAAGATGTTGATGGGCGTATGTTGGACTTTGCGTTTTCTGACCCTCATTTATAGGTCAAGTTGTGCTTGTGCTTGGAATTCTTTGACTCTTGGTCTGTCTAGTCAGAACTCTACAGTAACAGAGCCATCAAATGACCTCCAGGGCCAATTACAAGAAGTTTTTTGTTGGGACTTGCAGTGTAATTTTCATACTAATACTATGAAATTCATATGATATGCTTTGTAAAGTAAGCCATTTAAAAATAATTTCTATTCAATGTTGGAATGCACCACATTTCTAGAGATCTAAATTCCCATTTGTTTAGTTTGGCTAAAGCATAAAAGGAGGCAGTTTTAGATGCTTATGATTAGGATTAAGTAAGTCATTAATTAAAACTCCATTCATTGTGGCTACATACAAATGCTATGTATGTGAAAGGAAAGAACTCAGGAATATAAGAGTTTTTTTGCAAGTGCTAATGTTATAGTGATATCCCTCTGAATCCATGCATAGAGGCAACACTTCACCAGTTATATTATTTCTGCAACATGCCAAAAAATTCTCCTAGAAAACTTCAGAGCTTTTTTTTTTTTTTTGACAGAGTCTGGCTCTGTAGTCCACGCTGGTCCTGAACTCATTATGAAGCCCAGGATGACCTGGAACTCACACCAATCCTCCTGTCTCAGAATCCCATGTGCTGAGATTACAGGCGTCTGCCACCACACCCAGTTTAGGTGATGCTGGGGAATTGAACCAGAGTCTTAAGCTTGCTAGACAAGTGCTTTAACCACCGAGCTATTCCTCCAGCCCCTTAAGAGCCTTTAAGTAAGAAGTCCAGAGTAAATTATTCTTTAACATGGTTTTTGAGAAGAAATTTGTAATGAAGAGTTTTACCATTAACTGTTTTACCTAATATATCAGTAGGAATTTCCTGTGACTCAACACAATTGGCATAATTCTTTGGAGAGGTCAGATGGGTGGGTGTATAATTATCACTTTGGTGGCCAGTGGAAACAACTCATTAGGGAAAAGGAAAAATACTGATGGGTGTAGCCTGGGCTGTGCTTTTCCTGACCTGATCACTGTTGTGACTGAGACTGACAGTTGTACCCCCCCCCCCCACCCCATAACTATTTTATCCTTCTTAGTTTCTCTCTTTTTAAAAAAATATTTTAAGACAGGGTCTCGCTTTGTAGTCCAGGCTGGTCCTGAATTCACTATGTAGCCCAGGCTGGCCTCAGATTCATGGCAATCCTCCTGCTTCAGCCTCCTATGGCAGTTCTTCTTTTATTTTATTTTTTTATCCCAGCTGAGATGACAGGCGTGCACCACTACTTCAGGCTTATGTGGTGCCGGGTAATTGAACCCAGGGCCTTGTGCTTGCTATAAGCGCTTTAACCCCTTGACCACATCCCTAGCCCCTCACTCAGTGTCTTTTGCAGCTTAGATGTGCCATGCTCATCTCAGACAGTGAGGTATAAATGAAAGATCTGCACGCAGCATCCAGGAATGCTGCTAAGGGAAGGAGCGTGACTTTGTTTTCCTCATTCCTGCAGGTTGGAAAGCAGAGGTAATACCTGGATATTAAGCACCCATTGTGGGCCAAGCCATCATGGGGGGATTGTATTAGTTATCTGTTGCTTCATAACAACCCACAGTGTAATTGCTTCAAAAAGTGAACATTGTGTAGCTTCTGTGGTGATTCAGGAATGGGAGGTTCTGGCTCAGAGTCTGTCATGAGGCTGAAGTCAGGTTGTTGGCTAGGAATGAAGTTCATTGAAGGCTCCAAAAGGCCTGGAGGATCTTTCTCTAAGATGGTTTGCTCACATGGCTGTTAGCAGGAAATATCAATTTCATGACGGCTGTTGACAATAGGCCTTGGTTCGTCATCACTTGGATATCTTCAAAGGACTGCTTGGGTGTTCACATGACGTCAGCTGAATATCCAAGGAAGAGGAAAGAATCTGCAATGCCTTTTTTTTTTTTTTTTTGAGACATGGTCTTGCTCTGTAGTTCAGGCTGGTCCTGAACTCACTATATATCCCAGGCTGGCCTCAAACTCACAGAGATCCTCTGTTGCAGCCTCCTGAATGTTAGGATTACAGGCGTGTGCCACCACACCTAGCATGTGTGATGCTGGGGAATCAAACCCAAGTGCTTTAACTGCTGTGTTATTCCTCCAGCCCCATCCTCCGTGCTTTACTAGTATGCGTATGTCATACACAATGGTTACATCAAACCTGAGAATTTTGTGCACATATATATTGTGACAGAAATTTGTTCTGTTTAAGTCACTAACTTTATGGTAATTTTTTACAGTAAAAAGTATTTGTGGATATATTTTAAACCACCACTGTCCATCCTCTGCCCACAAACAATTTATAATTTTTTTCTGCATATAGAATAAACTCACCCTTCCCACAGCCTTAAATTCTCATCCCATTATAGCATCAACTCAGAGTTTAGAATCTTATCCTATAAATAGGTACGAAAGAAGATTCTTGGTTACAAGCCTTTGTATACAGCTACTGAAGTACATACCCTTCAATGGGAAATTCTGAACTACAGTAAACAGTTACATGCTTCTTTCTCTCATCAGCCAATGTAAAATGGTGGCGCAGGTAGGACAAGGATGGGCACTCCTATTCCAACAGGTGGGAAAAAAGATGCACAGAAATCAGTGGCTTGTTCCAGTTCTGAAAATCACTTGGAAATGGTTTGTAGCTCTCCATCGAAAGTTTTGGGGAAATTCTCTATGGGAATCTCATTCTCTAGTCTCTTGATTTCATCCACTAAGTCATTCTTCTTTCATGAAAAGTCACATGTGGTTGCACCTAAATAACTTTCTGAGTTTGCTTCCTGCAGGTGGAGATAGAGGGGCCCGAAGCCCTGCTTTCCTTTTGATGCTCTCTTAAGTCCAGGCTGACAGTACAATTTCTTTAAAAAATTTATGAGCATTCTTTGACTCTTATTGGTTGTCAGGACCTGAGACAAAACCTGTATTTCACAAATCTAGTTGAGATATGTCTTTCTTTACCTTGGGCTTCTGTTAACAAAGAAATAAGGCTTCTTAAAATGCTGCTGTTTGAATATTGAGAGTATCAGTGAGGCACATTCTGAAAATCTCTAGAGGGCTCAATTTTTTGTTGTTGTCTGAAGAATACTCTGATGTACATAACACTCTTAAACACTGAAGTGGGGTATGGTGGCACCTACCTGTAATCCCAGCACTTGTGAGGCTGAGGCAGTAGGACTGACCTGAGTTGAGGCCAGCCTGGGCTACATGGTGAGTTCAGGATCATCCTAGACTACAGAGTGACACCCTGTCTCAAAAACAAACAAACAAAAATGCTTAAATACTGATGGTGAAAGCCAGTGGACTAAAAAAAAAATGAAATGAGAAAGAATATTTTCATGCAACTTTGGAATGTAACATCAGTCCCAAAGTGACTGTCTTTCACTTTCTAAAAGAAATAAAATTCTCTTTCTTAGATCACTATTTTTTTCTCCCATATCATTTGACTTTCATTCATTCATATTAAGTCACCTGAAATGATAACTGTTGCATTTAAATCCTCATTAATGTAAGTGGCTGAACAAATCCATTTCAATTGATAATCAATATCCCACAGTTAAGTCACTTAAGCGCAGTCTCATGACAACTCCCACAATAAAACAGTACTTTATTTTGTGGATTTTTGACCCATTATTTCTCCCATGTTATGTTTTTTTCTTTCAGTGTCAAGTGTACAAGGTGACGAGAAATTTGCTAGACAGAGGATTCACCTAGAAAATGAACCTCTTAAGCTCCATATACAAGTTTCAAAACTGCTGGGTCCCAAGTCCATTTATGAACTCCAGGGCTGCTAGTACTTAGATCACTATTATTTAGAGATTTTTCTATTACTAGTAAAATAATGTAATACTATCTAATACACCTTTGTGCTCTTTGGGATCTATGGAAGTAATGACAAACTAAGACATGAATGGATTTAGTGATCAAAACTATAGTTGTCCAAGATTTGTTAAACATCCACAATCTGTTGATCATCACATGGACTGAACCCACCATAATCCGTACACATCAGAAATTGACATTTAATGAACATATAGAGAATGGGCTGACTTTGTTAAAAGAGATAACTAGGAGTTGGGATGTGGGGGATGGAGGGTGATTTGGGGGTGTTTGCAAAAATAAAAGATATTCTCAGCATTATGTCACTTATAGACTCTTCAAGGAGATAGACCATCACGTTCATTTAAAAAAGAACTAAAGAATTATAGGTTCATGTCCTTTAAATGTCGATGCACAAATCCTCTTCAAAGTCCTAGCTAACCATATTCAACAGCATATTAAAAAGATCATTAACCAGAGTGAAGTGGGATTTATCCCTAGGATTCAAGCATGGTTCAACATATGAAAATTTCCACGTGAGACAATTACATTCACAGAATGAAGGACAGAAACCGTATAATCATCCCAATAGATACAGAACAAGCACTTGACAAAATGTGACACAATTTCATGATAAAAAAGATTAAGAATGTACTTCAACACAATAAAGCCCATATGTGACTAACCCATAGCTAACAATGTGATCAATGCTGTAAACTGTAAAGCTCTTCTTAAGGATTAAGATAAGAATGCATACTCTTATCACTTTCTAACACAGTACTGGAGTTCTTAGAATGAATAAAGAAGAGAAAAAAATCCTAAGAAGGAAGGAAAAGTGAAATTTTCTCTGCTGCTGACATAATCTTAAAAGTAGAAAACTGTAAAGATGCTACCAAAATCTTGTTAGAATTGATAATTGAAATTAGTAAAGTTGCTACATACAAACTAAAAAAGTAGCATTTCTATGTGCTAACAGTGAACTGTCATAAAGAGGACAATATCATTTATAAATAGCAAAAAATAAAAAACAGTAACAATTTTTTTGAGTAAGTTTAACTAAGTGGAAGATCTGCATACTGGAAAGTACAAAGCATCGATGAAGTAACTGGAAGACAGGAAAAGCAAATAGGAAGATTTCCTGTGTTCATGGATTGCAAGAATTAATATCAAAATGTTCACATTACTCAAAAACAATCTACAGATTCAGTGCAGCCCCTATCAAAATTTCAATGTCATTTTCACTGAAAGATAAAATAATCCTAAAATCATATGAACCAGAAAAGATCCCAACAGCCAAAGCAAACTGAAGCAAAAAGAACAAAGCTGGGGGCACTATCCTACCTAACTTCAATATAAAATATAGAGCCAAAGCAATCAAAATAACATGGTTAATACTATGTATAGGAACAGGCATATAATTCAATAACTCTAGAGAGAGCCCAGAAATAAACCCATGCATTTACTGAGAATTGACTTTTGGTCAATGGAGAAATTACACAATGGAGAAATTACACAGTGGAGAAATTACAATTTCTTCAATAAATGATGATGGGAAAATTGGATGTACATATGCATACAGTGAAACTAGATCCTTATCTCACACATACAAGGTGAATGCAAAATGGATAAAAGACCTAAACATAATACCCAAAATGGTAAGAAAAGAACAAGAGAAAAGTCCTGGGACACAGGCCAGGGCAATGTGTTTCTCCATATGACCCTGAAAATTCAGGCAATAAAAGGCAAAATTAGAGAAACAGAATGGCATCAAACCAAAAAGCTTTTGCACAGCAAAGGAAACACTAGAGCATTAGAGTTAAGACAATCCACAGGGGCTGGAGGAATGGGCTCAGTGGTTGAAGTGCTTGCCTAGCCCGTGCTGTAGTATATAAACCAGGCATGGTGGCGCATGCCTATAATCCCAGCACTTGGGAGGCAGAGGCAGGAGGATTGCTGTGAGTCCAAGGCCAGCCTGGGCTCCATAGTGAGTTCAGGACCAGCCTGGACTACAGAGAGAGACCCTGTCTCAAAAAAAAACAAAAGACAATTCATAGACTGGGAGAAAATACTTTCAAGCCATATATTTAACAAGGGGTTCATATTCTCCATTTTTACATGTGCAACCCAAACAACTCAAAAGCAAAAAATTGAATTAAAAAATGGACAAAGGTTCTGAATAGGCATCTCTCTTAAAGAAGACACACAACTGGCTAACAGGCTTATTAAAAAATGTTTAACATCAAGACCCATAAAGAAACTGGAAAAAAAAAACACTACGAGATATCATTGCATGTTGGTAAGAACACCTATTAAAAAAATGAACAACAGGTGTCTGTGAGGATGTGGAGGAAAGGGGAACTCTTGCAGGTTGCTGGTGACCCTGTGAATTAGTAAAAGGCATTATGGAAGCAGCGTGGAGGTTCTTCAAAGAACTAGAAACAGAAATAGTATATAACCCAGCAATACCACGGCTGGGAATCCAATGGAACTGAAGCCAGTATAAAGAAAGAGACACCTGCACACACGTTTGTTGCCACAGTGTTCATGATAGCCTAGATAAGGAGTCAACCTAAACGTCCATCAATGGTTGAATGAACAAAGAATATGTGGCCTCTACACACAGTGGAGTATTAGTTAGCTTTGCAAAAGAAGGAAATCCTGCAATATTTGGCAACATGGAGAAACCTCACTCATGAACATTACACTGAGTGAAATAAACCAGGCACAGAAAGACAAAAACTCTTCGAAGTGGAGAGTAGAGAGACAGTTGTCAGAGGCTGGGAGGGGGTGGCATGAGAAGATGCTGCCCAAAGGGGAAAAAAGTTTCTGTTAGGAGGGATAAATTTTAAAAAATTTATTTACATATCACATTTCTTTCTACTTCCTCCCCTCCACTCCATGTCTCCTTTCCCTCTCCAAAAAGTCTTTTTTTCCATCTCTCTTGCTTTTTTATGGTTTGATTTTCTTGTATTAAAGAAATCATACAATATTTAACTCTGCGTCTGACACATTTCACTAAGCATAATGGTCTCAAGGTGCATAAGAGTAAATTTTGAAATTGATTGCACAGCATATACAGTTAATAATATTGAACTGTATTTTAAAATTGGTAAGAATAAATTTCAAACATCTCACCCCTAAAGACAAGTGAGGAGGTGGATATGTCAATTCGCTTCATTTGTTTTACAACATGTACATAAAACATCACTTAACCTCATAACCTATACAATTGAGTCATTAATTAAAAAATAAACGTTCACACGCTGGTACTACTGAAGACATTAAACACTGTAACATTTATCAAGCACTACACATTCATTTTTGAGTTCTTCCAACCTTGAAAAAATGAGAAAATTGGAAAAGCATCAGTAATTTGCCCAGTTATATAAAGACAGAACTTGAATTGTGTTGATCTCTCATTTCCAAAGCCTGTGCTGTTCATCCCAATGTAAATAATAGAGTTCAGGTTTGATAAATCCATGTGAACAAATTCACTGACACACTTTTAAAGATACGTCCAGCTGTGGCTCTTTTGGGGGAGAATTATTTCCAAATGTTCTGTACTTGGCCAAGCATTCACTAATTCAGTCCGGCCTAAACATCATTTCACTGAAATGGATTTATACGTTTCAGGGACGAAAGAGACGAGGAAATACAGAAGATACCACTTCGTGGCTTTTACCAATACCATCTATTAATCTCAACGAAGAATTGTGACGAATGGCCTTCGAGTCGCTGTCCATTATTAGGCAGCAGAAAGCGCGAGGCTTAGAATGCTTCAGAAGAACCGGAGGGCGGAGGTATTCAGTGGAGGAAGAGAAGAAGATGGCACTCGAGTAGGGTCAGGCCGAGGCGGGACGAGCGCCAGAGAATGCACAGCGCTGGGCTGCAGGAAGAGCTGGTAGGACGAGGGCCAAATCGAGGATGGTGTTGCCGGAAGTACAGGGTGCAGGGCGGGGCCTCCTATTCGCGTCCAGGCCCGTCGAGGCCCAGTCGCGTGAGGTCACAGGTCCTTATGAGGTGGGGCCAACTGGCCTGACTGCGGGGCTTTCCAGTCAGCGCCAGGAGGCGGCAAATTCAGCCGCTGTCGGGCCCAGAGGTGGCAGCTACCGGAAGTCACAGCTTGGGTCACCCGCAGAGCGGCTCCGGCTCTCCTGTGGGTGGAGCCTTAGGTCTAGTCACGTGGTCAAAGGGGTGGGGCCGCGCCACGCGGGAGCCAGGAAGGCTGTGGAGCGGCGCCTCGGGGCAGTGAAGGTCCTGAGGTGGCTCTGCGCGAGGATCTTTCCACCTCAGGGAGCGAGTCCTCAGCCCACGAGGAAGGGAGGGACAGCAGGACAGCCTGAGGAGTCCGGAGGTCGGTGGTGAGGCTCTCAGGGCTGCAGATGGACAAGCGAGGATTGCTGAGGCCATAGAGGTGGAAGCGCCTGGGAGGCTGAGGGAGGAGGCTGCCAGGTGTCGAGAGCCCAAAGAACGTGAGTGAAACTGGAGGAAGGAAAGTTCCAGAAAGGACCAGTGAGGCGGAAAGGAATCCTCCACAACACAGGTTCCTGCCTGAGGTGGAAGTTTATTCAGTATTTGTTAGTCAAATAAAATAAATGAGAGAGATTAATGTTTGAATGTTTGTTAAATAGGTGAGTGAAGTTGCATGTGCAAATTTTATTAATGGACTAGAAAACGGAGGTGGCTTGTGTGGGAATGGGGTATGAATTGAGAGATGAGAAAATACTGTGTGAAGATGCCTTTTTTTCTTCATTTTAAACCCTCATGACTTTACATGAAACAGTACATGTAAAATACCACATAAACAGAAGCAAGGATAAAAAAATCACATGATCAGAGTTGGGGGTGGATCTCAGTGGTTAGAGCTTTTGCCTTGCAAGTGTGAGATCCTGGGTTTAGTTCCCTAGTACCACATAAAGGATGAGCTGGGCCTGGTGGCACACGTGTAATCCCAGCACTGAGAGGCTGAGGCAGGAGGATTGTTGTGAGTTCAAGGTCAGCCTGGGCAGTGTAGTGTTATTAGGACCATTCTGGACTATAGAGCTAGATTCTGTCTCAAAAAAATGCTATAATTGATATAAGAAGTAAAAACATGAAAATTAAGTACAAATGATCAATGTAAGTCGAATAGTAAAGGAAATACGTAAGAATAAGTAAAGCCAGTATGTGCTATGCCAAGTAGTTTAAAGGTAAAGATTGTGAACTGATTAGAGAAGATACAGGAGCAATTGCATGGAGGGAATCCTGGGGGAGTTAGTATAGCTTTCTAATGCCTTCTTGAGATGGGTATTATTGATAATCTTATATTTACATATTTTGAGTTCTAGAGATGTAGACATATTCAGAAGTACTCATAACTACTTCAGAAACAGATACAAATGACATTAATAATGCCATCTCTGCTTTGAACATATATTTCACAACATGAAAAAACACTGGTAATTACAACTAGCTTGTAATATAATGTACCATTACAGTACACTAAACAGCTCATCAAATGTGGCTCAGATATGAGTGAAGACACTGAAAATTTGAGAAATTCTAAAGTATTGATGGTATGTTTACATGATATGAAAGTCTTTGGTTTAAAGCCAGATTTAAACATTTGTTTTTTGTCTTGTCATAGTTTTGTTTTGAGAGACAGTATGGCATGGTGCTGAAGACCATGGGCTTTGAAATTATATTGCCTGTATCAAAATTCTTTTTTTTGAGACAGGGTCTTGCTCTGTAGTCTAGGCTGGTCCTGAACTCACTATGGAGCCCAGGCTGGCCTTGGACTTACAGCAATCCTCCTGCCTCAGCTTCCTGAGTGCTGGGATTATCAGCATGCCCTACCATGCCTGGCTTATGTGGTGCTGGGAAATCAAACTTGGGTACTTAGCATATGACATAATGCTTGCTATGCAAGCGCTTTAACCACTGAGCCATTTCTCCAGTCCATAAAATTCAGATTTCTCTATTTGCTGGCTGTGTGATCTTGGGAAACTTTAACTGTCTATGTGTTTATTTTTCTAATCTATAAGATAGGGATAATGACAACTCAAAGAATAAAGTGAGAAATGAAATAATTCATGTTAGAGCATTTGTCAAAATGTCTACCACATAGGAAGCATTCAAAATCATGGTGTTTTCTGTTTTAGCAGTTCTGATTCTGAGGGCTTACTTGTGCAAATAAATATAACTGGGTTTTTCTGTTTTATTTATTTATTTATTTTTTGAGACAGGGTCTCACTCTGTGGTCCAGGCTGGTCCTGAACTCACTTCGGAGCCCAGGCTGGGCAGTCCTCCTGCCTCAGCCTCCCGAGTGTAGTGCTGGGATTACAGGCGTGTGCCACCACGCCCAGTTTATGTGGTGCAGGGGAATCAAACTAGGGTACTTAGTACTTAGTGCAAGTGCTTTAACCGCTGAGACATTCCTCCAGCCCCCTGTTTTAGTTTTTTTTTTAAATGCCATCTGAGATGCATTTCTCTACTTCTTAAAAGGCCAAGTTGAGGTCTCTTGTCTTATAACCTGCTAACTGTTCTTTTTAGCTTTTGTCCACACGTCTGTGTTAGCAAAGATACTGTACCGTAAGTGTTACATTAAGTAATAAGATTGAGTAGGCATGTACAATTAGGTCTTCTAAATATGTATATGATTTAAAAATATTTTTCTCTTTCCAACAGGAAATTCTTTCTTACTATTGCTCATCCATATTTATTCATCAAGGCCTTGAGTCCTGAAGGGCAGAAATTATCATTAAACAGAAAGATGAAAACTCAAACACATTTGTTCTACCAGGTAAATATACTCAAGATAGCTTTTGAAGATTCCTCTTCTCTCTTTATAAGTTATATTATCGACTTAGTTTTTGTTTAGCAATGTTAAAATATATTCTTTTAGCTAATTTAAAAATAGGCAATGTATTATTTTTCAGCATGCACTACTCCGAGCTGCCACTGGAGGCCGCCCAGATACCCTGCCTGGTGTAGCTTCGCCTAGCCTGGCCCTACCCTGGGCATAGTGCCCCACCTAGGATTTGAACCTGCAACCTAGCCATGACAAGCCTAACCTTACCTACTGTGCTGTTCTAACATATCTTGCAATACATGATTATTATTTTGTGATGTTGATGGTTGAACCCAGGGAATGCTGAGCTACGTCCTTATTCCTTTTCATTTTTTGAGACCAGCTCTCACTCTTTGCTCAGATTGGCTGCAAACTTGTGATTCTCCTGCTTTAGCCTCAGAGTAGTTGGAATTACAGGCGTGCATGACTGTTCCTGGCTACAATACATAATAAACAACTCTGGTCCCCATGTATGTCGCTGAAAGTTATTTCTGTAGTCTGAAACTTTGTACGATTTGGTCAGCACTTCCCCTTTCCTTGTCTTCTTGCTCCCTGCTAACCTCTGGTAAAAACATTTCTACTGTGTTTCTGTGAAATTGACATTTTCAGATTCCACAAATAGTGTTTGTCTTTCTGTGCCTCGCTAATTTCACGTAGCATAATGTCCAGTATCCAGTTTGTGAATGAGAGATTTTTCTTCTTTTTAAAATCTGTATACTATCCCATTATACACTTGCTTTATTCATTTATTCCTTGACACTTAGGTGATTCTATATCTTGGCTGATGTGAATAACGCTAAAATGAATATGAGTAAATATTTTGCTTTTGCATACTGATTTTAATTCCTCTCCATATACACCCAGTGGGATTGCAGGACTATATGGTCATTCTAGCTTTAGTTTTTGAGGAACCTCTATACTGTTTTCCAAACTGGCTATGCTAATTTGTTTCCACAACCAGTCTTCAAGTGGTCCCTTTTCTCTATATCCTTGCCAACTGTTATCTGTTGTCTTTTTGATAATACTATTATAACAAATGTGAGGATTTAGTTTGCATTTTTCTAATGTTTTAATTTGTATTTCTTTAATGATTAGAGATAGCAGGCATTTTCTTACAGGACTATTGGCTATTTGAAAGGTATTCTTTTAAGGATTGTCTATTCAGATTCAGATTCTTTGCCCATTTTAAAAATTCAGTTGTTTTCTTGCTATTGAGTTGTTTGGGTATATATTATTCTGGATATATATTTCGCATGTCTGCTTACAGATATTAGCAGATCTATGTTTTCAATTTTTTTTTTCACTCCCTGGGTTGTCTGTTCACTGTATTGTTTCCTTTGCTGTGAGACACTTTTTGGTTTGGTGCAATCCTAATAATCTAGTTTAGGTTTTTATTTTCTGTATTTTAAAGATCATATTAAAGAAAAAGTCATTGATTAGATCAATGTCATAGAACTTTTCTTAGTTTTTCTATTAGTAGCCTCACAATTTTTCATTCATTTTGAGTATTTTTCTTCTTATAGTATGCTGGTTAATCTTGATTGTCAACCTTACTGGATTGAGACTTTTGGAAAAGTAATAGGACTATGAGGGCACTAGCCTCATGACTCAATCCATGAATGAATTCATAACTGAATGGGCTACTAGAAGGTGAGACCTACTTAGAGGAATAGGTCATGGGGGGACATGATCTTGGGGACTATATTGGCCACTAGTTCCTTATTCTCTCACTCTTGCCAACACATTCTTCATCTCAGCTGCCATGAGTTGAGCATTATTGCTCCATCACACCCTGCTGCCTGATGTCCCAGCACCAGGGAAGCTGACCAATAAATGTGGTGTGAGATGAAGTTCTGATTTCATTCTGTTGCATGTGGACAGTTTTCCAGCTACCATTTATTGAAGATACTGCCATTTCCCTTATTGTTTGTTGAAAATCAGTTTACCCTAAATACATGGTTTATTTCTCAGCTTTCTGTCTTATTGGTTGTGTTATCTGTTTTTATGCCAGCACTTAATCCTGTATTGATTACAGTAGCTTCATGATATATTTTGAAATCAGCAAGTATGTTACTTTCAGCTTTGTTCTTTTTGCTCCTGATTACTTCAGCTTCTTGGGGTCTTACTGCTTCCATACAAATTTTAGGATTACTTTTGCTATTTCTTTGAAAAATGATTTTGAAATTTTGTTAGGAATTGCATCAAATCTGTGGATAACTTTGGATAGTATGGACACTTCAACAATATTAATTCTTCCAATTCATGAACATGGAATATACTTCCATTTCTTTGTCTTTTTTCATTTCTTCTATCAATGTTTTATAGTTTTGTTTATTGGACTTTTCACCCTTCTAACAGGTGTGTAGTGATATCTTGTTCGGTTTTAAAATTTCCTCATGGCATTTGATGTTGAACATCTACTCATATGCTTACTTGCAATCTACACATCTTTGTTTGTTCAGATCATTTGCTGGGTTTTAAATTGGGTTGTTCTTTTTCTTTTCCTTTCTGTAGTGCTGAAGATTGAACTAAGGGCCTTGTGCATGCAAGGCAAGTACACTACCACTGAGTTACATCCCCAGCCTGGCTTGTTCTTTTCCTTATTGTTATGTTTTAAGAGTTCTTAAATTAGTTCTGTATGTTTTGAATAGCAGTCATTTATCAGATGTTTGCAAAAATGTCTTCTCCTAGTATCTTTTGATTGTGTTTTCTAAAGACCATTTGGTGTTTCTAAAATATATTTAATTTATATGATAAAATATTGCTTTGTAAAACATGGTAAACTTTGCAAACATGGTAAATTGATGGTTTAAAAATTAGATTCAGATATTGTTAGCTATATTCTTGAATGCCATACATTTTATAACTGCATAATGTTTACAAAACTTTGATGTTTAGATTATATGCTTACTATATGGTAATAGTGCACTAATGAATAAAAATCCTTTCACCAAAAATTTCTTTGGTGTCAATACTTGGAAAATAATATCAATCTAAAATGGATTACCCTGGCTCTTGATTGTTGCTAGGCAGAAGAAAATACTCACTTATCAGATGATGGCTCTGATTCTTTTATGACCAACTTGCCATCAAGAAAAACTGAAAGGAAGAAGTGTGTGACACTTTCTAAAACAATAGAGAAGAAAATTTCACCTGAAATTAAGGATTTGAGCCCAGCACACAAAAAGAAGTAAGTTAAAAACTGAATTTTATTGAATTATGCTTTTGCAAGTTTAAGCATACCAAAGATGTAGATTTTGTGTTGTCATAATGTATTGGGTGTATAAAATCAGGGTTGTATTTGTGTCTTTCCCTTCGAGGACACAGTTTTCACAGTATAGCCATTCATAAACCTCTCTTTTTCACTCTTTCATGGCCACAAGAAAGCCTATATACCATCATAGGATTCCAATTAGAGGAAAACAATGATCCATATATCTTTAAATTTGTCTTATTGAGAACTTAGGAAGGAAACAGAGGAGTTTTTCATTTAGGCCTGGGTTTATGGTTTTCATGAACCAAAACCATTAAAATCCTTTGGTCGTCCTTTTTTTTGGGTTGTGATGGTTGTAATTTATTATCTTTTAAAAAGCTCTTGAATTTTATATATACCTAGGAGAAATATTCACTCTTTATTTTTCATGTTTATTAAAGACTGAAAAAGAAAAATGCGCTGTTAGAAAGAAAGCCTTTGAGGAAACATTCAGGGCTTGTCTAATTTATTTTTCCCAGTAAATTTCAGCCTTACTGGTTGGAGAACTTGGAAATTACCTGCTCATTGGAATTGGAGAGTAGTTTAAATTGATCTCTTCTGCCCACCATGATTTCTTGTTTTCATTCTATTTAATGCTACTTCTGTTTGTTAGAAGATAAAAGGCAAGGCAATTATTTATAAGACCATTTTTTATTAAGATTATTACTATAAGTTTATTTTAAAGACTGCAATACAATTTGTTTTCTAGGGTGAGGTGGAAGCTATTGGGCATTTTTCATTAGCACTGTTCAAAATAGGTTAGGACTTTGGGAGATATATGTTCCAAAGGAATGAGATACATGGCAAATATTTTTCTTATTTTTTACACCAACAATACCAGTTCCATGAAGTTTTTAAGTCTATTCAAACTTTTAAGGCATACTTATTTTTTTTAAATGAAAGATTATGAAACCATCTAATTGGGTGGAAGCTATGATTAAACCAGAAACAGGAAAACTTAATTTCAGGACAGTTGTAAGGTGAAAGAACAAGGGAGAAAGAACAGTAACAACTCCAGGTTGTGTTTCACCAATGGGCCAGGAAATCAGTTTTAGGGGATCACTACTAGTTTTTTTTTTTTGAAGGAGGTAGAATAGAATTAAAGATGTTAGAATGCTTTTCACATAGTATTGTTTTTGTGAAATACTTTCTATTATATTATTTTCTCTTTCTTGTCCCCCCAAGTATTGTTTCAGAATAAAAAATGTATTCTAGATTATGGGTCTAAAATAACAATATTTTAAATGATTTGTTTAAAAACTAAATTAGATAAGCCCTGAATGTTTGTAAGTATGTGTTACAAAATCTTTACAGATAAAGTTGTATGCCACTGGAACATACTGGAGAATTGTAAAGGATAGGAGCGGGGGAAGGAAACAGGTGGACTAGGCTGCCATTATTGGGGCAGTGTGACAGATGCATGGAAAGGTCATCATATTCTGCCTAATTGTGTACCCTATTTGAACGTTTCCATAATTGAAAGTTGAAAAGAAGAAAAGGCAAGAAAGATAAGCCAGGACTTACTGTGATTTCTGTGTGATTTAGATATGAAACATCAATATTCATACATAGAGAAGAAAGCTCCTCTAATTTTTCAGGAGGAAAAAAAGTCAGACAAAAGAAGAGTTTACAGATTCAACTGCATAGTAAAATAACTGAGGTAAATAAAGATTTGAAAAATTTCCTTTTACCTTCTGATATCCTTATCCCTCAAACATTCTTGTACATTTTTGTTTGAGAATTGAAATGTCAATATTTAAATTTTTAAAAACATTTTCAGTTAAAAGTTGTTTTTTTTTTTTTTTTTTTTTGGTGCTGAGAGTTGAACCCAGAGACTCATACATGTGAGACAAGCAAGCGCTACCACTGGAACTGTCTCTAGCAGAATGTGACTGTTTTAAATATTCCCTCTTACTCTTCCTCTCTTCTTGAACAATCTTCCTTCCTTCCTTCCTTCCTTCTTTCCTTCCTTCCTTCCTTCATTCCTTCCTTCCTTCCTTCCCTCTTCTCTTCTCTTTTTTTTTGTCTGGGACAGGATCTCACTTCTTCCCCGGCTGGCCTTGAACACCTGGGTTCAAGGGTGCCTCCCCCTCTTGAGGAGTAGCCGAGACTCTAGGCACTTGCTACAGCATCCAATTTTTCTTCTCTTCCTTCTTTAGAAAAATTAGAACAAGAAATCTTTTCACCAGACCATGATTTTTTTTACTATTTTTTTCTATATTAAACCAGTTTGAAAACTTTTACTATGCTTCATTAACATTTCTGCTCTTTTAATAATAACTGTAGGTGTTTTGTAGTTTGTGACAGCATAACTTCAACCTTCACTTCCATCTTCAGATAGATTTTCTCATGGCCTTGTCCCCTGTGTTGTATGTCAGATATCCTTCTTCCTTAATCTTTTATTTTATTTTATTTTATTTTTTTGAGCCATGATTTCACTGTGTAGTTCAGGCTGGTGATGAACTTACTGTATAGCCCAGGTTGGCCTTGAACTCACAGCAATCCTCCTGCCTCAGCCTCCCAAGTACTGGGATTATAGGCATGACCATCACGCCCAGCTCATATGGTGCTGAGGAATTGAGTCCAGAGCCTTGTACTTTCTCAATTTTATAGGCTTATCTGTCCTTGAGTATCTTATCTTGAGATCCTTAACTTGATTATAAGCCAAAATTTTTTCTCCAAATCAGGTCGCATTCACAAGTTCCAACCTTAGGACATAGGTATATCTTTCTGTGGAGCTATCATTCATCCTACTACATTTATATGATATATTTAGGTATATATTTCTCTTTATTTCTCCATCTTGATATTTGTTATGCTTCCTAATTCCAAGGACAATTGCTTTTCTTCAATTCTGGGAAATATTCCATTTTCTCTTGAAATTTTTCGTGTCCCTCAATCTCCTTACTGTCCTTCTGGTTCTTTTGTTAGATCTTATTATTGTCCTCTGTTTTCCTTAATATTTTTGTTACTGCATTGAAATCTTTGAGACAATTAAGAGAAAAGCTTCGTTTTGGCTGATGGTCTGGAGGCTCTAGCTCCAGACCCAGTGGCTCCATTGTTTGGGCCTTTGATGAGTGAGCACACCATGGAGGGAACAGGTGACAGAGCTACCACTCTCTTCATGCACCAGGAAGCAGACACGAAGAGAAAGGGTTCTCCTCCCCTTCAGAGGCAAACCTCCAGTGCCCTTGAGGACCTCCTATTAGAGTCAGCACTCAATACATGGACTCCCAGTAGCATCCAACCTTGGAACCAATCCTTTGACCCATGGACTTTTGAGGGTCACTATCCATATTCAAACCATAGACACTCACTTCACATTTTAAATGTATTTTGCTTTCTGTATTTTTTGGTACTTTTCTCCATACTTTATAGTTTACTTTTTCATTGTCTAGCTGAATTTAGTTTTTTACTATAACCTGTTAATTGAGATTATCATATTACTAGTTTTTTTCTTCCAAGAGTTTTCTCTTTTTGTGGTTCTCAAAGTCTGCCTCATATTAGGTTCTTTGCTTATGTTCCATAGTTATTTCAAGATTCAAATCTGATCAATCCAATGTTGAGTCTTTGGGAGATCTAAATCTTTTACTGTTCTGTCTGATTTTACCTCATGCTTCTTGTGTCCTTGGATGTTTAATATGTTATGTCATTCTTTCATATGTAGTTGATCTGTCTGTGGGACTCCTATCAAGAGTCTCTCTTGCTTGAGAAAGATTTAAAGAGAATTTATATATATGTATATATATTTTCTTGTTCTTCATAAGTGTTAGAAATCTATGGAACACTTTCTTTTGTGATACTGGGAATTGAACCCAGGATCTTTACACTGAACTATATCCCCATCCCTTTTTAAAATTTAAAAATTTGAGACATGGTCTAAATTGCTCAAACTTGTGATTCTCCTGCCTCAGCCTCCCAGAGTATTGGCATGTCAGGCTTGTGCTACAACACTTGGAGCACTTTAAAATGATCTTTTTTTTTTGGGGGGGGGGTTCTATTTTCTTGGCTTATCTGTTTAGTGTAGATTTGAATTCAGGTCTCATCTGTGCCTAAGGTATGATAATATTTAATCAGAAGTAATCATTTTTCTTCTTCCTTGCTTTTTTTTTCTTTTTGTGCCTAAAGTGGAAAGGGAGGGACAGTTTATATATTCTTTCGGTGGAGGCATGTTATTTTTCATAGCCATCCATTCTTACTGAGAACATTGACTTTTGAAAATTGGGGCTTTACATGATATCTCGGTACCAGTTCTCAAATCTTTTGTGATTGGAGAGTTTTCTTTGCACAAACTGCACCATCTTGAAAACCAAAGGCTCTAAGTTCCATGTAAAATTTCAGACAGCAATCGTCAGTCTTTGTTTCTAACGTGGTACTTTTCTATATACTTGGTTGTTTGTCTCTTTTGAATCAGCATTAAGAGGATACTTTATTTAGTCATATGAATAATTGAAAGCAAAATTATCTATATCATTTGAATAACCATGTTTATTGTTTCTCCACATAATTTTGCATATGAAGTTGAAGACTATGTACGAAGCCTTGTCTGATGGCTGAGTTACGTTGTTATAACTATACCTTAGTTTTTTATCCTGCTCTATAAAATTTATTACTATGAATTAACAGAACATTAATCATGAGATAAGTTATCTATTTAAGAAAACAAGGCTTTCAAAAGAACATTGTATGGTTTATTTGAAGATTTCATACATATATAATTTAATTATAAATAGCAATTAGAGAAGAGCTAAGGTATGTTTAGCTTTTCAGAGGCTTATTGTCTAAGAATGTTTCATTACCAGTGTGGCACCAACATGTGTGCATTTGGCTGTAGGTTGGCCCTCCCTCTCTGAGGCTGTCAAAGGAGAAGGTGATCAGGAAAGAAAGCAAGTTACGCAAGTTGCCGAGTCAGCACAGCGATCATAAGGCTCCGTTACCTCTTCATACATCTTCCTCGATTAATTGGTATTTCAGTCATTGTATTCTGTTCCTTGAATATTGGGCTCAAACTTGAATTTTGCTCAAGTTATTTATACCTTCGTATATACAAAGTGTCTAATAGTTTGTGCAAATTAAGAGACTATGTTCTTAGGAAGGATCATGTCAGAGCATTGGGGATTGGAAGACTTAGATGGAGTTCTAGTGGATGTGGCATCCCACTGCACAATGTCCGTTACATCTCTTGCCCGTTACTTGTGTATGAGACTCTTGTGCTTCATGGACTCTTAAGATTTCTTCCAACAGTAACATTGTATCATTCCAATTATTTACATTTGATAGCCTCAGATGAATCATCTTTTCCAGGCATTTTTTACTGATAGGCGATCAAATCTGGGATTATTTGGCTGTTTAAAGATGTTCTTGCTTGTTTAAGAACTTTCTTTAAAAAATTGATGTGATTTTTCTTAAGAGTAAGAAATATTAGGCCACAGCCAGAGGACAGCCTATTCCCCTTTAAGGGTATGCTCTGCTCCATACTTGTCTGAAAGAAACAAGGTGAGAATTCTGGAATGAAGGGTATGGAGTTCTGAATCACTTGACAGTTTTTAAAGAAAGGTTCTTATAACTTCAGGTTATTGATAGCTTGCTAATATTTTAAAATAAGATTTTATGTGTTTTCTTTGATGCTTTCTAATGTGACTATTTCTTTGACAGGGGAAAGGAAAGGCCTTCTAATCTCTCTCTGACATTATATGAAGAAATACCCTCAGGATACTCGGACACAGAAGAATTAAGTGGTAATAAGAAGTTCTAGAATTTATTGAATATATTTCCCAGTTATGTGTTTTCTCAGTGGTTAGTATTTCTCTACCTCTAGTGGCTTATATTACTAGCTAATATTACAGGATATGGCCAGTGCTTCACGACATGAAGCAAAGAGGAGAGTTGAGTCCATAAATATCTTTTGTTGTATTGAAAAGGTGAGAAAATATACATGTATACATACCATATCATGTATATACTGGTTCAAATATATTTTTGGAAAAAAATTGGGATTACATACAATGGATCAATTAGTAAGCATTGCAGGTACTGGTTTCTCTGGAATATGGCCCTTGGTACCTTCATATTGAGGCTTTTGTGACCTTTCTTTTGTTCAATAATCTTTTTTGTTTTTTGAGACAGGGTCTCACTCTATAATCCAGGCTGGTCTTGAACTCACTACATAGCCCAAGCTGACTTTAAACTCACAGCAATCCTCCTGCCTCAGCCTCCCAAGTGCTGGGATTATAGGCATATGCCAGCACACCCAGTTTATGTGGTACTGAGGAATTGGACTCAGGGCCCTGTACTTGCTAGACAGGCACTCTAACTGCTGAGCTATGCCCACAGCCCTGTTACCCTTTAATACTTGACACTCTTCTCTGTCATAAATTGAGCTCCTCCTATATACTTATGAAGTAATTTGGCACTTTTTCCTTTCTCTTTTAACTTTGGTCATCACATTAGCAGTCTTCAGTGTTCAAGTGGATGACTGATATACTACTCTAACTTCCTGTTTCCCAAAACCAATTATTTTATCTCTGTTTCTCTGAACAACTAATGTCTAGAAATTAAATATTGTCATCACGTTGAAGTGTCAGACTTCCATATCTTGTTCCCTATTCATTATCTTTTAGCCATAGATTTTTTTTCCTTTACAGTTGTATTTCCTGAACCTTCTCTGTTGCCCCTCTGTAGTTTCTGCCTGAAGTCAAAGGATGAGTTTTGTATAATGAACAAAACAAACCAGAGGATTCAAAGCTGACTGCCTTAAGATTGACTTGGGCTTCTGACCCAGGCCTTTTATTAAGGCAAAACATGGGATTTGCAGAGCTCAGCAAAGCAACAATTAGCCATTGTTTAACAATCTTGAAAGTAGAACACAGTGGAAGTGGGCTTTCACTCCAGAGAACAGACAGCTTTTGTTCTGAGTAGCAAGTGGGCAGAAGGGCATTGCTGCGCAACCTGGAAAAAGCGAACATCCTCTTCACAGCAACTCTCTGACCATGGAGCAGATGGGACAAATACGGAGTACAACGCTGTGTGAGGTTGCTCACAAGGTTGTCTCTCATGGGAGCTCAGGCCTGGACTCTTAGACTTGGTGTGAACTCAACACTTCTTTACTTACCGATGAGCTCCACCCATATCCTCCCCTTTCCTCTCTTTGGGAAAGGTTCCCTTTCCACTTTTCATTTGCATTTAATTTTCTTCTGCTTCCACAGGATCTATGTTTGTCAACTTTGTACTCAAATTTTCAGAAAAGCTTCTGGAAAGAACTTTCTCTCTCTCTCTCTTTCTTTCTTCTTCCCACTTCACTGCAATCTGGCTTCCACCTCCGATATTCTATTAGGCCATTTTTAAAATCACTACAGTTGAGTTCTTAGTCTTTCTTTTGTATTTAGCACTGTTATCTATTGCATCTTTTCTGAAAGTGAAATGTAATATTCATTGAATTA
The DNA here is from genome assembly GCA_004027205.1 of Ctenodactylus gundi. Taxonomy (NCBI): domain Eukaryota; kingdom Metazoa; phylum Chordata; class Mammalia; order Rodentia; family Ctenodactylidae; genus Ctenodactylus; species Ctenodactylus gundi. The sequence goes on along the minus strand of PVKB01000089.1, from coordinate 245,464 downwards.
AATCAAGTTCAGGTCAACAGACGTCTTTTGAAAATCTATTTTGAATTAGCACTAAAACCAGAGAATGCAAAGTCTTGCCTTCTAGAAATGGACAGTTCAGGGAAGGCTATGATGTGGGCAGTCACCATGCAGACTGCCTTGGCTGAGCCTTATGCCCAGAGCTGTCAGAGCACAGAGGAAGGATCCAGCAGTCCCAGTGAACTTTGCAGAGGCCTTTTCTTGTGTGACTTTTCTGACAGTTTGTTGTTGGCTCCAGATCTATCTAAATAAATCATGAAACAAGTTTAAAAAAGAATCTGAAACAAAAATTTAGTGCTTATCAATTTTTTTTCTGAGCAAAGGTGAGGGGAATAAAGATGATTATTCATTTAAGTTAATTAACTATTTTATTACTGTGTGCAGCACTTCAGAAAGCCTGTAAAATTTTTAGTAAAATTCGAAGGGGTAAGATTTATGTGAATGATCTGCCCATGGTTCTTCATGCCTTGAAGATCTCTGTGAGTGATTCAGAAATGCGTCAGGCACTGAGGACTGTTGATATTGATGGTAAGTTTTATTTTCCAATATTAGTTCAGGGGTCTTAAAAACATGGATATAAGTTGTCAGATTAATTACAAAAGAAAGTAAAGTCTTAAAATGCGTTGCAGAACGTTTTTTTGACACATTTTATAAATCACCTTTATATGCTTTAAAACATTTGCAGTAATTAGATTGAAAATTGGGCCTTAGGTGTACATTATTGGATTGGTTGATTACAAAGTTGGATTGTGATATGTTCTCCACACTGGTTCATATATATAAGGTATATAGTATTTATCTTTCTGGTTTCTTTTACTCAACTTGTTTTGAACTTAATCTATGTTTTTGTAGTATAGAGTAATATTCCATTGTATGGATATATGATAATTCACCTGCTTATGAATTTCTAGACATTAAGTTTCTTTCCCAGGCTTGGCTATTGCACATAAAGCTGGTGTAAACATTTACAGTAAATACCTAGTAGTAAATGGTCAGGTGATACGGTGGATATGTATTTAAAATTTTAAGCAGTTTCTAATTGTATTTATAAAGTGGTTGACTCATTTACTTTGCCATTGAAAGTATGTAAGAGTTCCAGTAACTCCTCATTCTAACCACCCTTGAACTGGCCACCCTTTAAAAATTTCAGTCTTCTAATATATAGATGGTATTACCTCATTGTGGTTTTAAATTATATTTCCTGAATGATCAGATGAAGTTGAGCTTGTTTTCATGTGTTTCTTTTCTATTGGTCTTCTTTCCATTAATAATGGTTCTTATTGTATTTTGAATAAATTTAATATATTCTGAGTACATGTCTTTTATTGGATACATTTTATTACAGTTTGTGTGTTGCCTTTTCATTTTCTTAAGAATGTCTTCAGAAAAATAAAAGTTCATAGTTTGGATGAACTCTAACATACATTTTTTTCTGTTATGGGTTGTGCTGTTGATGTCTTATCTAAAAGATATTTGCCTAATCCCAGTTCACAAAAAATTCAGAAAACAAGCTCAAGTAGTTGATCAGCATTTGGACAGGTGTTTCACTCTTTTTGATAAAAAGAGAGCCTATTCTTAAGTTGTTCTCTGAAGAAGAGTTTGAATGTAAATAATTTGATAAATCTTCTAGTATTGGAGAAAGTGTTTTTGTGGCATGGAAATGACAGTTGAGCCTTGTCAATTTCTGAGCATGTAGATGCTGGGAGATAATTGGAAGCACTGAAGTGTTCTTTTTACAAGTTACTTCTGCTCAGATGACATTAAATTGAAAGGTGGATTTACAATAGTTTTCTTCTTGACATAGATAACATCTATTGATTTAAGTTCTGTCAAAGTTAGCTTCATTCAGTTAATGACAGAAGGAAACGAAAGGGTGCTATTTCACTTGAAGAATCTTGAAAAACTTCAAATGTTCTTTGAGAAAGATCTATGTCTATCCAGAAAATGAGATTTAACACCCCTGATTCTGTGCTTTGGCAGACTTCGTGGGTCAGAATTTTCAGCTCTAGTTGCTGTCAGAGATGATTTGTTCACTATCATGCTGTAACCACCTCATAATTCCAACTCCTTGTTTGAGCTAAACAGCAAAAGTTTCTTATGAAGTCATCAGTTGTACGATTTAGATTTAGTCTGATTTTCTTTTAAGAAATAAAAATGAAATATTTCTGATATGATGTTATTCTGATATGATGTGCAATATTTCGTGTATTTCATATAGTGTGTAGGGTGGAGGGAGAAAAAAAAGGGAGGGAAGAAAGGAGGGAGAGAGAAATCTTTCATTACAATCTCAACTGCATCCTTGGCCACTGTGAATGATTTAGTACCGTTGGTATAGAGGGCTGTTTGAGGACACAGTGAAATAATTTGTCATGGTCAGTATGCTTAACACTTTACAGGTAAAATTGACATGCTGCATATAAGTTTATTTTCACTTAATTACACATATAGAATTAGAATCCTGAGCAAAGAGCACTGTAGTATCTATAATTTTAGCCCATATTATTATTATTACTGGAATGCTATTTAAATACAACATGCAAATTTTTTGAAAAGTTTTGTTTTGGCACTGTATGTATAATGTTAATGTGGATTGTTCTTGTGTACAGGCAATGGTGTTTTAATGTCAAAATTTACATTTTTTTGCATTTTATTCTATGTTCTTAGTGAATTTCTTGACCTTGTTTGCTAATCAAGCTTTTTTTCTTCTGTTTCTGAACTATTTTTATAGTTAATGGGCTGCTGGATTTTTCAAATTTCCTTAAGACTTTGAATGATGCTTCTTACATGGTTTCTCAGGATCCAGGTAAAAGAATATCCTTCTAATGTATAGAAGAGAAAGACTTTGATAGTGACTAATTTAGGGATGGGATGGGCATATGAGTTTATCTGTATTCAGAATCCACCACCCCTTTTTTTCACCTCTCTAGTCCAGGTTGGGAAAATTAGACGTGAGCTTTTTTGTTTTTCATAAAAGGCATTAAAAAACTTGTGTTGTTGCCACACTATCCCAGTTTTCTATGTCCAGTCTCTATTGCCAGATCAATTTTCTCAAAACACCATTTTTTTTGTCATGCTCAAGAATTTAGATATTCTTTCTATTACCAAGTGAACCTAGCTCACCTTTTTAGAACTTTGCTCAATTCTTGTTTCTTCACAGAATTTTTCCCATGAAAGAGCCCCACACTCCAGTTGATCACAATCTCTATACATGTCAGTTTCATTCTTACATGCCTTTTTCTTGTATGTTTCTTGTGTATGTATTTTCAGTTGGAGTCTCATATCCTTTTTCTTCTCTATCTTTGATAATACTCTCTCCACTCTGAAGGAATCTGCTTGTTTTTTTCCCTGAAGATTTATATATTTAAAGGTCTCTTAACAACTGCGTTTACCATACAAAAATTGTAAATACAGTGATTAGAAGGAGAATTCATGTTAATGATGGAAATATACTTCCAAAAATTTGAGAACTCTAGCATTCATGACTCGATTTTAGAAGATCTTTGTTTAATCATTAGTCAATATCAAATTCCTGTTCTCAATCCTTAGAATTATATGTTTTATAACCAGAGTATATTTTCTTAGAATCAATGACATGTAATTTGATAGTTTCTGTAAGTATGTAAAAGACAAATTAAAATTTATTTATTCTACATGTAATAAATGTTATTAAATGTCTATCATATGCAGCAAGAAATGACATGACTTTTTAAAATGATTAAAAAAAAATTGCAGTCCTTCTGTCTCAGCCTCCCTGAGTGTGGGAATTATAGGAATGTGCTACCATACTCAGCTAATCTTTATGTGGCGCTGAAGAATTGAACCCAGGGTCTTGTGCATGCTTGGTAGCCACTTTAACCACTGAGCTACTTCCCCAGAACCCGCTTTTCCTTTTTGATTTCTTACTTTGTCTTTGGCATTGATCACCTTCCATTACCTTGGGCCTTTCTCGATTTTTTTGGTCTAATTGCTTTGGACTTATATCTTATTATTCAGGCTATAGGTTTATATGAATGAACTTGTAAGTACTGGCTACTTGTTATACCAGTGCTTTTTACCTCCATAGATTTCTTGGTTTTTGAAGTATTATTTTTCCAGTTAACTTTATTTTCTGTTTATAGTTAAGTGTTCTGAGACTAATCAAGAACTCACAAGTTTTTTATCTTTTAAAAATAACACAGCCAATACTAAATCATTTTTATAAAATATTCAAGCAATATGCATGTACAAATCTGTGAAAGATGCTTTTTAATTCCTCTTAGAATTAACTACATAATATATTTATATGCCTTTATAAATATGTACACATATACATATATACATAATTTGTTTATGTTTTTTCAAGGCAAATACATTATCAAATATTAGGCAGAGGAGAACTAGAGATTTGTAGAAGTTAAAATATTTGGGAGTGAAGAGATCCCTCCAGAAATCTAAAAGGAAACTATAAATAGTATCTTTTACTTTAGGAAATAGGGATGTTTTGCTGTCTTAATTTTCAAGAAATATTATCAAGAAATTTTCAAATATCTTGATACTTGTATTTCTCAATTATGAAATTTGTCAGTTTTAATATAACCACCATTATTATTGTAATAATAATATAATACTATAATGTATTACTATAATTACTGTTATGTAGATTTGCCTTTTCATGTTTCTTATCCATTGTACAAGCTGGGTTGCTCACATCTCTCTTAATGATCTGTAAGAGCTTGCATACTCTAGTAGTTGATTGCTAGTGCTCTGTTGCTTTTATGGAGGAGAGGATTTTTGTGGGTTCCTTCTCCTGCCATTTTTCCCTCAGTGGATTATTAACTACTAGTTAAGTGAATAAATACTGCCCAGTTTTCCCTCCTTGGTTGTGCTTGTAGCTAATTATGTTTATTGCATCTTGAATTTGAAGAAAATCTAATCAGAGTGTAAGGACTTTTCTTTTTGGAATTGATTATGGGCATTGTGTTTTTTTATCGAGATAAATTAAGAGTTGCAGTAACTAGAAGAGAATTTAAACTTTGCAGTTGGATATAGCCTATAACCTGTTTAAGTTACAAAGAAGACTTTATTAGCGGAAACTTCTCTTAATATGTTTTCATTTAATCATGTTGTTTCTAATTAATTTTTGATGTGAAAAACTGTCTAAGAATTAAGAATATTAAATTTCTATGTAGAAATAAAAACCTTATAGAAGTGGTTAAACTATTGCCAGACTTTTTGTAGAATGCTAAATCATCTGAAAATAAATTTCATATCTCTGACATCCTACTTTTATATTATTTTTAATAAATTTCATTTTTAAGTTGTTAGTAATTCTAAGATTTGTGTTAAGTTGCCTTGTATTGAGGATTATACCACTAACAAGAATTCATCTTCTTTAAAAATGTTAATTAAGAGGTAGTATAATGATTACAAGGAAATATTATGGATTATGTTTGCCAGATTAATAATCTGGCTTCTTTTTCCTTACTAGCTGTGTAATCAAAAGAGACTTGCTAAGCCTTAGTTCCTTGTCTACAAAGTGGGAACAATAATTTCTACTTTAATGGTTTATTATGAGAATTGAATAAAATAACTCATAGTTTTTAGTATGGTGCCTGTATGTTTATTTCAATATTCAATAAATACCAGATTATATTAGCAGACATTAGAATTTATGCTAGAAATATGGCCAAAAACCTACTTGTAGGTAAATATTTAAAAATCCAGTGCCAATGTAAGGTTGTTTTTTCCCAGTAGATTATTGACACAAAATTAGCTTGTTCTCCAGGAAAAGATGTTGTTTTTCGTGGTACAGTGATTTATTTGTGTATTGTTTTTGCAGCATTCCAAGATAATTTGAAGATTTTTAGTAAGACAAAAGGTGGCCGAGTTGCCACTGACGAAGTGGCAGATGTTTTGGATAGCATGGGTGTCTCTGTAGCTCCTGGAACCATTCAGGAAGCGTTAAGATACACTTACATTGACAGTGAGTAACTTAAACTTTGTAATTTATTCTTTGGCTCTATTTGTCACTCTTGATTCCTTTACCATTAACGCTGCTTACTGGTGTTGATGGCAAAGGTGGTGTGGAGAGCTAAAGGAGAAGCTTCCCAACTTATTATTAATATATTTTGGTATGCTTGGTGAAAGTAATAAGAGTAACATGGATTAAAAAAATTCAGCAGTGTCTTTCTCTTTCTTTAGTCATTTCTTATCTTTGTCATAGGAAGCCCATGCTCTTTCCCTCTCCCAGAGGTTAAGAGACCTTACTGAATTCTCTATTTTACTATGTTGTTTTGATTCATTAAAATATCTTGATATACTGTTCATTTACTCTCTGTGCATAGTAGCTTGGTTTAAACATTATAAATACATCTAGCAGATGTTTTGTATTGTGTTTGCATTTGACCCAGAGATGTCCTTATACTATAGGTTGATTCACTCATTTAATAGGTTACATATTAATTTGATATGTATGGTGCCTTGACCTATATAAGATGTGACAAATACAAATGCATTAGTTAACTTTTCTGTTGTTGGGACAGTTTAAAGGAGAGGTTGTTGGTCCCTGTGGTGCAGGTCTGTAATCCCACCACTGTGGGAGGATGAGGCAGGAAGATCACAAGTTCCATCCCAGCCTGGGTTACTTAACAATTTGCCAAGACTCTTTCTCAAAATCAAAAATAAAAATGGACAGGGAATATAACTTGGTATGAAGGCCCTGGGCTCAAATACCAGTCCAAAAAGAAAGAAAGAAAGAAAAAAAGAAAGCAATTAAAAAGGAGAGGTTTCACTTGCCTCACGGCAGGAACACCATAGTGAACATGGAGAGCATAGGGTGGTTTATACCTCTTGGAGGCTGGGAAGTAGAAAGCAGGAGAAGCATACCAGAGGGGTAACGGGCCGAACATACTCCCCATGACCCACTCAAAAATACTCAGAAGTAACCTACTAATCTCTTAGGTGTCCTTCAAGACAGTCAAGTTGACAATCAAAACTAACCATCGAATTCCACCCCTTACCCACCTGCCATCCAAACATATTTCCTTAACCATACTTAATCTCTAAATAAAGATGATAACAAGGTAATAATTCCACATAGCATGATGTAACTCTCCTGAGTATGACTGAAAATGCACTAATTCCTTTCCCAAAGTCCCAACAGTTCCAGCACTAATAAAAAGTCCAAATTCAAAGTTTATTCTGAGATTCAAGATCTTTCCAAAGCACTGATAAGATCATATTGCTCTACTTGTATAAAATCTAAGAAAAGTTCTTGCAACTAAAGAACCTTTGCACTGAAGAAATGGCTCAGCAGTTAAAGCACTTGCTTAGTCAGTGCTAAGTCAAATGCTGAGTACTCAAATTTGATTCCCCAGCACCACATAAACCGGGCATGGTGCATGCCTGTAATCCCAGCACTCAGGAGGCTGAGACAGAAGGATTGCTGTGAGCCTGGGCTCCATAGAGAATTTAGAACTAGCCTTGGCTACAGAGTACCCTGTCTCAAAACAAAACAAAACAAAACAAAAACAAAAACAAACAAAAAAAATGGAAGAAGAAGAAGAAGAAAAAAAAAACACTTTTAAGGTGATATGTGAGGCCCTATGTGGCTTGGCCTTATCTCAGACCACTGTCCTTACATTCTGTGCCCTTTTAGAGTTTCAGTTAAATGCCGCACACTTTCCTGCTGAATACCGTGTGTTTTTTTTTTTCTGTTCCTTGAAGATTTCTCTCATCCTAGATAGGTAGGACTTATACTTTGAATTTAAACTCAACTGTCTATTCTTCAAGGATTTTTTTCACCTGACTTCCTTGACTAGATCAAATTTTCATGTTTTACATCGTCACAGTTTTAATAAAATTTGCAATTTTTATTTTTGTTTTCTTTAAGTTTCTGTATTAAATAGGCTGATGCCGTGTCTGCTTTTGATCAATACTGTATATTCAGTACCCAAAAGAGTATTTATTAACTGTTCAAAAAATAATTGTTGGGTTAATAATTATGACTCCTTATTCCACATCCTTCAGTCAGAACAAGTTATTCTTTCTTTTGCTATACTAATAAGTTGGTTGTGATTTGAGGTAACATTTGTAGTAAGGATGTTCTTATTTTTTTAACTGTAAAAATAACCTTGATAGGTGTGTTCAATTATTGAAGTTAAAAACTACTGGGAAGCACCTAGATTCAACAAAAAGGAAAGACAAAGTGCCCTAAGAAAACAACAGGAATTTATTATATAGTAGCAGTTCAATAGTATAGGAAGATTTATAGACTCTAAGGGGAGCTGTCATAGGGGCCTACCACTTGGTAGAGCATAGCTAAGCCATGAAACTTCAAGGCTATATTATATAATTACCTGCTGTGCAATTAGCAGCTCCCTTACTCTCATTAATTACAAATTATTGGTAAAGTTTGCTTTTATACAATAACCTTGTGTTGAGAGAAGGAATAGGTAGAAATAAATGTTGTCAGTTGGTCACCTGAATAGAGTGGCCTCAAGGGTTGTGAAATACTGATTCTGCCTGAAACATAATTGTCATAAAAAACCAAACAATAGCCATGTGTTAATGTTGTTAGTAGAGGTATTTATAGACCTATAGCCTGTAGAGAGTGATAATGTGAGATTAAAAATCCATGAGAATAGAAAATAAAAATCAGCAATTAGAGCATCAACTACTCAAGCATCCTTAAGTTTTTAAGAGTATTTAGTTTAGTATATGATTTGAGGTCTGACTTGCTTTACTTACTTATTTGTTTAGACAGGGTCTCACTCTTGTAATCCAGGCTGGTTCTGAACTCATTGTGGAACCCAGACTGGCCTCAAGCTTGCAACTATCTTCCTGTCTCAGCCCCCTGCATGCTGGGATTATAGGTGTGCACCACCACACCTGGTTTATGTGGTTCTGAGAAATCAAACTCAGGGCCTTGCCCTTATGAAGCAAGCACTCTTAACTGTTGTGCTATACCTCCAGCCCCTGACTTTCTTTATTTAAATGTTAAAGAAAGTAATGACTTCAGTATGCCAACAGATTTGGATCACATTCATAGAGAGGTGAAATTTTTCTGTAGCAGAATTTTGAAATAGGGACTGATGCGTTTAATGATCTTGCTGAAAGAATGCAAAGCATTATAGGTACTATTTTGGCCTCTTGCTTTATATGTGGTGTGTCCTGTTGAGGTGATGATGATAGGTGGAGAATATGTTACCTTTATGAACATTCATACTGAAAAAGAGGGAATCGCGTCTATAGGATTTTCAGGAAAGCCCCAACAGGATTTGCTTTATTAAGAAATAGCTTGAAGAATATAAAAAATTTGTTGATAGCTGTTCTTGGAGTGTTATTTTGGCTTCTGAACGGTATATTGGTACAGCCGTTTTTTTTTTTTTCTCATAGAATTCAGCGACATGGAAATTGAAATGGGCAAAAGTTATGACAAGCACATTTTTTTGCTAGAGGAGATTTTTGATATTTTAGAGTTATCTGAAGGTTACAGAATGTGTTAATAGTCACCCAGCATCTTCAGAGCAATGCTGACTTGATATATATAGTTTTGATGATTACAATAAAATTTTTTTCTCACATTGAGTAGTTTTATTTTTTAGGATGAATTTCATCTAGAGGTACATACAGAGGAGTGGGAAGCTGTTTTGAGCTTCCCTTACTAAATAAGTGGTACTTATGACCACATTGATTTCCTCAGTCTCAACCAGGAATCATTCCTTAAAAGTTTTTGCTAAGCTAGGTAAGGGCCAAAAATAGTCATTTCAGATGCTAGAATGTTTCTTTGGCCACCAGGGCTACTTAAATAGAAAATATTTTTTGATAACTTCATTATAGGTAATCTTTTTTAAAATATAGGAACAAAGAATAATTTAAAAAATTTTTTTGAGACAGGGTCTCACTCTTTCTGAGTTCACTACGTAGCCCAGCCTGGCCTCGAACTCACAGCAATCCTCCTGTCTCAGGCTCTAGAGTGCTAGGATTACAGGCATGCACCACCACACCCATGGTTCTGGGGACTCAAACTCAGTGTTTGCTAGGCAAGCGCCTTAACCACTGAGCTATTTCTCCAGCCCAAAGAATAAGTTTTGAGCAAAAGCTAGTGATTTTGTGGAAATGGTTAACTGCCACCTTCTCATGGTTGCTGCCAGACTTCAGAGAAGGGAGCTTTCTAAGTGAAGAGCAGATAAAAGCAGCACGGACTTCTCGTTGGTTTAATGAGCATCTAACCCAATGCAATACTTTGGAGTGATCAAATCGAAAGCTTTGAGGGTCAGTTGTCTTAAGACTTAAGTTATGACCTAAGAACTTGGGACCTGGAATTAATCTACCACAAGTGCCAGGCATTCACAGGGAGACTACAAGAGATGTGGGATTCCTAATCAAGACAGAACGGGGATAAATACTAACAAATAAGAAACCAGAATATAGGAAGCAGTTCCCAGTCAGAAATAAACTTAGCACCAATTTGATTGGTTCAAGTATATACTTGCTTTGCAGTAATTTAAAGCCTTGCTCCTGATATATATAAGCTTAATGATTTTCAGGGCATCAGAGTGTATCAAACTTATCCATTGTACCGTATTAATTCTTATTTGACTGAGAAGTTACTTAAAAACTTGCCTTTTTCTCTCAGGGTCTTCTCTTACGCATATTGTTGAATAGCTGATTTCTTGCTAATAGAGAGAACAAATGTAATATGATTATAGATAGAAAAGGCAGTCTCCAGTTTTTTTTTTTTTTTATCTTGGATAGCGAGGAAAGCCAAATACACTATTAGGCAAAGCAGTTTCACCTCTGTGCACAACCGGAATGGCATGACTTAGGCCACTGTAACTGAGCTGTTTTCCCCATGCGTTGTCAATGGTCTCAGGGACAGGAATTATGGGAGTTTAACATTATGAGTGCAGAGTGCACCAAAGGTAAATGGCTAACTACTGTCCTCAGTATAGACATGGCACTGTAGGCCTTCAATATGGCTTTTTTATTCAGAAATTTTTAAGTGACGGAAGTAGATACTTTGCTGGGTACTGGGGAAACAAAAATGGAAGGCACTTCTCTATTCTTGAGCTCACAGTCTATAAAGTAAAGCCAGAAAGTAAGTGCGACCTATAATGTCTCAAAACAAGTTTGTAAGCTAAAAATAATCCAAATTATCTAGGATGGGGGCTTAAGTGTGCTGTACACTTTGACAAGAATCCCCTTTATTGAGGAGAAAAACTATAATCTTTGTATTTTATTGTGAATTGAATTATAGTTCAGAATTTCAGATAATCAAAACTCATAATAGCTGATCCTCTCTGCTTCCACACATTTCAATACTGTTTTTATATTAGGAAAGTATGGCAGCTATATCTATGTTCAAAGGTAATTACAGTATTTGAATTTATTGTTTTTGTTATAGGTAACCACATGGCGGATATTGGAGATGTTATATTTACTTTGGTTGAACTACAGAATCAGTACCAAGATGTTTGTAAGGAGCTTTTGTTGCTAAGCAAATTTCGTTTATAAATAAATTCTCATTAAGTTAGATCATAATTTATAGATTTTATCTCATAAAGGTCACTGAAAATCTTCTCTAAACCTCTTTCGCTAACTCTTAGATTAGGAGAATATAATTTTAATATAGTATTCTAAGTATCCTTTCTTATTATTGATTTTACAATGACTCATAATTTTTTTATCTTGCCCTAAAATTTTGCAGCATAAAGTCAAATCTAAAAAGTAATACTAAAAGAGATTCTATTTAATATACAGTTTTTAGGGTGTGTTGACATCATAACATTGATCCTTGTTGAAATTTTTAGTATATTCTTCACTATCACTATTTAGATTTTCGTTAAGTGTGTTGTTTTTATTACATGTTGTTACTTCTTGTACTTCCTCTCGTTTGTCCAAATATAACTTGGGTACTATTGCTGAGGCCCATAATTTTGAGAATTATATGGTTTTATGAAACTCATTACAAAAAAGAAGCCCTATCCTTGAATCTCCTCCCAGCTTTTTTTTGAGGAAATAACTTTAAATGTCTTAGTAGATTCTTTGATATTTATATTTGGGAAATGTTAATGTTGTTACTTGTTAGTTTCCTAAATAAAATTTAACTGACAATAATTATGCATATTTATGAATTCAGTGTAATAATTTGATACATTTATACAGTATGTAATGATCAATTCAGGATAATTAGAATTTCCATCTTGGATAGAATAAATGGATTGAATTTCCATTAATCATTTTTCTGTGTTGGAAATGCTCACAAATTTAAAATATTTAGAATTTGGGTAGACATATTATAGTAAAATTTATATTATGAAAAATAAGGATTCAGCTGTATTTCATTTTCAGCATCCTGACAACTCACTGTTCCACACTTACCCATCCTGCCAATACACTTATGCTTAATTTTTAGTTCAGTATTTATATTAAATCTATGTAAATACCATTCACAGTTGAGCTATACAATATGTTATGGTGACTTTTTTCTGTGCAGTGTTCTCACTTTTCCTGATTTAACAATTGTCTCTTATTTATTTGATTGGTTTTTAAAGAAGCATATTTTTTAATTTGACTCCAAGCACTGTTAAATATTTAAAAATCCTCTTCATGAATTTGGCTGCACCAACTATTTAGTCTTCTTGAGCAACTTTCTTAGAGTACTCTGATATAAAAGCCAGCAAATTACATATTGGAGAACTAGTAGGGATTTTATTGTCCTCTATATTTTGTGTCATCCTGGGATCTTCATTTATCTACGTTCTGGAGGGTCATCATGTATTTTCTATAGCAGAATCTGTCCTCATGTTTGATTGATAGTTTGGTATGGAATTCTAGATTGGAAGTACTTTTTCCTCAGAATTTTGGATTTTCAATTTTTTCTTGTTGCTGGGAAATCCCACAATTCTTGTAACTTCTCTTTGTATATCTACCTGATTTTTCTTCTTGCAAACATAAGGAATATTTCCCTTGTATGCACTGTTCTGAAATTTCAGGTTTGGGTACTTGTAATATGCTTCTTTGTAACTAAGCTGGGTACAATATTCTTTCAGTCAAGAAAAATTTTAAAAATTGTTGTGTATTTAGTTTTCTCTATTTTATTTTCCTTCCAGAACTCTTATTTGAATATTTGACATCCTGCACTAGTTTTTTTCCAAGTAATTTTCTTTATTTGGGATCTGTTTTCTTTATTCACTTCTTTGGGACCAGAGTGTGCTTACATGCAGAGAAAACAAAATGTCCAAAAGCTCAGAGTATGATTGTGAGATTGTGACCAATATCAGTCGATCAAGGGAGACAATTCTGTAAAGCAAAAGTTTTCTAAAATAAAGTAAATGCATGTCAGCGCTAGGATTTATACTGTCATCTGTCACCAAGGGTGTTAAAACATGAACTTACAATTTCTCTTATATATCAAAATACTTTTTAGTGTAAAAAGAGATGTTTCTAACAATTATCTCAGGCAACAGCTATAAGCTGCTACTGTATTCTTGGTTCTTCGTTGTTTTAAACCCTTTTTTGTTTCCTATTTTTCTATTATCTTTGTTTTATTTTTTAGGATATCTTCTTAGTTTATTTTCTGAAGCTTTTTGCATTTGTCTATTTTACTTCTATTGTCTGTGCTTTTGAGTTTTTATACTCAAAACCATTGCCCAGACTGATATAATAGAGCTTGGCCTTGTGCTTTTTTTCTTCAAGTAGTTTAATGGTTGCAAGTCTTCCCCATTTTATTACTATATATATGTAGTACACAATGATTATATTGAGCTTGAAAATTTTGTGCATAAGTATATCGTGTCAACTTTACAGTCTCTTCCCCTCCCTGTTTTTGTCTCTTGATCCCAGACTCCCAGTATCTCACCCATTTGATTCTATAAATTACCTGTATTCTGAGTTTCTTGTATGAGAAAAACCATGCCATATTTAACCTTCTGAATCAGATTTACTTCATTAAGAATGGTGATCTCAAGTTGCATTGATTTACCTACAAATGACTTAAATCTATATGTTCCTGTGGAAGAGCAGTACCCCATTGCGTAACTATACCATGATTTTTGCATCCGTTGGTTGGTTGATGGATACTTCGGCGTCTTCCACAATTTAGCTATTGTTAGTTGTGTTGCTGTAAACATGGGTGTACATGTCTCTCTGATATATTGCTTTTAACTCTTTTTTAAAGACACTCAGAAGAGAGATTGCAGTGTCGAATGGAATATTTATTTTCAGCCTTTTGAGGCACCTCCATATACTTTCCATAGTGATTGTACCAGTTTACAGCCCTCCCAGCAACGTAAAAGGGTTCCTTCCCCCCTACAAACTTGCCGGCATCGGCATCTATTGCTCCTCAAGTTCTTGGCGTACACCATGCTCACTGGGTAGAAGGTATTTTAGTGATCTTTTGGTTTGATTTGTATTTTCCTAATAGCTGACGATATTGAACATGTTTTCATGTATTTGCTTGCCTTTTGTACTTCTTCATCTGATAACTGTCTATTCATTTGAGTTGCCCATTTTTTAATTGGGTCTTTGATTTTGAGGAGGTATGTGTTTCTTCAGTTCTTTATATATTCTGGTTATTAGCCTCCTGTCTGAGGTGTAGGTGGTAAACATTTTTTCCTATTCTGTCAGTTCTCTCTTCATTCTCTTAGTAGTTTCCTTTGCTGTGAAGAAACTTTTAAATTCGATATTGTCCCATTTGTTGATTCTGGGAGTCATTTCTTTTGCACCAGGTGTTTTATTAAGAAATTGCATGCCCATGCCTACATCCTCAAGAGTTTTACCTATTTTGTCTTCCAGAGAGGTCAGTGGTTCAGTTTTATCATCTGTGTCTTTGATCCACTTTGACTTGATTTTGGTACATGGTGATAGATGTGTATTAAGATTCATTCTTCTGCATGTGGATAACCAATTCTCTCTACACCACTTATTGAAAAGGTTATCCTTTTTTCAGTGTATGTTTTTGGCTCTTTTGTAAAAGATCAGGTACCTGAAAGTATTGGTTTTAGGATTTAAATTTAAATCAGTAATTCACTTTTAGTTGATTTTACATGTGTGTTATAGGTTCTAATTTAATTATTCTGTCTGGGGATATATAGTTGTGCCAATATCATTTAATGACTATAACTGTCTTTTCTCCATTGTGTGTTCTTGGTACAGGCATATTTATTGATGGTCAGTTGGCCACAGTTGTGTGGATTTATTTTGCACTTTCTGTTCTGATCCATTCATTCATGTCTATTTTTAGTCCAAGTAGAAGTGTCAAAGACATAATTTTTTAGCCATTTCCTGACCTAGTTCTCTTTGATTCATAGGAATTAGAATCAAATATTTTCAGAATTTAACAATACAAATATTTTTCTTAATATTTTTTACTTCATACAGACCATTTTCATTTTTTAAAAAGAAAATTTCTTCAGAGTCAAGATTATACTGTTACTCTGTCCAGTTGTCATGTTTTCTTTGATTTATTGGAGTTGAAAATCTTATAAATTTGAAGATCAAGTTTTGTAACACTTGAACTATTTTGAATGTGTTATTCATATGTAAAGTATTATCCTGAACCGTTAGTTGAACTTTTGTAAATAAAGCTGCCACTTGGGACATTGTGTTAATATTTTTCTAAAGATACTGCTTTATATGTGAAGCTATTTATTTCCTGAAAATACTAAGAATATTTGTGAGAGTTAATTATTTGAATTTTAACTTCATTGATAGCTTCTCTTCTGCAATTTCTTTATAGTTCTATAAATTACAACTAAAGATTTCTGTTTATTTTAACTTATTGTCTATTATTTTTATAAACTAAGAAGGAACACAAAATGAAAAGCATGTTTTTTTAGGTAAACTTTTAGTTTTAATGTAGCTTTAACTCTTAGCTTTGGATTAAAGTGTTTCAATTACTACTATGATGTTTATTCTAATTAATAGTTCAGTATTTTGATCAACTTTTTATGTCTTTCACTGGTTAAACTTTATTTTATATATTTAAATAATTGGTATTATCTTGAATGACATATGACTTGATTTTTATTAATTGAGATACAATGCAAATTATATAGGAAATGAAAAAATTGAATATGTTTCTCTTAGCAATTATGGAAGACTCAGATTTGGATAAAAATACTTCGAAGAGAAAGTTACCAAATGTAACAAGAGGCTCTCTACAATATAAGAAAAAAGGGAGTTTACCTTCCATAGAGACTGAATCTTCAATACCCAAAACATTAATTAAAAAAAGTTCCCAATATGATACGAAAACTGTGGCAGAAAATGGGCCTGAAATGAAACAATCAAAACATTCCTGGCAAATAAGAAAATTCCCTGGTGAACCATATGCTAAGAGTGACGTAAGAGTTAACAAACATCCAGAGAAGGCTGAGCGTCGCGACTCGAAGTCCAAACCACAAATATTGAAGAATACTACAAGCCTCAATAAATTGCTGGACAAAAATGTTTCTATTGCCCCAAAACTTCAGAAGCCAGTTGTGAGAAGACATTCCAGTGTCCTAAAACAAGTTTCATCTAAGGAAGAAGTGGCAACTAATAATCTGGGTCAGTATCAGATACATAAGTCAGAATCTTATGTATGGAAAAAAAAGATATCTGTTGGGTTTCTAAGGCTTTTATGGTCTTCAAAGATGAACATGGCTTTTCCAACCAATGCATGCATTCTCCAGCTGTGCTGCTTTTATCACAGAAGTACTGTGTATGGAACCCAGTTAGTGCTGAAGTTACTTAGGTCATGTTTATTCTTTTTAAAGAAACTTACTGAACTTTTAATTGCCTTGTGTACGTAATGTAGTACTTACAGTGAGTGATGAGTGAAACATGATTCATATATGAAAGTATAATTCAAACAACCCAGTTGAAAAAATATGATCTGTTAAGAAGGATTAGGGACTTCTGTTCTGACTCCTTTACTGATGTGCTAGAGTTACACCCTGCCTCTTTTCTGTTTCATAGGGTTTTTTGTGTTTCAATAAGAGTTAGAGCCCAGGGATAATGGATTAATGGAGGAATAGACATTTAGGCAATGGGTGGAAGAGGACTTCAGAAGAAAGTGATGTCACTGTCCTTGATCACTGCAATCAAACGGTGTCATGTATCACTTCCATACTTACGTTCTGTAGAAAATGAAGTTTGAAGTAATTTATTTGGCTTAATTATCCTGAACAAATTTGTGGCCATTGGGTGTCCATGAAATATGACTGCTTCCATAATTTAAACAAAAAAATGGAACTTTGCATGAACTTTGCATTTACAATATTAGAAAAATAGTAACAATTTTCCCACATACTCCTCCTCTACTTTTATCAAGTGTTAATGTTTTATATAACCCAGTACAATGATCTAAGTCAGGAAATGAACATTGAGATAACAGTACTTACTGATTGATAGGCCTTACTCAAATTTTGTCACTTGTTCCATGAAAGTCTTCTTTGGGATACAGGATCACACAACATTTAGCTCTCATATGTGGTCCAATAGGAGGTGGCTCTTCAAACTTTCACGACCTTGACACTTTTGAAGAATAGTGGCTCTTTTGTATAATGCCTCTTAATTTGAATTTTATTGTCTTTCTTTATGAATAAATTTAGGTTATCCATTTTTGACCAGAATACCACAAAAATGATACTATACCTGTTTCATTGCATCATGATGTCTCTGAGTATCCATGTTGAAAGTTTAATTTATTTTTGAAGGCTGTGAACTGAAAGTATGGCAGAGTAAATTTATGGGAAGGCAGATAACTTTAAATTTATACCTGGAATTCTGAAACTCAAAATACATTGATGTTTTAATATATTGGACTCATTAATTATATTTTAATCAAAGCAAGTAGCTTTGGCTGGGTAATTGGAACACACTAGTTGTTTATAAGTGTTTATAGAACTTTAGGGCAATGTTACATTTGAAGCAAAAGGGAAAGATTAAGTCTAATTAAGGCAATAGAAATCTGAAGAAAAAAACCAGTTCTTTTGTTAGGTAAGACTGAGGAGTTAACTTGTTCTCTAATTATTAAAGATTTTAGGTAGCAATGGGACAGACATAAATTCTGTTGCTTAACAGTCCTGTACATTTTGTATATTTAGAAAATGTCTGTGAAGCTATCAGTAAACTCCAGGAAAATTATATTGCTGCAGAAGAACTTCAGCACATTTTGCCTTTAGTGGGTATTACTTTATTAGAGGAAGATTTCCAGAAGCTTCTAACAGAGACTACTAGAAATGGTAAGAGACCGACAGCACCAAACTGAGAAAATTATTATTATTATTATTATTTTTGTGGAGCAGTATTAAATGTTAGAAGAATTTCTCTCAGTCAGGAATGGAACAGAATGGGCCATTCTAAAGAAGATTAAGAAAGCAGGGATATAAAAATGAGAAATAGTAAAAGAAAATATCTGGGAAGTCTGACATAACTGATTATTCTTTTTTTAGGGGGCAGTTGAGCTAGGCCTTTCCTATCTCAGAACTGCCTCAGTAAGGTTCTTCCTCATTCTCCTTGTCTGGGTTTTCTAGGAAGGGTTGGTCCTAGAAGGAAGGTCCAGTTTTCGAGAGCTTAGGCAATAAGATTACAATGCTGTATTCAAGGGATGTAAAACGTCTCTGGACAAGTAATCTAGAGATTCAAGGAGTAATAATTGAGATTTTAAAATGTAAAGGAAATTTATAGCTAATGATAAAGCAGGCAGCTAGCATTTACATGTTAAATGGCATATTCCAGCCACCAGCCTAAGTTTGTGCAGAGTTTAAATTTCTAGGGAAGATTTTTATACTAGAGAGGTTGTTTTATCAGTAACTAATGATTGTCTAAATCAAAAGTTGAGGAGGTGTTTTTGGGGGGTAAAGAATGAATTATTTGGGAATAAAATTAGACATGAATTCTCAGTACCTGGGTACAGGTCCGTAGCTAAGGCAAATAGGATAGACAAATAGGGTATCCTATTTTGTTATTTATCAGAATTGGTATGATCACTATGGAGAGTTTATATCTAAGTGTAGGTAGTTACCTGGAACACTTGGATGCTAGGAACAGGGGTGGGAATATGTGGATCTGTTAGGGTTTGTTGAAATCGTCAGTGTGGCTTAACGCACAGCACATTGAGTGGATTTTCATGGAGGAACGGAATAGATGCCTTAGCTTTCTCATCTGGAGGGCATCTGTCCTCTTTCCTATACCAAAACCTCAGTTTTTTGTGTGTAATAGATACTGAAAAAAAAAAAAACAATAGAGACTGCATCAAACAAACAAACAAACATAAAAAAAACAACAGAGACTGCATCTTACTTATTTTTGGATTGTCGGGGCTTAGCATAGTTCTTGGCAATAGTACTGCCTCAGTAATAGTTAAAATAAAATAAACTGACCCAGTTTAGAAAGATTCAGCCAAGGAGACAGGATATGAAAGAGAAGTAGGATGAGGAAGTGAATAGTAAGGCTTTACCCCCATAGTTGTGTTAAAATGTGCATGTACCTTTTATGCTAAATTACAGTAGAATGTGTAATCTAAACTCTTTTATTTCACAGAAAATGGAATGGTGAAGGTAGATGACTTTATCAAGGCTCTCTGTAAAGAGCAGAGTGTTTTGGAATATGACGGTAGGTAGGAAATTTGTTTCAAAATGATTTGGAGGGAAGAGTGGTTAGATTGAGGAGAATTTGGTTCAACAGAACTGAGCTTGCTTCTGGATAGATACTCAATACCCCTGTGATCTCAAGTAATTGAATTGCAAGTTAAAAAAAATCTTGCTTTATCAGGGTAATGAGAACTAACTGACTTTCCTCACAGGGTTGTCATTTAAATTTTTATAATGGAAAATTGCTGCATATATGCTAAGAAGAAGATGAAACAGGTAATTAAAACATTGATTAGGAATTGGTAGACAATTTGATTTTGAGTATTTTTAAATAAGGAACTTATTTGAGTGAAATACTGGTATGATTTATCTGTGTTTTAAAACATTTAAAAAGTTTGGTAGAGGTGTGCCTCACATGCATAAAACTGACCCACTCATTAGTGAATTTATAGAGTTGTGAAACTGTCACCACAACTTAGCTGTTTTGTTTGCAATGATTTTATTTTTATGTAAATAATTTAAAAATTTGAGCATGATTAAAATACGAAAGGACAGACATTGTCTTGCTGTTTTATTTTCTTCTGTTTATTCATATATTTAAAAAAACGAGGATGAATTTCCTGTCTTTCCCCCAAAAGGTTTCCCATGTAAGAAATAATTGATCCAAAGGAAGGTTTTTATTTATTTATTTATTTTTGGTACCAGAGGAGGAATCTGATGTTAAAAGCAACTTTGCCATTTATTATTTCTGATGCATGTTATGTGCCTGAGTATCTGGATATCTTGAAGACGTTAAGAGCAAAGCTGTGTCTTGACTACTGCACCACATAATGATGCATTCATCAGCTTGGTCATGATTTCATTGCTGTTCTTGTGAAATGGTATCTTGGTTACACTTCACACTCCTCCTTTTTATCCCTCTCATCTTACTATTTTTAAATTTTAATTGTGGCAAATAACACATAACATAAAACTTACATCTTTAACATTTAACATTTATCATTTAACATTTCCAACAACAGTGCAGTAGTGTTAGTGTTAAGTATATTCACATTGCTATGCAACACATCTTCAGGATTTTTTCACCTTCAGGTTCCTAAAGCCATTTACTTTGTTTCTATGAATTTGACTACTCTAGATATGTAGATAGAATAATATTTATTTATATTACTATGACTAGCTTATTTTACTTAGCATAATGTTCTTTTTATCCACATTGTTTGTGGCATTCACTCTTCTTTAGGATTAAATAATGTTCCACTGCATGCACACTTATTTTATAATGAAATGCGTCCACATACTATTTATCTCTCCACCTCCCGTTGGACACACAGGTTACACCTAATTACTGTGAAAAGTGTTACTGTAAATGGGATGTGCCAGCATGTCCTTGAGCACTTAGTTTCAATTTTGGGGTGTGTATATACTCAAAAATGTACACAGCCCAGTTTTATAATGTTCCATCACTCCTCCAAATTCCTCCATGCCCATTTTCAGTTAATCCTCACTCCCATCCCCAGATAACCACAAATCTGAATCTAGTTTCTGTTTCTATCAAATTTCCCTTTTTGAACATTTAATATAAATGAAATTATGTAATAGTCACTTGTGTTTGACTTTTTTACATTGCATAATATTTTTGAGATTAATTCATGTAGATGTACTAGAAGTCCATTCCTTTTCAGTGCCAAGCAAATTCATATTAAACTTATGTTGTTAATGGGTCCCTAGTTCATTGATTTTTAAATTGTTTTTAGTTTGGTGCTGTTATGAGTCATGCAGACAAATAATATTTGCATACACATTTTTGTGGATACAGCTTTTATTTTTCTTAGAGAAGAATTAGTACTTCAATGTAAATTTTTTTTTAAAGTTTTTAAGAAACTGTTGACTTTTTCTGAAGGTTTGTCTCATGAGCAATATTTGAGGATTTTTAGTTTCTTTATATCCTGTCAACACTTGGATGATAGCTGTTACAATAGGTATGTGATAGTATCAATTGTGGTTTTAGTTTTGCATTTTCCTAGTGATGAATGCTGTCAAGCACTATTCTCACATCTTCATTAAACATTAATATATATTTGGTGAAATATTTATTCAAGTATTTTACTCATTTTTAGAGTTTTGATGTATCGTGTTATAGAGTACATTTTTAATTTTTTAATTAACTTTTAACCATGTTTATTTAGGTGTGATTTATTCCCATGCCATGAGTATTTTGTTTGTTCAGTTTCTTCTGGAATATCTTTCTCTTCTGGTTTAGGAAGAATCTGTTCCTTTTCAGTAAGGATCGTCTCAACATGGCACGGGGAGCTCAGGTATGGGTTAATCCAACCGTGAGCTCCGTGTGTGTGGCGCCATTTTGGTGCTTTATTCACCTGGACATGCTCAATGACCAGAGAATCTGCATCTAAACCCTTAAATTCAGCATGACTCTGCATTTTTAAGCATGTGGAGTAAAAACTCAACAGAGCCACTGACCCTCGGTCCAGCCCCTCTGTCCTGGGCACACCTGCCAGCTCCACCATTGTGCCTACGGAATGACACACACTGCTTCCTTAAAGTGATGTCCTTTAGATACTTGGAGGCCTTTCGGATATGCATACCCTTATGGCTGGTGCAGTTTCACAGGTGTTCTTAAAGGGAACATGAAGATTTGAACCTCTTGATTTTGTGGGGGCTTTTGGGTCAAGAGAGTAGTGAACCATTTTCACAGGTCAACTCAGGCCACTTACAGGAAAAACAAGTACCTTTATTGATATAGTATTTTAAGTACTAAAATGCTCTACAAGTGTTGTCATTTTATCTATTTGAATGAAATAGATAACCTTATCTCTTTTTATTTCTCTTACATTTATTATTTTTATGACCTTTGCTCCTCATTTATGACTGCATTAAATATGTTATCTTTATACATTTAAAGCCACATCAGAAAGTGTGTATACTTATAATTACAGTAAATAATGATATATCTGACATCAACCATTAAATGTAACTTAGAAAATTCAAGAGAAGAAAAGCTCGTTATATTTATTACATCTTGGGCTTCTCATCCTTTTTCTTCCATTCAGACACTTTAAAGTCCTTTTGTTTTGTCTTTTTCTTCCTGAGCTTCATACAGCCATTCACAGATCTATGGGCAACATATTCCTATAGTTTTCTTTCACCTGAGAAAACCTTGACTTTTTTTTCATTGCTGCGGATTTTTTTTCTAAGTGTAAGATTTTGGGCTGGCATTTCTTTTCTTTTGGCATTTGAAAAATATTGTTTTGAAAAATTGTACTTGAAAAATGTTGCTTTGTTCTGGCCTTTCTGCTTCCTGATGAGAAATCCTGTCATTCCAATTGTTTTCCCCTGTATAAATGCTCTTCTCTTTGCCTGCTCCCATTATTATTTTGTCTTTAGCTTTTATAAACTTAAAAGATGTGAAAACATAGATTCCTTTGAGTTTATCCTTTTTGAGAATCACTTAGTTTCTTGAATCTGCAGGTTAATGTCCAAGGGTAAACTTTTGGAATTTGTTCAGACACTATTTCTTTGAGTACCCTTTTAGCCCTTTCTCTCTCTTCTCTTGGAACTTTGATGATAAAATGTTAATTATTTGTTATATTCTTTTCTGTCTCCCCCAATTATTCTCTATTAGCATACGTGCATTTGCAATATATACTAATTACATTCAATATGAAGAATTGGTGTATATGCACATTATATCTTATCATTTTGACTTTCCCTTTTCCCATCCTCCCATCACCCCCAACATCCTCTTTCTTACTCCACAAAATCTATCTCCTTGTATTGTACATTTTCTTCTTTAATTTTATCAATGGCTTTAATGACACCAGTCAACACTAAAATAAGACAACATATTAGTAAGTACTAAATGTAATTCAAAAAGAAAAATTGTCACAATACTGTCTCTCAGTTTATCATTAGGGACTGAACGTTTTCTGTTTCTACTAGTGAGAAATTTGTAGTGAATTTTAACTTGTTGATTCAAATGGGAAATTTTATGATATTTTTGTTTCTATGTATTTTTAGTTGTGATATTGCCAGTACAGTGCAGTGGGTATTTCTAATACAAGGATTGTATCCAAAGTAGAACATGCTTTATACTCTGATTTTGATATTAATTTTTGATATTAAAGATTCTGGTTATGCTTTGAGTAGGTAACATTTCTGAAATGACATATTTTACTTAATTTACTATCATGACTAAATTTATGCTATTACTAGTTTTTCTTTTTGAATTACACTTAGTACTTACTAATATGTTGTCTTATTTTAGTGTTGACAGGTGTCATTGAAGCCATTGATAAAATTAAAGATGAAAATGTTGACATAGAGGATCTAAATACTTGTCTTCAAAATTTTGGAATTTACCTTTCTAAGCCAGAATTTGAAAAGATCACCTCATTGACGGAAGCTAATGGTAAGTGATACATTTGCAGGTGCATGGAGATAGCACATCTGGAGGAAGGTTCAGTTTGTTATTTCCTTAGAATGATGACTGTTTTTATTAGAAAAACATTATTAAAATCCAGCAAGTAAAGGACAATATAAAAATAACAGAATTCCATTATCTACAAATATCATGGTTATAGTCTTTTCAAACTTTTTTTCCGAGTCAAAAATGCAAAACAAAAGAGTTTGTGATTGTCTTAGTTATTTTTTCATCACTGTGACTCAATATCAAACATGTACTACTTAGGGGAGGAAAAGGTTTGTTTTAGATTGCAGTTCAGAAGATGTCTCACAGTCCATTCATGGGTAACTAGCAATGGTTTAAAAGCTGCTTAAGGGAGACAGACAGCCAAATGAGTCAGAGTGAGTTGATATCTGGAGACCAACAGGAAAGGCAGGACTTTCCCAGGAAAAGCTGTAAAAACATTTCTTCTTCCTTCCTGAGTTCACACTACCAGTTGGGCCCCATCCCCAGGGTGGGTGCTTCTCCCTTACTTCCTGGTCCACGAGTCAATAACACACATCTGAAAGCTCTGCTCAGAGCACCTCCAATCTCAACAATCTTTGAGCATCTGCTCCTTCTGGCCGAGTCTCACCTCCCAACAGCACAATTCCATGTATCCCAATACATCCAAATACATGAAGCTTTTGGAGACCATTCCAGATGTGAACCATAGCACTGACCTTGCTGTCTAACAAGGTATGTCCTAGACTATAAGGAATTAGATGAGGCAAAGAAATACTATTTCTTACATCAAATTCCACAGTTCACAATAAAGGTTTATGAATTTTATGTGACTGTTCCCATACAACTGAGTAGTAACTTTCCTAAAGAGGAAGGTAGAAGTGGACTAGGTAAGTATGTAGGGTCATAGTTGGTGTAAGGAAGCTACAAGTTGATAATTTTTGATGTTAAGGATAGCATAGTGTGTGAGTACTCATTACATTACTCTTAAAAATTTCCATAATAAGTAAAAGAAAACTAGAAAAAGAAGCTAAGATAAATTGTAAAAACCTGCCTGGAGAAAATAAGATTTTGTGAAGACATTAAGGGTAGTCTACATGAATGGCAGGTCATCCCATATCCATAGATTTAGAGATGCCAAATTGTCATTTTTTTTTATTCATGTGCTGTCCAACTCTTAGCTTCCTAGATCAGATGATATCTGATACCTAGGCATTCTGAAGGTTATATGGCCATAGACTAAGCCTATCAATTCTCTGGCTTTTTCTGGTTATCATATGTCTGTGAATGAACAAAGGCTAAGAATGGCTAAACAAAATGGCTCTTGAACACATATGCATGTGTGTGTCTATGCTGTTGGGGGAAACATGCTCTCTTGGAGGTCAGTATTCATTACAAGGCTGTCATAATTTAAACTATGAGAATGGCACAGGAGTAGAGAAAATGACCACGGGACAAGAATGACCTTCCAAACATTCACTTACATACATGTAAATTTATATAATGAGATACAAGATTATATACTGTAGAAGTTAAAAATGTTGTCCATTAGTAAAGGATTAGAAGGATTCAGATAAAATTTTTTGCAGTGTTTAATTTTTGCCTCTAAATAAAATCACATTTTTCCTTTCTCCACACATATTTTTTACTGGTTAGTTTTATGTGATACGATGTAAATAATTATATCTTTCTTAATATAGCTTACTTTACATAATTCAACATTTGTCATAGTAATTTAATGTGTAAAGATACTGAAAATGTGTTCTTTTTCCCCTTAGAAGCACAAAAAGTGAATTTTAAAGAATTCGTTAGTACCATGATGAACAACACAGAAAGCTTCTCAGAAAAATTATGTAAGAATATCTTATGTTGTGTTTTTTGTGCATCAAATGATTTGACAGACTTTAGGTCTTCTTTTTAAAAGACACTAGATGATCTAGTTGGTCATGTGATGGATCATCAGGCAAATAAATGTCTGCCTTTTGGGAAAGGGACACCACTTAGTGTCTGATTGCTAGCATGCAGTTTTGGGTTTTGTTGTTTTATCAGCATTTATTTCCATCTTCCAATTTATTCAGTAATATTTATGGACCAATAATAGGCACCTGGCCTTATGTCAAAGCTGTAAGTGTGCTAATATGAAAATATGTAATGTGTAATCTGTGTTATTGTAAAGCCCACCAGAAAGAAAAGTAAAGGTTAAGGAGGTAGACAAGTAGCCCTCTGGTTTACTGTGAGCACACAAGAGACTTGGGTTTGATTCCTAGCACTGAGAAAAAAGAAAAAACAAAGGTAAAGTTATATATGTATTTCTCAGGGAGTGACAAAGTATTTAAAAATTGGCATAGTGAATTAAACCCAGGGCCTAGCAAGCACAAGGCCCTGGGTTTGATCCCTCAGCACCACAGAAAGTTGGGCATGATTGTGTATGTCTGTAATCCCAGGAGGATTGCCAGATCCTCCTATGCTGTGCTACATAGTGAGTTCAGGACCAGCCTGCGCTACAGAGTGAGACCCTGTCTCAAAAAAAAAAAAAAAAAATTGTGAGTGAATAGTATTGCATGTTTTGTGCTTACATGTGAGTAAGAAGAAAAAAAAATTTTTTTTGAGACAGGGTCTTGGCTGTGTAACCCAGGCTGGTCCTGAATTCACTGTGTAGCCCAGGATGGCCTTGGACTCCTGTCTCAGCCTCCCAAGTGCTGGGATTGCAGGCATGCACCACCACTCTGGCCTTTGTGGTGCTAGGGAATCAAACATGGGTACTTAGTGCTCGATTTAGCGCTTTAACTGCTGAGCCATTCCTCCAGCCCCAAGTAAGAGATTTTAATTAGCAGAGTTTTTTTTTTAACCTTATGAGTAAGTTTGTTTCCTATCCAAGGTTGCACAATACATAAAAATGAAGGGATTATTTATATTATCAGTAACTTTTTCCTGGAATATTTCATCTCATGGAGATTTAAAGTTTATTAGCATCACATTGTATATTTTTGCTCATAGTTGTAGTTTTTTTGCCCAATTCATCATACCATATATTTATGTTAATTTCTTTTTTTTTTCAATCAGTTTCAGGCACATTTTCGTTATTTGTTCTATATACTTCATTGAGACCTTTTATCTTCTACCCCTCCACTTAGCCCTTATTCACCAATCTCCTCTTCATCCAGTTTAATTTCTTTGATCTATGTTTAGTTCTCAGCTCTTTTGCCTTCTAATTCTGTGGTGCCTGTGTGGCCAAACTCCCAATGCTGTGTGAACCCGCTGAGCTCTTGTCTGCTGGTGGCTGACAGCATTTTTGAAGAAAATAACACAGCTGAACAGATGGTCTAGGATTCTACTGTGGGCCCTCACTACTCCACAGGAATTATTTATTACAGTTAGCTTATCTTCTTGTTCTCTCAAACCATTATTTAAAATCCTCAGTCATTCGAATTGCCAGTTCTATCCTCATGTCTACACCTTTAGTATTTAGCGGATAACTGTACTTTGATGTTGAAGATAGGCACCATCTTGATTTTGAGGATAGTAAGATATTTCCCACCGAATGTAGTGACCTCACTTGTAACCTCAGCTGCTTGGGAAGATGGCAAGCTGGAGGCCAGCCTCTGCAATTTAGGGAGACTCTGTTCAAAAGAAAATAAAAGTAAAGTAAAATAAAATAATGATAATGGTTGAGGATGTAGCTTGATAGTAGAATGCTTGCCTAGTATGCACAAGGCCCTAGGTCCAATCCCAGCGCGGCAAGAAAAAAAAATACTTGCCAATATTTTTCCTAGAAGTTTTAAATCTTCAATTCACCTGGAATTATTTTTTAATACATTAGGTAAAATGGGGATGCAATTTTGTGTTCTTTTCTTTCAAGGATGATCAGCTGTTCTACTCTTATGATAGTTTTTGGTTTGGAATTTATGTATTATGTGAATTGATTTGAACAGTAATGCCTTGTAGATGATGTCCTTGGATTGTCCTTAGATTGTCACTAGAAATATCTTCCCCATGTAGGCAGAGCTCAAGCTTTTTTTCTTAAATTCCAAAAAAAATGAGCAAAGTAATATTTTTAGTTTTTATTTAAGATAGAAAGATTTTATTTTCTAAGTTTTCTTTTTTTTTTTTTTTTTTTGACACAGGGTCTTGCTTTGTAGTCCAGGCTGGTCCTAACTCATGGTGTATTCCAGGCTGGCCTCGAACTCATGGCAATCCTCCTGCCTTAGTATCCCTGAGTGTTGGGATTACTGATGTGCACCACTGCGCCCCGTTTGTGTTGTGCTGCTGGGAATCAAACTCAGGGTCTTGCACTTGCTAGGCAAGTGCTCTAACCACTGAGCTAGCTAGACTTTCCAGTCGTATGTATCTATCTTAATTAGAACTCAAGACTTACTTGTACAAGATCATAATAGTAATTGCTATTATTGTCATATCTATTGAATGCTAGTCTAAATATTTTTTAAATTCAACTCTATACATTATCATATAAGCTCTATTGTTTGTAGATGAGAAAACCAAGGCACAGAAGTTTTTTTGGGAAAAAAAAAACCCTACCAAATATTGCACAAGTGATATGCGACAGTAGTAAAATTAGAAGCTCTTCTGCTTTCACAGTGTCCCAGCTGAATACTGGGACATATCAGCTCAGGCAAATACACAGTTAATATCTTCCTTGTTTTTGGCAGCATTTGGCGTTTTCCCTTCTTTTTGATCTTACTGTCTAATTGACCAGGTGCGTAACTTAATAGTCCTTCTCAATTGCTTTTCTTAATTGCTTAGTTGCTTTTCTTCTGTCTATGGCACTAGTTTTACTGTTCCCATGCTCCTCATCTAATCCATTACCAAGAATTTTGTTTGTTTGAGACGGGTTTTCACCATATTGCTCCAACTGGTGTTGGACTTCTGGGTGCAAGCATTACTCCTGCCTTATTTTCCTAAGGCTGAGACTAGTCTGTACTGCCGACAGATTATAGGCATTCACCACTGTACCTGGCTATCACCAAATGCTTTTATTGGTGTTTTAAATTTGGTATAAAATATGTCTTGTGGTGGAGGTAAAGGCCATTCTGTCCATTTTTAGTCTACTATATTGCTATATTGTCAGTTGTTGGACCTTTATTATTATTATTATTATTTGCAGTGTGGTATAGTTGAAATCAAGGCCGTATATATGTAGAACAAATGATCAAATGCCAAGCTACACCCTAGCCCCAGTTCTTAAAAACAAAACAAAAACCTACTCATTCAGATTTTGTCCTTGTCACTTCATACTAGCTTTTCACAAAAGCTTAAATCCCATGTTCGCTAAAACCAATCGTTAGTTTTCTGTCTTCATCTTGTTAGCTGCTAGTGTTATTTTGAGATAGTGGGGATTGAACCCAGAGCCTTCATGTACTAAGCTTTCTACCATTGAGCTACACTCTAGGCCCTGTTTATTTTTACTTTGAGATAGATAGGGTCTTCCTAAATTGCCCAAGCTGGCTCAAATTTGTAATCTTCTTGCCTCAGCCTCGCAAATAGCTGTGATTACAGACATGTACCACATGTTCAGCTCTAGCAGCTATTAAATATATCTTCTTGAAAATCTCTTCTGTTTCATTTGTGTGTGTGTGTGTGTGTGTGTGTGTGTGTGTGTGTGTGTGTGACTATAGCACCCTGACTTATCTCCCACTTTATTAATCCTTCCTTTTTGCTCTTGTTTACCACTTGCTGCTTTCATCGATGACTTTTGTATATTAACATAATCCCAGCCTCCATTCTGAGTTTCATTCTCTTTCAGAATAATTTTACTGCCTTAAATAGTCACTTTATACTTTGACTTCTGGTAACTCGATGTGCTCTTCTTCAAATTTGTTAATTCTTGACTATTTTAAATGAAAGTATTCTATATTAATTTCTTGCATAATCATGTTAGAAACCTTGGTTTTTATTCACCTTTTAGTATTGCCTGATGCTATTGAAAACCTCCACAATCTCAGCAAGGAGCAGATGAATGTTTCTGATCTGTGGAACACTTTGTCTGGTTTGAATAATAATTTAAAAAAAGATGAGTTCCTAGCTGCACTGAAATTAGCAAATGTTGATGGTGGGTATTCCAAATATAAAAATTAAAGGATGTGTAATTATATGAATTTATTTTGTTTTTTATAATAGCTAATCTAAGAGGTATGGAGTGATAGCTCGTGTTTTTAATTGGTGTTTTTCTCATAATTAGAGATATTGAGCATTTTTCCATATGTCTGTTGGCCATCTCTGTCTTTTTTTGAGAAATTCCTGTTCAAGTTATTTGCCCATTAAAAAAAGAGGCTGTTTTCTTGCCAATAAGTACTTTGAGTTCTTTGTATATGTTAGATATTAGGCCTTTATCTGTTGTATGATTTACAAATACTTATTCGTCTTTGGGTTCTTTGCTTACTCTATTTTAGTCTTATCTCTAAAGTAGAATTTTAGTTTAATGAAATCCCAGTTGCTTATTTTTGCTTTGGTTGATTGATTGTGTTTTTTGGAGTCATATCCAAGATATCTCTGCCTGAACCAAATGCCATAGAAATTTTCCCTTATGTGTTCTAGTAATTATAGTTCTAGATCTTAGTAAGATATTAAAGTCTTAATATTGGTATTATATTGAAATACCAAAATAATCATTTAGAAAATGTAAAGTTCAGATTGTTGGGCTGTTCTGTCTAAGACTGTTGATATCTAACTTATTATTGCTATAAATTAACCAACTGTATTGAGTACCTCAGTTTATAGAGCATGTTATTGGAAAAGAGTATATTGTAGTGAACCCAGGGGTGATGATTAGTAAGCATTAAGAGACCCATTCAGATGTTATAAATAACATTTATAACATGGGATAACTGATAGAATTAGTGTGATCTTAAATTACAATAACTGTAAATGTTTGGACAAAGTCCTTGTTCCTGACTAGGAATACAAAGCCACTTCTGTCTCTTGTGTTTGTCAATTTGACTTTGTAATCTCTTCCTTATAAATTCTTGTGTAAAAAATGGGAGTAATTATCAGATATCATAGGCATAAATCATTAGAGGCAGACAGAAATCCTCAAAGTTATCTGGCACAGAACATGTATCTTTAAACAGTTAAAAATCTAAATTAAGTCTAAGATTTATTTCTTAGTTTTATGTAGCAATGTGTGTGTATATATATATATATATATATATATATATATATATATATATTTGAGACAGGTTCTCTCTTTGTAGCTCAGGCTGGTCTTGAACTCCCTTTGGAACTCAGGCTAGCCATGGACTCCTTCTTTTATATTTTAGACATATGGATTATATAGTTTTTCTTGATCAGTGGAAATTGAGAAGTAAGCTTATCAGAATTTTAAGATTTATTCAGCCTACAAAATTAATCTTTTGGTTACTCAAATATATGAAAAAATATGGTTCTTGTAAGTGTATGACATGATTTAAATTTTTAAAAGTTGCTTCATAGGATCTGGCTTTTACTTAATAAAGTTCACTTGATAACATTTTTCTTACAGAAGGTGATAAAGTACAATTTGAGGAATTCACAAAGGCAATAAAGAGTATATGTGACACCTCCAGGTTAGAAGGTAAGTACTAGGTTAATTTTGACTGCTATATTTACTTTTATTGGATGGACTTCTTGTTTTATTTTGTTTCTTAGTATTTCTGGTCCTACTAATTTCCGATTGACATATTGGCATTGGTATGTTGATAGGTAGGCAAGACTTGGTTTTGATTAAAGCTGGCAACTTCTATAACGTCTATAACATCTAGTATGTCAAATAACATAATTTCTAACAACATATATGTTATTAATTAGATTTGCTTTGCTGTTGGAAGCAGTACATAGGAATAGAAAAGAGCGTGGGCTTTGGAGTAGATGAATAAGAGTTTGTAGATTTTTCAGTTAACATCCCAGTGAATCCTCAGGGCTATTCTGGTTTCCTGATCTTGAAACTGAACAAGCTAATAACATCAGGTTTCTCATAGAATTATCTGGATCAAGTGTACATGTAAAGCACATAATGTAGCATTAGGAATATATTGTTTGCTTATTAAATGGGTGTTGTTACTTTGAAATTGAAAGGAAGGACTCACAAACGCTGGCATTCAGGATAGATTTTTTTTAAAATGAGAATTACATTTTAATGAGGTAGTATTTGTTTATAATGTTCTTTTGGTTATTGAATTTTGAGAAATGAATTTTGATTTTATTTAAATGATCAGATAATTGTTTTTCTTTGATTATTCTGTAATTGTAGTGAATTATGCTATCAAATCTTACCATTTTTGAAAGTTGTTTTGGCTATTTTTTTTTTCTTGTTTTTGAGACAGGGTCTTTCTCTGTAGCCCAGGCTGGTCCTGAACTCACTATGGAGGCTGGGTTGCCCTTGGACTCATGGCAATCCTTCTGCCTCAGCCTCCCAAGTGCTGGGATTACAGGTGTACACCACCATGCCCAGTTTATGTGGTGCTGGGGAATCATACTCGGGTACTTAGCACTTGACTTGGTGCTTGCTAGGCAGTTTTGGCTATTTTGGATTCTTTATGTACCCATATAAGTTTTAGAATGAATTTATCAATTTTCTAAGGAAATAATGATAGAGGTTTGATACTTATGTTTGTTCTATAAATATATTTAGGGATAACTGGCATTCATATATCATAATTCTTTTATTAAGGTCTTCCTTAATTTCTTTTAGTCATGGTTTTAGCTTTCAACAAAGAGGTCTTGTACATTTTTCTTAGGTTTATTCTATTTAATTCTTTTCTTTTGCTATTGTAAATGTTACTTGCTTAAAATTGCAGTGTTCCATTTTTTATTGCAGATAAAAATTTTAATATAGACCTTGTTTTCTCAAATCTACCAAAATTGCAATTTTGTAGCAGTTTTAAATTGCAGAATTTTTTGAAATCTTGATGCTATTTATTTATTTTTGGGGTTCCTTTGGTACAATGCTGGAACAGTGCCGAACAGAAGCTGTGAAACTCTCTGTCTTTGTCCTACATGATGCCTTAAATGGAAACTAGTCTGTGTTTCAGTATTAAGCATGATATTAACTGTAGAGTTTTTAAACTTTTATTTTCTACTTGGAGTAAATTCTCTTCCATTCCTAATATCCTGTGACTCTCTAAAAATAATTATCTCTCCCCAGGAGATAAAGATACATTTTACAACATGGACATTCACAAAAATGATCTTATGGCCATTTCTGAGATTCAACAAAATTTACATGCCCTCGGTATCCATCTATCAGATGACAAAGTACAGGAGATTTTGGATGGCACTAATCCTACAGGTAAGCCACAAAGCATGAATATTTTAGCTTTACCCAAAATGTACAAGGAAATGCAGCTAGTCTCACTGTCTCTCCATCTCTGAAGAAAACTTAAAGATATTTTTCTTACTTTTTTTTAACCTGATATATTTGCATCAGAGGAATTTATTTTTAAAGTAAATCTCTAGCAGCTTTTATTTTAGATTTAATCTCCATATCGTATACATCACAGGATCATTGTCAGTATTACACTTTTTGTATTGTATAACTGATTTTTTTCAACAGTGTTTTAAAAACAAGAATATCTAAATTGTTTCTTCCTTCTCTTTTGTAAAAATAAAAGATGAAGTGGTGCATTTTAAGGATTTCATCAGAGAATTGGCCAACACTCATGAATTTATTGGGTCCCAAAGTAAGTATAACATTTGAAACGAATCTAAATAGCATGTTTATGATTCTAGATTGGGATATATAGGATCATGTGCATGTTTGTGTGTATGTATAACTTTAAACAGAATCCTACCATCCTCTCATTTAAACTTAATAGAAATATATTTTCAAATTCATGAGCATATTTTCATAATTGCCTAGAATCTGTTACTTTGTATTTATTTCTCCCTTTTCGTATGTTCTGTTAGGTTGCCTACTCTTTTTTTCTTTGTGACCACTGAGTTACATCCTTACCCCTTTTTATTTTGAGACAGGGCCTTACTGAACTTCCTAGCCAAGCCTTAAACTTGCTATCCTTCTGCCTCAGCCTCCCTTGGTGCTGTGATTATAGGTGTGCACCATTTTGCCTGGCTAGTGTACGTTCTTTCTTACCAATCGCGCCAGAAATTTATCTATTTTATTGTCAAAATAACCAGCTATTGGTTTCTTTAATAATTTCTATTGATGTTTACTTTATGATTTTTAAAATCTTTTTCATTTTTTTTGGAATTAATCTTGGTTTACACTCTTGCTGCCTGTGTAAAAGTTCAGCTAAGTGTTCCATTGATTTTTTTTAGTCTGTTTCAACATTTTACTACAATGAGATACTAAAAAATCTTAGAATGAAGATATTGAGAATTGGAGCCCTAAAACTAATGTCTTAAGTGGGTACAAAATAAGTCTATTTTCTCTATCTTAATCAGAATTTAGAGTGCAATTCTACTCATATCCTGGGAAAATTTTGATGGAACAGAAATTCTTGTAATTACTTGGAAGACTGTCAATGAATAGCCTAGACCATTTTAAAAGGGAGCCATAATGGGAGAACTTGCCTTACCAGGTGTAAGGATATGTTATAATCCTTTTGTAATATTGTTACAATGTAGACTGTGCAAAGATACATATGAAAAGTTGGCATATGATACAGATGACATCACCAATCATAGGGAAGATGTATAACTAATATATAATTATGCAAACTGGCTCATGTGGAAGAGAAGAAAGTTGAATTCTTCATATTATATACAAGCATAATCTTTTAATAAGTAGATGTTAAATGAGTCCAAGAGGCAAAAACTATAGATCTCGTGGAATAAAATGTTGACAAAATATTGTCCTTGGGATTGTGAAGGATTTCTTGAATAAGATCATCAAAATGACAACCAAAGGGTAAATAAAGATCTGATTATATAAAGACTAAAGGTTTCTGTTCAATGAAGAACTCTAAAAATGTTACTATATATATATAAGACACTGAGAAAAAATAATTGCAACTTTTGAAGCTGTCGTAGTTACTCTTTATTGCTGATAGCCACAACCTAAGGGAAGAAAAGTTTATTTTAGTTTACAGTTTCAGAAGATCTCTGTATTCATGAGTGGCTGATAATGGCAGTAGCCTATTGGCAGAGGTCTAGCTGGAGGGAAGCTGTTCACGGCATGGCAGACAGGAAGTCAAGTGTAAGAGGAAGGGCAGAGCTAGCACACACCCTTTCAGATCATGTGCTAGCTGTCTGGCTTTTCTGGGCCAACCCTTTACACTGTGTTCGTTTACTTTTCATTTTGAGACAAGATCTCACTAAATTATTAAGTTGTCCATTTTAAATATTGCTCATAGTTTAATTAACTTTTCAAAATAAAGTCCATTGCATTAGAATTCTTTCTACTATATACCTGCCTCTCTGCAAGCTGTGTGTTATTTCTTAAAAAGTAGTGTATGCCACTATCATCCTCTGTCCTCTACTTTTCCTATACTTGCAGATTTATTGAAAGAGATAATGACTCTTGAAAATATTAGAAATGATAAGATGCCTGTAAATGAACTGAGCTCCAAACTCTTGAGTACTGGAATCCCATTAAATGACAAGACATTACAGGAGATCTTAAGACAAGCATCTGTTGATGGTGAATTCTTTTTAAAAGTTTGTGTTGGGATTAATGAAGTTCTAGGTTTTATGTACTTGGATATAGTGTGTGTGAAAGTTTTATTTTCAGTCAGTGAAAATGTTTGTTTTTTAATTGGCAAATAAGCATTATCCATATGTCTGGTATAACAATGTGATGTTTTGATATATGCATATATTGTAGAATAATTAAATCAGACTAATTATCATATCCCACATCTCACATGGGAGCCCTTGGTAATGGCCATTTTATTTTGTTTCTATGAGTTTGAAATTTTAGATTCCACACACGCGAGATCATGCCGTGTTTGTCTTTCTGTGACTGCTTTCTTTCACTTCGCATGCTGTCCTCCAGGTTCACTGATGTCACAACTGATAGAATTTAACTTTTAAAAAAATGAATAGCATTCCAGGGTGTGTGTTATCTCTTCTTTACACATCTGTCAGTGAACATTTAGCTTGATTTAATATTGACTATTCAAAATAATTCTGCGATAATCATGAAAATACAGATATATCTTTGATTTTATTTCCTTTATCTGTATAACCAGAATTGAATTTCTGGGTCATGTGGTAGTTCCATTTTTATTTTTTGAGGAAACTCCATAGCATTTTCTATGATGACTACACTAATTTATATTTCTACCATCAGTGTCTGAGTTCCCTTTTGACTATAACCTTGCCAACATTTATCTTTTGTCCTTCTGATAAAAGCCACTCTTAAAGTAGAGAGATAAACTGGGTTTTAGGAATAGAACAGTAACATAAATATACGGAGAGATACATAAAATTTATATTGTCTTCTTTTTGAGATATTTTCACAAATATCTTCTATTTAGCATAAAATCTATAATGCATACCTATATATATTTACACTACGACATACATACCTAACCCACATAAATCAATATAGTTACAATTTCTTTCTTGCTAAGGAGAACAGGTTTTGGGCAAAACTATTGTAAGTTAATTGATTTCTATCCCACCAATTTTCAAAAATTGCAAAATCTTCCCACCCTCTATTATGACATTTAATAATTATTAGTATTAATACCTTCCTGGTTCTTCACTTTATAGAAAACAGTGAAGTAAGTCTCAAACAAATTTTGGAGAATTTGAGCACAAGTAATACAGCCCCTATATTTGAAGGTGAGTTGATCAATATTTTTTACTAGGTTTTGGTCATAATGTTCACTGCCTTTGGTTATTAGTGTTTTAAAAACAGAATTATGAAGCGTAACTGATTCAAAAAAATAGATATTTTAATTAAAGTCTGTGATGTAAGTGTTAACAGAGGCACACACTTGTAAAACTTTTCTAACTCCAGAGAATAGCCATACCTCCTCCCCTCAAAACTTCCTCATGCTCCTTAGGATTCTCTCCTGCCTTTCTTCAGCTGCCTTCTCGTATTTCCAACCAATCACTGATCTGCTTTCTCTCACTAGAGAATTATGTTTGCACTTACCAGAATTTTATGTAATTGAGTATGTTTTTTACTGGTGGCTTCTTTTACTCAGCACAGTAATTTTGAAATTCATCACTGTGTAGCATCCATCAGTAATTTATTCTTTTGTGTATGGTGTGGGAGGTAGTGGAGACTGAACCCAGGGCCTTGGCACTGAGCTAAACCCTCGGTCCATTTTTTATTTTTATTTGCGACAGGATCTCACTAAGTCACTAGGTTTCTCAGGCTGGGTTTGAGTTTGTGATTCTCCTGACTCGGCTTCCCAAAATGCTGAGATTACAGGCCTCTACCACTTAGTAGTTGATTCTTTTTTTATTGCTGAGTAGTACTTCAGTTTATAGGGTACTACAATTTCTGATTTATACATAAAAGTGCTGAGAACATTCATGTTAAAGTCATGGTGTGAACAAGTATTTTATTTCTCTTGGCTAATTAAGGGTTACATTGGCTGAAACATATGGTGTGTCATATGTTTACATTTTTAAGAAATTGGCAAAGCATTTTCTAAAGTGATTGCATAGTTTATATTCTTTCATACAATTACCAGAAGTGTTTGGGAGTTTCAGTTCCTCCAAATTCTTGCTGATACTTAGTATCATCAGTCCTTCTAATTTTAATCATTCTAATAATGTGTAATAGTAACTCACTTTTTTTTTTTTGTAGTGCTGGAGAATGAACCCAGAGCCTTTACACTGAGCTTTATTTTTCATTTTGAGATAAGATCCCAGTAAATTATTGAGTTGTCCAGACTGTTCTTGAATTTGCAGTCCCTCCCAAGTGTGGGGCTTACAGGTGTGCACCCCCACACCTAGCTTCTTGTTATGATCTTGCTTTGCATTTTCTTAATGACTAATGAGGTTGGGTATCTTCTCGTGCTTCTTTGTTACATGTATCTTTTTCCATGAAAGCTCTGCTCTTATCTTTTCTGTTTATTTATTTGTTTTTGAGACAGAGTCTTGCTGTCTAGTCCAGGATGGTCCTGAACTCACTCTCTAACCCAGGCTGGCCTCAAACACAGGGGAATTCTCCTGTCTCAGCTTCCTCAGTGCTGGGATTACAAGTGTGTGCCACCACACACTGCTTGTTTCAAAAGTTGGGCTGTTTTCTTATTTTTTATGTATTCTAAGTCCATTATAAAATATATGCTTAGCAAATATTTTCTACAAGTCTTTTGCTTGTTTATTTTCATTAGTGTGTCTAGAAGATCATTAAATTTAATTTTAGAGAAGTCCAATTAGTCATTTTTCTCTTTTATACAGCTCTCTTTTGGTGTCATATGTAGGGTATTTTTGCTTCACTAAAGTCCACAGATGTTTTATGTTTTCTTCTAAAATACAGTTTTTGTTTAATACTTTTAGTATATGATCTATTTTGAGTCAATTTTTATTGAAACACTGAAAATTCCTTTCTCTATGGTAGGCCCAATTTGTGTGCCATTATTTATTTAATTATGTATTTGTTTATTTGTTTTTGAGACAAGGTCTCACTGTTTTCCCCCCGACTGGTCTCAAATTCCTGGGCTGAAGTGATCCTCCCCCTTTAGCCTCCCTAGCAGCTTGGACCATAGACATGTGCCGCTGCTCCGAGCTTGGGTTAATTTTTGTAGATAGAATAAAGTATAGATCTAAGTTTATTTGCTTTGCATATGGATATCTAGTTGTTCCAGCAACAAGGTGGAAGCAGCTATACTTTATCCACTCAATTAACCTTTCTGTCTGTCTGACTCTCTCTCTCTCTCTCTCTCTCTCTCTCTCACACACACAAACACACACACACACACACACACACACACACACACACGCACACTCACTGGATTCATTGCTATTCTATTGATCTTTTGTCTGTTTTTTGTCCATCTTTGTATTAATGCCGCATGATCTTAATTTCTATAACATTATGATAAACATTGAAACCAATGAGGTCATGACAGTCGTCCAACTTTGTTCTTTTTAAGTTGTTTTGATAATTTCAGGTTTTTAAGTGTCATATAAACTTTTGGTTCAGTATGTAATTTCTGAAAGTCTGATGAGATGTATTGGAGAAATCAGAAAGCATATGAATGAAGATTTTATAAAACTTGGCAGCTTAGTGTTTTATATTGATGACATTAAATTTATTCATTAATCAATTGGGCAGGGTATTTTAAGACAGTTTAAAAACTCTGCCACATGCATTTTTATTAAGATTTTTATTGTGGGGGTTGGTATAAATCATTCATAAGATATGTAAATGTCATAGAAGCTCATTGCATTGAACTGATTATCTCAGGCATGAGTTGTTGTATTTTTGGTTTGAGCTGGTATTTTTCAGTTCAGTTTTTATTGAGTTAACAAAATACTTAAACTATTTTTAACTCTGTTTCTTTTTGTAAGCTCAAATGTATTTTTCTAGACATTTAGAAATACTGCTGCTTGAATTTCACAAATAATCCAGTGCACCATTGTAAAAAGTATGTAATCTTCAGAGATTTTTTTTTTTTTTGAGACAGGGTCTCGCTTGGTGGTCCAGGCTGGTCCTGAATTCACCTCAGAGCCCAGGCTGGCCAATCCTCCTGTCTCAGCCTCCTGAGTGCTGGGATTACAGGCATGCGCCACCACGCCCAGTTTATGTGGTGCTGGGGAATTGAACTCGGAGCGCTTTAACCGCTGACCCATTCCTCCAGCCCCTTCAGAGATTTTTTTTGTAACAGGTCACCATTGCAACAATTTAGAGAAAACCATGATTGATAGACATTTTGCTTTCTTATTTTACATTTTGCTTTCTGAATTGTATATTGCCTTCTGAGTTAATAGATAATTTACAATGTATATGTATTTTCAGGAAAATATTCTTTTGTCAAGTACTCACAATCCAATAATTAAAGCTGACAGTTTCAAGAAAATAGTTCATAAATAAATTATAATCTAAAAATCATTTTACTTTTTGTATTCTGAATGATCACAGAGTGGTTGCTTTATAACAAAGAATTGTTAGAAATAATTATTCATGTAAGTTTTAGTTAGTTTAGTTATGTGTAGGTTAGTTTCAGTTTAGTTTATTTTTTTGTTCCAAATATGGAAAATTATGTGTAGGACTATTGAAGATGCAAAATGTTAT
The DNA here is from genome assembly GCA_004027205.1 of Ctenodactylus gundi. Taxonomy (NCBI): domain Eukaryota; kingdom Metazoa; phylum Chordata; class Mammalia; order Rodentia; family Ctenodactylidae; genus Ctenodactylus; species Ctenodactylus gundi. The sequence goes on along the minus strand of PVKB01000089.1, from coordinate 205,308 downwards.
GATTGGTCCAATGGAAAATGTCTAAAAGCAAAAAGTAGTATATTAGATAAAATATAGGTTAGATATCTCATATAGTATTAAAACATTTGATATCAGTAAGGGTGGAAATGTTAAAAAATATAATATAGGAGATAAAAATATAAAGGAAGTAATGGAAATTGTGGGAAATAAAGTTGTAGGAAGATGTAGGAACCAGGAAGTCAGTTTGTCCTGGCAAAAGTGGACTGGTTGCAAAAAGACGTTTTTTTTTGAACACTGAAAGAGTATTTCCTCTCTTCACTCTTTCTCTCCTCTCCCTTCCTTTCCTTTTCTCTTCCTCTTTCATCTCTTTTCTTTCTTTTTCCTCTTTTTCTCAGTAAGGGATGAGAAAGTGATCTTTTGTTTCAGGACTCTAGGAGGTTAGAGAGATTTTCAGCCTGAAATGGAGGCTTGTTTTCTGAACCCTGCTGTAATGGACTGGGTTTGCCAAAACATGAGATGCGGAGTTGGGGAGAATTGTCTGGCATGTTAAACTAAGTCTGAACTCCTGTAGATCTGTGCTTTGCTTTGTCTTGAAAACTTTAAGATATTCTCTTTGACAAATTAGAGATTATGATCTCAGCATTGAGTATATGATATTGGGTATATAGTATATAGTATAGTATAGTATAGTATAGTATAGTATAGTATATAGTATTGGGTATATAATGATTTGTAAAACTCATTGATGAAACTATGTTAGAGATATGGCTCTAGGCTTAAGGGCCCTTGTAGAGAAGAAAGCTTCTAGATGCTTCCATAATACCAGGAAGGAACACAGAATGCTTCAGTTTGAGTGAACCACTAGTATTTTTATTTTCTTTACAGAAAATCCTTTACATCTACTTCCTATAACCTTGAAAGTCATCAGCAAATTTTGTGGCATGTGACCCTTATAAATATGTGTCTTTTAGGCTAAAAAGTAAAAGTTATGCTTTAACTTTTAGGTTAAAAATTTAGATACCATACGTTTATGAAACTCATACTTATCCACTTTGGGGGAATTTTTAACCGAAGAGTAAAAGTTTGCAGAATAATAAAAAAATTAAGTAGAGCAGCAAAATATGTAAGTAGAAAATTTAGGACTAATATTTTTATACTTATCACAACTCCTATGGAACTTAAAACAAAAAACAAAGTAAAACAAGGGGGTAGGGTAGGGGAGGAGGGAGGGAGGGTAGGGTAAGGGGAGGGACAAAAAGAGAGTGGGAAAGCCCTTGTCACTGACAAAATACGTATGTGCATAAAATACTGAACTCTATTGTAAACTTTGAATTTTGCATGTATACATATCAGTAAAATGGGAAAAAATAAAAATAAAAAGTACTTTTTCAAAGACCAAAAAAAAAAAAAAATTAACAGTTTCATGTAGACAGAAATGATTCCTGTTTTGCCTCTCACTGACACAAAATTAAACATTGCCCTATGAGATACAATATATATAACTTTTTTTGAGACAGGGTGTCCCTCTGTAGCCCAGGCTAGCCTTGGACTAATGGCAATCGTCCTGCCTCAGCCTCTCCAGTGCTGGGATTATATAGGCATGCACTGCCATGCCCGGATTATGTTGTTTCTGGGGGATTGACCTCAGGGCTTTATGCTTGCTAGGCCAGTGCATTAACTGCTATGCCAGCCTCCAGCCCACGGCTATATTTTATTTTTTTCTGTTTCTTTTTTCCCATTATATATATATATATATTATATATATATATATATATTATATATATATATATATATATATATGTTACACATGTTTACATTGAATATGAATATTTTGTGCACATATTTATCATGTCAAAATTACAAATTCTCTCCCTTATAACGCACATCATCCCACCTCCCACTAGTTCTCACTATTACCCCTTTTATTTCAATGAAATGGCTACAATCTGGGTTTTTCATATTAGAGAAACCATTCAATATTTAACCTCCTGAGTCTGACTCATTTCACTGAGCATGATGGTCTCAAGTTGCATCCATCCTCCTACAAATGCCTCACACCTATCTGTCTTTATAAATGAGTAGTACTCCCTTGTGTACATATACCACAATTTATGTATTTATGGTTTGTTGATGGGTATTTTGCTGTCTTCCACATTTTTGCTATTTTTAGTTGTGCTGCTAAGAACATGGCTATATTTTAATTTTTAAAAATTGATCATTTCACTCTTTTAAACTCAGTTTAAAAATTTATCATTTTACTCAGTTGTTCTAATAGAAAACACTTGTTTTGGAATAGTTCTACTGAAATATTAAAATTTACTTTAGTATAAAATTAGTGTAATTTCAGTTAAGTTTTTCAAACTCAGTTAAGTTTTTATATTGTGATAAAAACAGATCATCTCTGGGACATACTTGGAACATAAGGAACTTTTTTATTGATTTTGGAATAATATAGATATGTTAGTTGTTAATATATAGTAATATATGTTTGTTAATATATTAATATGCTTATATGTGTTTATATATTTGGTAAACTGGAATTGTATGTGTATTTTTTCAGAAGATTAAAAAGTAAAACATGCATTTAAAAATGTATTAAGTAACTTGCAAAATTTCCATTTGCTTTCAGAAATACACACAGCCCTCAACACTGTCAATTTGGTGGACTCTGATAGAGTTCAAATTGATGACTTGAAAGAGACTTTTGGTGACCTCAATATTTCTTTAAATCCTGAAGAACATCAGATGTTAGAGAAAACCCTTGATGCTGATGGTATACATAATCTCTATAAGTCAGTTTTCTGATGAGTGACAGTTCTTCTAGGCCCTTTGCCTACCTTCTGCTGTTCAATCTCATCAGTTTTTCTAATAGAAAACACTCTTTTTGGAATAGTTCTGCTGAGATAATAACATTTATTTTAATATAAAGTCTTTGAGTGAGATTAGTACAATTTTATAAAATGTTTACTTTATAGCGTCATAAAGTACCCCATTTAATTAGGGTTTGTTTGTTTTGAGCATCTACTTTGTAAGTCAGGGAAGGTGAAGTGTCGATAATTCTGTGAGAAGGTTGTGGTGAGATGACACTGCTGATGGACAGGAGGACAGGAAGGATTCTCTCTTCTCTGCCTCAGATATTTATGACATGAGGTTGACTGATTGACTCCTCAAAGCTTTTAGAGAAAATAATATATTTTCCCAGTTTAGCAGTTGCTGTGTCTGTGCCTTTACTAATTTCAAGTAAATTCCGATAAGTGTTTTTTGATATTACTAAATGAGTTTTGGCATTTTTTACCAATTGTATTGATTGGAGCCTCTGCACAGCACAACATCAGGGATCATATTATCTATCACCTGTGTGAGAAACAACCCCTTGGGTGTGCTGGCTATATGTGACACGGCTGATCTTTAGTGTGTGTTATATGTCAAATGTTAGATAATATGTATTGTATTCAAAGAAATACATTTATATGGAACACTTTTAATCTACTTGGTAAGGTAAGATAATAAACAAAAAAGTCATAACATAGGAAGTGAACATCCAGTGAATTGTGCAACATTACGTGGATAGAGGTCAGCAGAAGATGCTTTGGGAATGGATACATAGATGGTGACCTCAGACAAGCCTAAATAGGGTAGTCAGCGTAGGCTTCCTCAAGGAGAGGACGTTTGTTTTGAAGTTTTAAATTGAGTAAAAATTAATTACAACTTAAGGATGCAAGGAGGGAGCTTGGAAAGAGAAGAGAACACTCAGAACGTACAAAATGTAGGAGAGGGAGGCTTGTGAAGTCTGGAAATTCCAAGAAGTTCAGAATGTTGGCACTAGGGCTGAGAGTTCTGTGTATGTGAGTGTTTCTTTGTTTTCCAGGAAGTCTCACAGTTCTTTTTGGTGTGCATGTAAGTTTGATCCTTGACTTTTTCGTGCATGGTAGAAGAGAGACGAGAAGTAGCTACATAATCAAGGAAAGATCAGAATTGGGTTGAGTGTTTGTTTTATGAGAAAGTGGCTTTGAAATTTATCCTGAAAGCCTAATGAGTTCAAAGTAGAACGTTCAAAAGAGAAAAGTGATGTAATTAATTTTGTACTTTGTAGTAGGGATTATGTAGTGCTGTTAAGAAAGTAATGAAGGAAGATAAAGTTGAAGCAGGTGTTTTAGAAGATGTGCAGTAAGCCAGATTAGAAATTGTGAGCGTTGAACTGAGACGTTGGCTCCAAGGGTGGAAAGAAGGGAGCAATATGAGGTTATTTCATGGTGAGGATATGAAATACACTTGGAGCATTAGTTTTTTGTACAAGGATGAGAAATTTAGGATGTGTTGTGTTTAAGATACTTTTGGATAGAGAATTGGAAACGTGTAGTAGTCTAAGCTGTAAATAGAAGTGGAAGTCACCAACGTTCAAAAGTTTATAGAGTATAATGAATAGAAGGCCGAAGACAGAGCAGGGGAGCATGCTAATATTTACGTCCTGGTAGAGAAAGAGTAGTTTAGAAAGGAGATTAAGAAGTAATCAGAATCGTAGGAAGGAAAGCAAGAGAAAGCTGTATCAACAAAACAAAGGGGAGAGTTTGAAGGAAAGTGTTAAGACAAAAATTAGAAAGTGGCCCTTAGTTTAACAGTAACTAGTGACAATAACTGGTGACTGGTGAGAAGAGTTTCAGTGGTGATGTAAGCAGGAAAGAGCAGGAGTTGGATGTGTGCATGTAGATGTGGTGGATGATAGCGTTTCTTTCATGCTTTAAAGGACAATAACCTAACGTAACGGTAAATGTCCTTTATGGCTCTTGAATATACGAATTTATCTTTGTACTGTTTTTCTCTTAACAGAAAAAGGAGATGTTTCCCAAAAGGCTGCCCTTTTAGCATTGAAAAGCAATAAACGTCTTCAAGATTTTAGAGGTGAGAATAATTGGAAGATTATGTACATATTTAGAATACGGGAAGAGGAGGATGATAGATGAAGGTGATGGGCCATTTACATAAAAATATGCTGTAATAATGAAGAAGGGACAAACACTTGGTAGTTTAGGAATGCAGATAGTGAGCCTCCTATAGTCACTTAAGTTTAATTTTTGGGGGGCCTTTTTTGTGATCTTGTGTTTTGTTTTGGAATCAGGAATTGAACCCAGGGCCTTGCGCATGCCACACAAGTGCTGTACCACTGAGCTACATCCTCAGCCCAAGTTTAATTTTTAACATTACTTACTAGTTCTTTTTTTTTAAATGCTGAGCTACAACCCAGTCTTCTTATTAATTCTTAAAGTAAATATTATGTCTTCATAAAAACATGCCAAAAGATATAACCTTAAAATGTTTTAATTAATAAACTTTACTTTCTGATTAGTTATGTATTCATGTAGGTCACAAATGAAAAGCTACATAAAGGTATACAGTGAAAATCTCTCTTTTGTTATTTTTTCTACTTCCCACTTATGTCTCCTAATAATTGACCCTTGTGTTCATTTCTTATTGAGCTAGTATTTGGAGATTTTTATGAACACATGAACACATTTTTATGCAAGTGGAAGCATAATACATACTGTTAGGTCAAAGAAAGTGCCTGGTAGCACCAAAAATATAACCAGCAGCAAGAAAATTTGGGGTGAAAGTTCACTGCCCCTGTGGCCTTATGCCTGGGTAGCAAGTCCAGGCATAATGTTCCTGTACCCTTTGTTTGGTTAACAGGTCCAGGCGTAAGGCCAGGTACAGGGCTTAAAGGATAAAGAGAATAAGAAAGGGGGATAAAAAGAAGGTACAGGGGTAAGGGATGAAAGAGATAAGAATAAGGGGTTACCAAAAAAGGCAAAAGAGCTCTATGAAGAGATCTAAAAAAGAAAAAGGGATGATTATGGGGTGAGCAGAACTTTTATGTAGTGTAAGTAGATTAGCCAGCGTGAGAGTTGGGGATTGGGCTGTTTAGCTGGCTTGTGGGTAAGGGATGGGGCAGAGAAGGACAAAACCAAGTTGTCTGCTAGGTTAGGAGAGCAGGTAGGTAAGCTATGGGCTATGGAGATTAGTCTGCTGGGGGACAGAGCTGTCGTCATCAGTTGGCCAGTTGCCAAGGCCAGCAAAATTCTCATGTCATGACAGGAGAAGGCAGGTTACTGTGGCTGGGAAAGAATGAGGGCACAGCTGTTTGTAGGCCAAGGTCCCATACAGAACCCCAAGCTGGGTGTGTGGACAGTGGAGTAGCTCAGCATAGGAGTTACAGCAGGGGATCTCATACACACATTGTCCCGTATTCATGATTCTTAAATTTAATTGTTTTTAGCAAGGCCCAGTAGTGTACTCTTGGAGGCTGAAGCTGGGTCACAAGCTTGAATTCAGCCTGGGAGAAAACTTAGTGATATAGTGATGCATTGAAATAAAAATGAGCTTAGTGTAAAGGGCTTGATGCCCAGTACCCCCCCCCACACACGCACAGACACCTCCAAATAATATATGTATTTTATTGCTATCAAAGCATAAAGGACATTCTCTTTTTTTCAGTTGCATAAAAATATGTAAATATATCATCTATAATTCTTAGGATCAGTGACCCATGTAATTCGGTATTATTTCTTTTACTGTTGCACCAAGAAGCATTTTGTGGTATCACATAATGACTGCCCTTTATGAAATAGCTTCCAACTTTGAGTCTAATTGTGATGACATCCTGTTTTATGCACTTATGAAAGCTCTTATTGTGCCCTTATTTTCAATCTAAAAATTTTCATGGGGTAAATACATCTATAGTTTTCTTTCATAGTCTCTAAAATATTTTAGTTTGCTTGATTTTAAATAATATCATATTTGGTTGGCAAATAAAGATACATTCACACAGTTTTTGTTTATACCAGATGGTGCCATATGTTCTTTATGATTCTTTTGCAAAGTTGGTATCTTAGTTACTTTTTTCATTACCATGACAGAATACACAAACTAGGGGAGGAAAAGTTTACTGAAGATCACAGTTTCAGAATGTCACAATGCATTCATGGGCAGCTGACAACAGTGGAAGCACATGGCAGAGGCAGAGGTGAAGGCATTTCTAATAGGAAGCCAAGTCCCTGAAGGAAGTAAGGAAGTAGCCTATAACCGTCCAGGTCCCATCCCAGTGATCTGTCCCTTTCTGGGTCCAGCCTCAGTGTTCATCTGCTTCCAGGTTTAAGACCCTAATCCACCACATGCCTGTAATCTATGATCTATCACATACATATAATCCACACCTGCAGATCAGGTCCCCATCTCCTAACAGCACATGGTTCTATAGAAAATCCATAACATCCAAATCCATGAGACTTTTGGGGAGCATTCCAGATCCAAACCACAATAGCAGGCTGTCTTAGTCACTCTTTCGTTGCTGTGACTCAATACCCAACATGCACAAATTTAGGGGAGGAAAGGTTTATTTTCACTCACAGTTTCAGAAGGTCACAGTTCACTCAGGGGCAGCCAGCAGCAGTGGAAGTACATGGCAGAGACAGAGATGGGGGCAGCTCCTCACGACATCACAAACAGGAAGTCAAGTCAAGGCAATTTGAATCTAGTCCTCCAAGGAAGGCAGGAAGCAGCTGATACTCTCTTCCAAGTCTCATCGCGGTGATCAGCCCCTCCTGGATCCAGGTGTGGAAGGTGTGGTAAGTCCCCACTACATGCCTGTAATCCAATTTATATGCCTGTAATCCACCCCTCCAGACTAGGCCCCAGTCTCCCAGCAGCACATGGTTCCATAAACAATCTATAACGTTCAAATACATGAGACTTTTGGAGGACATTCCACGTCCAAATCACAATACAGGCTTATAATCAAGAATGGTAAAGGTAAAGCTGAAAGAGATTCTGCCTTATCTTGCATGCCACAGAAAGAGTTAGATTCCAATGCAGAGTAATTTAGGTAAATCATAACGACTATTTTTTTTTTTGCAGATTCTCCATATTCAGTGGAATGTGAGTTTAGAAAATAATTTCTAGTGATCCTCTGAATTTCAGCTGTGTCTACTGTAATTTTGCCTTTTTTTCTTTTTCCTTTTATTTTATTTTATTTTATTTTTTTTGAGTCAGGGTCTTGCTCTGTAGCCCGCTGATCCTGAACTCACTGGTGTAGCCCAGGCTGGCCTTGGACTCAAGGCAGTCTGCCTGCCTCAGCCTCCCGATTGCTGGGATTACAGGTGTGCGCCACTATGCCCAACTTTATGTGGTGCTGGGGAATGGAACTCAGGACCTTGCTCTTGCTTTTACTGCTGTGCCATTACTCCAGTTTACCTATGGGTAAGAGTGAAGGTATTAAAGTCTTCCATTATGGTAGTATTATCGTCTATTTGTTCCTCCATGTGAATAGTATTTGTTTTATGGAATTGGAAGTTCCAACTTTTGGTGTATAAATTTATGGTTGTTATTGCTTCTTGGTGAATTACTCCCTTTTCCAGTATGTTTTGGCCTTCTTTGACTTCTGTAACCGAGTCCTGGCTTGAGGTCTCCCTTGTGAGATATGAGTGTAACTTGTTTCTGGGCTCCAGCTGCTTGGAGTATCATTTTATATTCTTTGAGGTTTTTTTGTATGTCTTTGCAGATGAAGTGTAATTCTTGCAGGCAACATACAAATAGGTCTTTTAAAAAAATTAACCATTCTATCAAACTGTCTTTTAACTGAGGAGTTGAAACCATTTATATTGTGTTATTATTGAAAGGTGGGTGAGACTGAATCTGATATTTGTAAAGGAATTAGTTAACTAGAAAGAGTCAGCTGTTATTAATAGAATGATAATGTTAACAATTCCATTATTTCAGATTAGATGAGAATACACAAACTATTAATGATAAATACCTACTTTATAACACTGCAAATTAAACTATGGCTGAGTTTAAGTAATACAAAGACCCTGTGAGCTCATTTTGTACCTAGGAAGTCCAGTAATCACTGTAAGAGATTTCACATTGAAGTCCTTAAAGTTCACATCCAGATTGGCCATATTACTATATGATAAATATGTATTTTTTCCCAGTTAGAATAAGTAACAACTGTGAAGTGATGTGAAAAGAGTAACTCCTAAGAAAATTTTTCCAGGTTCTTTCACAGCTCCAGAAGTTTCTATTCTGAAGACTTTCTTTTGTATCTTGGTATTGTATCTACCAAGCCTCTATAGTAGTGTTTGTTATTAAATAGAGGCTAGGTAAGTATGTGGGAGTAAAACTTTCCCTTATGTTAACAGTAATGTATAATTATTAACCAATATTTAATTCCTTCTAGGATTTTGCCTTATAATTGATCTTTTATATGTATACAGTGAGTCTAATACATATGAGTATCAGGAAAATTCTTAATGCAAATTTAACTGGGCTACATTTAAATTAAAATGTCATGTATCTATTATTTTAAATTACAGTTCATTATTATTTAGAATTTGATTGTATTGAAACTGAAAATATTTTCTCTCAACAGAGGTTAGCAAGCTCGCAAATGCCTTAGACAAGGTCACCAATGAAAAAATTGATGTTGATGATATAAAACCTATACTGAAAGGCTTGGGAATCTGTATTCCAGAAGAAGAGTTACAGGATGTGGTCTCATCCATTTCTGTTGATAGTAAGTGTTTTCTAAATTTCACTTGTTATGTACAAATCGTGTTTCTTTCATACATCCACAGAGCTAGATGATTAGGAATCAAAAGCAGTGAGTTCAGCAACACATTTTTCCCTTGTATGATTGGCTGAGAGTTTGTTCTGGACTATTCTCATGTTGAGTGTTCTAAGGAAGTATAAGCTTCCTATCTCTTCATATCTGCTTTGCCTCTTGTAAGCCTGTCTCAAGTCTGTGAAGCATGGCCAACACCTTAGTGTAAGAAACCAGTGTAGTTTTCCAAGAATCCTTAGAGAGCCATATTGGTATTTTTGGAATCCTGCCAATTGAATATTTAGCTTGCATTAGGGGGCTGGGGACTTATGATGGTGTTTTTTTCCTATTTCTTTTCTTTTTTTGAGACAGAGTCTCACTTTTTAACCCAGACTGGCTTTGGACTCATGGCAATTCTCCTGCCTCAGCCTCCTGAGTGCTGGGATTACAGGCGTGCACCACCATGCCAGTGTTTATGTGGTGCTGGGGAATTGAACCCAGGGCCTTGCACTTGCAAGGCAAGTGCTTTAGCCACTGTGCCATTCCTCCAGCCTGATGTTTTTCAAAGTCCCAAATTTATGACTAAGAGAGATTAAAAGATGGTATGTTTTTCTTATCAATATATATTTTGCTTGTAAGTATAGTCTTCTTTAGATATTATATTGAGTTAGGTTAATGATACTTATTTTCTAGTAGATACATTGTCTTCCATGAAAATATGGGCAATGATAGCAGGATTTATAATGCTGAAAAAATCAAGAGAATATGATCTCAGAGAAGCATGCCAAAATCAAGATCCTGACTAAGTAAGGCATGTGTAAAATTTGTATAAAATAATCATTGGCTCTACAACAAAATGATCCTAGAGTTGCCATATTCCTTTTTATAATGATTTTGAGCTGTTGTATAACATAATCAGAGTTAGAAAGACACAGGAAAAACTTTAGTTTTGAAAGTTAATTAAGAATATGTATCTTTTGTACCTTTTTGACCAAAGACCATCCATTCCTTTGTTTCATTTTCAGGAGAGGGGAAAGTGGACTTAAAAGATTCCCTGAGTAGGCTGATGCAAACGTCGTATATTACTAAAGGCTCAAGTATGTAAGAATTTTCTTAATGATAAAAATTTGGGGGTCTGGAGGAATAGCACAGAGGTTGAAGTGCTTGCCTAGTAAGCTCAAGGCCTAGAGTTTGATGCTCCAGCACCACATAAAGCTGGGTATGGAGACACATGCCTGTATCCCAGCACTTGGGAGGGTGAGATAGGAGGATTGACATGAGTTCAAGGCCAGCCTGGGATGCAGAGTGAGATCCTGTCTCAAAAAAAAAAAAAAATTGAATGAAATAGTTCAGTTTTCATGATACGCAGTTGTGTAGTTTTCTAATGCCGATAAAGCAAGTAATATATCTATCTGATGTATCTCTTTGTTATATATGTTCTCTTTATATCATCTCTGTCTATAACTATATCTCAGGTATACTTTGGGTTAAGAAATAGTAGAGAAATCTAGTCACATTTTTTATAATTTTATTTTTTGAAGTTATGGTATATCTGCTCATTGTTCAAAAAAGGCAAATATACAACCTTTTTCTTCAAGATTCATCATGGTGTTTAAATTTGTGATTTAAAGGCAATGCCCATCAGTGGGTAATGTGCCATTTTCTTGAAATCATGTAGGAATAAAATCAAGTCTTTTTCCTTATTATATCCCTTTATGAATGTTAAAATGGAATTGTCTCTCAAGGTGAATTGTTGAAACATTTAAGAACATACTAGAAAATTATAGACTTCCTCCATGGGATTCATGCTACTACTGCACTATTTTAGCCATGAGCCCTCAACTGCAATGTGATTTCAATTAATTTAATTAACGAACACCTCTAACTTCAAGAGATTCTGTGGGGCTTCAGGGTTTCCTCAAAGTTTAACTAAATTCATATCCATTTTAGATTCACTGGGTCTGCGCGGAGAAGCCCTCATTCTTCAGAAGAACTAAAATAGCTTTATTTCTTCCAGATTCTTTTCCAAAATTGAAACAAAAGTAAACTCAAAAGACCCAGTTTATTTAGCTACGAAGCAAACTTGTTCTTCCTAGCACAGATATTTAGGATGTGGTCAAATCAGATTTTGTTTTGTTTTGTTTTCAGCAGACAAAAATAGTTTAATTCTTGTTTTTTCAAATAGGGGCTGTAAGACTCTTAGGTATCTGATTCATAAACTTAACTTCTTCAGGATTAATGTTTATGATATTATAGTGTTTAACATAATTCGACACTTAAACATTTTTCTTAGTCAAAAATTAGTTTACATGTGGTAATGTTTTGTTTTGATATGCTAGCACCACCTTTCCATTATTTGGGGAACATTTTTTGTTGTGTGAATTGATACATGCAGGTGATCCATGGTGAAAATAATTGAAAATAATCACATCAAACTACAACTCATTATCCAATGTTTGGCAAGAGAATTACTTTTAGGATTAGTTGCCATAGCTTTTGTCAAATTTCTACTCTCAGATACAATAGAGAATAGTATAAACATGTCTTGCAATTTCTTTTTATGTAATAATTATTATGCTGAAATTCACATTTCTTCAGTGACTCATTTATCATAATAGTTAAATATTCTGGCTAAGAAATCAGGTACCTTAATAACTTTGTGTGTTCTTGGACAAAACAGCCTCTCCCAGGGTAAGTTTTCTTATCTGTTAAATAAGGAAAAATTGACACTGACTTCACAGGGTTTTTATAGGATTAAATGAGAAACTACACGTAAAGCACAGCATAGCATCTAGCAGGCTCAGTTTGGATATTCAGTAAATGCAAGCAGTTGTTTTTTTTTGTTATAATTTAGGACTTAACTATTGATACGAGCTTTTTTGAAACTCTCTACATTGTATGTATTTTTGCTTGTAGAAATAAAAGATGCCTTGAAAATTCTGGCCTCTATTAGAAAAAATGGGGCCAATCCTGATGACCTGGGCTCTATGATGAAAAATATAGAAGTTCCTGTACCCCAAGATGCAATACAAAAGGCGCTGAAAGATGTGGCTCTCAGGGGTAGGTGTTCAGTGTGTTTTTCTATGTCTTTTACCTTTGCTAACATGAAGCTGTTTAAACTTTTCATAAGTTCTCAAAAGATTTTTAGCTTCATGGTTATCCAAGGCTTTTTATGTACTTGCCACCTAACTGCACTGAAGTTATCGTCAATTCTAGTTAATCAGGTTCTAATTATTTTTTAATAGGGGCATGCATAAGCAGATCTATGGAAGATGAGTGGTATGTAGGTATGAAAGATATGCCTGCATCTGTCTTTATGACTGATGGATTTAACAGCCTAATCTGTACATTATTTTTCAATTTAGCAATTATGCTTTGTCTGCCTCTTTGTTGTATCTGCCTGGTCGCTTACTTTTCCCATGTTTTCTGATGTGTATTCTTTTTCAGAGGATGGGACAGTGAATTTAAAAGAGTTTATGAGCAGTATGGTGAACTCACAGATTGCATCTGCTTCTGAACGTAAGAATTTAAATTGAATGAAGATAGACAGTATAGTGGTTGTAGATCTCTTGGGAAACCCCAGACAGGCTGTCAGAACAGTCTTAACTCATTCAATACTGCTAGCATTCTTCATGGTCCTTATGCAGTACAGGTATAATTTTCAGCACAACTGGAAAAGACCATCGCCAGGCCTAGTGGCATAGGTCTATAGGCCTAGTGCTCTGGGAGGCTGTGGCAGGAGGAGTGCAAGTTTGAGTCCACCCTGAGCAGTTTAGAAACTTATCAACTTGGAGAGACCTTGTCTCAAAATCAAGATTAAAAAAAAAAAAAAGAGCTGCGGATGTAGCTCAGCATTTAGGTCCTAGGCTCAATCCCTAGTACCACAGTAAACAACCCACAAAACCAGAACAAAACACCATGTTCCTTAGTAAGAACTAGTCACCCCTTCTGCCTAGTCTTGGCTGCAGTTGTCCTTTACTAAGGACCTTATGAAGGTCACAGTAACATTAGTTAAAAATGAGTGAATCAGCACTTAGAATTAGGCTAATTGCAAATTGTTCTAAAATATGTGAATAATATTAGCATTTGAAAAGTATCAAACTCCTGATATTAACTTAAAATTCTCTGTTACTAAGAAGCTTTTGTTAATATTAGACTTTTTGTTTATATTTAGATTTTCTTTTATTTGAGGTTTTAAAAGCATTTAATTGCTTTTTAAAATACATTTTAAAAAGGCATGAATATCTCAGTAGAAAAAGGGACAAATGAATAAGTAAGACAATTTGAGGAATAATTACTCATAGTTAAAAAAATCAGTTGAAACATGCTGAGGTATAGCTCAGTACTTAAGGCCTTGGGGATGGGTCTCCAGCAGCAGCAGCAGCAGCAGCAGCAGCACACACACACACACACACACGCACGCACGCACGCACGCACGCACACACACACACAAAGTGAAGGTGAATATTCACTCTTACTAGTAAAGAAAGAAATACATGTTTTTAAAATAGTTTATTTTACACCTATTACATTACTAATGATTCAAGTGTCACCCTCAAAAGCCAAAAATGATGGGGGAGATGATGTATTGTGAGGAAGACTCTAGAGTCATGCAGATGGGTAGGAATTCTGCTCCTTGTAGAAAAGTTTTATGACCTTGGCCAAGTCATTATCCTCCGTCTGCATCAATTTTATCATCTGTAAAATGGGATAACACTGTGAACTTTGCTTTCTTTGGTTATTTCTTTATACGAGCCCCTCTTTTTTTCAGCTTATCTATACAAACTCAAAGTTTAATTTTAGTAGAATGCCATATATAATGTTAGGACATTTAAAAAATGTAAAGGATACTTTTATGTTTTTGATGCGAGTAGTATTTCTGTAATTTTTCCTCCCATTTTATTGATATGTATAAATGCAAAATTTAAGGTTTACATTGAAGTTGAACATTTTGTGCACATACATATCTTGTCAAGGTGACAAGGACTTCCCTGCTCTCCTTTCGACCCTTCCCCTACCCACCTCCCCATCCCTCCCCATCCAAAAGATTGGAAGTAAATATCCCCTTTGATCCAGAAATACCTCTCCTGGGAATATTCCCTAAAGAGTGCAGAACAACACATAACAGAGTTACATGGATACCCATGTTCATAGCAGCACAACTAACAATAGCTAAAATATGGAAGACAACAAAATACCCATCAACAGACCAATGGATACACAAACTGTGGTATTTATTTCTGTAATTTTAAGCCTCTATTCACTGGTGAGCTACCTTTTCTTGTATTTTGTTCTTTTAGGTGGAAAGAACAATTCTGGCTTCAGGCTGAAATTGTGCCACTTCCAGTTCACTTCTTGTTCTGTCAATTCATTTTAAAAGGTCCTTTATGGTTGCATTAGCTCAAGATTTACTTCTGTGGCATTTCTTACCTATTTCTCGTAGCCACACATGTAGTTTTGACAAACCAAAAATACTTATAGAGAAGTATTTTTGTACAAATGGCTTCCATGGGGCAACTTCCTAATAACATACTTCATTTGTTTTTGAGAACCGTTATTAACAACTACCATAAAAAAGACTCTATCTCCTGAAGACATTGTTCATTAAGTTAGTTAGTAGTAAATATGGGAACTTCTTTTCACATTTAATAGCAGAAAAATTTCTGTCTCAAAAACTCGTGTACTTCTTTGTATAGATAAATGGAGTTCCCTCTTATGCTTTAGCTACTAGGAGCTCGTGCCTAAATTTAATATTCTGTGTTGTCTTGTCTCTTAACTTTGATTATTTGCTACTTTTTTCATATGTTTTTAAATTTTATTTTCATTTTCACTTATACTAAATTTCATTAGGTAAGCCTTCAAGTTATAACATCAGTGTTGACATGCTTTAGTTCCTTTATAGTTTGAGACATATTCTATTTATCAGTAAGTTCTTCTTTCATCTACAGACTATTTAGAAGTTTGTCCTTTGCTTTCTAAATATGTAAGGTTTTAAAATTATTATTACTTGTAATTTAATTCCATATGTTCAGAGAACTTACTGCTGTGTAATTTCAGTACTTTCCAATTTAGTGGTACTTGCTTTATGACTCAGCATATGGTCTTTTTGATAATCGAACTGTGTTTGAAAAATAATGCATGTTCTGCAAAGAGTGTAGTATTTAAGAAACACACAGCGAATTCACATGGTTGACAGTTTTCTCAGACCTTCATCTTCACTTTTTTTTAAAAGTTGTTCTATTACTGCCAAGACAACTAGGCTAAATTTTATATTCATAATTATTATATTTTCTGTTTCCCTCAAATATTGCCAGTTTTCTTCAGTGTATTTTTAGATTTTCTTATTTGCACTTATGATGGTTATGTTATCTTGATGAACTGAGGGGCAGATAGTATTGAATTTACCATTTTGGGAGAAAATAACTTTCTTAGAGTCCAATCTGAAAATTGGCTTCTAGTTGCATAACCACATGATCAAACTTACATATCATATTTTCAATACAGCCTCTTGACTATGCTTATAACACCAGTGGCACCTTGTGTCCAATGTGGCCTATACCAGGTTAAAAGTTCCCATACTTTATAGCCATATCCTCTGAAAAATTATCAGAAGAACATGGTTTTATTTCTAATAGAAAAACTCAACATGCATCTGAACACCTGCCATAATGCTTCTTCATTCTGAAATTAGATATGAAGATGCAGGTGATATTTTTTATAACTGAAAATAATTAGTATATCCCTGTTCTTTTTTAATAATCATTTTCATTTTCCTTCTAGGAGATAGGGTTGATGGGAGCACCCTAGATAACTCTCTAGGAAACAGGAGGATAGACATTTCAGGTAAAGAATTCTGGGAGGTTCTGAAGCCTACCTATCAATTGAAGCTAACATATTTATGGACATGACTTACATGGTTCTGTGTTTTTAGAATCCTTTTTTAAGTGGAAAAGTTCTTATACATGAAAATTATATAGAAAGAGCAGTAGATACGATAAGTAATAAAAGTGACCTTAAATGTCAGGCTTTAGGTTGCTTTCCTTATGAAGGAATTTAATGAATTCTCAGAGTTTTATTTGGGGAGTGAAGGAGAAATGAATGCATATATTCACTATTTTATTTCTTTAGGTGTAAGCTTATGGAAATATTTTGTCAATTCTTTTTATATTATTGATTCAATAAACTCACTATATTCTATGTGTTGTATCATATACCAATAAGGTAGTTTTATTTATTTTAATGTATGTATCTTTTAAGTTAATTTCTTATTTAAATATGCATGAACTACAAATTCAATAACATGTTGTTACATACAGCTTGGAATACTGTCTATGTCTCTTTGGCCACTTTTTCCCCTCCCTCTTAGTCTTTTTCTCCCTTTCCCCTCTCCCACTCTCAGTAACTCTTCTCTTTTCTAGTAGTCCATCTTCCCTCTTCCTAACCTCTCTCTTCTGTTGAGGTCTTTTCATGGATTTATTTAGTCAATTTCATATGAAGGATACCAACTGATAGTTAGCCTTTTGTGTTCGGTCCATTTCACTGAGCATTATTGACTCGAGGTGGGCCTATTTTCTTCCAGTATACTGATCTTTCCTTATGGCTGCATACTGTTCCATTGTGTATAAATATCACATCTTTATCC
Source organism: Ctenodactylus gundi (assembly GCA_004027205.1). Classification (NCBI taxonomy): domain Eukaryota; kingdom Metazoa; phylum Chordata; class Mammalia; order Rodentia; family Ctenodactylidae; genus Ctenodactylus; species Ctenodactylus gundi. Next base: position 188,113 of record PVKB01000089.1, on the reverse strand, counting down.
ATTTCTCTGTTGATAGGCAAGTAAGTTGTTTCCAAGATTTAGCTGTTATTAATTGTGCTGCTATGAACATGGATGTGCATGTGTTTTTATGACATGTTGATGTTCGTCCTTTTGGGAAAATGCCCAGTAGAACTGTCGCTGGATCAAATGGGATTCCTATTTTCAGCTTTTCTTTTTTTCCTGAGACAGGGTCTTGCTCTGTAGCCCAGGCTTTTTTGAACTCACTGGTGTAGCCCAGGCTGGCCTTGGACGCAGGACAATCCACCTGCCTCAGCCTCCCAAGTGCTGGTATTACAGGTGTGTGCCACCATGCCCAGCTTTATGTGGTGCTGGGGAATCAAACTCAGGGCCTTATGCTTGCAAGGCAATAGCTTTAACTGCTGTATCTTTCCTCCAGCCCTATTCTCAGCTTTCTAAGGCTCTCCATACTGCTTTCCATAATGGTTTAACCAGATTGCAATCCCTGCTACAGTGTACTTTTTTCCCCCACAGCCTTGCCAATGATACCTCAGAGGATAAGCATCTAGAATATATAAAGAAATAAAAGATTAAAATCCCCTAAAATAAATGGCCCCATTAAGAAATGAGCAGCTGAAATGAAAATAAACTTCTCAGGAGAGGAAGTGCAAATGGTCAACAAACACATGAAAAAGTGTTCAACGTCACTGGCCACCAGAAAAATACAAACGAACCTTGAGACTTCATGTCATCCCAGTGAGAATGGTTTACATGATGAATGTAGTTTTATGAAACAACATTTGTATAGTGTCCAAGTGATTATAATCTAGTAGGAAAACACAGTGAATCTGCTGTACTGCTGGTAGGTGGGAAGTGGGTTCATTTTGATATACAGAAATACTATTTTTTTGCTTTGATTTTGTGTTCTGCCACTTCGTTGAATTTATTGTGAGAAAAATCAAGGTTTTTTTTTTGTTGTTTTTTTTTTGTCAAACATGTGCTTTGTCTGACTCTGCTTGGTAAACTAACACTTCCATTTTGGGATTGCCTCCATCTCACCACCTGGACTTGATTCCTCACTCCTTGTCTCTTTGGTCTCCTCTTACCCGACAACTGCTGTTGTATTCATTCTTAACTAGAAAGAGGTGTTGTAACACATTCACAGTAGCCAATCAGATACAATTGTGCACCGGACCTCAGCCAATGGGTGTTGGTGTGGCTCCCCATCTCCTTGCCACCTGCGTTGGATGAAAAGACCCAGCCACACCTGGACTGGTGTGCTTGCTCTCTAGAGGCTTACTGAAGCTACTCACTCCATTGGACAAAAATAAAGTTTTTGCCTTGCCAAACTGCTTTGGTTATTTGAAGTGTTTTTGAGACATGAAATTGAAGGTCCAAAGCCCACTCCCATGCTTATTAATTCTAAAAATCTGTTTTTTTTTTTTTTAGAGGGAGGTCTTCTATGTAGATGTCATGCCATCTACAAATAAGAATAGAACAACTTCTTCCTTCCTGTTGTATATCACCTTTTCTCTTTTTTGTGTGATTGCTCTGGCTACAGTCTTGAGTATGGCATGGAACAGCAGTGATGAGAGTGCACACAGCCTTGTCTTGTTCCTGATTTTAGAGGAAATGCTTTCAGTTTTTCCCATTTATTAGGATGTTCGTTGTAGGTTTATCTTAAACCATTTATCAGGTCCTTCTCTGCCTTTCATCATGTTTTTTATTAATGGATGTTGGATCATGTTACAGGCTTTTTCTGTGTCTATTAAGATGATTATGTGATTTTTTTGCTTGCTACTTTTGATGTGATACATGATGTTTATTGCTTTATCTATGTTGAAGCATCTTGCATCTCTGTATGAGGACAGCGTGGTCATTGTGTCTGATCCTCATTCTGTTTGCAAATATCATGTTGAGGATGTTTTGCATCTATGTTAATTAAGGAAATTGGCCTGTAGATTTGTTTTGTTTTGATCCTGTTTTGGTGTCAGGGTAATGCTAGCTTGCAGGAATGAGTTTGGCAGTGTTCATTTCCTTTCAATTTTATGGGAAAATTTGAAATATATTGGCATTAGATGTTTTCTGAAGTTCTGGTAAAATTCTAGGTGAATCCATCAGGTCCCGCTCTCCTCTTCACTACTAGAGTTTTTCTTATGTTTCTATTTCATTCCTGGTTATGGAGATAGACTTTTTATATCTTCTTGGTTCAATTTCAGTAATTCATACATGACGAGATATTTATATATTATTCTAGCTTCTCCAATTATTGTAATCCAAGTTTTCAAAAATAGTTCCTTGTAATCCTCACAATTTCCACAGTATCTGTTGTGATTTGGCCTTTTTCATTTCTAATTTTACTGATACAGGTTATTTTCTTTCCTTTTTTTGCCTGTTTTGCTAGAGGTTTCTCAATCTTTTTATCTTTTTGAATAACCAACTCATTGATTCATTGATCTTTTGTATTTTACTTAGTCTCAATTTCACTGATTTTCTCCTCTATTATGGTTTGGATATTGAAGGTTCCCCAAACACCTCATGGATATGGAAAATGATTGGATTTCAAAGATCGATTGGATCATGTGAATTAATCTATTGATTTCATGTGCTAGTAAGAGGAGAAGCCTTGTCAGGAGGGGTGGGTCACTGAGGGTGTAGCCTGGAAGTATGTATCCTCTTTTTTATCTTTTTGAGACAGGGTCTTGCTTTGTAGACCAGGCTGGTCCTGAACTCACTATGGTGCCCACGCTGGCCTTGGACTCAAGGCAGTCCTCCTTCCTCAGCCTCTCCAGTTCTGGAATTACAGGTGTGCACCACCATGCCCAGTTTATGTGGTGCTGGGGAATTGAACTCGGGTACTTAGCACTTGACTTAACGCTTGCTAGGCAAGCGCTTTAATTGCAGAGCCATTCCTCCCGCCCCCGGAAGCATGTATTCTTGACTGGCTTTTCTCCCTTGCTCTTTTTTCCTGACTGTGATGAGATGAGCAGCTATTCTCTGTCAAGGTCCTCTGCCATGCCCTTCCATCATTGCCAGCTACCTACAAATGAACTGAGGCCTTCTGAAACAGTGAGCTGAAATAAACCTCCTCTCCTTTAAGTTGTGGGTAGTAGGTTTTGTGTCACAGCAACAAGGAAGTGATTGAGATACCGTCTGATTTTTATAAATTCTCTCCTCCTACTTTGGATTTGGATTGGTCTTGATTTTCTAGGACCTTGAAAGGCATCACCAGGCTGTCTATTTGGAATTTTTTTGTAATGGAAAATCTTTACTTATCCATAAATTTTGAATGATAATATTGCAGGGTATGGAAGTGTGAGTTGACACTTTTTTGATATGAGGGTGGTTTGAAAGATTTCACCCTAAGCTCTCCTGGCCTTTATGGTTTGCATGGAGAAATCTGGTGTTATTCTGATAGGTTTAATTTTATAGGTTACTTGCTATTTTTCTCTTAATTCTTTTAGTATATTCTTTTTGTATTGAATTTTTATTATAATGTCTTGTGGAGAGATTCTGATCGTGGCTCAGTGTTTCTTTGTATTTCTTGCACTTCTAATTTGAGTCTTTTTCTAGATTTGAAAATTTTTCTACTATGATCGTGGTAAATGAATTTTCATTCCTTTTGTGACATCTTCAATTTTTCTTTGATTCCTGTAATTTTGAGGGGTTTTTTTTGAAAGTTGTGTAGCAATTCTTGGATTCAGCTTCTTTGTTGTCTTATTATTTTTGGGTGCTGCTGGCTGCATGATTGTTATTTTGGGGAGCTGCTGACTACATGGCTGGCTTGTCTTTGAGGTCTGAAACCCTAGCCTCAGAATCCTCAGGCCAGCTTTTCATGTTTTCATTTGAATATTTTTATATCCTGTTTTTTTTTTCTTGACCTACCACAAGACCTACTTAGAGCAATAAGTATATCACCATTAAAAATAGAAATTAGAATTGATAGCTTAAAATAACTAGCTAAAATTATTAACAGTGTGTAATAAATAAAATAATGGAGGTGGGGAAAGGGACAAAACAAGTAAAATTTGAAAAACAAGAAGATGAAAAAAGGAGCAGAATGAAATGAGTTAAAAATCCAATTAAAGACTAAAAGAAATAAAGAAACAGAGGGAAAAAAGCAAAAATGAATAAAATAAGGATAAAGAGGAAACAATGGAAAGAAGCAAACAAAACAAAACAAAGAGAAACAGAAATGAGTCAGAAATACCCTGTAAGTTGAGGGGTGTATGTGAGTAGTGCTTTCCTAGGTCCTGTGGTATTAGAGTTCACCACATGTGGAGAGGTCACGAATCAGTCCTGGGACCCATAGTGATTCCACAGCCACTTTTTGCTGCGTGACTGCTGGGTCCCGTCTCACCTCTGCCTCCAGGCGTTGTTAACACAGTGTTCCCTGTTTGAAGCTGTATTCACTCTGGTGGCTTTTTGTGTTTGTTCCATCCTTTGTGTCCTGAGCCACTGTTAACCCTGGCTAGTTTGCAGCCAGTGAGTGTGCTGGATGCCCGATATGTTCCAGAAGCTGTATCCACACACCCAGGGATGTGGCAAATGACCAAGCTGAGGTGTAACTCTGAGCAGGTTGGCAGTGGGGGAAGCCAGGGGACCCTGAGTTCTGTACCGAGGGTAGATGGCAGTCAGGGGCAGGGCCGTCTCCTGGACTTAATCCTAGCACTTTCAGATCCAGCTCCCTCAGAAACTGCTTGGCACCAGCATGGCATTTCACCACAAGTAGGTAGGACCAGCCATCCCCAGCCTAAGCTTGCCACTGCCCAGATTCTCAGGGGATCTGTAATTATTCAACCCTCCCAGTCACTGTCTCTTGTGGCCTACCTTGGTCACTGAAGTGAATGATCACAGCAACCCTGAAGCGTGGGCACTGTATGGTTTCTGATCTTCAGAGCAGCTTGGTCTCAAACAATAAACCTCTTCTCCAAATGCGTTTTAAAAGTAGCTTATTTTGTGATGATTCATTCTCTGTCAGAAATATGAATCTTCATTAACTATTCTTAAGTGCTTTCCCTCCTCCATAAATGTCTTTTAGTTATTTAGAATTAAATTGGGTGATGCTTTGGATCAATATAGACACTTCGATACTGCTATGCTTAATATGAATGCTCTTATAAAGTTTACTCTGTATCAGTTACCTCTATTATCTAATTAGTTCTTAAATTTACAGATGATAAAGTGAAGAAAAAGAGTTGGGTAAGAGATAGGAAGTCATCTATAGGTGAGTGAAAAGCTTGTTAATGAATTCATGTAATAAATTTCACTGACAGTAGACAGTGCTAGACACGAATCATGTTTTATTTCTTAGATGCTAATTTAAAAGTTTTCCTCCCACTTATTTTATATGCTTATTTCTTATTGCCTTTGCTTGGGCTGTATGACATTGATAAAATGATATTATGGTTTTTAGGCCATGCACCAGTTATTTTTTTTTTGTATTTTATAGTTGGCAAGTTAGAGACAACAAAATTACAGAAGCTAATGAAGAATAACGTTTTGAGTAGTTGTTAATTTACTAAATACAGAGTATATATTGGAAATATAAATAAAATAAAACCTTCTACACTCAAATATCTAAAGCTCTTATTGATTATAATTACTTTGCTTTCTGCATTTCCATAATTAATTACTCACCCAGATATTGTTATTTATTTTTTGCAAAGTAGAACTTCATATTCAAAAGGACAGTAACAACCAAGGAATGTCTCTTCCCCTTTATTTCAAACAATGTGTAGGACTTAAAACACACAGACTTTGAACCATTGTATGATTTGATATTTTCCTTAATTCTGTCATGCTTTACTTCCAAAGGAGGGAAGCCTGAAGTTGCTGGCATGGATGCTGTTCCGAAAGAACACGGAAAGCCTGCAGGAGAGCTGCTGGACCAACTGGACCGCCCAGCAGCTACCAGTGAGGGCAAAGTCAGCTGTGATGTCTGTGCCTGTTGGGTAGTTGTGGGTATTTCTGTGAGAGTTTTTCAAGCCGTACTTCTTTGAATTATCTGAGCTATTTTTTTAAAAAAATCATATGTGTATCATCAACAAAGTCTTGCTATTTATTATTTTATAGGCTGAGAGATAGTAATCTTACATATTAGTAAATGATTCACACTGTTGTCAGATAATTCTTTCTAAAGCAGAGTTAGAATGTGTTGATCTGCCCTCAGTTTTTATTGACACAGCCTGCCTATATATTGCCCTGTCTGTTTCATCTTTTAAGTTAAGGTTTAATTTGTGTAGAGTAAGGTCACAGAATAGGTTCACAGTGTGATGAGGTTTAACAACTACACACATGACAACCAAGTGATCGATACCCAGAGAATTCCTTTATTAGTCTCTTACTGTCTCCAAAGCTATGGTGAATTATATTTCTGTGACTTTTAAAAATCATTTTGATATTTTGATTATTTTTATTACAGAACTTAATATGAAAGTACTCATCCTATGTAATCCTATATATATAATGTGCTTGATATGGCTTCTTCTCTCAGCATGTTTTTTTTTGAGATTCATGCATGGTATTATTGTTAAATAGTATTTGAGGGGCTTGAGGAATGGCGTGGTGGTTAAGGCACTTGCTTAACCAGCACAAGGCTCTGAGTTCAATTTCTCAACACCATTTAAGCAGGGCATGGTGGCTCATACCTGTAATCCTAGCACTTGGGAGGCCGAGGCAGGAGAATTGCCAAGAGTTCAAGGCTATCCTGGGGCTCCATAGTGAGTTCAGGACCAGGCTAAACTATCTAAAAGTCCCTATCTCCAAAAAACCAAAAAAGATTTTTAGCTGAAATTAATCTAAAGGTTATCCTTTAACTTTGTAATCAATGTAGAATCTTACTACCAAAATACTTTTTCATACCACTTTTTTGAAATATGTGGGTAATTTATAACAGACCTCAATTCACCTAATACACATATATTACTGCATGTAGCTAAGGATATTGCAGCACAATTTTAGAGGTTTTATGATTTTGTATTTTGTATTTAGGCTTATAGTACTTTTGAATTGACACTTTCACATAATGTGTATGGGTGGACACTAAATTTTTAAAAAGCATGTATGTCAGTTAAACTGGCACCATTTGAATCCACCACTACCCTTCTTTATAGTCCCTCTTCCAAATCCTTATTTCCTTCTTCTTGTCTAGTAATAGTCCAAAGAAGGATTTTTTGACTTAATTATATGAAATACTGGTATTGCATTATTGTATCTAGTATTTATTACAGTTAATAATTACTATAAGAGTACAAGAAACATCCAGTATTAAAGGAAGGACTGTATTTGTATATGTTTATTATTATTGTTCTGATTTTAATTTAGACATTCATATTTTAAATTGTATTAAGATTGTTATGTGAAAGTACTTTGCCCTAAAATGTAAAAAATATGATGAAAATAGTTTTAGAAGTATCATTGAAGTCATTGTAAAGTCAAAATATGAACAGAGAGAAGAAGAAACTGGAAGGGAGCAGTGAAAGAGAAAAATAAGAAGAGAAAAATAAGTTAAAGTTTGATTCTGCAAGTTACTAGGAACAATGTATGGCAGAATGACTGTGAAGTTTTAATTTGTATACTTAACTATGTGGCAGAGACTGTGTCTGCCTCCTTCACAATATTATTTCATGAACTTAAAAGTAACGTGTAAAGAGTTAGCTACTGTCTTTTAAATTGAATTATCAATGTCAGGCCGTGAATATGAAAAACAAATATTGCTGCTCTAATAGAGTGGTAGATCACTCATTATACTTATAAATTAGGGGTTTTTTTTTAAAAAAAAAAAAAAGAAAAATAGGACCAATCCTTGTGATTTTTTTTAGCTTATTCATTTATTTGTTTAAAAATATTTATTGAGAATCCAGTGTGTGCTGTAGGCAGTACTAGGCAAAATAAGTCCAAAAATGAAATTAGCTTGTTCCCGCCATCAAGTAACTTATAATTTATTTCAGAGCAGAGGGAAAGTGTGAAGGCAATTACAAAGCATTGGAAGTGCCGCATTGTGTGTGGAGTGAAGGGAAGGAGGACAAGTAGAAAGAGTAATGGTAAACTATGAGGAAATGATGATCTGTCTCAGGGACCATGAACAGCTGAATCTGATGGCTTTCTTTTTGAACTGATGCTACCGAAGTGTGAAAGGCTGTCACAGAGAGGGTTCGTGCTTCCTGCTCCTGGTAGTAGTATTGGAGGAGGGTGTTCTTGGTTGAGGATGACATCATGTTTTCTCTTCTGCTCCTGAAAGTTATTGGATCAAAGGGTAAACATTATAATCCAAAAGCTACTGTAAGTTCTAAAATGTGTCTTTTCACATTTCGTATATTTGGCACTCTTAGGTACCTAAATAATAGTCTACACTATATTCCATTTTAGGAGAAGATGAATAACCTTTAGCAGTTTGTTGTTTAGCTTTAAATATGTATGCATATAATATTGGGACATCTGAATATACAGACAAATTAAAAATAGGATTAGTATATAGTCCTGCAGTTGTTGGATATGTGTACAGAGAAATGACATCAATCTCTCACCTCTTACATTTGTTGTGTTATTACTCACCATGGTCAAGCAAGGATTCGCCTACATGGCCATCAACAGGCAAGTGGATAAAGAAATATGTGACGTGTGCATAGAGGGTTACCATTCACCCTCAGTAAAGAAGGAAACTCTACTTTGTCACAACATAGGTGAACGTGGAGGCCAGTATGTGAAGGGAAAAATGAGCCAGGCACGGGAAGACAGATATCATCTGATTTCATGTACATGTGAAATCTCACAAAATAAAACTTCTTGAAATACAGAGTTTAATAAAGTAGTGATTTCTGGAGGCAGGAGAGTGGGGCAGGGGACAAGGAGAGAAGTTGGTTAAAAAATCCAGTTTCAGTTAGACAGGAGTAACAAATTAGACACTGTGGTGACTGTAGTTAATAACAATATACTGGATACTTAAAAATTGCTAACAGAGTAGTTTTTGGGCTAGCACTCTGAAAAGTATGCGAGGCAATGTGTGTGTTAAACAGCTTCATAGTTCAATCAAAACATCATTGTACATTATAAATATATACAAAATTTCCTTGCCAATTAAAAATCAAAATTGAAAAGATTTGCTCTGTATATCAAATTAATAATCTTAAGATACAGTGCTTTTTTACTTCTCAAATCATTATTGCTGTTGTTCAGATCTTTATATTTTTCCTCATAGCTGATGGGAAGATAAACCATGTTAAATTAACGGATACCGAGAAGACTCCTAAAAGTGAGTAATAAGAAAGCATAAAATCATAAGTTTTTGTAATGGTATTTAAATAAAGCCTTATGAGTGTTTAGCTGTGATTGCAGGCATGCAAAGTCAGTATAAAAACTGGAGAATACACCTGAAGTATAAACAGGGTCAAAGAAATTTACCTACTGTTAAAAAACAAAGTCCATGATTTGGTGTATTTTTCTTTATTCTATCTTATATTTTTTGCATTGGTCTTTTTGTTTTTCTGTGGTCTTATTTCATGAAGAATAAGATGCTAAGCATATTTTATGGATTGGTAGATAATTTTGCCCAGGGATATTGAATTCCTTCTATGAACACATTGTCTGTAGTACGGTAACACTGAACGATTTCCATGTTCTCTTCTGTATTGCTTTGTAAGTTCTGTGGTTTACTCTGGCTTTCATTTTGTACAAGTGCCCAGAAACACTGATACTAAAAACTTCAATAATGGAGTGACGTTAGTGATTAACTAGATAGAAATCTGTAGGAAGGAAATGGAGGAGAGGGGAACAAATATTGCCACTGGTACGAGTGGTGAATGATAGTCCAAACTAATTCAGTTGTTTTCTACTTGGTGAAATTGAGTGGTGGGCAGTTACCAACTTCACATTCTAAAGAGTTGGCTTAGGCTGATGATCATTTGGTTTAGCCAATCTTGAACAAAGATTGATAATATATAGTTGTGTGAATGTTGAAGCATTCTTTCTTTGTGCAACCTTGTTTTTTACCATGAGATTGGGAAGCACAGCGTGCTGTGATACTGTCCTTATCCCAGACCTTATATGTGCATACATGGGCTGCACTGTATACTATATAAATATCTGTTTGTCTTTTCTTTGTTAAGGAGAGAAAATTAGTGCTGAAAATCTCAGCACTATTCCAGGAGAGACAAGAGTAGAGTTCATAAACCAGGAATTGCAGAATCTACAAGAACATTTGCCAGTTGACCGTAAGCATTTTAGGCATTACTAATATTTTCAGAGGAAGTTAGACTTACATATGAGGGTTTATTGAACTACACTTACTTTGTAATATTTGAAATGTAGTCAGAAAGGTAAAGTTTTGCATATACTGAAATATTTTCCCCATCTGAGTATCCTTAAATGTTATGGTCATGTAAGTGGAATGTGTGTAGAGCATTTTAATGCTGTATACCTCCTCTTGCTATCCTTATAACAGTCTTGGAATTTCTGCTTGCACTAATCAATATAGTTCTGTGTTTCAAAATTAATTTCCAGGATTTTAAGTATAGATGAAATATGAATTTACTTAAAAATATTTACTTGTAACTCTTTGGTGTCACTGGCAAGCTTAAACAACAGCAGAGAATAACTCTGCTTAAAGTGAATTAACATGAAAAAGAAGAAAACAGAGACAGAATAAGACCCTGTCTCAAAAAAACAAACAAAAAAGAAAGATTAAGAATGGACACAAGTTGCTCATCATCACGTTACTACAGAGCGCTGTAGTTCTCTCACTTTCCTTTTATTTGGAGCAGCTCTTATACAAAAATTTCAAATGAACTTAAAATTTCTGTCTTTAAAACATGTTGACATCTTTCACAGTGTTTAAAATAATCACATATATACCTCTTATTATGGTTGAAGAAAAATCACAGGAAGCTTATTGATATAATGGAAACTCTTGAATATGTGATGAAAGGAAAAGAAACTGATGTTTCTGCTTTGATTCTTTTTTTTTTTTTCTTTGAGACAGGGTCTCGCTCTGTGGTCCAGGCTGGTCCTGAATTCACTTCAGAGCCCAGGCTGGCCTTGGACTCAAGGCAGTCCTCCTGTCTCAGCCTCCCCGAGTGCTGGGATTACAGGCGTGCGCCACCACGCCCAGCTTACGTTGTGCTGGGGAGTCGAACTCGGGTACTTAGCTCTTGGTTTAGCGCTTACTCAAGCGCTTTGACTGCTGAGCCATTCCTCTAGCCCCTCTGCTTTGATTCTTAAGAGTATTTTTTAGTCATTAGATTGTAAGTTGTGCCACCATATAGTAATTGTTTTTGCTACTTCTTCATATATTTAACTGTTAATATCTCATGGTAAATTAGGATATATCAACCTCTGGGTGTCTGTGCAGCAAAAAAGTCAAGTGGAAACTCAGAATTTTATCAGCAGTAGAGACTATTTTCTAGATAACCTGGGTAGCAAAAATAAATCATACTAATTTAAAGTTTTGGTATTAGACTGTTTACATTCAGCACTATAATTCATTTAATTTATTAATATTTACCAAGCTCTTATAGTTCCATTTACTTTAAGTGTGTGAGATATGGTGTTGACTTGGATGGCATTCTTGCTTTCATGGGACTCACGTTTTCTTCGTAGGTGGGGAAAAATTAATAAATTAAAATGAGATAATTTTAGAAGGCAATAAGGTTAGTAGTGAAAGGAGGGTGAAGTTACTTAGGATAGGATGGTAAGAGAATGCTCAGCAGAGGAGAGTCATTCCTGAGCTGAGTTCTGGAATCCTTTAGAACTTTTGCTGAGTAGGCTTTTCTTCAACTTAAGTTCAGTGAAATAAGTCTTTTCTAACTTTGATACTAAGTGTCTTTGTCACTTGGATAGATCTTGACAAAGGTCACCTAGTACAGACATTGTGTTGTGCAGTGAAGTCATAACATCATTTTCATACTGTGTTTATTTCCTAAGAGGAAAAGGTTGATGTCAGTAGCCTTGACACCATTCTGGAGAAAACAGTAATGGATTTCCCTGACAAGGAATTAGAAGAACTGCCACCCTCCCAGCCAGGTAATTGTGAACCATTCCCTCACCGCACAGGATTACGAAGCACAGTGGGTTGATGAGTTCTCATTTCTACAACTTTATTTTCATAGTCTCCCAGATATCTCAAGGAAACCCAAACTAAAAGTAAGAAGCTTCATTTTGGCAAACTAAGTATATCACTTTCATGGTATTTAAAAAGCAATCTGTGTTTCTTGAACTAAAATCAGAGAAACAAAAGCAGTGCAAAACTCTGGAGAAGAGAGTCACTTACTGTGTGAAACATGGTGCTTGTTCTTAAATATGTGTTACATTAAAGGAAATAAAGAAATATATAAGCAAAAAAGCCTAAGTAAAAATAATTCGGGCTTAGCTATTTCAGATCAGTGAAGATACTCTCTGAGGACTAAGTGTGGTCTTGATCAGTTTAAAAAATATTGTGCTGCTTTCAAATCCAGCCTCAGCAATCTGGTTGATTTTATGAAAAGGGACAAGTCTTAATTTAGGAACATGACAGAAACAGTTTCCAGTCATAGACTAACCCTTGTGAATTCTGTCAAGGTTTTAACTTTTCTGAGGCTCATCTTCTTTGTACATTAAAAAATTATAATAACTTTCACAGAAGTTTGTGATTGTTTCATGAAAGCACACATCAAATATGTGGTGTTGCAGGCATTCATTAAATTTAATTTTCTTCCTTGAGCAAAAGAGGACTGATTAGAGATGTCAAGGGATCAACCAAACTGATGAATCTGGAGAATACCTTTTAACCTGTAAATTGCTTGCTCTAATGTTATAAGAAAAGTTCTACATTGTAATACTTTAACCAAAAGACAGTATGTGTTATTATAGTTATGAGAGCTCAATTTTTCATGTTTGTTATGACATGAGAGAGGGATTAGAGAAATACGATTATAGTGATATTTATGGGAAAATTGTTAATTTCTTATGCTTTTTTAATGATATAATTTCACATTGTGTTTGTGAGTCCACTGTGGTCTTTTCAATTTGTATCCTGTTTTACAGCTGATAGGAGAGTTAAAAGAAATAAACTATTGTGTAAAGCTATAGCTCTTATAGAAAGGAAGTTGATACACAACTGAGATACTAATCCTTTTAACAATACTTTCATAACACTATTTTAAATATGTAATCATTCTCTTATTATGCTTCAGTAAGAGTGTTTTATTCTAACAAATTACTTAAAAATGTGAAATCTGAGTCTGCACAATAAAAATGATGATTACTTGTTCATTGGCACTTTCTCTACGGTTACCTACTGTATAACAGAACATCAAAGCTTATCTCTTCTCTTTAACTGTAACTTAGTGTCCATTGACTGATCTGTCTCCTCCATACCTTTACTCTCCTCTGATAACTATATTCTACTCTTAACTTCTATCAGATAACTTTTAGATTCCATGAGTGTATGAGACCTTAGTATTTGTCATTCCGTGCCTGGTCTGTTTTGCTTAACATAATGACCTCAAGACCATCTAGACTATTGTAAACGACAGGATTTCCTTTTTTAATGACTGGGTAATATTTCATTGTGTCTGCACACCACATTTTTTTCCCTACATTTATCACTTGCTTGCACTTGGATTGTTTCTATTTCTTGGCTGGTCATGAATAGTATTGCAAGAAAAACAGGAGAGCAGATACATCTTTAAGGCACTGATTTCATTTCTTTAGGATATGTGTCCACTAATGGAATTGCTGGGCCAAATGCTAGTACTATTTTTAATTTTTTAGGAACTTCTGTATCATTTCCCAAGATGACTGTACTAATTTACATTCTCACAGTCTGTGAGAGTTTCCCTTTTTTCTTTTAATATCCTTGCTAACACCTATGTTCTTTACTTGATAATAATCATTCTAACAGGTGTGAGGTGATATCTCATTTGTGATTTTGATTCATATTTTCCTGATGACTTGTGATGCTGAACATTTAAAAAAATATATCAGTATGCCTTCTTTTGATAATTGCTTATTTAGACCTATAAGTCATTTATGTATTTGATTATTTTCCTTACAATGAGATGTTTAAATTTCATAAATAGTTTGGATATTAAGTCCTCACTAGATATATTGTCTAGAAATATTTTCTCCCATTTGGTAGGTTGTCTTTTCACTCAATTGACTCAATGTAGAGGCTTTTGAGAAATTTTAAAATTTCTTTTTAGTGCCTTGTTTTTTGGGGGGAGTGTGTTATTTAATTTTCATATGTTTATGTGGTTTCCAGAATTTTTCTTACATTATTTTTATGGTATGAATAATATGCTGGAAAGTAATTTTGCTGCCTTTCGAATTTGTGATGTTATATTTGTGTGTGTATTTCCCAAATAAGATTTAAAGGAATCATGCCTAATTTGTGTGTGTGTGTGTGTGTGTGTGTGTGTGTGTGTGTGTGTGTGTGCTGGTGCTAGAACCCAGGGCCTTTGCACTGTGTTTCATCCATACCCAACTTTTTGGTTTTAATTTTGAGACAGAGTCTTGCCAGGCCTTTCAGTTGCCCATTCTGGGCTTGAACTTCCATTATCCTGCCCAGCCTCCCAGAGCTTGGATTACAGGCCTGTGCCACCAGGTCTGGCCAAGCATAATTCTAACCATACAGATCCTTAATACTTCTTGCCAAGAAAAGTCTATAATTCATAGGCAAAAATAGAGTCTGCTGGTATTTGTATGAATTTTCATATTTCTTTTTCTTAACTAAGGAAAGACAATAGATATCAGAGACTTGGACAGTGTTCTGGGAAATATGGAATTCACCAAAGAAGAACTTGGAGAGCTGAGAAAATGCCTTGCAGTTGATGGTAAGTCATTATATATATATATATATTTCTTCAGAAAAGCTTAAAGGTTTATATATGAGTATTTTTAAAACTTGATTAATTCTGTGTTGATAAAACTAAAAAATCTCAGAAACAACCCAGCACTACAGTAAGAGCAAAACACATCTTCATTTTCTAAATCCATATAGGGTATAAAGAATTAGGCTGAATTGAGCCTGGGACTACCTGTTACAACAGTGAATGCTTAGGAAACAAAATAGAAAGCTGGAAAAGGAAATATATTGAAGAAAGTTAGCGTACACCTCTTCCACATTTTCCATTCTTTTTTGTATCATGCTTTAGCTTTGGATGCTACTGAACTTTCTCTAATAATACCATTTGCACATTCCATGTGCCAACCGCAGAATACTCTTGTTTATCATTGGCATCTTGCTGTCTTTGATATTGGTGATAATTCCTACCTTCTTGGCATTTTATTTCCTTAGTACCTATGTCCCATGGGAAATCTCATTGATACATCTTTGGCTTTACCTTCCACCTATCAGCTGATGACTTTCAAATCTGTATTTTTATGTAGACCTCTCTCCTGGGCTTTAGATCAGAATGACTGATAGACTTTCCTACTTGTGTATTCCATAAGAGGTGACTTTTAAAAAAGCATTTAAAAAATGGAATTCAGGATTTCCCTGTTCAGTTTCCTAGTCATGTATTCTTTATCTCTTCTTATAAGCTAGCCACCAGTTATAGAATATTTGTTTTCCCCTGCTATTTCCTATCACTTCCTGTCTGGTCCACCTAATTTATAATGGCAGTTTAGTCCTAAATGACCACACCTGCCTGTATAGATGGATGGATGGATTATAAATAAGTATAGTTAAATGTTAATAGTAGAATCTAGGGAATGAACACATGAATGCTCATTGTACCCTTCTTTTTACTTCTGTGCATGTTTGTGCATTTTCAAAATGAATTGTTTTATTTAAATCTCACAAATAAATCCATCAGTGTCTCCCTGTCCTTACTACCACTGTCATATTTCAAGTCCTTTGATTTCAGAGCAGTAGGTAAAGCAGTAGGCTTTATCTACTTCTGGCTTCTACACCGTAGCCATGAGAGTGAGCTATGACCACATCCAGGCCTCAACTCAGAATCAACAGTCATATACTACAAGAAGCCTGAAGTCCTTTAAGGTGACAAACAAATCCCTTCATGCTCTGGGTCCTGTTCATCTATCCAATTCAGTATTTACATTCAAATAATATTATGCTATTATTTTACATTATGAAATAGTTACTTATTTTATGATTTCATATTTTTATCACTTTCTTGTTTAGTTTCTTGTGATCCCTTTACTCAGAGGGAATTCACCTTCGACTAGGTAACCTCTCCTCATTGGTATCAGAATTGAGAGCCGCCTTTTCCAGAAAAGATTTTCATTAACTACCCAGAAACACTGAGTACCTCTTCTCTGTATTTCCATGACAACTGTGCATGTATTTTAATTGTACTTGTCACATTTGTGTTGTAACCTTGTAATTATGTTTATTTGCTTATCTTGTCATTTGAGTATAGCTTCAGAGTAGGAAAAACTATATTATTCATCTTTGTATAATCAATAACGGACAGTGGGGCGAGGGGTGGTGAAGCTGGAGGACTAGCACAGTGGTTAGAGTGATTGCCTAGCAAACACACGGCCCTGGGTTCCATTCCCCAGAACCACATAAGCCAGGAATGGAGGTGCACACCTATAATTTCAGTGCTCAGGAGGCTCAGGCAGGAAGGATTATTGTGTGTTTGAGGCCAGCCTGGGCCCCATAGTGAGTTCACGAGCAATGTGGTCTACAGACTGATACCCCCTCTCAAAAAAAAAATCAATGCCTAGTAAAATATCTGGTATTATCCCGTAGGCACTTCAGAAATGTTGAATGGGATAAGGACAATTTAATGAGTAAATGAATGATTGAGCAAATTAATAGATATTGATAAAATGATTCTTAAAACAAATGAAGATGAGTTTACAGTTTCTGGCCAGGGAACTATTGTTTATTTCTGGTATATGGTAACCACTGCCTGCAGCTTGCAGCATTTCTGAGTGGCATTAAGAACCCAAGTCTACTTAGATATAGACTGGAGATGGCTATGGGTGTATATATGTGTGGTTTTCTTTTTCATCAGAGGTCAGTTCATAAAATTGAAGAGATTACCAGTTTAAGAGTCTTCAAAGAATTAACTTGCATAATACTATTTTATATCATGTTTCTAAGGAAATATCATAGCCTAATAAGAACATTTTTCCCTGGGCCAGATTTTTATGGTTCAATGGCCATTTAATAATGTAGAAACAATCATTGGAAACTAAGGGTTGTGCACTTAAAGTAAACTTAAATAGTGATGTGTAATACCAAATTTTAGGTAATTTTTGGATCATTATTTTAAAATATTTTTCCTTGAATCTGTGGTATCTTACAGATAAGGGACAGACTGATCTAAAATCACTGATGGATGCAGTACAAGTTGTTAGAGGTTAGTGAGAAATGATTGTAAATTTAATCCTAATTTTTGTGTTCGATTATATTTCCTATATTTTACTAAAATGCAATATATAGTTAGTATTTTGTAAGTGTCACATATATACAACTTTTTAGAATTACCACAGAGTGAACTGATCCATATTTTCCTTTACTCGTCACTGGAATCATGGGGTAGAGGGTTACTAATAATCCAGGACCTCCCTGATCTCACTTTGTAGTCTCCTCTCTTTCACTCTTTGGAGATAATTACAGTTGGTCCTTATGTCTGTAGGTTTCATATCCACATGTTCAGTCATATTTGTTTAAAATTTTTTTGGAAAAAAAGGTCTCTGTATTGAATGAGTACAAACTCTTTATTGCCATTATTGTCTGAATAATATAGCAACCATTTACAAAGCATCTTCATTGTATTAAGTATTGTATGTAAGTGATTTAAGGGATGGAAAGAATATGTATAGATTATATGCAAATGCTGCATTATTTTAAATAAGGAACTTGAGCGTGTATGGTTATTTGTAAAATTAAAATCATTCCCTTTTATTTAACGTGTAATGACTACGTGTGTTTATGGAGGGCAGTGTGGTGTTTCAACACATCTACAGAGAATATGCTGATAATGTGTTTGCGTCTGGTTTCTTTATATTTAAGGTCCTCTCTTCCAGTTCTTCATAAAATATAAAATAAGTAGCATTGAACTGCTACCTCATTGTGCTGCGGAACTAGAATGTGTATCTTCTATGTTTGGCACTATTATCACCCCATCCCTGTCTTTTCTGCCTTTTCCCCTGTCTTCTAGACTGTACTAATCAGTATTCTACGTTCAGATCAACTACTTTAACTTCCCTTATGAGAGAGAACAGGCAGTATTTGCCTGTTTCTGGCTTGTTTAATTTAACAGAATGTCTTCCAATTTCATACATTTTGTTGCAAATGGCAGGAACATTTTGCATGGCCAAATAATGTTTCATTTTTTGTATAGAGCACAATTCTTTATCTGTTTGTCTGTCAGTGGGCATCTGAGTTGATTTCATATTGTAGCTGTTGTGAGATAGTGCTGCAGTAAATGGAAATGTGTGTGTGTGTTTGATACAATGATTCATATCCTTCTTGTACATACCCAGGAATGGGATAGCTGAACTATATGGTAGTTCTATCTTTAGTTTTTAAATAATCTCTATACTCTTTTCCATAATGGCTGTATTATTTTACATTCTAACCAATGATTGTATTAATATGATAGGTAACAATGTATCCTCACCAGTATTTTTTTTTTATTAATAGCCACCCCAATTCGGGTGATTTTGATTTTTGATTTGCATTTCTCTGATGATTGCTGATATTGAGAATTTCTTCTTTTGAGAAATTCTTATTCAGAATTTTAGACCATTTTAAAATTGGATTTATTGGGAGATTTATTTTTTAAATTCTTGTATTTTTTGATACTAACCCTATTTCATAGTTGATAAGTATTTTCTCCCATTTTTTTAGATAGTTTCTTAACTGTTACTTCCTTCGCTGTGCAGAAGCATCTCAGGTTAAAACAATCTCATTTGTCTATTTTTGCTTCTGTTGGTTTGTGCTTTTGGGGTTTTATCACTGCCTGTTCCAATGTCTTAAATATACTCCTCCATGTTTTCTTCTAGTGCTTCCATAGTTTCAGGTCTTGAATTTAGATGTTAATCAATTTTGAGTTGATTTTTGTATGGTGATGGGTAGCCATTTTTTTAATCATCTGCAATTTTGAATATTCAGTTTACCCAGCACCATGTGTATAGGAAATTGTCCTTTCTCTACTATATGGTTTGGTGGCTTTGTCATTCAGTTGGCTTTCAATGCCTGAGTTTATTACTGGGATCTGTATTTTCTTCTGCTGATTTATGCACCTGTTTTTGTGCCAGCACCGTGCTGTTGTGGCTAGTGTATCTCTATAGTTTGTCTTGAAACTAGAAAATGTAAAGCATTACTTTTTGTTTTGTTGAAGTGACTGGCTGTTTACCATATTTTGTGCTTTGATGCAAATTTTAGGACTTTTTTCTTCTAGTTCTATGAAGAACTTCATTTGTATTTTGATGGGGATTTTACTGAACCTATAGATTGCTTTGATAAGTATGAGCATTTTAATGATATTTCTTTAAATTCAAGAATAGAGGGAGTTATTTCATTTTGTTTTTTCATCTTAAACATCTTGTGTCAGTGTTTTGTAATTTTTATTATAGAAGTCTTTCCTTCCTTGGTTAAATTTATTTTGGTGTAGTTTTTTGTAGGTATTTTGATTGAGATTGCTTTAATGATTTTTAAAAATAAGCTCATTTTTGATGCATAAAAATGCAACTCACTATTGTATGTTAATTTTATGCCCTGCAACTTTGCTGAATTCATTAATCAGCCCTTAATAATTTAAATTTGATAATTATTTGTCTTCCAGTTATTCATTTATCAAAAAAATTATGGTGGTAACTTCTTTGGTTGGATTAAAAAATACTATTCTCTATATGCAGAACAAGCTATTTATTGTCTAGAAACTATCATTGTATCTTAATTCATCTTTCATAATTCAGAATTATAATAGTTTTAAAACCATTTAATCTTTTTCTACTTTTGTTTTAAAGGAGAAGTTGAGCCCAGAGACCTGGAAAATGTCATCCAAAATATGGGGACAGAACGACACAAATCTAAGGAACAATTGGAGCTAGATAAATTACGTCCCACTAATGGTAGGCATTTTAAATATTAGTATAACTTTAAAGAGAATAAATATTGACCTCTAGTAGGTTAGTATAGTCATTAAAGGAATTATTTAGTATTGCAAATATCAGTAGTATCTTGACAAAGTTATGATTATAATATTAAACATGTGTATATGTGTATAATGCTCACAGTAGATAATTTATAATTAGAATAATTAGTCCTAATATCAGATACTGTTATTTTTCATATTTAAGAAAATTAAAATATGCACAGGCTAGTGAACTGTAAATCCTGCTTCCCAGGATGAGAAATATTGATTGTTATCCTTCATTCAATTGAGATTTGTAGGATGAGACCTACAGGAAAGACAAAGAGAGATGAATAGATATATTAGTAAAGGGAGAAAAAAGGAGGATAGTATCAGGAAACATACAAGCAAGTATTTTTGCTTTAATCTTACTAATATTAAGAACTGTATCAGATGCTGAAGAATTTACAGATTTACCACAGCAAGGATTTTGTCAATATTTTTATTAGATACATTTTAGGAACAAATTATTTTATTGTTTACATTTATGAACTTAGAAATTTTGCATTACTTTAGTATAGTAGCTTTTTTCCTATGGACTAAAATATCTATTCTTAGAGCTAATGGAAAAATCTATAAGAATAGGTAGCTAAAATATGTGAAACTTACAAATTGAGAAGATAGATTGAGGCGCTATGGTTTTTCTTTTTTTTCTTACTAAATTTTTCTGTTGATTACATATGTTTCCATAGTTAATTTTAATACATATATACACATTTCATGTTGATTAAATAATCTCTGGTGTTTTATTTTTGAAAGATCCTCTAGCTATCTCAGGTTTGTTTTTACCCTGGAAATAAAAAAAATAAAATAGACCTAGGTATCCAAATTTGAGAGAAGCTGGTATAATTTGGAATTCAGTGAACAAATGAATTTACTATTTGTATAAATATTTATATTAAAAATAGTTTGGTGATTATCTTGCTGCTATACATTACATGAATGTTTTCTCCACATGTGTTTTCTTTTATGTTTATTTTAAATATTATATAAAATGGTTTTAGTCCATTAATAGCTCTTTAAAACATTTAGTGTTTTGGGCTCTTTAATAATGAAATTGTTGAAACCTTGATATGAAGTAACATTTATTATACTTTGAATTTTAATTCAATTTTCTCATGTCTTTCTTTTTTTAGGATTGCAAGTTGGTATTTATGACTTTGACAGTATTCTTGGAAACATGGCATTCAAACTCATACCGGAGACACTTAACGATTTAGCCCCAGATCTCTCTGTTGATGGTGAGTGATAAGGAACAGGATACCATTGGGCTGTCAGGAGAATTTGGGTTTTCGGCTGATGTTTTTGATAGTGCTGTTGGGCTTATTGGGCTTAGAGAAGAATAGTTTTTTTCTTAGTAAT
The DNA here is from genome assembly GCA_004027205.1 of Ctenodactylus gundi. Classification (NCBI taxonomy): domain Eukaryota; kingdom Metazoa; phylum Chordata; class Mammalia; order Rodentia; family Ctenodactylidae; genus Ctenodactylus; species Ctenodactylus gundi. The sequence continues at coordinate 166,700 of PVKB01000089.1, read as the reverse complement.
TTAAAGTTGATATTATTTGTCTTTCAGTTATTCATTTATTCAAAAAGTTTTTTGTTGTTACTCTTTAACAGTAGTACATGGCTGCTGACACTGAACAGGGTAATAAGGTAGAACAGTTTTATATTACAGAAAGCATTGCTTTTCACATATGGGAAAGCATTCGTTTAGTCCAATCTCTGGTATAAAGACTTTACTAATTTAAGGTCATCAGGAAATGAAACTATATATTAGAATAACAATCAACATGTTTCAGAGGAATAAAACAGAATACATGGTGTAATGATATATTAATTATAACATTCAGCACACAATGAAATATTACTAGAGAAAATGAAAGAAACATTAAAATGTATGTTATATTCAAATAAAGATATGACAAATCAATAGATTCATCAATCAATAGATACATTACTGGATATGGTTGCCCAAGTGCTGAATTAAGCAGATAAAGACTTTCAAGCAGCTATTGTAATTATGTTTACAATAGAGGAGCAACACTTTATGCTCAATTGTCAAATGAATGCTCCAGAGGAAACACAATCTCTGATGATTGTAGCGTGCCTCAGACCAGATGAATCCATACCTACATCTACAGAGGACAACTAGAGACTTAAAGATGCTTGTAATAAAAAACTATCAACATGCAGGGGACTAGTAAATTTTAAGGGAGCATGGATGGGGGACTGAGAACTTTTGCCCTTCAACTTCTAGAGACTGAAATTGATGCCATATGTGTGTCTGAGTCTATCTGATCTACTATAACAAAATACCTTAGACTGGGTAGCTAATAAAGACTAGAATTTTACTTCTCAGAGTTCTGAAGGTTGAGAAGTACAAAATCAAGAGCTCAGTAGATTTAATGTCTGGTGAGAGCTTATTTTCTATTTCAACATAGGTGCCCTTATTTATTTATTTAGGATAGTCCAGCTTGTCCTGAACTCAATATGTAGCCCAGGCTGGCCTCACAGATGTGTGGCACCACACCCAGTTTATGCTCAGCAAGCAGGTTTAAACTACTGAGCTACACCCCCATACCCAACTCTGTGCCTTTTTTGATTTTTATGAGATGGAAAGGGCCATAGGGGCAAGCTCACCCTTTCAAGCTCATTTATAAAGGACCTAATCTCATTCTTGGAGTTATTTTTGTATTTGTTTGTTTGTTGCTGCTGGGAGTTGAACCCAAGGCCATATACATGTTCAGCCAGTATGTTCCTACTGAATTCCCCTTCTGCCCCAGGCCTTGAAGGTGGAGCTCTCATGCCCTATCACTTCCTGAAGGCCTCTTGGCACTGCCACCGTGGGGATTAAATTCCAGCCTGTGACTGTGACAGGGAACACCACCTTTCAGACGGCAGCAAAGTGCACAGACACCTTTTCTATTTCTGCATTCATTAAAAAGCTGTTAAATTGTGAAGTAATATTTTGAATATTGTCAAAAGATAAAAGGTGGATGCACATTATTTACAAAATATTTTGGAAAGCATGGAAGAAAGGCTTACCAATAGTGTTTTCTAGAAATTACTGAAAATGCTGACGGTTGCTGGTGAATCATATCTGATGCCTGTGAGACTCTAACAGGAGCTTAATTTTGATAATATACTTGCAGGTAAAATTAATGCATTTTGTTTTTATATAAAACTGTTTCACATGTTCTAGGTTTTAGTTGGGTTCACAGAATCTTTTAAGTATTATAGCCTGCCATCAAGGGCTAAGCCACAGCCCTAAGATCTCTAATAGGCCCCAGGAGGATTATATAAAAGAGATGATATAAGGGATTTTAAATGTCAAATCAGATTTATATGAATTATAGATCTAATGTGAGATTTTATTCAAAATATATTCATAATATATCCATATCAAAAGATGAAAACAAATACAAGAAATAGATCAAAATTCCTTCATTTGGAAAAGCTTGAGTTTTATAGACATTGTTTTCTAAAATACTGTCTTTCTCTTGAGTTAGGATGTATTTTGGTTTCATATTTAATTCTAATCACAAGAAATGGAGACACTGATTACACAAGGTGAACCATTTTGATTATGAAACTTTTTGATTATACTTTATGTCTTTGCCCTTCTAAGTCCATGATAGTAGGAGCTTCCTTCATTCAATGCTATAGTAGAGACATCTGGTCTGCAAATAGTTATAGAATTGAAAGAAGAAATAGTTTTAAAATGTAACTTGGAGAATAGGAACAGCATTTTCAATATGGGTGCATCTCAATACAAGACCAATGAGTAGGGGCTTACGAAATAGCACAGTGGTTAAAGTTCTTGCCTTGCAAGCTCAAGGCCCTGAGTTCCGTTGCCCAGCACCACATAAAGCTGGTGGCACACACCTGTAATCTCAGCACTAACACTTGGAAGGCTGGGGCAGGAAGATTGCTGTGAGTTCAGAACCAGCCTGAGCTACAGAGCGAGGCCCTGTCTCAAAAAAAAAAAAAAAAAAAAAAAAAAAAAGACCAATGAGTTAAGAGAGGACTAAAGCAACAGTAGGAACCAGTGAATCTAAGAGGAACATGGGAATGGGAATGCACATTGTCTCCAGTGCATGTTGGACAGTCTCCAGGATAGATTATGCAACAATTACCATAGATATTAAGTTGAAATTCAGTTATCTTCTCTGCACAATGGTGTGAACCTAAAAATAAGAAGGGAAATGCTACTATTAATTTTGGAAAGTTCTTATTTTTCCTGTTATTTTTGTCATCAGCTTCCAATTCCAAGTGCACGAAGATGGGTGTGCTTAATGTAACTTGGTTGATATATGCATAGGAAGCTGGGAAAGTGAATACGTAGCATTTTTATCTCTTTAAGGAACATGCGGTGGGTTTTACTCTCATCAAGATTTATCAGATAGGGGATTTCTTCAAATTGAAAGAATTCTCAGATACTAAAAGTCTGCAACAGATCTAATCTTTGCCTTACCTTAGTGTTTGTATAAGCAAAATATCAACACATTTATACTTTTCAGAGAGCAGAAGGTATTTTTTTTTCATCTCATTTATTTTTATGCTGTTCCTTTTGCTGGGAAATAAAGAGTTCTGTTTCTTCACCTGGATAACATCTGCTCATTTTTCAACACAGAAGAACACACATGATTCAAGAAGTTCCACAGATTCTCAAGTAATCACATTGTGTTGCATCTACCCCATCTCATTGAAATGTATTTCCTGTAGCTGACTTCTGAGTTTTTTGTACAGAACATAATAGCTTTTTAGCTTCATTTTTTTCTGTTCCCAATGTCCCAAAGTGTTCTCGTCATAATTGCTAGAACCTTCAAGTCAGTTGATATGATACAGGTTATCATGTCATTAAATCACCTACTGCATTTCCAAGTTGAGGGTCTTGATCCCCTCTCTTGGGAAATAAGGGCAGTTCTTTGGTGGTAAGCTCAGTTACACTACTCACAGTGAGACAGTTTGCACTTCTAGTGTTTTGGGCCAGAGAAATAGCTCAGTGGTTAAAGTGCTTGTCTGTCAAGCTCAAGACCCTGGGTTCAATTCCCTAACACCACATAAGCCAAGTGTGGCCCATAAAAGCCAAGACTGGTGGTGCACACCTATAATCCCAGCACTCAGGAGCCTGAGGCAGGAGGATTGCCATGTGTTTGAGGCCAGCCTGGGTGACCTAGTGAGTTCAGAACCAGCATGGACTGTAGAGCGAGACCTTGTTTCAAAAAAAATGCTTTTGTGTAAGTACCTAGAGCTTGATATTGGATTACTAACATTTTTAGCAATAACTTTTAGCTTTATTTTTCTTTCTAAAGGCATTGTTGCTGGAAGACAGGCAAAGTAGTTTAAGCACAAGGCCCTGAGTTCAATTCCACAGCACCACGTAAAAGCTAGGTGTGGTGGCACACACCTATAATCCCAGCTTTTGGGAAGCTGAAGTAGGTGGATTGTTCTGAGTCCAAGGCTAGCCTTAGCTACACCAGTAAGTTCAGGACCAGCCTGGGCTACAGAGCAAAACCCTGTCTCAATAAATAAATAAATTAATTAATTTAATAAAGTCATTGTTGGGAGACTGTCAATAATTAACAACATTTCTACAGTGGTGAGAAAGCTAAATTTAAATTTACCATAATAAATGGTAGGGGAAAGTTTTAAAAACATTCGCTATGATGTCAAAATAAAGGAAATACTTACTAATAAATTAATATGGATCAACAATGTATATCATCCCAATTTGCTATAAACTATACACAGCCAGTCTTCCATATCCACAGCTCTGTATCCATATGGTTAACCTATTGAAGACTGAAAATATTCATGAAACAAATGTCTGTATTGAATATGTACAGTCTTGTTTTTTGTTTTTATTGCTTAAACAATATTTTGTAACATGGCATTGCTTTTTTTTTTACTAGGTATTAAAAGTGACGTAGAGATGATGAATGCTTATGGGAGGATCTCTAAGGGTTATGTGCAAATACTATGCCATTTTCTGTAAGGAACTTATGCATCTGCTGGCTTTGGTATCTACCAGGGTTCCAGAAACCAATTCTGCAGGAATATCAAGGAATAATTGTATTCATAATTTTGTGATTTTTTCCTTAGCCCATTGTCCATAGGTTATACTAGAATCAAGGAAAGTCTTTACCTTTCAGATGGCCTGCTAGGTGAAGTGTCTTTCTATCCAGCAGTTGAATATAGTGCTACATATGTTTTGTGTAAACTCATTTACAATATTTTCACAAGTCTTCATTTCTTATGTTTTGAAGGACGGGAAGTTGATGTCAAAGACCTGGAAAAGGTTCCAGGAAGCACTGTAACAGAACGTAAAGGCCAGGAGCAGTGGGAGGTGGTGAATCATCTGCCACTTGATGGTAAGAATGTCGAATGACAATGTACTTGTGTCTTGTTCCTTCAGAAGAACTTGTATGTTCCTTTATTAGTAACTCTGTAACAATTATGTTTTCTAAATAGAAGATTGTCTAAACTTTTAGAAGGCATTGCTATTTTACCTTAAGAAGAAATATTAAATGTGAGTCTCATTTTTGGTTTGAAAATTGCTTGATTCATCAGTTGCAAATCTCCCTACCTTGGATGAGAAATGTTGGCTTTTGTTCTTGAATCCATTGACAGTTCTGAAGTTTAAAATGAGAATCGTGAGGAAAAGAAATGCATGGAAAGGTATTAGAACAGAAAGAAATGACAAATTACACGGAAGAAGTAGAAGTGTGGGGGAAAGTCCAGCATGCTAGAGTTCTGGCAGCAACCATCTAGGTGCCAGTGAATGAAGAGTGGTCTCATTAAGAATCTTCACCATTTAAATTTTTAAAAAAAATTATGGAGGATAAATTGTACTTGCAGGGAAATGTAAAGTCTGACTTTATGAAATGATGGCTTCTGTATGCCTTTAATGAATCCTCCTGTCACTTTGGGGATATTTGATTTAGCTCTTTCTTGTGTCTGATACAAAATTTATTGCAATATGTTGATAGGTAGCACAGAGCCCTTTAAAAGATGAGTGAAAAACATAAGACTTCAGATTTCCATCTTTGCTGTTGTCAACATTCAATAGAATATTTATTTCCCTTTTAATTCCAGTGTATATCCTCCTATCTTATATTTTAAGAGGGAAACTTTATAATTTATTTGAAGTTTGCAACCTATTATAAAGAGCAAAAATTAATATTTGCTAAAATGTTTTCTCTGATAAAGAAAAATGTCTGTATGTGAAACAAGACCAATTGATTCTTTAGAATCTGAAATCTGTTGTACCCACTGCTGTGTTTCACCACACATCTGATAAATCTCATTTAGAACTTTCTGCTATGTGGATTGGTGTAGACAAGAGCTTTTGTTTTATTATTGAACGCGTTTTAAATACTTGAACAAAGCTTACTTTGCCGTGACCTTTGTGCTAAAACTGAAAATCATGATAGGAATTAGTAGGTTGGGTCATGTTTAAGAGTCACTTAATTTTTGGTCTTATACCTCTCGAGTGTTCTAAGGGAGGAATTGACATGAGCAAATGTGTACTGTCCTAGAAAGTATGAGTTTGCACTGCATAGAAAAGGAATTTAAAGATCTGAGCAAAACCCATAATTAGTACTTAAAATAACGTTGACTCTGGAGATCTTAGGTTTATGAATTCTAGAAAAGCATGAAAAAAGCTACTACAATAATTTGGTGCTTTGTGAAGACATTAAAAAACTGACAGAACTCAGCTCTAAATACAAATAAATGGTAACTTTAAAACTCTGAAATGTGTCATTGGCTTTTTCACTACGAATCATAGGTTCTGCTGCAGTATACATAGACAGTGGAAGGCCAGAGGAGAGTTGAGGGAAAAGAAAACAAACTGGGGACAAGGAGAATGGAATAAAATGCAAAACTGAAAAATCAAGTTAAGGGACATACAGCAAACATTGACATGAAGGACTGGCAGCTACTGTACAGAAAAAAAAGATGAGAATAGCTTCTTGTTTAGAAAGAGGAAATCTCTGGCTTCCAGCTCTAGGTGCAGAAGCAAGCATTCCATAAGTGCCTTTGGCACTTTCTCATTGCTGAAACACAGCACCTGACACTCAGAGCTCATGGTAAAAAATGTTGATTTTTTAGCTCCTGGTTCAGAAGTCTTAGTCAGTCCAAGTATGTGCAGCTGGCAGTGGTGGGAAGGTCATGGCAGAAGGTCTTGGTGGGTAGAAGCTGTTCACAGCGTGGCAGAAGCAGAAGCGGAGAGACTGGGGAGAAGCCAGGTCGAGAGTATACCCTTCCCCACCTCAGCCTCAGTGGTGTGTGTTCTGGCTAGGCCCCACTTCTTAACAACACATGAAATCAAGACAATAATTCATTCGATCCACTTAATGTTCATAATCCACTCTCCTTGCAAATACGTGAGGCTTTTGGTGTAGATTCCGGATCCCGACCATAACACGACGGGTTATTTCTGGTGGATTTTGCTATCACAGGGTGTTCCCAAAATAAAGTAAAAGGAAACAGGTTTAGTTTAAGTATCTTACTGAATTTTTCTGAACAATTAGAACAGTCAAAATCTTGGTGACCCTATGAAAATGTTAAATGATAATACAAAGGCATAAGTTGTATTTTTATGTTTCATATCAGTGACATATACTTATTAAACTAGTAATACCCCCAAATTAATGTATTTGTCTCTTGTTTTTCATCTCTCTTGCTTTCCTAAGGGGAGAAGATTGATGTGACTAATCTTAGTAGCACTCTGGGAAAAATGGGGATTACACTCACCCAGAAGGAACTGGAAAGTCTGACAGAAAAACTTCAAGGTGAGGAGAAATGACTGTGGCTTGGAAGAGAGTTTGAACTTATGACTATGCATATAAGAATTTCTAAAACTGTCAGTAGTGTCTTTGATACTGAAAAGATATTTTACAGATCTTAGAGAAGAATTTATTCCAATGTGAAAGTAATTTTTTATCATTTAAAAAATCTCAGGAATAGAATAAAGGGAACAGAGTAAAGTTTCTTCACTCAGCTCTTTCTGATATAAGTTACTGTACTACAAATAACTATGATCTTCCTTTTATTAAAGAAAGGACCCCATATTTGGTTCTTACTGTATCTTCAGGATAGTTTCTTTCACATATTAAGTTGGTAGTAAATATTTAACGACTGAATAGAATACATGAAAACAATTTCTATTCAAAATGAGAAACTAGTGAAAAGGATGACAGTACAAGGTAGTGGTAGTACATCTTTGACACATGCCTGAAGTATTTATTTACTTTTGTAATTAAGCCATTCTTAATATTCTCATATAAACCACTAATACCAGAATGTTTTCCTAGTTGGGTCAACTGCCACCATTTAAAGATACACTTTTTTCTTGTTTCCATGTAAGAATCCCCTGCTCTGCGCAAAATTATAATCCATTGCGACTCATTGAGTTCTCAGTGACCCAGCAGAAAGAGAGCAGCTCCACATCTGATACAGAGACAGGTTCTGAGATAGCTCCATGCTGATTCTGAGAGAGGTTCTGAAACCTCTCCTTTAACGTTTCTCTGCTGTCTTCTCTCATCTCTCCATTCTACCTTTGTGTCCTTTTAATCTGAGTCATTCGATGTTACTTTTTGGGTTATAATTTAACTTTATTGAGTCTCATTACAAAATATCATTATAGAATTAGCTATAGAAATTTCAGAGAGCTTTTTGTGTACCCAATATTTAGAGGTAAGTGTCTTTTGAGATATTTTACTAACTCCAGAAATTAATGATGAACCTTCTGGTTTTCTTTTTACCTGATAGTTTGTATAACTGGAGAAGCTGAGTGTTTTTCTGTTTTTGTAGTACTTAATGTTATGGTTTGAATGACAAGTAAAAGAGATGATGCTTGGTGGTATTTGTATTATTTGTAGTTGGAGGAGTGAGAAATTTAGCTTTTCATCACTGTGTATTGTTTTTTAGCTACAGTTTTTTAGATGTCTAGCTACATTTTTGTTTCTAAATTTAGCTAATATCTTTTCTAAGTCATTTTTGTTCTCTCTGAATTATGTCTTTTCCTATAGCTGAAGAGAAGATTGATCTCAATAAATTGATGGATACAGTGAAAGTTGAAACAGGTTCGTGAGACTATACTATGAATCTAAGATTCTAGTCCTTACTCTGATTTTAATTTAGTTAATTACTCCTATAATGCATTATTATTCTCATTAGCATTTATATTACAGAAAATCTATATCTAATGTCTTAAATCTTAGCTACAGTTTATATACACTGAGCAATAAAACTTAGTATTCAATGGTATGATAGCATTCTTTTTGCCATTGCTGTACTTTCTCATGCAAAAGAAGTGATACTTGGAATGAAAAATGGTAAAGTAAGATTTAAAAAGGTAGGCTACTTCATAATTAAAATAATGAAAAACTTGGATCCATCTACCCTAGTATCATTAATAATATACCCCTCCTCTTAATGTTTGTATGAATGTTTGTATGTATGTATATATACATACATATGTATGGTTTGTTTCTATCATGTTATCTCATTTTATTAGGGACAAGAAAATAAATAACATTTCTGTGGTGGCTCCTGATGCAGGTAGTAGGTCTCATTGTACCTCTGCCATTTATATGCTGAGTAGGCATAGAAATTTGTGTGGATAGTTGGAGCTCTGAGATCATTCTGTAATTGTTCCGCCTGTATTTTTACCTTATGTCTTTTGAAGGAGAAGAGCATGATGTTAGTGATGTGAAAAGTGTCCTTAAAAATAAGGGCATAGAACTTACATCTAAAGAAAGCCTGGAACTCTTGAACAACTTGCAGGTTGATGGTAAGCAATTTAAACGACAGTGTAGCATTTAAAATAATGTAAATTTATGAGAATGTTCAGCAATTCTTTTATAAATTGCCTTCTCTTTGGTAGCAAATTTTAAACAAGAAAAGGCTTCCCAAAACTAATTATAACAGATTTCTGAAAGTTCCAATTTAAGAAGAAAGCCCAGCTGTGTTATACATTAGTATAGAGATCTACTCTGTCAGTTACTAATCTTGCCATCAGAACAAAGAATTTCATATTCTTTCTTTTTCCCCATTTTTTATTAGTATACATTTGTGACACATAGTGATTACATTAAACTTGAGAATTTTGTGCATGTCACATACATACTGCATCAACATCACATTCCCTTCCCCTTGCCTTTCTTACCCGCCAGCCCTGTCCCTCACCTGTTTGCCTCTGTTACTTAGTAATAGCATCTGTGTTTCTCATATTGGAGAACCATGCAATTTCTAGTTATCTGACTCTGCTTAACTTCACTCAGCATAATGATCTCACGTGGTATCCATTTTCCTACAAATGACTCAAATCTATCTAGCAGAGCAATAATTCCTTGTGTTTATAACCACTTTTTATCCATTGGTCCATTTGTGAATACTTCAGCATCTTTCATGATTTAGTATTATTGGGTGTGCTGCTGTGAACATGAGAATGCCTGTATCTCCGTCATATGGTGCTTTTATCTCTTTTGGAAAAATACCCGTAAGAGGTATGTCTGGATGAAATGGAATACCTATTTTCAATTTTTTGAAGAATATCTCTACTGCTTTCCATAATGATTGTACCAGATTACAGTCCCACCAGCGTCCTCACACCCTTACTGACATCCATTGCTTTTTGAATTCTTGACAGAAGCCATTCTTTCTGGAGTGAGATGGTATCTTAATGTTGTCCCCATTCACTAAATGTTTTTCTGGACACATGCTGCATATTTATGAGGCTACAATGGGATACTTTTATTCTTGTGTACATAAGTTAGTGATTGATTCAGGATAATTAGCATAACCATCGCCTTAAATTTTTATCGTGTCCTTTAAGTGAACACATTGACATATAATAATTACTTGTTAAGAGTCTGTTGCTGCTGCTGTTTGTTTTTGTTTATTTATTCTCAGGTATCTTGTTTCATTCAGTGTTTGAATTAACCGTAAGCTACTCTTTTATTTGAAAGGAACGACAGATGGAATATATTTCTAAAGAACACTTGTCTTTGCTTCTACCAGATATTTGGATAGGATTGGTGCAGGACAAATGTAATTCTGTGACCTAAGTGAGGAGACCTGAGCTGTATCAGAGCCAGCTGTTCTCATCCTCTCAAGAACACTTTCTCCCTGCACTTTCCCTGTCCCAGGGCCACACCCTACCACACCTTGTAGTCTTATGGATAAGATTAGGGTGAGGTAGTCTTAATTCATATTTGTTCTTAGCCTGAAGGTTTATCCCATAAGGATCCCAGTCTTGGAGAGAGGATCTTCTATGGACAGGTCCAGGTCTTTGGCTTTGTTACCTATCCTCTGAGGCTATCACCTTTAAAGTTTAAGTTCAGTTTCAAAAAGTGCCATTAAAACATAGGAGTACTGTTCTCTCCTCCCCGGATTTCTGCTTCCCGCAAATTTTTGGATTAGTAATTCTGACTCTAATTGATACCCCTCCTCTTAATGTGTATGAACAGTGTTAACTGAGCCTTGATCCTCCTCTCAAAGCTCATGCTCACACCAGACAGTGATGTCCCTGGTGATGTGTTAGGGTTCAATGCATTGTTCTTATCTTCTCTTTTTCCCAAGGAGGGATTATTGATGTCAGTAAAGTGGAAGCTCTTTCGCCAATCATGGGGACGTATCTTGCAGAAAAGGAAGTTAGTTATCTGACACATAGTCTGCCAGTTGATGGTGAGTCTTTAAGATATATTTCTATTATGTGTATTTCAAAGGGTTTTTTTTTTTTGTCTTTTGATATTTTTCAGCAACTTTAGCTGATAGTATGGCCAGTGCCACTACACCTGGGCAGAATTAGAGAAAGACAATGATATTGTGGGAATGAAGGATAAGAATGGGGAAGAAAAAAAAAAGTCTTTGATGTAGAAAGAAAAAAATAGACAAAAGAGAGAAATTATTTTTTAAAAAAAAACCCCATTTCTTTGTCCCAAATCCCCACCATCATTTACAGGCATTTTTTAAAAAAAGAAGAAAGGACCAAAGAGCCACAGGAGAAGTGGGGCTCACTTTCTACACCAGATAGAGTTCTCCAAATTCTCCAGAAGGGAAAAGAGCCATGAAATTGAGTTCATGTCTGAATGTGCTAAATCCCTATATATCCACTGCTTAAAAAATGATCTCATCTCTGTCGAGCCTGGTGGCAGAGTACTGAAATCCCCCAGTACTCTGGGAAGCTAAGGCAACAGGATTGCAAGTTTGAGCCTAGCCAGGGCTATTTAGCAACTTGGCAAGACCCTTCCTCAAAATTGAAACAAAAAACAAACAAAAAGGTTGGAGAGGTAGCTCAGTTTGAAGCCTTCAGTTCAAACCTCACCACCACTAAACAACAACAAATACGTATTCTTCTGTACTAAACACATTACAAAAAGTTTAACTTATGTTTTACACAGTGCAAATTTGACCTAATATACATACTTAAATTCTTGACAGAACTAAATTTTCTCCAAAGCAAGAGCACATTTTATTAGATTAATGTATTAAGAACTTAAGTAAAACTAAAGATAACACATTCATCGCTAAGGGAACAACAGATAATAAATTCAGATCAGCCATCTGAGGTACTTTAAGAAATGTAGAATCTTCAGACATGTACACATTGTTGCTTTCCCCCATAGTTAGAGAAACTGTATTTTCGGTTCAAAAACAATTCTGTTTTCCTGATGGCTGTAGATGCAGAAGTCACAAGTTACTTTATCCATATAGCTGTTGAAGCTACTGATTAATGGGCATATGACTTTTTTTGTGGTTTGATAATTTTAGGTCACATAGAAAATTCTCATCTACATATAATTTTTTCTTTTGAAGGAGGAGAAATTAATGTCAGTGATATCAAAAATACTCTGGGAAACATAGGAATAAAGCTCACAGATAAGGAATGCTTGGAGCTAGAGAAGAATCTGCCAATTGATGGTGAGGATTTAAAATAACAATGTAGCCTCTAAGAAATTTACAGTGTTGCTGATAGTTTTGAAGACTTTCATAACTGCTCACATTTGATACCTTAAAAATGATAGCTTTAGGCAGATGCATGCATTCCTAGGTTAAGGGATAATTCCAACTGTATGTATCATTTCATTTGTAGAATCATTTACCTCTTCAGGCATTCAACTAGTTTGAGGAAAAGGATGTGTCTAATCTTACAACTGATTTCAGGAAAAGGTTATCCTCAAAATGGGAAGGGATTATGTGGGAAAGTAAATGGTTGCGAATATAATAGAAGGGAAAGTGGAGATATTAAAGGGAGGACAAAGAAAATTAAGATGTGTGCATAGTTGAGTAATTGCAGTAAATCCCTCCTGATACGGGAACATATTCAGAACTTTTTCCACTTCATATTGTTTCTTGAACATAAGTTAGAGCTTCTCTGGGGTAAATTACTGTGTCTGTCTTTCTGAAGTTAAGGCTGTGACATTGCCTTACTTAATTGCATTGGTGTGTCTTGCTCCTAGCTCGTGGGAAGGTGCACCAGGACAGGCTGATGGACAGTGTGAAGACCCTCAAGGGTAAGTCAGACAAACCTAAAATAAGTCTTTTATATGTTATAAATTTAGAATCTTGCCACCTGTATGCATGTGAGAATTTACATTGTTCTACAAAGATCATTTCTGTATAATTTGTCAGATGATCTGTACCATCCTTTATCCTTGAGATTTAAGTGAAACTTATATTAAGCCAGGACCCTTGAGTGACCTTACCCTTAGTGAAATGGTGAAAAAAATATTTGTTACCCCGGATTAATGAAAAGGAAATTTATCTGCATAATTTTGTATTCAGAATTCATAGAAGGGTCTTCTTGGAAAATTTATGATGATGGGCCTATTTTAACATAAGTTCTGTTTTATTTTTGTATTTTTAAAATAATCCAGGAACACAGAAACCAGAAAAAATTTTAAAGAATTTATCGGGATTCTAATCACCCTTGTCTTCAAGAAGGAATGCACCTTCTTAAGCTGCCCAATAATAATAATTCATACCTAGAGATTTCACGTGATACAGATATTATATAAACATTATGAAACAAATATTCTTTAAATAAATGACTTTTTCTTTTAAAAGAAAAAGATTTATTTGAAAAGAGTCTAAATAGAATTTCAGCCACAGACTACAAAATCAGTACTAAAAAATCAATACTACACTACACTAACAGTCAATAGCTTTTCTCTACACTAACAGTGAACTCAGTGAGAAAGAGCTCAGAAGAATGATCCCATTCTCAATAGCTCAGCAAAAAATTAAATATCTAGGAGTATACCTAACCAAGGAAGTGAAGAACCTATATAAAGAAAACTACATTACACTGAAGAAAAACATTGTAGATGACATCAGAAAATGGAAAGACATCCTCTGTTCTTGAAGGGGCAGAATCAATGTAATCAAAATGAATGACTCTACTGCTAAAACTGATACACAGATTCAATGCAATTCCCATCAGCACTTGAAAAATTAATCCTTAAATTCATGTGGCATTGATGAAGACCTAGAATAGACAAAGCTATTGAGTAACAAGACTAAGGCAGGAGGCATTACAATACCAGACATCAAGTTATACTATAAAGGAATAATTGCAAAAACTATGTGGTACTGGCACAAAAACAGACACATAGACCAGTGAAACAGAAGTGAGGATGCAGACACAAACTCAAATACCCTCAGCTACCTAATCTTCAATTAAGGAGACAAAAGCATGCACTGGGAAAAGGACAGTCTTCTTCAACAAATGGTGCTGGGAAATGGGACATCCACATGCAGAAGAATGAATCTAGACACATACCTGTCACAGTGTACCAGAATCAAATCAAAGTGGATCAAAGACATAGATATTGAAACTGGAACATTGAACCTTCTGGAAGACAAATTAGGCAAATATCTAACAGACATAGGTATAGGGAAGGATTTTCTTAATAAGACACCCAAAGCAAAAGAAACAGCACCCAGAATTAACAAATGGGATTATGTCAAATTAAAAAGTTTCTGCACGGCAAAGGAAAGTATCAACAGAGTAAAAATAAAACCGACAGATTGAGAAAAAATATTCATCACCAATACATCAGATAGGAGGCTCATAACCAGAATATACAGGGATCTAAAGAAAAGGAAGCCCCTCAAAATCAAAGATTTGATTGAAAAATAGGCAAAAGAATTGAACAGACAGTTCTCAGATGAGGAAGTTCAAATGGCCAATAAATACATGAAAAGATGTTCAACATCCTTAGCCATTAGAGAAATACAAATTAGAACATCACTAAGATGCCATCTGACTCCAGAGAGGTTGGCCTATATCAAGAACAAAAACAGCAAGCAGTGCTAGCAAGTCTGTGGGGGAAAAAGGAACCCTCCTCCAGTGCTGGGTCTAATCCTCAGTATTGCAAAATGAGTGAATGACTGAATAAGTGAGATGCATGTAAAATAAAAAATTAACCCAGAATGTATCAATATTTTGAAATCTGTAACTATGTTCTTGATCATTTCTTTTTTAGGAGGAATGGTTGACGTCGAGAATGTAGGCACAGTTCTGAGAAACCTGGGAATTGAACTCAACGTGAAGGAACACGATAGTTTGATAGAAAACCTGCCGCTTAATGGTAAGCCTCGTGGATCAAAATGGATCTTAGGAAGAAACTGAATTGTAGACTTACATAATAAGGTAACCTGTATTAACTAGGTATATTTTGTATGAAAAGATCATGTTGCAAAGCTGAGGGAGAAAAAAGCTAATCCTAATTTAAAACATGTCTTATGTAGGCTGCTAAAAAAAAGGCAGATCAGATTTACCAGAGTTTATTTGAACATTAAAGAACCCTCACATTAGCCCTAGAACCAGAAGTTGCCAGCCTGCCACGTAAGCAGTGCCAGCAGCAAGCTCCTTTGACTGACTCCATGCTGGAGCAAAGTGAACACATCATCCAGTTTGCTAAAGCCAAGTACTTGCCTTATTTGTTAATGGTTGCAAGCTAGAAAATTAGTGGTTATTAGGAGTGGCTTGCAGTTTCTGTTTGTAACTGCCTTCAGTTAATTAATCCTTTTCTCTCAATCAATCAAAAGGAATATCTGTAGGTTCGATTTCAGTTTGCTTGCCTAAGGATTCTGGGTACAGGAACAACCCAAAGATTATGGCCTCCAGGCTTTCTCATCACCTCTCTGTCTCTTGTAATTCATACTGTCATCCCCCCCCTCTTGAGTCTTTAGATGAAGGGACTCACTGGTACCCTGGGACCTCCTTCTGTCTAGTTTTTGGGTATGATTGTGGAGTTGAGGGCAATTTCACGATGCACCACCCTTGGAATTGGACAGAAACTTGAACTCACAAAAGTGACATACTTGGGGGCTAACAATCTTCATTTGCCACCTTGAAACTCTTCATGACCTTATCTTTAAATTTATGTTGTCTAGTTGGAGTCTGATGTGGCAGCGTACCTTAGTAGTTGATTCAGGCAAGTTCCTGCCCTGAGTAGTGCCTCCCAGGATAAATTCGGGATCAACCATTCCACCGGACCTCGAATCTCTCTTCCACTGCTTTTACCTCACGAACAGCCTCTCATGTCAGAGTTGTTATTCTTTCCTGATATTGAAGCACTCCTGTATTTCCATAACTCTCTACCTTTCACCAGTGTTTTCTTTTCCAAAAGATAGATAAATAGAAATATTTACCCTCATTTTATAAATATGTTGGTAACAACAGGTTCAGAACACCTGTGATCAGCCTTCAAGTTAGCAGTCAAAATAACTTAATACAATTATTAGTAAAAGATAAAGTACAGAATGAAAACTCCTGATATAAATATTGGGAAAAGCTTTGATTTTCCCTAGAACTAAAGGTTGCCAGAAACCAATCCATTGTCGCTCCCTTGTCCTACCCTTTCTACACGCATAAGACTTAGACAAGGTAGTTTCTCAGCCAACTCTCCACTGACCATAAAATGAGTTTTTGTTATTATTATAGATAAATCTCTACACAGATTAAATTGTGGCTATGTTCTACTTCAATTTAGATTTTTTTAATCTTATAATATATTCTTATTCTAATTATGCTTTTTCTTAAAGCTAACAGTCAAGTTGATCTCAGTGAATTACTCAAAGCAGTGGAAATTATAACAGGTTAGCTATTATAAATCTAATGTCTTAGTTTTTATACAAAAATTTATGTGATATTGTTATTATTTTTAATTTCACTCCTGATCTTCTATTTGATGAATATCGATCTGCAATTATAGTTTAGAATTTTAGTTTAACATTATTTCAGTAAAAAATTCTGATAATAAATTTCTTTGTGTTTTGGATATTTACCAATAATAGACAATATTCTCCGTTTTGAAAGTCAAAATTTAAATTTGTAAAGCAAGCTATATAGCAGATTGTCATAAAGTTAAAAATTCTGTTATCATTTAAACATTAGGAAAAAAATAGTATCTTGGTAAAATTAGTACATTTTAAGCTTCTAAAAATCCTAACTTATCTGCTTAAACTGAACCTTTATGTCTATTATAGTAATGGGACAAAATTCTCTTTCTGCCACAGTTAATGAGAATTATGAATTGTTAATATATTTGAATGTGTGTGTGTGTGTGTCCTCTTATAATCATCATGGCTGGAGCTAAACAAACATCAACATGGTTTTGAAGGCATAAGATATTTATCTGTATTAATGTGTGTTCATTTCAATTATGTTCTAGGAGGAGAAGTTGATATTAGTGATATTGAAGATGTTTTGGGCAACATGGGAGTAACTCTCACAGATAAGGAGCGTGCAGAGCTGATAAAAAATCTCTCAGTTAGTGGTAAGCATTTGAAATATTTATTGATTCTTGAAACTGGTAGACATTTTTTGGGAAGTGTGAGACTGTTTGTTAAACTTTCTGAAATGATAGAAAAGAAAAAAACTTCCAGAGTTATTCACAATGGATTATCTTATGCTGATGTATTATTTAAATGTATATATAAATATACTGATACATACAGAGATATCCGTAGAAAGTGTGTAAAGATCAACTCTAACTTTTTAATATGAACTGCATGAGGTATTGTGATTGCACCTGATTGTAGGCTGAGAAGGAAGAAGGAGAGAAAAAAAAGAATAGTAAAAAAAGAAAAGCCACGTATGGGATGATTCATATTTATTTATGTAAGTTGACATAGGTCAAGTGTTACAAATAATTTTTTAAAGAATATAAATCATAAATCATCCAGCTTTACCTTAAAAATTCTTTTTAATGGTAGAAAAATGTTAAAAATTCAAGCTTGGACTTTATGGAGCTTTCTCATAATATTAAGCTCTGTATACATTTCAGTGATTTCATAATGGAAGTATTAAGATGAGTTTCTGAAAAAATTATATACTAGAAGGTTTATTTATTTGAAAATTAGCTGCTATCTTATCCATAAAATCTGCCATAAAGATTAAGAGATAACTTTTACAACCCAAAATTTCATAAAGATGCAATTCAAAGATTAAACTGGGTGTTACATTAAAGAGCAGAAAAAATTAGAGAACTAATGAAGAATTTAGAAATTAAAAAATATGTTAAAGCATTGTAAAATGCCAGTATTACTATTTTTAGTAATACTAAAAATGCCAACAATTGAATTAAATTGATGCACAGATGGCCTTTCTTTTTTTAACCTAACAGTCAATCAAAGTATTTTTAGGAAAAGTTATGAATCTTCTTTACCTTACATTATGACTCTCACAGCCTTGGTGAACTTCCACCCGGCTCAGTTTTGTGTGAATTTGTTTATGTGTTTCTTGTTACTAATGGAAAAGCCCACAAGAGTAAGTTATTGGAAGATTTGCCTTCTCTAACTGATAAGTGAAAAACCTGATGAGGTAAATATTAGAGACGTATGCGTATACTTCTTCCTCCAAATTAAATTGTGAAGTTTACTATTTACCTACATTTTGATGCCATTTCCCTCTTTCTGTGTTGTTACTAAAGTATCTCCATGTTAGATTTTGAAAATTCCACCTATTTTTCAAAAATAAATAAAATGTGTATGTGTTCAGTGAAACTAATAGGAAATTATTCAGGTAATTTAGTTACAGTTTGAGATAATCTTAGAAAGTACATAAAATTGAATCTGCCTGTTAATAAGAAGATTAAAGGATTTTTCCATTACTATAAATTGTTATTATATAGTTTATAAACCTCATTGTATTGTCCTTTGTTGTACTGAAGGCTAGACAATTCTGAAGCCGACAACCCTAATACATAGATATTAAGAGTTTTGGTTCCATCAGATTTTACTCTTATTCCTCTTGTTTTCCCAAGGAGGAATTGTTGATGCCGATAAACTTGATTCTATTTTGAAAAGTATCAGAATGAGTCTCACAGAAGAAGAACTTAAGGATCTGAAAAGCAACCACCTGCCTACGGACAGTGAGCATTTCAATATTTTTCAATTACTCAGGACATCTGTGATTTTTGTATAGGCATCAGTTACTTGATTTACTAAAGTTTAAGCATACATTAGCAATTTTTGAGTATACAAGAAAGCATTGAATGACTAAGTTTGTCCCATATTGTTTTTATCATGCAGTTTATTTCACTTGAATGCTAAACTAGGATTGAGTTTGTTCAGGACCACTATTAGGCTGGGAAAAACTGGAGGAAAGAGACTATTAGAGGACAGAAAAAAAGCGAAAATACAGTGAAATAATGTTAGAGAAAAATATATGCAGAAAGTGGCAATAAATAATTACAATGATCATTTCCACTATTACTAATCCCTCTTCATCTAGGAAATTTCCATTATGTAAAAAACAAAAAAGGAACAAGTAATAACGACAGGCTTGACATCATGAAGCCATATGAAACTTACACAAAACTTCTTGTTCTACTCTAACACCATTTCATTTCATTTTTGCTGTTGATTCCTTCCTGTATCTTGCGTAGGATGTCTGATTTCAGCATGTATACGTGTATGTACAGGTACCCATTTATTTTCAACAGTCTGCATTATTTTGGTGGCAATGATTCCTTTGTTATTTAAAAATAATATTTGGAAATATGAAATTATATTTTAAAATATAATGTTTGGAAAAGTAAAATTAAGTTTTATAAAATATACATATATGTTAGGAAATGTTCAGAAAAGAAAGGCTGTGAAACCTCCTTGTAGCCTAAAAATTAGGACATGATTGCGAAGTCATAGCTACATTTATGTTTTTCCATATCTCATCCTGCAAACAACCATTATGATTAATTTTATGTTTAAAATCCTTTTGATGAAAAGTCAGTTGTCATGCATGTGCATCTCACTATATTTACTTGTTTTCTGAGCTTTAGAATATTGCCTTAAAATATGTCCTAAATCTTCTCAAACCTACTTGTTCAATATTAGATTTCTAAAATTCATCTAGGCAGGTTGTATGCCATCATAGTAATACTTCTTCTTTACTATGTAGTATTTCATTATGTGAATATACCACACTTTAATTATAGTTTTTACCATTATTCAGTCTTTTAATTATCTCCAGTTCTATTACAAAGATTCCTTCTAAAAATACAAGTCTGTACAAGCCTCTGGATGTATGTGTCAATAAATTTCTCTACCTCACATCTAAGAGCATGTTTTCTAGCCTCTCTATTCGGAAGGATCAGGCCAAATTGAAGTAATATTTTATTAGCTATTAATCTATGTACTTAACAAAACTGTAAGTAGGAGTATGTATCTTGAAAATCCTTACCAAACTGATGAGTGTACAATGTTATCTTGACTGGATATTACAATTTTTTTGTGGTTTTTGTTTTTGTTTGCTTTTTGAGTCAGGAACTCACTGTTTAGTCCAGCCTAGTTTTGAATTCACTGTGTAGGCCAGGCTGGACTCGAACTCACAAAAATTCTTCTGCCTCAGCCTCCCAAGTTCTGGGATTATAGGTGTGCGCCACCAAGATCAATTTGTATGGTGCTAGGGAATTGAATCCAAGGCCTTGTGCTTGCTAGGCAAGCTCTCTAACTGCTGTGCTATTCCTCCAGCTCCTATTATTAACTATTGGTGAGCTCATGCCATGTGTGTAACATTTTCAAACAAGATACAGGTTTCCTCCTATGACAGTGATTATTCATAACTATTTTCCATGGAGATGAGTCCTTTTTTGTCACTTCTTATAACATTTTATGCTGTTGTTGTGGCATAGAGGAAAGAGAATGAGCAGAACCCTATTTTGACTTCTAGACTTGTGCTCGGAAATGATACATTTTATTGACCAAAGCAACTCAGATGGCCAAAGTCAGACATTGAGGAAACAGGAAGTATAATTCTCCAACACTAGGGGGATTCCTCGTAGTTTATAACATAAATGAAAAACAAGTGAATAAATTTGTCTACGTCTATTAAAATAACAGGAAGATACTTAGTGAGAAATTAGTATATGAGAAAATGATTAATAAATTACAAATTGAAACACTATTGAATAATATAAACCAAATCCAAATCCTGGTTTAGTAGTCTGATCTAAATTATAGTTCATCTAAGTGTTAGAGCTACAAGTAGATATTTGAAAAGAAATGACTCTTGAATCTTATACGTGTGGTAGGTTTCATTTGCTATTGGAATTCATGCATGAACAAAAAATTACATATATATATATATATATATATATATATATATATTGGGCAAGAAGAAATTTACAATTGCATACATAATACAATTTTTAAATTCCTGAATCATATACCACTCAATGTATTGAAGTCTGAGATTCATTTGAATTTTTTATTACAATTTTTGATTTGTATGCTTTTAAGTCATTGCTGCCTTCTCCGTGCTCAATATTGTTCAAATTATGACTTTCAGATAATAAAGTAGAATTTCAGTAAAAAAGAAAAAAACAGTTAAATCATCATTACATTGTTGAAATTGTTGATTTTTGAGTATTTTACTTCTTCACTCTGATTCTCAGGAGGAGGTAAAGGATAGAAAAAAATTCTTGGTGTAAATGTTGCTAGAATATTTTCTCCTCATATTATTTTTAACATCACAATCCATTTTTATTTATTATTTATTTCTTCTTGCAGTATCTGGGAAAATTGCAATGAAAAAGTTCCTCGACGGATTAAAAGCTTTTATTGGTAAGTGAAAAATGTTATATGCACACATCCCTGTGATAAGACAGTTTTAAGTAATATTTTCTACTATTTTGTTCCTGCATTGTAAATTTTAACTTTTAACCTTTCTGAATAAAATACATGATTCTAACAGCCTATATTTTGCCTTCATGTATTATACCGAAATATCTATAAATAACTTAATCATTTTTAAGGTTTCTGGAGTTTTTGTAGTGACAATATAATCCATTGCAGAATTGCTAGCAAACCCCCAAACAAGTTAGATCAAGTAACAGAAAAGTAAACCTTTCTTAACTGTCATTTCAAGAGCAATTACCATATTTCAGGAGTACACATTTTTTTGGCAAGATGTATATAAATGAATCAATTTTGATATGTTAGCTAGTTATGCAGATAAAACTTATCTTCCTCCACATTGTCTCACCTCAGGTTAAGAAATCATATTTTTCAAAATTTTTAAGAAGTAAATTTAATATGGGATACTTTTGGTTCTGGATACATGTATGTCTTATTATCTTTGGACTTTCAACACTAGGGAGAAACTTGTTTAACATTGTTACATTGAAATAATTTTTCTGTGCTTTTCCTGATAACTTTTCATATTTTTAACAGGACAGAAGGTTGATGTGCGTTACCTTCCTGACATGCTGCGGAGCATGGGCCTTGAACTAACAGAGAGTGAGCAGCTGCAGCTGCTCAGAGACCTGCCAGTTGATGGTGAGAGCCAGGGGAACTCCTCGGCCGCCCTCTGAAGACCTTAGCTTAATGGGTTTAACATTTTCTATAGCACTTTTTAAAAAAACATTTAAATCAATTAGAAAAGTATGTTTCTTTGAAGCTGTATAGATAGATACCTTTATGCTCTTTTCAACTCAGTCTCAGGGGATAAGCTAATGTTTTAATATTATCCTGTCTGGCCAGTGGCAGAGCTATCCTGTAAAAGGAAGTGCAAGAAAGGGGTGAGGTGAGAGATTTTTAGAATTTAATGAAGGAAATTAAAAAAAAAAAGAGAGGCAGGAAGATGGCAGGTTCAAGCCCAAGATGGGAAATTTAGCCACTTAGTGATACAGCCCTATCTCCAAAATAATAAAAGAAGGTTTGGGGGTGTAGCTCAGTGCAAAGGCCCAGGGTTCAATTCCTAGCACCTAAATAAATAAGAGCAAGGAACGCTGGTGTAGAGTAGAGGCTGTTAACAGTAGCCTCAGATGTTACAAATTGTGTGGCTTGGTGCACCAGTAGTTCTCATTTCTAATCTCTATTTTCCTAGTAGAGGATAAAAATATTCATTCAATAAATAAATTATTCCTAAAATTAAAAATATGTGTGCCTCTTTATAGACATCTTTATCACATTTTGTTTGATGTAAAGTGTTCTTTGCACTGTAGGTTCTGGGAAGATTTATAAAAATAGATTGATGAATGGTGTGAAATCTTTCAAAAGTGAGTATCAAGCAATTTGAGATTTAAGGTTTAAATTATTTATTTTTTGTACATCAAGAACTCAAACAGCAGTCAGTGCTGGCAAAGCTCTTGGGGGAAAGAATCCTCTTGCATTGCTGTGGGAGTGTAAGCTGATAAAACCACTATGGAGGGCAGTATGGAAAGTTCTAAAAAGGCTGAAAATAAAAATTCCCTTTGATCCTGTGATACCTCTTCTGGGAATCTTTCCAGAAGAGTTAAAAACATCATATGGAAAGAGATACATGTATGTCCATGTTTATAGCACCACAACTAACAATAGCTAAAATGTGGAAGACACCAAAATACCCATCAACAGGCTGTTGGATACAAAAATTGTGGTATATGTACACAATGCAGCACTCCTCGT
Source organism: Ctenodactylus gundi (assembly GCA_004027205.1). NCBI lineage: Eukaryota > Metazoa > Chordata > Mammalia > Rodentia > Ctenodactylidae > Ctenodactylus > Ctenodactylus gundi. The sequence goes on along the minus strand of PVKB01000089.1, from coordinate 143,337 downwards.
CTATAAAGGCTTTTTTAGGTAAATGGTCATGCTCAGTGAATTGAGTCAGACGCAGAAGGTTAAATAGTGAATGGTTTCTCTAACATGAGAAACCCAGATTACAGTCATTTCAGAGAAGTAAATGGGGGGGGGGGGGATTGTGGGTCTAGTGGGGAGGATCCAAAAGGGAGAGGAGAAGGGTTTGTAATTTTGATGCGTTCTATATGTGCACAAAATATGCAAGTTCAATGTAAACATTGTGTATCACATATAAACATATAAATAAAGTGGGAAAAATTTAAAAAATGAATTACATATTTTTTTCTTTTTTGTGGTAGTAAGAATGAAGCTCAGGACCATCACACTGAGCTACATCCTTAGCCCCCTACCCATTTTATTTTGAGATAGGGTCTTGCCAAGCTGCCTTGACTGGGCTGTAACTTGCTATTTTCCTACCACTGCCTTAAAGAGTGCACCACCAGGCATAGCTTAAATTATATTTTTAGAGTTGTTAACCTGTTCTTTCTGTGAATGGATTTTTAAATTTAGTTCCTTTTATTATGTCTATTTTCCTATATAATGTTCTTCTGGTTCCTATCTTTGTATATGGCCCAAAAACTAAAGTATAATTTGAATTGATAGGTAACTATTCTGAGATTACAGAACAAAAGACAACCAAAAATAATTTCTGTCTGTTTCCAAAACTGGTAGACATTATTTAGTAGTAGAATTAAATCTATTAAGTTGTATGGCTTCTTTAATTAGAACATATTTTTTATGAAGTCCAGTTAAGAAAAACTGTAGGCAAATGGCAGAAGGTTATGGCAGAAGTTTTCTTTTCTCTCTTTCTTTTTGTTTTTTCCTGTTTCTCTTCCTCATATTTACTGTAAAAAGTAAAGGGAGTGGGGAAGAAGGAAGAGACACACCTTGCCACTCCTTGCCACTCGGTGCTTGTTGAGAGGCACATCCAGCCATGGGAATAATACCTCCCATCCTTCCTAGGCTTTTGGAAAAAACAGTGAGATAATTTCTTAGAGGCTTTAGTGTGGAAGGTGTCGGCAATTCTTACAGTTCTTTAGACTGTAGACTACAGCTACATTGGGTATCACAACTGAAGCCTGGATTGTCAAGAAGCTTCCCTGGTAAATCTGTCCTGAAGTTCTGTTTTCCCGATTACAGCCCAGGGGCATATTCTCTGTCTTGCCTAGTCTTTAGGTCCTTCTTTTACAGTTTTTGTTTGTTTGTTTGAGACAAGATCTAGCTCTGTAGTCCAGGCTGACCTCAATCTCATTATAAACCTCCTGCCTCAGTCTCCCAAGTGATGGGATTACAGGCATGCACCACCATGCCTGGCAGTTTTAGAAGGTTCTGAGAAATCTAACCTAGTGTCTTCTGCATGCTAGGCAAGCATTCTCACCACTGAACTAGGACCCCAGTCCTCTTAAGATGTTAAAATGCATTTTCCTTCTACCCCCAAGTCTTATTTTGCCTTCAACCCTCTCTGTTATCATCTCGGATAATTTATAGGAATAAGTATATATTATTTTTTTACTAGTGCAAGTGACTTTTTGTTTTAAAATAATCTATACTTACAAAGCTATTTTCTCAGCCTGGATAAACTAGACATAGAGCATTTTCAAATTCCTTGTGGAAATGAGTGCAAGTTTTCCCAAAATTTCTCTCTACTGCACAATTCATGGGTTGTCTTTACCTTAATTTACAAAGCTCTTTGTAAACTACTTCCTAAGTACAAATATTTAAGGTTAATACAAATCTCACCTAAAGTTAGTCATTCATATTTAAAAGCAATATTAATACTGAGAAACAAATTTATATATTCTTTTATTCTGATTTTTTCTAACATAACTAATGTATTTCAAACAGGTAATATTTTCTCATATTTTAATAATTTTCCATGTCTTTTTCTAAGGAGGAAAGGTTGAGAGAAATAAAATAAATACTGTTTTGAAAAACATGGGACTCAAGCTCACAGAGAAGGAGCTTAACCATCTAGCAAGAAACGTAGCAGTTGATGGTGAGTGTTGTGGTTACCACGCCTTGCTGCTCAGCTCTTGCTTATAAGCTTATTCCTTTGGATTACCCTTCTGTGTTCTCTTGTATCTTGCTGAATTTCCTTAAGGTCATTATTCTTAATTCCATTTCAAGAAACTCATAAATTTCTGTTTGAGGTCGGTTATAGGAAAATGTTTGTATTTCTTTGGTGATGTCATGTTTCCATGTTTTTATATGTTTCTTGTGTCCCTGTATGATATTGGCAGACATGGTGAAACAGTTACTTTTCCGAAATGTGTGACATGGTTTTCATAGGGAAAGAATCTTACCTATAGGTGGGTCCTAAGGTGTCAGTCGGGAAAGATGAATTAGTTGTGGTTCTAAGTGGACACAGAACTGTAGTCACCATGCAGTTTCTTTGGCAATGGCTGCCAGTGCCTCAGTGGACTAGGCTGCAAGGATTTGTGCCAGCCGTTGTGACAGGATAGTTGGCTAAGGTTCCTGGTGGTAAGACTTTTAAAGGTCTTCTTGCTCTCATTTGCTGCAGGCTGGAGAGACTTGGCCTAAAGGCAAATCCCTCTTGACATTACGTCCTTCACAGTCCAAAATAGACAGTGTCATAGTGTTCCAGGGTGTAGGAATCTCTGTGGAGCTGGGTTCCTAGGCTCAGTGACTTACTGACTTTCTGTGTCACCTGTGGTGTGGCTATAAGTTCACTTGCTGAAACACAGGTAGACATAGCTGGGACTTTGTAACTCTAGGGACTGTAACTCTGAATCACATCCCAGTGGCTTAAGTTCTGCTGATTATGATCCTGGGGTTTGGCACACACCACAGTTATAGCTCCAAAAAGGGGTATTTCAGAGGCTAAAAAAGTAAGACACAGCTGCATTTTGGGTCCCAAAGCAAATAAGATATTTTGGCAACTGAAGCCCTGGTGTGTGTGTGTGGAGGGGGCATGCGGTGAAAACTGTATCCTGGATGGTAGGACACAGCAGTGGCCCAGGCTCCGTGATGCCAAGTACAGTGCAGAGAAATTACTGAGGAATGACAAGGAATATTTATGACTGGGCTTCAGTGGACGACGAACAGTACAACAGCAGCTTCACTCCTCAAAGAAGTGATGTGCTCTGTGACCTAGATCCTGGAGGGCTCATACATGTTCCGGGAAGTAGATCACCTTGGCTTTCTGGCCTTGAGGGCAAGCTGGCACAGCTCAGACAAAACTCTCTTACCCTCAGGAGCTGGGACATGGTTGCCCTTCTGGGTTGGAACCTTTGTTCCCTGGTGAGAAGTATTAAGTGACTCTGACTGCTGGGGTTTCAGTACAGAGCAGTTGGTAGCCCTGATCTTATGAGAAATTATGGGAAGATAGATTTATGTGTTTACCATGTGTTTTCACAGCATAGTTTGTTTTTAACCTAGCGAACAGCAAAATAGCTAGTTGTCCACCCCATAACCAGGAGATTCCCTCACGTGTAAAACTTGTTTGTAGTGAAAGGTGCCCTTGTGACCCTACTTTATGGTTACCTGACCCCTGTTCTGCTGCTGGGAACCCAACCTTATGTTCCCCCTGGTGTGTGTGGGGAAACTTAGTCTGTGATAACTGCTATTTCTTCAGATAAAAGGCCCAAATTCAATACCGCTATAATAAGGAACAAGTTCAAAGATTACTACTTATAGATCTTGGACAAAGAGTCAAGAGTGAATTGTCCCTGGATCATGTAAGGCAGAGAAAGAGAGATAGAAAGAGAGAGAGAGAGAGAGAGAGAGAGAGAGAGAGAGAATATAAACATGGCAATTAGTAGTATATAGAAGGGAGCAGTATATGGATCAATTTAAGTTGCCATGTCATACCCAATTTCCTGGCCTGGTCCTTGAGGAGGGCACAGCGTGGGTCAGTTGCTGGAGTGCCTTTGCTCCACTGACCTTGCAGCTTAGACTCACAAAGGGGCAAGTGCTGCAGTGGCTAGGTGACATGTGACCCAGCTTCTCCTTTGGGTCAGGACTTTTGGTCCCTATGGTGCAGGGTACTGCATGGGCTGAAGCATCAAGGTAGTGGCTGTCCTGCCTGATACGTGGCCCATGGAAAGGAGAGAATGAGTGCGGGAGCAGCTGGGATGGAGGAAATGGAGTGCCTCTGAGGCAGATTTCTCCCAGATGACAGGGAGCTGCAGCAGGTTGAGGAATGACACACTCTCATATGTGAGGATGATGCTTTCCTGTTACCAGGTAAAATATCTGAGACGAGCGACATAGAAGGAGGATAGGTTTGTTTGGTGTATGGTTTCACAGTAGTGCATTTGTCTTCAGCTGGCTCTGTGACAGAGACATGCAGAAGCACAGGGCAGAGCTGAGCTCCTTGGTTCAAGGGGCCAGGAAGGAGGCAGAAGAACAAGGGAAAGGTCCGGTGATTAGGTAGAGTACTCCAGGTCACGCCTCCGCAGCCTACACAGGCACAACCAGAAATGTCCTTTACTAATCCCATCACAGGCCCTCAAGCCAATCGAGATGACAGGCCATCTTAATTCACACCCACAAATTAAGGGACTCAATGGGAAAGTACAACCTAGAAGTGACTACAGTTTCCAGATGGTACAGTCCAGTAGCAGCCTGGGTCACAATGGGTAGGAAGCAATGTAGACTTCTCAGTTGTAGTGCAGCCATGTGAACTGTAGGCAGACTCCTAAGCTGGGCTGAGTTCCTGCATAGGGAGTGCTGATTCTCCAGCAGAAAAGACTGCAAGGGGCTGGGGCATTGCTCAGTGGTTAGAGCCCTTGCCTAGCAAGCTCAGGGCCCTGGGTTCGATTTCCTAGCACCACATACACCTGGTATATGGTGGTGCACACCTGTAATTTCAACACTCAGGAGGCTGAGGCAAGAGGATTGTCATGTGTTTGAGGCCAGTCTGGGCTATGTAGTGAGTTCAAGACTAGCCTGAACTGCAGGGCAAGACACTGTCTCAGAGAAAAAAAGAAAAAGAACAAAAAGGAAAGATTGCAGGTGTCTGAGGCAATAATGAGGGCTTTGAGCATCTCCTGCTCAGAGTGAAGGCCCTGCTAGTTCTGAGCTTCTCCCTAGAGGGGTGCAAGGTGGGTGGGGAAGTAGAGGCAAGGTGTCTCTTTCCCTTCTTCTGCAGCTATCCTGAGTTTCTGTGGTCTACAGGGTTTCCCCTACTCGTGTGCTGCACCTCAGTGCTCTCCTTTAGACCCTCTAGCTGAAATGTGGTTTTTTATTCACTGTTTCAGTCCTTTTCTATAGGGGGGTCCAGTTGAGCATTAGGCCCCTTCAGTTGGCCAGCTTACTGACACTGCCTCCCATTTCTACTCTTTACCTCTTTATTTTTAGTTCTCTTTTTCTCTACTTGGTCAAGTAGGACACATAGGCTGCCTATATCCTCATTTTTATTCCTTTAAACCCCTTTACTTTGAGATACAATTGACAATAAAAAGCTATATGCCACTTAGTTAATTTGAGAATGAGTATACACCTGTGAAATTACCACCGCCGTGAAGCCTGCAGACGTATCAGTCACTTCTCAAGGTCTCTTCCCATTCCCTTTATGTATTTTTGGGAACATTTAGCATCAACCTCCTTAGCAAATGTAAGCATACAATATAGTAGTATTAGGTGTAGACACTGTGCTCTGTAGAGCTGCAGAACATTCTCATCTTGCAACACTGAAACTCTTCGTACATTTCTTCCCCTTCCAAATGTTTGGTGTCCCTCATTTTTCTTTCTGTTTTTATAAATTCAAGTAACTTCATGCATCTCAAACAGTGAAAGCATAAATTCATTCTGTTTTCTTATAATCCTTTGCACTTTGTAGTGTCAGTTGTAATGATGCTTTTGATTATAATATTATAATATTTATTTATTAAAATATTCTCCTTTTTAGTCAAGCTTAAGGTATGTGGATTGCATGTTTGAGCCCAGACTGGGAAACTTAACAATTTAATGAGACGTGTCTCAAATAAACAATAAAAAGTGTCTGGGGGAAACAAAAAAAAATAGGCAAAGAAATGTTAGTTTAAATATGTATATATTCATATATATATTCTTACTGTTTCTTTTTTGTCTTTTCAATTAATGTTGTTAATATTTTGTCTTTTCAATTAATTTTATTGTTTGTCTTTTCACTTAATAGCCTTTTGTTACTAAGTTGTAGGAGTTCTTCAGATAATCTAGATATTTAGCCCTTATCAGATAGTAATATTTTCCCATACTGTGGTTAGTCTTTTAATCTTTTATATTGGTATTTGAGGCATGAAAATTTTTATTTTGCTGAGGTCCGATTTATTTTTTTTGTGCTTAGATGTCATATGTAAGAAATTATTGCTAAATCATGATTATGAACATATATTCCTATTTTTTTCTTCTAAGAATTTTATGGTTTTAGCTATAGAATACATAGATCTTGGGTTTGAATTAGCTTTTTTATATGGTGTGAGAAAGTCATCTGATTTAGTCTTTTTTTTTCCTTGCATGTGGATATCAGTAGTTCCAGCATCAGTTTTTGAAGACTATGGTCTCTTACTGGGTGATCTTGACGCCTTTATAAAAAAAAATCAACCGACCCTACAATGAGAGTTTATTTCTCGAATTTTTAATTTTTTTCAATTAATGTTTTGTTTTTCCTTATCTATTTCTACAAGTTTTGATTATTGCAGCTTGATAGTGAACTTTGAAATGTAGCATTGGAATTCTCTGATTTCTTTCTGTTTCAAGACTATTCTGTCTATTCTCAGGTCTTTGCATTCTCATGTGATTTGTGTTGTCAAGTTCTAAAAGAATCAATGATAGGAATTTTTGCTGCATGTTAAGATCAATAGATCATTATCATTTTATAATATTTTTCTATTTGTATAGGAATTCTTTAATGCCCTTCAACAACTTTTTGTAGTTTTCAGTATGAAGCCTTGAGCTTATTTTACTAAATTTATTCTTTTACCCATTCTGTTGATATGTGTAAGGGCAAAACATAAAGTGCACATTGATCTTGAGTATTTTGTACACATACATATCATGGCCAAGTTACAAATCCTTCCCTTTTCTCTTTTTGACTCTCCGCTGCCTCCAGTTCCCATTATTTCTTACATTAAAATTTATGAAATAATTGTGATCGGGGTTTCTCATATCAGAGAAACCATTTGATATTTCACCTTCTGCTTCTGACTCACTTCCCTAAGCATGATGGTTTCAAGTTGCCTCCATTTACCTACAAAAGCCTCCAACCTATTTGTCTTTATAGATGAGTAGTATTCCATTGTGTATAAATACCAGTTTATGTATCTTTTGGTCTGTTGGTGGGTATTTTGGTGTTTTCCACATATTAGCTATTGTTAGTTGTGCTGCTATGAACATGGATATACATGTACCTCTGATATGTGTTTTTAACTTTTTTGGGAAAATTCCCAGAAGAGGTATCGCTGGATCTGAGGGGACATTTATTTCTAGTCTTTTGAGAAATTTCCATGCTGCTTTCCATAGTGGTTGTATCAGTTTACGTTCCCACCATCAGTGCAGGAGGTTTCCTTTTTCCCCACAGCCTTGCCAGCACTGATTGCTGTTTGTGTTCTTGATATATGCCAGTCTCTCTGGAGTTAGATGGTATCTTAGTGATGTTTTGATTTGCATTTCTTTTATGACTAAGGATGTTGAACATCTTTTTATGTATTTATTGGTCATTTGAACTTCATCTGAGAACTGCCTATTCATTTCTTTTCCCATTTTTCAATAGGGTCTTTGATTTTCAGGGGCTTCCTTTTCTTTAGCTTCCTGTATATTTTCGTTAAGAGCCTCCTATCTGAGGTATTGATGGTGAATATTTTTTCCCAGTCTGTCAGTTTTCTTTTTATACTGTTGACAATTTCCTTTGCCACACAGAAACTTTTTAATTTGCCATAATCCCATCTGTTAATTTTGGGGACTATTTCTTTTGCTTTTGGTGTCTTTTTAAGAAAGTCTTTGCCTATACCTATGTATTTTAGATATTTGCCTAATTTGCCTTCTGGAATGTTCAGTGTTTCAGGTGTGATATCTAGGTCTTTGATCCACTTTGATTTGATTTTGGTGCATGGTGACAGTTATGTGTCTAGATTCATTCTTCTGCATGTGGATGTCCCATTTTCCCAGCACCATTTGTTGAAGAGGCTACCCTTTTTTCCAGTGTATGCTTTTGGCTCATTATTGAAGATTAGGTAGCTGAAGGTATTTGAGTTCGTTTCTGCGTCCTCAGTTCTGTTCCAGTGGTCTATGTGTCTGTTTCTGTGCCAATACTGTTTTGTTATTACAACTGTTGCTTTATAGCATAACTTGATGTCTGGTATTGTGATGCCTCCTGCTTTAGTCTTATTGCTCAAGATTACTTTGGCTACTAAATTTATTCTTAAGTATTCTTTTTGATGCTACATGTGTAGCATTTTAAATTGTATATCAATGTATGCTAATATACATAAAGCTAGCTATTTTGCATATTGACATCTTATCCTTCAAACTTGGTGAATTCATTAGCCCTAGTAGTGTTTATTTTGAATATTTAAAATTATCTGCACACATGATCATAACATCTGAAAATAGAAATGTTTTTACTTTAGTTACAGTGTCTAATAAGATGTAAATAAAAATTTAGAGTGAGGACATTGTCTTTTTGTTCTGTTCTTATAGGGAAAGATTTTAGTCATTATAATACTAGCTCTGAGTGTTTGTAGATGTGCTGTATCACATTAAAAAGTTGAAAACACTCTGTTGGGTGTTTTATACTGAAAGGATATTGAATTTTGTCAAATATTGGTTTTTGTGTCTATCTAGAGAGTCTTTGTGTATTTGTATATGACATTGGTATTTCTATGTTAAGCCAGCTTTGTATTTCTAGTGTATGCCCAATTTGGTCACAAAACATATAATCTTTCTATATGTCACTGGATTCCGCCTCCTGTTATCTTGTTTGGGAAATTTACATCTTAATTCACAAGGGCTCTCTAACATCTTTTTTCAGTGCCTTTGTTTGGTTTTGGTGTCAGAGTAAAACAGGCTGTAGAGTAAGCTGGGAAGTGTCTCAATCTCCCCACCCGCCTCTTCTGTATTTTGAAGAGTTTGTGAAGGATTGGTTTTAATTTTCCTTATGTTTGGTTGCATTTAAAAATGAAGCCGCTTGGTCCTGAGCTTTTCTTGTATGATGTTTTTTGACTACTGATTCAGTGTCTTTCTTGCTGTGGATGTGTTCGGATTTTCTATTTCTTATTGATTTAGCCTCAGTAGTTGGTGTCCACTATATCAAGATCATCTAATTTATTGGAATATGATTGATCATATCTTTATTATTTTTATTTCTGAATTATTGAACTGAGTATTGATTTTGCCTTGTACTTAGAGTACATCTTAAAATATTTAGTATGACTGTATAAATATTTTTCTAAAACTGACTTTTACATTGAGCAGAATTTCTTGCCTCAACCCCTGAAATAGTTTTACATATTTTAAACTAGTAATATATTGTTTCTCAGAGTCTACGTCTCTTTGGAAATCTCTCCTGACCTCGAGAGCTGCACTTAACTTAGTTTACTATTTTCATAAGGCTTTATGTCAGCCTCTAAATCCAAACTATGACCTTGTTGATGTTAGGGAGTGCTTTATTCTTCTCTAAAGCCCTTTGCTGTAGCCTTGTATCTGGTACAGCCTGTACAACATACTGGGCAGGTAGGTGAATGAATGAGCAAATGAATAAAGAAATGAGGAGTGAAAAATCCTGATGGTTGTTAAAAGTTTAAAGAGTTTCAGAAAAGAATATTGGGAAGTGAGAGATGAGGTGTTACAACAATTTTTTTTTCAAAGACTGCTGCTCTCTGAGTGAACTTCCTGGCTATGGCAGAGTCTAAACCAATTTGTCCAATGTTGTTGCCTAACTGTTTTACTTATAATCCTAGGTAGCATCCAAGAACTAGAAAAGGGAGTATTTTCCCTAGACTATATTGTTTTATGTGCAACACAGTGCCTTTTGGTAACATACCACAAATTCCTAAAATCCACTCAGTAAAATTAAAGGATGCCATCTAGAAAATAATGCAGAGAACCTATCGGCCTGGGCCAAGAGAATTTACTTTGAGACACTTTCTGTGCCTATGACATTGTCTGTGTCCTAATCATTTCCTTTTTAATAGATACTGGGAAGGTTAGTTTCAGTAAGCTGATGGATGAAGTAAAAATTATCAGAGGTAAGAAACGAGTTGCTATAAATCCAAGACATTAATTCGTATCATTAAATAGTAATCCTTATTATTTATTTGTACTTATGTTATGTATATTTTTAGAATTAATCTATGTAATGACTTTGTTTATAGAATTTTGTTCTCAGTTTTTATTCCACTGGTACAACTTTACTAGTCTGTGTTTTTAAAAACTTCAACTTGTGAGTTAGCAAGGTAAAAAAAATTTTTTTTTGAGACAGGGTCTTGGTCTGTAGCCCAGACTGGTCCTGAATTTACTATAGAGCCCAGGCTGGCCTTGGAATCAGGGCAATCCTCTCTCAGCCTCCTGACTGTTGGGATTGTAGGCGTGCGCCACCACACTGAGATTTATGTGGTGCTGGGGAATCAAAATCGGGTACTTAGCACTTGCAAGGCAGGTACTTTAACTGTTGAGCCATTCCTCCAGCCCCCAACAAGGTAAATTATTATATAAAGTTCTGGCAAAATACAGATAACTTCACAATTTGGATAATGGTAGGGCTGAACTGGGGCTGAGGCCAGAGCTGGAGAAGAGACAGAGCTCCTCAGGGCATGGCAGAACAGGGCCACTTCTGAGAGGAAATGCATAACACACACCCCTCCAGCCAGGCCCCACCTCCCAACAGTACATAGTATTCATAGCTACATGAGGCATTTGGGGGATACTCCACACCCAAACCACAATACTGGTTCTGCTGGATTACGAGAATAAATCCTTTTTCTATTCTATCGAAGTAGTTAACTGGAGCCTAGGTTGGTGGCATAGGTTTATAATCTCAGCACACCGGGAAGCTGAGGAAAAATGATATCAAGGTCAAGCCCAGTTTGGGCAACTTCCCAACTTAGTAAAACCCTGTCCTAAAATTTTTAAAAAGTAAAAAATGGATTGGGGGTCTCAGCTCAATGTGAAGGCCTGGGCTCAATCCTGACATCCCCCACATAAAATAGCTAGTTAGGTGGATGTCTTGTTCTGTTCATCTGGCAATCGAGGTTAATATTGAGTATGCACAAATAATTTTTTAAAATATCTTCTATTCATTAGATAATAATTATCTCATCTGTTTTTGTTTTTTTGAAGGAGGAGAAGAAAATAGTGAGGAAAGAAAATATAGTCTTAGCAGTAAGGCAGTACAGCTCAAAGAGAAGAAGCACACAGAGGTGGTAAAAAATCTTCCTGTTGATGGTAAGACAATGTAGCCTTTGTATGAGAACTTTATTAACTCTTATTTTGATAACTGAGGAAACATTAAGGAAAAAGGACCTAAATATGCCTTAAGAAGCAGTCTATGTCATTTAACTATTCTATTTTTTCAAAAATCAATAATATTTATACACGGAAAAAGTAAAATGATACAAAAAGGCTTATAAAAAAAGGAATAATGCTCACAGGAAGCCTTCACTTTAAACAATAAACACTCTAGTAGCTTAATATTTGGATCATTCTTCCTCAGGGAATTTTTTCTGTGTTTGTTGTTAATGATAAGAACACCATATGCTTTCTTGCCTGCGTCGTTAATTTTATCTATATCTTTAGTCATGTTTTCTACCACTAGTTTTTGAAGCTTTACTGAAGTATAATTAAAACACAATATATTGCACATATATAATGTACACATTTTACTGAGTTTGTATATGTATTAATATATACACCCATGATACCACTGGCACAGTCAAGACTCTAAACATTCTCATTACTTACAAAAACTATGCACCTTATGAATTCTGTGGCTTTGTGTGTGTGCATGTGTGCACGAGTATAACATCACATTTGGTGTGATAATGTGCTTTTTATTTAACCAACACTTTATCAACTGATATATCTTTGTTTTCTAAATATATGGACTATTTGGTGATAGTAGCTATTTTAGGTGTGTTTTCCCCCATTTTATTAATGTGTGCACATACGTATGTGTATATATGTGTGATACATAATGTTTACATTGAACTTCAGTATTTTGTGCCTGTATATATCACATCAAAATTATAATCCCTTCCCCTTCCTGTTTGACCCTGCAACAACATCCTCCTTCCTCTATCTCCCTCTATCACCCCCCCCCCAATTTGGTTCTTTTTAAAAGCATCTCATCTTCCTTTCTCTTTCCTACCCTCTCATCCCCCCTTTCCCTTTTTTTTCTCTACAAATTCCATCTTCATTCTTTCCTTCATTTCTCTTACATTTTTCATGATTTGTTTTTCTCTTATTAGAGAAGCCCTACAATAGTTAATTTTAGGGGTCTGAATAATTTTGCTGAGTGTCATGGTCTCAAGGTGCATCCATTTCCCTAAAAATGACTCCAGTGTGTCATTCTGAATGGCAGACTAATACTCCATTGTGTATATGTACCACATCTTCTATATCCAGTCACCTGTACTCAAGTATATTGCCTTCTTCCAAGATTTGGCTATTGTCAATTGTGCTGCTTTATAAAAGACATTTTGGTCATCATTACATTAATCAGATTTCTTAGGCTAAACTTACGTCAAAGACCGAATAAATGAATCACTACATTAAATGAGCTTAAATCTATATCTAAAAAGTATATCACACATAAAACAATAAATATAATGGCATTCTTAGTTATTTCAGAATTTTTTAAGAGTTCTTTCCTAAAGAGGAGCAAGAAGAAACAAGCTAAATTATTATTACAAATTCACAAAGTTACAGTGCATGAAATTGAGACATAAAATTCACAAGCCACAATTGAAGTAATAGCCAACTGAGTTCTTAGCCAATGGACTAAAGCTATGTGATCTTTTATTACTCAGTGACAGCTTCAGGGAAAAGATGCCAAAATCGACTTGTTTACCAGTTTTTACTGTTTTTAGAACTAATAATATCTAATAATATCCCAAATCAAAACCACTGCCTTCCACCATTCCACTCCTAGCTGAATATCTATACATGTCATATACATTGGAAAGTTTTACAGATTAAGATTTTATACCAGTTCCACATGTTGAATATAATTATAATGTTTTGCAAACCAATATACTAATACAAATAATAATTGTGGGGGGAAGTTTCATAGATTTTATAAGACAGCTGGTACTATTTTAGTAGGATACCAATCATATGATCGATGTCTATTTTTTTGTTGCACTTTCTCTGTAGATATTTCCTTTCCTCCATGTTCTTTGGTGCTCTTTGTCTCAAAGATTCCTTCCAGTATTTTAGCCTAGCAGTGCTAAGCTAATGGTAGCTTATTTCTTTAGGGATTCTTTGTCATGAAGAATTTTTATTTTCCCTTTAATTTTCAGGGATAATTTTGCTGGGTACAACAATCTAGGTAGACACTTGCTGTCTTTTAAAGCTTGAAAGATTTTGTTCCAGGCTCTCCTGGCCTTTATAGTTTGCATTGAGAAATCTGTGGTAATTTGAATGGATTTGCTTTGGTAGAATGATGTCTGTTTTTCTCTTGCTGCTTTTAATATTCTCTCTCTTTTTGGATTTCTGAGGTTTTGATTACGATATGTCATGGTAAGTCTCATTGCTGGTTGAGTTTATTTGGTGTTCTGTAAGCTTCTTGTACCTGAAAATTAATTTCTTTTCCAAGATTTGGGAAATATTCTTGCATGAATTCAGTGAATAAGTTCTTTGTACCTTTGGTTCTGTCTTCTGCTCTTTCTCCCACATCCACAATTCTGAGATTGGTTCTTTTTGAATCATCCATCAGCTGCTCTATCCAGATACTTTGTTCATTTCTAATTTTGGCGTCATGCCTAATTATAGCATTTGTTTCCTCCATCTTGCCTTCGAGGTCTGAAATACTGTCCTCACAATGTTTGAGTTGACTTCCCCTGCTTTCAAATGAATTTTTAATATCCTGAATTTCAGCTAGATTTCTTTTCAGAATTTCTGCTTCTCTATCAAAATGTTTCTTTATATCTTGCATTTTCTTATTTACCTCAGCCAACTTTTTTTGAGGCTTCTATATGCTTAGTAAGCTCTGTAACCGTAAGGACCACTATTTGTTTAATAAGTTCCTCTTTAAGCCCACTGAACGATGCTCAGATTTCTTTGAGAATATCTTGTTTGAACTGGCTCTTCAACTCAATTATTTGTTTTTTGACTTCCTTCCCTATGCGTTATACTATTTCAGAGCCCATGAGATTGGTCCTGTGTATTCTACACTTGAGGGAAGTCTCATTTACCACTAGACATTTTTTCTTTTTTGATACTGGAGATTGAACCCAGGGTCTTTGCACTGAGCTACACCCTTGTATCTTTTTGTTTATTTATTTATTTTTTGATTTTGAGACAGGATCTCACTCAGTTGTCAGGTTGCCCAGGTGGGGCTCAAACTTGCCATCCTCCTACCTCAGCCTCCCACAGGCGTAGGATTAAAGGCCTGTGCCATTGGTTCTGGCTACTACTTGGACATTTTAAATCATTATCACCACAAAAATAGTCTGAACAGTGAATAACAGAGGACATGATTAGCAGAGAGTCAGAAACTATTCAGGAGCTAGACAAATTAATTTTAAAATTAGAGGAGAAAAATAAGCTCTACTTGCTAGTCAGAAGCATTATACTAGATATTATATTGCTTGATTCCATACATAGATATACAGACCTTTAAAAACTTTTTCAATAGGACTACTTTCTGACATTTAGCTCAGTAACAGAGGTTTTACTTTCTATTTTTAATTGAACCCCCTTGTGCACTTAAATTCACCTCAGTGGGCCCTGTTACTCGTATTGAAAAATATATTGTGTCTGACAAAGAATTATTTTGAGTCATTAAGTTTTGCTGATGAACTTTTCTTTCTATAAGGAGGACAAACAGATATCAACAAGCTAGAAACAGTGCTGGAAAACATGGGGATGAAAGTTTCAGAACAGGAACGTAATGATTTGGCCGAGAGTCCACCAGTGGATGGTGAGTGCTTGTGGTATAACTGAGCCTTCAGGAGTACAGGACCCTGAAGGTTTGTAAGAACTTAGAAATCTTCTTTGGCAAAAAGATACATTCTTTAAAAATAACTTAAGTTCAGACTTAGAAAATAATTTGCAAAATATTCACTAACCTCACATCAAGAATCTCTTTCATCCTGTATACCAAAAATGCTAAGAATATAGAGAGGAACATTGCCACACCAGAGAAGAAACAGGAAAAAAAAAAAAAATGGAAGCTGGGGGCAGGTAAATGTGGTTGTTAAGGGTACAGTGGCCAGATTGTCCTTTTTCTCTTTTCTGTAGATCAGAATAGGTCTTTATTTAAAAATAAAGGATAGAGAGGTAAAAACTTCCATCACCTGGGAGGGGTTCTGGGTTGGCTGCTCCTGGCCTTATTTTTCTTGGCCATTCATAATGAAAAATAAAACAGATAAAGTACAGGAGGGAATAATAGACATGGTGCCCTCTTCCTTCACTGTAACTTGTAACAAAGCCCAGTAGCTGTCACAAATAATCCATCTTAGCCCATGTGACATGTTCCTTTTGTATATAAGCTGCACACAGCTTTCAGCTTTCTTTATCCTTTAGACCTGACTCTTAGATTTTAGTTTATACTATATTGTGGTATACAGTTATGAAATTCAGGAAATATGGAATTGAGATCAATTATGTTGAATCCTAAATTCCACCTTATATGAGCAAAAGTAGGGATTTGTGAGGACAGCTTATATTTTCATAAAAGATTATTCTATCTTTATTGTTCAAAAACATGAACTCATGAAGACAAGCTGTTGAGCTCCACTAGGTATTTTCCAGGGTGAGTTTTAGATTTATTCAGCAATGTTTAGGGGTACAGATTTTGGTTACAGTTCTCCTATTAAGTTTTTCTGTTCTCGTCATCTAATTAAATTGAAGTTTAGTATTTACAGTGTATATAAAAATAATAATACAGTATACAAACCATATTGAATTTTTATTTTTCATTTGCATATTAGTACATGCTCATTAAGCACAACAATTTATGTAATTATTAAAATATTTTAAAAAATCATTCACTTTTTCTTGTTTTTGACTTATGTCTTTCAAAGGAGAGAAGATTAATGTCAATAGCATAGACACTATTCTGGAAGATCTGGGGATCAAACTCACAAAATTAGAGCCGAACGATATAGCAGACAGCCTTCCAGTTGATGGTAAGGAAGCATTCTGTGCCTTTTACTGAAACTTTACAAAACTTCTAAACATATCTAAACTCCTGAATCTAAATTCATTACATGGCATTCCAGACTGACTGAATCCCACCTTTTCTTCTCAGTTAATGACCACTCACTCTGTTTATCTAAATTTAAAACTGTACTTTCACCATGTCAATCTCTCCATTAGTCTCAGTATTCTCTTAAAGACCTCCTCATGATTTAAGTTCTTTCTCACTTCTGTTCCTCTAATACCACTGAATGTAATTCAAGTTCCTGTTGTCTTTGGTTTATACCACTGTAGTAACAGCATAACTGTTCTCCACACTTAGTTTTATTTATCTTTGTAATACATTTTTACTACCTGCCAGAGTAATTTATCTAAAATTCTTTTGCAAATCAACGATAAACCTAGTCTATTTAAAAAGCTTTATCACCTCTTTATGCTACCCAGACTTCCTACACTAGCTGTTGGCCAGTTGGCCACTTATTATAATTGTTCATTTATAATCTTGTCATTTTTAATAATCTGTGAGCTACAGGAAGCATGGATATTGCTTTAGTGCCAGGAACTTAAAACTCTATAATAAAGAAAATATTACTTCTTATTTATGCTTATATTGTTACTTAGACTTGGAACTTTATTTTCTTTTTAAGTTATAGAATTTAAGGATCAGGGCCGGAGGAATGGCACAGCAGTCAAA
Organism: Ctenodactylus gundi; assembly: GCA_004027205.1. Lineage (NCBI taxonomy): Eukaryota > Metazoa > Chordata > Mammalia > Rodentia > Ctenodactylidae > Ctenodactylus > Ctenodactylus gundi. Next base: position 126,326 of record PVKB01000089.1, on the reverse strand, counting down.
GTGCTTACATAACCACTACAAGGCCATGAGTTCGATTCCCCAGCACCACATAAATCTGGGCATGGTGAAAGGAATAAATAAATAAATCTGGGCATGGTGGCACATGCCTGTAATCCCAGCACGCAGGAGGCTGAGGCAGGTGGATTGCCATGAATCCAAGGCCAGCCTGGGCTCTATAGGGAGTTCAGGACCAACCTATTCTACAGAGCAATACCCTGTCTCAAAAAAAAAAAAATAATAATCACAATATTCGAGAAACTTTTGCTGGCATTCCCAGGCTAGATTATTTAATTCTTCTTGTATGTTCTTGCAAATGTGAGAGGTTACCTTCTTTTCCTAAATTAAGACTTAAAAGATGATTTGAGAATACAAAAAGACACAAGTCACAGCTTTCAGTTCCCTATTCCCTATCAGATACTTACATAGATTCAAAGTTCTTACAGATTTTTGCTTACAGTGCTATTCAACATGTGTGCATGGTCCAAGACCACAATCCTATGTGGCTCTCTTAGTCAAGTTGGACGTGGGATAGGAATAGATGGGTATCCCTGAAGCTCACTGCAGGCAGACTTGGAAGAGCCTTCATGTAGTTCCATGACTAGGTGATCACTTCAGTCTAGCAGTACCAGTCCTTTGTAACAAACACTTTGCATCTGGTAGCATTTAATCATAATTTCCCTTTGTCCTTTAAGAATGATGGGAGAATGACATCAGTTCACCACTTGTCTTCCATATTTGGAGTGCTGCAAATTTTTTTCACAGTTAATAGAATCATTAAAAATCAAGGAGCAATTCAGTGAAGGCAAGAAAAATCCAACAGAAGGCATACAGACTAAAAAGGAAGATAAAAATTTTCCCGTTTTTGCATACAGAACTCCCCCACCCCAAATCTACTAAAAAAACTTTTTAAAAAGTGAACCACTAGAACAAATTTGCTACATGCAAGAATTTGGATGGATTTTAATGAAATTATTCTCAGTGAAAAGAGACAGTCTCAGGGGATTCCTTACTGTGTGATGTTGTTCATATAGTATTCTAGCATTCACACGATGAACTTGTAGTGATGTGGAATATTGTATTTGTGGTTGCCAGAATTTAAGTGGAGGAAAATAGGATGCAGGTGACTGTAAAGAAGTAGACACCTGGTAGGGATCTATCTGGTAAATGCTTCTTGTGTGGGGTGTTTGTTTCTTTATTGTGGTAGTTATTGTGTGAATCCACTACACTGTTGTAAAATTAGTTACATACACACAAATACATATAAAACTCATAAAATCTGAACAAGGTTGTTGATTGTACCAATGTCTATTTCTTGGTTTTGATATTGTGATATTTTTATGAAAGATTTTGCCATTGATGGAAACTTGGTGAAGGATATACATGATCATTCTACTGATTTTGCTCCTTATTGTGACTTCATATTATTTCAAAATGAAGAGTACAAAATAAAAATCAAGGGAATTTTTGCTTCTGGAATAGATGTATTCTCATTAAAAATAGGGACTCTATTTTCCTTGCTATATAAAACAACTAAAAATTAAGACAAAATAATTAAATTTTTTAGTACAATGGACTAGATACCAGGCCACTAAGATAAGTGATTACTGAGTGATTCCAAACAGGTGAGGTGAATCATACCATTGTATTATCTCATAATTTTGGTAGAATTCCCAATTCGTCATTCAGGCTGGAGTATCTTAATAGTAAGATGCAAATATACCAAACTGTTTTAAAGTTCCTTAACGATGCCCCCAACAGAACCGAAGGATCTTTGTAGGAATAGAAAAATATTGAGACCCTAACAATTTAAAACTCACAATGTTTGGCATTCAATCAAATATTATCATGCATGCAAAGAAACAGGAAAACACAATCCATACTAGGAGGAAAAACAACCAGTCAAACTAACTCAGATACTAGAATTAAAAAGTCAGGATATTAAAACAGTAATTATTATTGTGTTCCATATGTTAAAAAAGCTAGATAAGTAATTAAACATGTTTTTAAAACCCAAAAAGCAAACATGTGGGGAAGAGAATAGAGGATTCTTTGTAATGTATAGCTGCAGAAAGAAGGGATCTGACTGTGGCCTATGGCTCTGTTGATATTTGTTGGGTAGAGCAATGCAAGAGATTCCCAGAATAGTGACAAGAACATTTGTCACTTCAGAACTTAATTTTGATCATATTTTCTCCTTTCTTACACAGTAATGACCTCGTGTCTCTGTGTAAGGAAGAAAATACCTGAATCCACCGGAGTTTGCTGATACCTTGCCAGCCATGACTTTAGAATTGTGGCAGGCCAACCTAACAGCCCTGGTTGTGACCGTTGTTACTGCTTGACAGATGACTAATTAAATAATAGTAAGAGAAAATAAATGAAGAGAAAAGGTGCCTGAGATGATTAAAGTTGCTTCAAAGAAATACCATTCACAAAGCACTAGTTATTCAAGATTGAATAGTCATTGAGAAGACTTTTTAGAAAAGATGCGTGGAATATGTGAAAGGCTAGCAAAAGTACTACCACTTTCTCTTTTATCACATGGCACAGGCAGGCTTTATGGCTGTACCAGAATTGGATAGGATCATGAAATGTGGCCAGGACTACTAATGGTTTCTAGGGTAGAATGAATCTCAGCAAGTGAGAAAAGTAGTGTCTCTGGGGAGCTCATTATCCAGGACAGCTTGTCAGTGGATTTCTGTAAAGACCAGATGGTAAATAACTTTTGCTTTTCAGGCCGTAAGATCTCTGTCCTAACTGCTCCCCTTTGCTGTGGCAGTACGAAAACAGATATTGATGATATGTAACCAAATGAGTGTGTCTGTGTTCCAGTGGGACCCAATTCATAAATACTAAAATTTGAGTTTCAGGCAGTTTGTGTGTGACACAGGATATGTTTTGAATTATTCAGCAAGTTCAAAAGAAAAGTTAATTCCTAGCTCATAGGTGATAGAAAAATAGATTTTGGGCTGAATTTCACCAGGAGACCATAGTTTACCAACCTCTGGATAGGGAAAAGGACACTTCTTGCTGTTCTAGAATCCCTAAAGTCTAAGATTTATAAATTGGACATGGAGGGGAAGGAGGAATGGCTCAGCGGTTAAAGCACTTGGCTAGCAAGCGCTAAGTACCCTAGTTCGATTCCCCAGCACCACATAAGCTGGGCGTGGTGGCGCACGCCTGTAATCCCAGCACTCAGGAGGCTGAGGGAGGAGGATTGCTGTGAGTCAAAGGACTAGCCTGGACCACGGAGTTAGACCCTGTCTCAATAAATAAATAAACAAACAAATAAATAAATAATAAATAAATTGGACATTGACATATGCACAATTATAGAATGTGGTTTCAAAATTATAGAGACCTTGTAACTTACTTTTTCTGAGTCTATTTTTAGATATTTTAATTGTATAAACTTACGGGATACAGTATTGTAATTCAGTGGCTGTCATGTAATATGTAATGTCAAATCAGAATAGTTAATATTTTCATCCCCTTAAACATTTTAAACATTTATTAAAAATATAATGATATACATTTATGAGATAAAGTATGATCTTTCAATAAGTGCATGCATTATGTGCTAATCAAACCAGGCTAATAAATGTTTCCATCTCCTTATTACTTTATATTCAGAGAATTTGAGCTTCTTCTTTTCTACTTAATCATAAAATATGCAACAGGGTATTGAGAATAGTAGTCTTCTAGCTGTTCTGTAGGACACTAGAACTTTGCTAGTGCTGCATTTGAGTACCTGTCATCTTCTCATATGCTGTTCTTCCCCTGACCCCAGCCTCTAGCATCACTAGTTTACATTCCTATTTACTTCAGATCCACATATGAGAGAAAATACTAGGCATTTGTCTCTCTATATCTGAATGATTATCTTACTATAATGTCCTCCAGTTCCATCTAGTTGGCTGTAAATGTTAGGATATAATTTTTTACATCTAAGTAATATTCCATTGTACTGGGTCATTTTATTATTCTTATTTTTTACCTTTTCTTATAGGCAATGGGAAAGTTGATCTGGACAAATTGATGTATGGAGTGAGAGCTGTTGCAGGTAAAGAAATAAATACAAATGAATATAAATTTTACTTAAAATTATATTTTAAGACTTTGTTTCTCCATTAGCTTAGGCATTTTATCTTTTGATTAAATTTCTAGAGTTAGTTGTTTTTATATACATGTGAGTAATAAAAGTTTACTTCTGTGACTTGGTGACAAGATCTTTGTTGCTTGTATGACATTAAAATGTGACTGAAAATAAATAAATAAAATAAAAATCTAAATTTAATCTAAATAAATTTTAGATTAAATAAAGATTTGATAAAGATATGTGGTTTTATTACTTAAAGATGTTCATAAATACTATCTGATTTGATTGCATAGTTATTTAGATTAACCCTAATAAAATTCAAATTCTCTAGGAAGTTATATAAGCTTCTTTTTCTTGTGTATCAGTAGTCCACCCTCCGTTGTAATTATGTTTTGTTCTATAATATGAATATATCTTGTTACTAAAGGAATCCATGCACATTAATACTATTGACTATATATTCAGATATGATATACACTGCTCTTCATTAAGCGTAAGTTTTAGTCTCAAGGTTATTTTTTTCATGTTTTGAAAGTAGGTCAACCTTACAATTCTCATGCGACTCCTTATTGTGTTTTTGAAGGAAGAGAGGTTAATGTTGAGGATGTGGAAAGTATTCTGGGAAACATGGGGATAGACCTCACAGAAAAGGAATTGGCAAAACTACTGGAAAGTCTGCCAACACACGGTGAGAATTTCATATATGAGCATAGGCTTCGAGGGAGTATTATGTTATATATTTGTGAAAAGTTTTTTAATAAGGCCTATTTGATCATGGAAGAAAGAATATACATCTCAGAATACTTAGCAGCATCCTATTTTGCCTTAAAAAGTTCTGTCTCACTTTAGGAATACAGCCATCATGAATCCTGCCTTCAGAGTGGAACTATTCATTTTTAGATTCCACTGAAAGGCAAAAATTAAGCCCTGAATATAGGACCCAGAAGTTGGTGAGAATGTCATAGAAATAAAGAAATAGATAAATCAAAAAGCAAGCAGAAAAGAAATGTTTCAGCGTGGAAATTAACCAGTAGCAACTGATTTTATTGCACAAGAGTAGACAAAACATCTGTACTGACAACATTCTTGCGCTGGTAGGACACTTGCATAGTCTGAGCAAGTCTCGGAGTTAAGTCTCAAGCACCACAGAAAAAAGCAGTTTTTAAAATTTTTGTTTTAAGTTGGATTCACCTTTTTTTACTCAGAAAATAACTATATCTTTTAAAAATGTATAGGCTTTATAATTTATCTTGGTGAACCTCTATATTATGACTGTGCCCTGAATTGTACAGTTTCTCACAGCTGATGCAAATGTCTGTCAAAATAGGTTGATGGATGCTCTAAAGTCTCGTAAAGGTGATGAGATCATGATGGGATACTGATGGATCTGAGATCCATCAAATTGTTTTTTATACTTTTTCTTAGTAAATTGTATTTATTGTCACTGGTTATATGCATTGATTTTATAGTTATGATTCTTTAATGTGTTGTTTGTAATTTGCCATTTTATTTGTATTTTTGTATCCTACATCACATCTTAGAAAGACATCTCGTACTCTGAGAATTTCTTACCTTTATAAAAAAATGAAGCCTAAATTTGAAGTGCTAAAAAGAATTGATTTATGACTTATGTAATTTAGTTGTTATGGAAATAATCTGAAGTTTCAGTTAACAAAAATAAACTACACTTACTGGCCAGAACATATAAAATTTGTCATCTCCACTATTCCCTTCATTTTTATTAGTATCTGTATGTGATTACATTGAGCTTGAGAACTTTACGCACAGACATATTGTGTCAATTTCCCATTCCCTTCCTATTCCCTTTCACCGTCTTTTGTCCTCCCTCATGCCCCTGACTCCCAATATCTTGCTCATTTAACTCCATTATTTATTTATTCTCTGGGTTTCTCATATAGGAGGAAACCATATGATACTTAACATTCTGAGTCTGACTTATTTCACTAAGCATAATGGTCTCAAGTTGTATCCATTTACCTACAATAGACTCAAATCTCTGTCTTTATAGAAGAGTAGTGCTCCATTGTGTACATATACCACATTTTTTTTTTAACCCATTGGTCTGTTGGTGGGTATTTTGGCGTCTTCCACAATTTAGCTATTTATTAGTTGTGCTGCCATAAACATGAGGTTATGTATATATCTCTGTTATATAGCACTTTTAACTCTTTTGGAAAGACCCAGAAGATGTGGGTCTAATGAAATATCTTCCTTTTTTTGAGCAATCTCCAAACTACTTTCCATAGGGGCTGTGCTAGTTTACCATCCCACCAGCAACATAAAAGTATTCTTTTCCCCCACACCCTTGCCATCATTTATTGCTTTTTTCTTTTTCTATTTCATTTTGCTTTTTTCTATTCTCTTAATAGGAACTATTCTCATGGGGGTAATATGACATCTCAGTGTCATTTTGATTTGCATCCCTCTAATGCCTAAGGATTGTCATCTCCATTATTAAATTGACAGTACAATGAATTCTAACTGCTTTAAGACGGTATGGTATGCACATTGGTCCTTGAGACCAGGTTTACATGAAGATGCATCTAATATTAAGCCATTATTGACCCTCTTTGTTATTTTTACTATACTTATTGGCCCTGGCCCTTTGTCCTTGTGCTGAAAATGAAAATCATAATACCTAGGGATTAATAATTTTGTCACTGTTGGATTCGTGTAACTTTGTTTGTATGCCTGTGTCTTTCACAAGGAGGGGAGGTTGATGTCAATAAACTGGACACAGTTCCGGAAAACATAGGCTCAGGACTCTCGGAAAAAGAAATTAAGGATGTGACTCAGAGTCTGCCAGTGGACAGTAAGTATTTAAATGCACTGAGTTCCTCAGAAGGAAGAAAACTCCTATGTGTATGTATAAGTAGTCCAAAGTATGATTAGTTGAATTAAGAAACTATTTTAAAAACTTACAGGGAAAAAGGTGTAAAGTGAAATTCTGTCTTCCTCAGCTGTCCTCATCAGTATACTGTCCCACGTCGTGACAGCTATTTTTTCCACTGTGTAGTCAAGCTCAAAGAAATTTCTAGGAATGCTGGTGGGACAGCAAAGAAAAATAAAGCAGAAAAGTAAGAGGAAAGTGAGGAGTGATGGAAATAGGATAGAATGAAAAAGAGAAGAAATTATTCTGGTGGTGGGGAGTTGTCAAAATACCACTAGCAACTTTCATAAATAAGTCGTGATGATCCTGTTTCCCAAGTTGTTAAAAATTGCAAGTTTGGAAATTAATACAGAACAATGAATGAGAACCTTTCTTCACTTGGGTGGCGGCCGCCGCAGTGAGGGACTACTGGGATGATTCTGGAAAGTCTGTCGTTTTCCTTTTACTCTCAACACTCAAAGTTTCATGGGAAAGCAGGAAATAGGCTTTTCTTAATTTTACTATTCATTTTGTTCTCAGCAGCGATGAGAAACATGCATGTCACTTTTACTGACTTTTTGGTAGCCTGATCCAGTCCTCATGGAAGAAATTTGTGTGAGGTTTGTTGAGAATGCTTACGTGTGAGGGAGGAGATAAATGAAACAAGATTAGACAAAGAGGAAAAAGATGAATGGCCATCCAGTGGCTACAGAAGCTTCTGCGGATCCTCTAGGGACTAGTTCTTTGTATCCTACTTCAACCAGTCATGGGTGTAGTGGGAATTAATCAAATGACAATGGCCATTTGCAATTTGTTACACATTATTGTTTTTTTTTTACTGAGTTTGTGTCCAACTTTGAAAAGAAAAACACACGCAAAAAAGCACCTCACACACAAGAGACACACATAACCACACTCCATAACACACTAAATTCCGACTCTGATCCCAGTTGATTTGCTGAGGGCTTAAAAGCATTAAGCTCATTTTTCAGGGGATGACTTCCTCACTGGATGTCTGTTAGAAAAAAAGTTATGCTAGTGTTCAAGGACAAAGTTCAGCACAACTATTATGTGAAGGTGACAATACAAACCAGATCAGTTAGACATTTTAACATCCCCTGTTCCCATCATCTTTATCTCAGTGATACCTATTGACTTTTAGTGATGATAGCAGCTAAGTCAAGCTAGCACACATGTCCATGCATGGCAACATTTTTACACAAATTCATGTTCCTATTGATTTTCCAGATATAAGAATTTAAAAATTAAGCATTCTTCTAATTCTATGCATAGAAACAATTAATTATTGTTATAATATCTGAGCTCTTTCTTTCCTTCCTTCCTTTCTTTCTTTCTTTCTTTCTTTCTTTCTTTCTTTCTTTCTTTCTTTCTTTCTTTTTAGACAGGTCTCACTCTGTAGTCCAGGCTGTTCCTAAACTCACTATATAGCCCAGGCTGGCCTAGAATCCATAGACTTCCTGCCTCAGCATCCCAAGTGCTGGGATTATAGTGTGGGCCACCATGTCCAAAGCATGCCATGTGGTGCTGGGAAATCAAACTTGGAACCTTGCTCTTGCTAGGCAACCATTCTAACCACTGTCCTAGTCCTCTGACAGCCCCCACCTATCTAATGTTTTTATGTGGGAAGCTTTGTGGTATAGAGAACCAGATAGTATAAATTCACTTTTTCATTGCCTTTGTGTATCTGCTCAATGATACAGATATAAGATTCATAGGTGGTAGTATATACCACTGACGTGAAGTTTCTACTAGTCTTCTTTTTAATACAAGGCCAAAGGTTTTTATAGAAAAGAATTTTAAGACTTTTAAAGACTGTTTTTAATCATAAAATAAATCTTATTATCCATATTTTTCCTCCTAAATAATGATAATAGTCAACAACTATATAATGCTTATGAATATTTGGGCATTATATAATATTTTAAAATATATTCATTTAATTCACACAAGAAATTAATAAAATAGGCCCTGTTACTGAAATATTATACATACAAAAAACCAAAATGGACTAATTTTTGAACTATATTAATTTATTTCCTGTTTTTATATATTTTTCAATACTGATTTTGGACACACATACTCAGGAGCATCAATGCGATTTCCCTACTAAATTTATGCTCTGTTTTCATTTTGTTTATTATCAGTAACATAGAACATACTTGCCCCTCTCTAACACTATTTTTTTTACATTGGTCCTCAAGGGACCACTGTCTCTTTTCTTCCATATTACTCCTTGTCCCACTTTTTGTCTTCTTTCCAGTCCTTTCTCAGCTCTCAAACCTCTCATCTTCCACATGCTCCAAGATCAGTCTTCTCACCTTACATCTTACATTAGTTGAGATTCTCTAGAAAACAGAACCAGTAGGATTACAATGTAAGTATTAGAATATATATGAGTGTATAGATACATGTGTGTACATACGTGTGTTACATGTGGATTTGTTGGATTGGTTTACGTGATTAGACACTGAACTGTCTCACTACAACCATCTTCAAGCTGAAGAACTGGAGAAACCATATACTGCTGAGTTCAAGAAGCTAGAAGCTCAGAACAATAAAAACTAGTGATATATATCACTCATATCAACCTCTTGTTCTTGAAAAAATAAAAATAAAGACATTTGAGTGTTTGGAGACCCAGCTAATGTTTCCAAATCACTAAATATCCATGTCTTTAAAAAGCATAATGAAATATTCTGCCTGTCTGTCTCACATCTGGAGTTAAGTTTGTCAAAACATGAGAAGGATAAGCTCTTAAACCCTTTGCTGTTTGTGATGATTGTGATGGAGCTATGCATCTAGTGGAAATAACATTTTGCACTCTGTGTAAAACAGGGTAATATTTTTTAAATTAGACTGTGATCCAGGAAACAGATGATTCTTAATTTTATTGGTTTATATACTAAAATCTGGTAACTTTGCATTCAATATATATTTTAAAATATGATATTTATTTTACTGGGAATTACAACTAAGAATTTTGTGTTTTTGCAATACATACGATCTATGTTAATTGTGCCTTTTCTAATAGCTAACAGGAAGATGGGCCACAATAAAGAAATAGATGAAGTGAAAACTGCGACAGGTGAGTGACATAATACAATCTAAGAAATAAATAACCATACTAAATGATGTTTAATGATAGTTTCATCACAGCATTGTCACATTTATTCATGTATTTTTTCTTTTTATTAGTGAATGGTATGTCTCTAATTTCCCAGGGTTGAAGTGTAAATTAGCTATATTTTATTAACAGACTTGTGCAAAATCATGATAGCAAGCCTTTTTTCCTGTGATGTATTTGTCAATAACATATAGCCACTGAGTTTACATGGCAAAAGTGCATACTAGCACTAGAGATTAAATAAAGCTTCAGCAAAGAGACAGATAATGGCTGAAGGACTCAATCTGAATTTTGTACAATGACTGACTAGATTATTCTGATGTATAGTGGCACTTCGTATTCCCACATTTTATTGTATACTGTAAAACCCTTCCGTCCTGGTTATAATACCCTTGAAATGTGTTGAGTGATTTACTCTTGATCCAGTAATTGAGATTTCTACTTCATAAGAATGAATTTCTAATTCTTACATTTTGTAATTGTTTTTGTTTGGAGGCGAGAACATTGATATCTGTGATACAGAAGATGTTCTGAGAAAAATGGGAATAGAACTTACAGATAAGGAATGTTCAGAATTGGTGGAAAAGTTGACAGCTGGTGGTAAGCATTTAAAATACCAGTGTAGTGCTGATTTTCAGCTGGGGGCAGGTTTTTTTTTTTTTTTTTTTTTTTTTTTTTTTTTTTTTTTTTTTTTTTTTTTTTTTTTTTTTTTTACTGAGTGGACACTTAGCAATACCTAGGGATTTTTTGGTTGCCATAGCTGAGGTCCCACTGGTGTCCAATGGGTACAGGCCATAGATTAGTACCCATCCTAAAATGAACAGAAACATCCCTGCATAACAAAGAATTAACCAGCCTAGAGTGTCAGTATTTTTGTTATTGAGAAAGCCTGCAGTATGAGCTTCAAAGTAATTAAATTTGTGTTTTTGTACAAGAATGTCTGTCTCATTTTGATACTTCAAGAAAACATTGGTCCAAAGCAGTTATAATTTAGCTCTTCGGAAGAAGAAATCTTTGCGTAATTTGTTTCTTCATTTGGAAATCAAATATATCACCATTATGATTCAATGGGGAGAAATTCTGATTATTGCTCTTAATCTTACTGGAATACTTGAATTTATGCAAGGTATATAAGCAAGGAAGTGTAGCTGTGTACTATAAATCAGGATGTGAAAGGTAAAAGGAAGGTGTCTTAGTCACTTCCTCGTGGCTGAGACTAAACACTTGGCACCCTCAAGTTAAAGGAGGAGTTATTCTGGGTCTCAGCTTTAAAGGTCACAATCCATACAGAGTTGGCCAGCTCCAAGGCTAAGTGGGCATGGTGTGACAGCCTGACAAAGGACTGCTGCTTATGTCATGGTGGCCAGGCAGGAGAGGCAGAAGGAAGGAATTAAGTTCCATAATGATTCCTTCCAGGTCACACCCCAGTGGCCTGCCCCTTCCAGCCAGCCCTTACCTCTTAACAGTACACAGCATCATTAATGGATTGGCCCACCGGTGAGTATAGCACCCCATCATCATCTAAACACTATCCAAATACATGAGACTGGGGAGGGGGAGAATTTTAGATTTTTTTATTTTGGTATAAAAAGTTCACATATCATAAAATTTAACATTTTTGTAAGTATATGAATTCCAAATTCTGTTAACACATTAGAACAATGGGGTTTGGGGATTTAGTGAGTGTCTGTGTCCACCCCATTTTCAGAGGTGTTCGTTCCTTTCCTAACTGACTTTTGCCTCTCTAACCTGCCATTCGTGTTTGGGCCTTTTTATGTCATTATTTTTATGTATTTCATAAAAGGACACCCATCTATAGTCTGTCTTTTGTGCTTGGTTCATTTCACTGAGCATTATTGACTCTACATGGCCCCATTTTTGTTCAAATGCTTCATATCTGTCTTTCTTTATGGCTGTATAGTATTTTATTGTGAATAGGTACCATATCTTCTTTAACCATTCCTGTATGGATGGGCAGATAGGATGCTTCTAGGATTTGGCTAGTATGAATTGTGCTGTTATAAACATGGATATACATGTGTCTTTTTAGTATGTTGACTTTATTTCTTTTGGGAATGTGCCCAGTAGGGCAGTAGCTGGATCAAATGGAATTTCCATTCTCAGCTTTCTAAGGAATCTCCAGAATACTTTCCATAATGGTTGTACCAGCTTGCATTCCCACCAGTAGTAGAATAGAGTTCCCTTTTTTCTGCATCGTTGGCAACAGTTGTTGTTTTTTGAGTTCCTGATGTAGGCCATTCTAACTGGAGTGTGGTGAAACCTCAATGTTGTTTTTATTTGCATTTCTCTGATGGCCAGTGATGACGAACGCTTTTTCATATGCTGGCTGGCCATTTGTACTGCTTTTTCTGAGAAGTTTTTTTTTTTTTTTTTCATTTCAGCTGCCTGCTTCTTGATGGAATCATTTATTTTAGGGGGTTTTATGTTTTTCAGTTCCTTGTATATTCTAGATATTAATCCTTTGTCTATAGTGTTACTGTTGAATATTTTTTCCCATTCTGTGGGTTGTCTCTTCACTTTGCTGATCGTTTCTTTTGCTGTGCAAAAGCTTTTCACTTTAATGTAGTCCATTCATTTTTGCTGAAATTTCTTGTGCTGTTGGTGATCTGTTCAGATAATCCTTTCCTGTCTCTGTGTCTTTAAGGGTTTTACCTATTTTGTCTTCAACTAAATTCAGTGTTTCTGTTTTGATGTCGAGTTCTTTCATACATTTTGATCTGATTTTAGTGTATGGAGACAGATACGGGTCTAGTTTCATTCTCCTGCATGTGGAGAACCAGTTTTCCTAGCACCATTTTGTTGAAGGTACTGTCTTTTCTCCAGTGGATTGTTTTGACCCCTTTGTCAAAGATCAGTTGACTAATGGTGTTTGGGTTTGTTTCAGTATTCTCATTTCTGTTCCACTGGTCCTCTTGTCTGTTCTTATTTCATGTAGACGTAATCACTGTTGGTTTGTAGTATTTTTTGCTGTCTGGGATTATGATTCCTCCAGCTTTGCCCCTTTTACTCTAAATTGCTTTAGAGATTCTGGGTCTTTCCTGATTCCATATAAATTTTAATGTTGTTTTTTCTAGTTCTGTGAAGAATAATTTGGTATTTTGATTGGTATTGCAGTGACTCTGTAAAGCAGCTTTGGGAGTATGGCCATTTGGACAACATTAGTTCTTCCTATTCAAGAACATGGGATGTCTTTGCATTTTCTAAAGTCCTTTTCAATCTCTTTCTTTAGGGGTTTGTAGTTTTCTTTGTATAGGTCTTTCACCTCTTTGGTGAGGTTTACTCCTAAGTAATTTATTTTTTGTTGCTATTGTGAAGGAGGTTGTTTTCTTGATTTCTTTCTCTTTGTATTCATTATTTGTGTACAAGAATGCTATTGATTTGTGGGTATTGATTTTATAAACTGCTACTTTAGTTCCAGGAGTCTTTGGGTGAAATTTTTGGGGTCTTCTATCTAGAGTATCTTGTCATCTGCAAATAGGGATATATTTACTTCTTCCTTTCTTATGTATATTCCTTTTATTCCTTGGTCTTGCCTGATGGCACTATGCCAAATAGTAGTGGCGACAGTGGGTATCCTTGTTGCTGAATTTAGCGTGAATGCTTTCAGGCTTTTTCCATTTAGGATTATATTGGCTGAGGGTTGTTATAAAAACAGCATGAACCATGTAGAGGTAGGGTCTCTCTATTTCTATTTTCTTCAGAATCTTTATCATAGTTGGGTGCTGAAATTTGTCAAATGTTTCTTCTGCATCTATTGAGATAATCATATTATTTTAATCTTTGTATCAGTTAATATGGTGTATTATATTTATTGATTTGCATATGTTGCTCCGTCTCTGTAAGTTTGGAATGAAGCCCACTTGGTCATGGTGTATAATCTTCTTTATGATTTGCTGCATTAGGTTGGCAAGGATTTTATTGTGTATTTTTGCATCTATATTCATTAGGGATATTGGCCTGTAGTTTTCTTTTTGTTGTTGGGTCTTTGTCTGGTTTTAGAATTAGTTATGCTTGCTTCAAGAAATGTTTGAGCAGTTTTCCTTTCTTTTTGATTTCTTAAAAATGTTTGGTGAGCATTGGTACTAAATCCTTTCTAATTTTTTTAATAGAATTCTGCTGGGAGTCCATCAGGTCCAGGGCTCTTCTTGGTTGGAAGTGTTTTTTATTACTTTTTATATATGTTTAGAAACTCATCTATTTATTTTAGATTTATAAATTTATTGGAGTACACATTTTCAAAGTAACTTCTTATTATCCTTTGAATTTCCTTGTTTTCTTCTTTTTCGTCCCTGATTGTACTGATGTAGATTTTCACTTTATGAATTTAGCAAGCGGTTTACCAATCTTGTTTATACTTTTAAAAACCATCTTTTTGTTTCATTTATTTTTGTATTTTTTTTTTTTTAGTTTCTATTTCATTGATTTGTGCTCTGATCTTTATAATTTAATTTATTCTGTTAGGTTTGGGGTTGCCTTGTTCTTGTTTTTCTAGTGTCTTGAGTTGTGAGGTTAGATTATTTATTTTGACTTACTCAGTAACATTTTAGATTTAAACTGAAGCAGAAATACTAAAAGAACTGTATAATAGAATAATACTGGCTTTACATGCCTAAAGAAAAAAGAGGTTATCCTTAAAGTTCTGTGTTTTGAAATGTTTTTATAAGTTTAATTTAAAAAATGTGTATAACCTTATTTCAGAAATAATTTGGAAACCCATTAATGCCAATTTTTATTTGACCTGAATTTTGTGTTTTCTTACAGGAAACAGAAAGATCTATCGGAATGAACTGCTGGAAGGTATAAAAACACTTAGAGGTAAGAAAGAATTGTAGTGAAAATGCAGAAAAATCTGGAGTTTTATAATTTGCATTTAATTTATTTTCTAGATATCTAAATATGAACCCTGAATCCTATAATGTATATTGTTCTATCATTAAGATTTAGACTGCTTTGTAATTTGACACTTTTTGTTGTGCTAAGATATGTATATCTTAAATTTCATATTTTAACCCTTTTAAGTGTACAATTCAGTTGCATTAAGTATATTCAAGTGTACAGTGATTTCTGTACTTACTTCCACAAACTTTTCATGATTACAGACAGAATCTCTGTGACCTGTAAAGGAGTGACTTCTCATTCTCTTCTCTCTGCACCCCCTAGTAACTTCTATTCTGCTTGCTATGAATTTCTCTCCTCTTGGTACCTCATATAATTGAATACCAGTTAATTTTTATTCATTAAATTGTACAGAAAATGTTCATACTGCTTTGGAATTTCTTCCTTGTTAGAAGGATGAAAAATCTAAATTTATACCATTAAAAAAACCAGGAAAGGCAATCAATAGCAAAGTCTACCAGTCTGAAAGTTAACAACACCTGTCCTATTAACTGGTCAAAAGAATTGAATAACTCATTTTGGTCATATTTTGGAGTTGCTATACCTTGTTTACCCCTGTCTCTTTCTTAAGGTGGAAAAATTGAGGCCAAAAACCTAGGCATGGTTTTGAAAAACCTCGGAATCAACCTCACAGAGAGTGAACTTGAAGATCTGGCCCAAAACTTGCCAGTTAGTGGTAAGCATCTACCTGATGTTCAGAGTCAGAATAGTGAGATGGTTAAAGGCACAGTGTTATTATGTAGGTACAGATTGTTCTCCAGAAACTTCCTGTGTTTAGAAGGTGATTCAGCCATGAGGGCTAATCCATTGATTTTCTGTTTTGCTAAGAGATAACACTTGTTTAGAAGGGGCATATCCCTGAGGCTTGACCTGGAAGGACATAACTCACTCCCTAGCTCTGCCCTTTGCTCTCTACTTCATGTCTTGCCATGCTGTGAACAGCTTTTCTCTAGCTCAGCCACCACCAGGCCCTTCAACCATTGTAGGCTGCGCATGAAGGGACCGAGAGCCTCTGAAACTGTGAGCTAAAATAAACCTTTCCCCCTGAAGTTATGATGTCAGCCATGATATTTCAGCAATAGAAAAATAACGACGACACATCGATTCTGAGCCACGTTTCCTGCTTTTGGTTCTGGTGATAATTTGCAACATTTCTCTGCAGACTTAGACACAATTAGGTCAGGAAGCCATCTCAGAAGCTCCCTAAGCCTCTGCATAGGTAGACCATACAAGTGATGCGTTTAGATGAAACCGAAGTGGGGAGCCATTTTAAATAACTTCTGTATCAATATGCAGCATGGTAGAACAGAAAAGCCCCACTTTTTATATCTCAAGGATGTGACAGCTATTTCTCTCCAGGTAGAAATAGGACACCCTTCTTAGGATGTTAGATTGGGCCTAAGAGTATAGTGACTGTGACATCGAAAAACCAAAATTACCAGATGGGGGAAATCCCCCAAATTTAGCCAGGTGGAAGAAAATGTTTTTTAAAAAGAGGCAGGAAACAAAAACCAACAGCATTTTAAATATTGTGGCAGAAAAATAGTGAGATTTCACAGGGAGAGGGGAGTCTGGGAGTGCCTCTGCAAAGACCAACAGAAAGCTAGGTAGTCATGACTTCTTGGCTTGGTATAAACCCTATTTGCCCAGCCCCTCTTCCCTGCCCAAACAAATTCAGAGTAAAGGCACTAGGGCACAGACACTGGATAGCTGTGCCACCAAGTGTACAGTCTAGTGATTCTTGGGACTTTCGCCCACATTTTGGAACTGCCTCACACTACATAACTGAGAGGTTATGTGGACAACCCAAATTTTTCCTGTGCTCCCATTCCCAGGTATGGAAAAAGCTGATATGAATCAGAAGAAAAACTATCAGGGTTTGAAGACAAGGGGGTATACAGGACACCTAGACAGTAATAAAAAAAAAAAGTAAATTTTAACTCTTTAGCAAAATATACAAGAGCACTATCGGACTTAAAAACAAATCAGGAAGGACAGAAATGGACACTATTACTAGTTAAGGGAACAATACAACAAAAAGAAATCATAATCATTAATATATATGCTCCCAACTCAGGAGCACCCAATTATGTAAAACAAAAATTATTAAATCTGAAAGGCCATGTAGGTCATGATAGAATTATAGTAGGGGACTTTCATATTCCACTATCACAGATAGATTGGCCAACTAGACAGAAAAATCCGCAAAGAAACAGTATAATTAAACAACACTATGGAAACCTTGGACTTAATGAATATTTACAGTGTTCCAACCAATATCAACAGAATATGCTTTCTTCTCAGCTGCACATGGAACATTTTCTAAAATAGACCACATTATAAGCCATAAGACATGCTTAAATAGGTACAAATGAAGCAAACTAATTCCTTGCTTGCTCTCAGATCGTAGTGGAATAAAACTGAAAATCAATAGCAAAAGAAACAGAAAAACATGTAGAAGTTCGTGGAGACTAAATCACTTACTACAGAACAAACAATGGGTCACGGAAGAAATCAGGGAAGAAATAAAGAACTTCCTAGAGTTAAATGATGAAGAAAATAACATCATATCAGAACCTATGGGACACAATGAAAGCAATTCTGAGAGAGAAATTCATAGCCATAAATGCATACATCAAAAGAACAGAGCAATCCCAAATAATTTAATGATGCACCTCAAGGCCCTAGAGAAACAAGAACAATCTCAATCAAAAAGTAGTAGAAGAAAAAAATTATGAAGATCATAGCAGAAATCAACAAAATTGAAACAAAAAAATCAAAAAGCTGGTTCTTCAAAAGAATAACAAGATTGATAAACCTCTAGTTAACCTAACCAAAGGAAGAAAAGAAAAAACATATCAATGCAGTTAGAAATGAAGAGAGTGAAATTACAATGGACTCTGCAGAAATGCAGAGAATTATAAGGAACTGTTTCGAACACTTATACTCCAACACATTGGAGAATTTGGAAGAAATAGATGACATTCTAGACACATAAAAATACTAAAATTGAACCAAGAAGACATAAAAGCTTTGAATAGACCCATAACACACATAGAAATTGAAACAGTAATAAATTCTCTACCCACAACAGAAAAAGTCCAGGACTAAATGGATTCACATCTTTCAGTACTTCAGAGAAGAGTTAACCCCAGTGCTTCTTAAACTGTTCCATGAAGCTGAAAGAGAAGGAACAATACCAAACTCAATTCTGGAGGCAAGCACCACCCTAGTGCCAAAAACCAAAGACTTAACCAGGAAGGAAAATTATAGACCAATCTCCTTAATGAATATAGATGCAAAAATCTTCAATAAGATTCTGGCAAATAGAATCTAGAAAGTAATCAGAAGGCTCATACACCTTGATCAAGTGGGCTTCTTTCCCAGAATGCAAGATTGGTTCAACATACATAAATGCATCAGTGTAACACACTGCTTAACAAAAGCAAGAGCAAAACCACGTGATGGTCTTAACTGATGCAAAAAGAGCTGTGACAAAATGCAACATCCATTAATGAATAAAACCCTGAGGAAAATAGGTATAGAAGGGCCATGTCTCAAAGATGGGAGGAGGTCAGAGGACAGTTAGGGAAAGAAAGAGGAAGTAGAGTGATTAACATGTGATACGGATGTGCATCAGTGCATCAAGTGGAATGTGTTATTGTACATTGTACACATCTACTAGTAAGTAATAATAATATAAGGGAAAAGGCAAAATCACATCACAACATAGCTACATTTGTGAAATTAAAATCTTTTTTTGTTTCATACTAATGAAAGAGAAAAATAAAGAAAATTCTACAGTAATTAGTAAATTATTTTACTTAATTTCTCATCATGAAGATTGTATGAGTTTAAGTTGCATGTTGTCTTGCAGATGATGGAAAAGTTGCTATTAAAAAAGTGATGAATGATGTACAGGCTTTTACAGGTTAGTAATGAGTTAGCACAATCTGAGGGTCTCAAGGCTTTAAAATTCTATTTTTCTATGATGGTTTCCTAATATCCTATCATTAGATCTATTGGAAAACTGTATTTTTATTATCTAAACTTTGGCAAAACGAGATAAAAACAATATAAAAATGTCTACAGGATTGAATCTTATCAAGGAACTCTACTCTTTTTTTTTTTTAGAACTTCCCTTTTTATGAAATCTGAGGCAAACACAGTAAAGAGCGTTTTGAGACAGGATCTCACTTTGTAGTCCAGGCTGGTTCTGAACTCACTGTGTAGCCCTGGATGGATGACGTGACCTCACAGAAATCCTCCTGCCTCAGCCTCCCAAGTGCTAGGATTATAGGCGTGCAAACCATATCCAGCTTATGTGGTGCTGGGGAATCAAACTCGGGTACTTAGTGCTCGTGCTGTCAACATGGATATTCATGTATCTCTGTTATATGGTGCCTTTAACTCTAAAGGTACCCATAAGAGGTATCTCTAGGTCAAATGGAGTGTCTATTTTTAGTTTTTCTATTTTTTTTTTAACTGCTTTTGGCAGTGGTTGAACCAATTTACAGTCCCACCAGTAATATAAAAAGGTTTCTTTTTTTCTGCATCCATGTCAGCATCTATTTTTTTGAATTCTTGTTAAAAAACATTCTCACTGTAGTATGATGGTATTGCAGTGTTGTTGCAACTTGTGTTTTTCTAGTGGCTACCGATGTTGAACATTTTTCATTTGTACTTCTTCTGAGAATTGTGTATTCATTTCAGCAGCCCATTTTTAACTGTGGGCCTGTTTAGTGGCTCACAATATTTTAAGAGATCTATTTTCCTTCAGTTCTTAGTATATTCGAGTTATTAGCTCCTGTGTGAGATGTTGATGCTAACTTTTTTTTTTCATTCTGTTGGCTCTCTCTTCACTGCGTAGGTTATTTCATTTGCTGAGCAGTAGCTCTTTAATTTGATATAATTCCATTTCTTAATTCTTGGGGTTTGTTTGTTTGTTTATTTATTTATTTATTTATTTATTTATTTATGTTTTGCCCTGAGTGTTCTGTGAGAAAATCTTTGCCTACGCTTCTCTTCAAGAATTTTACTTGTTTTGTCCTCTAGGAGGTTCAGCACTTCTGATTTAATATATAGGTCTTCAATCTAGTTTGATTTGACTTTAGTATATGTTGAGGGATGTGCATCTAGATTCTTTCACATTTCTTTTAACACAGACATCCAGTAAACTATCTAGTACTAGTTTCAGTCTTGAGCAAATCAGCTGCCACCATAGTTAATATCAATTTATTAAATCATATGCATTGTAACACTGGTACATAGCAGATGCATAACAACTATATTCTTTTTCTTCCAATAAAAGTTGATTCTGAGTAAAGTTTCCCACCCAATTCAAGTTTCATAGAACATTTTTCTATGAGATTATTTATATTAGCCACTTATGTGAATTAATTAAACATTTATAGAACTGAATTTATTTTTCCTAGAGTTTAAATAGAAACTTTATTACTCTTAAGGAACTGCTAAAGTTTTAGTTTCCCCTCAAGACAGTGTGGTGAAGGAAAGCTGCATTCCACTTTTGTTTTCAACGTAAGTTTGGCATCATCATCACTAAAATATTATGCCTGTTATTATTTCTACCTTTTGTTAGGCAAAAAGATTGATATCAATAACCTGGAATATGAACTGAGAAAAATGGGCATTGAACTTGCTGATACAGACTATGCAAAGCTGATAAAAACTCTGCCAGTTAGTGGTAAGCTTTAAAAAAGCACTGCTGGACTATTACTAACAGTTAGATTTTATAAACCTGGAAGGGAAATTCTAAAGCTTTAGAATTTAATGCTTAAAAATGTTTGAAAAACTTAAACTCTATGTCATTTTTAAAAAGCTTCTCATTCGAGCTAAAGGATGTATTACATAGTAAATAGATTGTTTTCCTTAAAAATATGCAAATCATGAAAGACAATGACTTAGGTAATGTCCTTCATAAAAAATAAGGGCACAAGGTTAACAATGATTAATTGCCATCAACAACATTAAGGGAGCAATTGATGAGATTTGAGTAAGTTCTGTAGAGGTGTTAATAAGTTTAATAGGAATAAGGAGATAATGGTAAAACAAATATGGCAAAATATTAACATGGGAAATTTAAGTGAAGAGCATATGATAATTCTTTGTGCTCTATTTGCAACTTTCTGTAATTGTCCGGGTCTTAGGGATTTTTGTTTGAGAATTACTGAATTCTCCAGCGAGGACTTGCTGTGATGAAATAATTTTAACATAATTAATATGTAATCCAGAGTGAATATCAAGCTATCATAAATCCTTAAGTATCAAATAACATAACACAATAACTGAACTGCTTCAGTTTCTCTTTTTCTGTCCATCCAATTTTATTTATTTATTAGAATGTCTACTAATTCATACATAAAATACAACAAAATATTTCTTACATACTTTAAAATTTTTCCTATGTTAGAAAGTTGGCAGCCCTGGTGGAGATGGAGAAGGGGGGAAGGGAGAAGATAGAGGAGGCGAGGTCAGCGGAGGATGAGTGGGTGAAATGATGGAGCTATATGACATACATGTACCAGTCCCTCAAAATAAACGTAATTCTGTGTTACAAACACATACTAAAACAAAAATTTTTGAATTCCTATATATTAGTATTTATTTCCTATTCTCTTTCCTTGTTTAATTATATTTTATCTTTAATTTACCAGTTATAGTTCTTAGCAATTTATCAGTGTTACTATTTATACTTTTAGTTTCTCTCCTAAAAAAAACTTTTAAGACTTGCCATCACTCTACTTTTGGACTGGTGCATTCATTTCTGCCATAATTTCTGTCAGTTACTTCCTTTTTCTGTCCTTAAGACTTTTTAAAAAAAAAATTTTTATTGTTCTTGAAGTCGACTGGTTGATTCTATTTTATTGCTTTAATATATTCTATTTTTTGTGGATTCTCTTACCAATTTCCTTATGATATGAACCAAGCTTCCCATACTTTTAACAGGTGATAGAAAAGTGGATCAGATGCAGGTACTGAAGGGTGTACAGTCTTTTAAAAGTAAGTACAGACTTGGGAGGCTGAGGCAGGAAGATTGCTGTGAGTCCAAGGCTAGTCTGGGGTTCATAGTGAGCTCAGGACCAGCTCGGTCTGCAGAGTGAGACCCTGTCTCAAAAAAAAGTGAATATAGATCATAACGTGCTCACACTTTTATCTGAAAATTTCAAGCTTTATGTAATATTTCATTTCTGCTTTATGTTTCTATCCTTTCATTTATTTTAATATGTTGTACTTCATGCGGAAATTGTATATATACTTCAATATTCTCAGAAAATATACTTAAATCTCTTTCTAATTTTACTTCCAAAAGAAAAAAAATTGGTATATAGCTGTACACAACTAATTAAAATGGAGCATTAATATCACATTTCATCAGATTTAAGAATGTTGCCAGCAATTGACATAACATAGCTAATCTGGGCATGTGGCAATCAAATAAATACTTTTTTACTGTGTATTGGAAGAACTAGAAGTTAAAGATGAGCAGGCTCCAGGTCTGCTTGTGATGATGCCAGATAACCTTCTTAAGAAACTCTTGGCTATAAAAAATCTGTTACCAATAATAATTTTAAGTAAATAAGTCCTGTCTCCATTGTTGGTTTTGACATGGAAAAGTCAAATGGAAATTCCAGTCTCTTTTATTAGGAAAAGCAATAATAATCAAAGAGGCAAAATTATAATTTGTGTTGACTGTGCTTAAAATAGTCCTACAAATTCATTTTTTAAAATGCTAAAACATGAACATATTTTTCTTATTCAAAATTATTCAGTCACTCTCACATTCTTTTGTGTCCTTCTTAAGGAGGAAAAGTTGACATCAGCAATGTGGCCTCTCTTCTGGAAAACATAGGTATCAAGCTCACTGACAATGAACTTGACCAGCTGAGAGAAACCCTACCTGTTGGTGGTAATGATGATAAATAACCATTGTCACTCTCCAAATGGAATAGATTTGAAGACTTATGGATGAAAATTTCTAAAATTAGTTTTAGTTAGGGGTAAAATCTTAGGAAACTGTAACATTAGAAACAAAGTGTGGAATTCAACATTGTTTTTAAAGGTTCTATCTATTTCAATAGGAAAATTAAATAAAATTAGCTTGGTAAATAGACAACATTACCTATAGTTTAAGATGATTTGATTGTATATTTGGGAATCTCATGAAACATACTTTACAAATCTATTAAAATTATTGAGTCTTGGATAAGTTATTGTGAGTTAGATGCTTCCAAAAAGATAAATACTCTCTTATGCTAGCAATAACCAATTAGAAATATAAATAGAAAATTCAGCTTGTACCATGTACATCTATATATATTAATATATACATGGAAATAAATGTAGCAATAATGGGACCTGCATAAACTAGAGTAGATTACTAAATAATACCTAAGTGAATCTGACATTTTACCTAATATGAAGTTTCACTAATTAAAGTAATGAATAAAAGCACTCAGAAGATCAAATAGACTCAAGATATCAGGGGCCACTCTAGTTCTTCCTTCCAAAATCGGTTGTACCTTTCTAGCCCAGAGTAAAGGGGTTCCCTTTGTTATGGCTAGGAGATTTTCTTGCACAACAAAGGCATTTAAAATGTTAAAAACAACCAGAAAAAAATTAAAGCAGCAGTAATAACTCTTTACCTTATCAATACCTATTTTGAATGTAAATGAATTAAGTTCCCTAATCTGAATACATAGAGTAGGTAAATAGATTTTTTTTAAAGGCCCAACTATTTGATACCTACAAGAAAGTGAATTCAATTTTAAGGGCACACATGAGCCAAAAGCAAAAAGTTAGAAAAAGATATTCCATGTGAATAGAAAACAAAAATCAGTCAGGTCAGGTACATATATATCATAGGAAAATACACATTAGGTAAAAAACCGAAAAGAGGGGCTGTAGGAATGGC
This sequence comes from Ctenodactylus gundi, assembly GCA_004027205.1. Lineage (NCBI taxonomy): Eukaryota > Metazoa > Chordata > Mammalia > Rodentia > Ctenodactylidae > Ctenodactylus > Ctenodactylus gundi. Next base: position 102,343 of record PVKB01000089.1, on the reverse strand, counting down.
ACAGCGGTTAAAGTGCTTGCCTAGCGAGCGCAAATCCCTGAGTTCGATTCCTCAGTACCACAATAAGCCAGGGGTGGTGGTGCATAACTATAATTTCAGAATTCAAGAGGCTGAGGCAGGAGGATTTCTGTGAGTCCAAGGCCTGCCCACGCTACATAGTGAGTTCAGGATCAGCCTGGGCTAGAGAGCGAGACCCTGTCTCAAAAAAAACAAAAACAAAAACAAAAACAAAAAAAAAACTGAAAAGAGACATATAATGATAAAGGGATCAGTTCATCAATAGGCTATGCATGGAGTGTTCTGCAGGGCAGATCACATGTTAGGCCCCAGAAAATTTCTTTAACAATTTAGGGAGTTTGAAACCATGTTGGATACCTCTTTGCTACTTACAATGGTATGAAAATAGAAATCAATAACAAAGACAAACTTAGGAAATTTATAAATACATGAAAATGTAAAAAGATGCTGCTGAACAATTAATGAGCCAAAGAAGAAATTCAAGACAAAATTTTTAAAAATATATTGACACAACAGAAAATGGGCATAAAACATCAAAATTTATGAGGTACATCAAAAATAGTTCTGAAAGAAACATCTGTGCAAGAATTATGCCCACATCACAGAAGATAGATCTAGTCTAGTTTAGTTGACAGCCATTTTTCCAAGTACAGAGGGAACGGGGGATGATTTGTTATGCAGTGGGTCTTTGAAGGACAATATTGAAAATAGAGGACACTGACCATGTGTTTTGTTTGATTCTCTTCTTAGCTAATAGAAAGGTTTCTCTAAGTAGAGTGATGGATGGAGTTAAAGCCATCACAGGTGAGTAGTTAATGTAAACATAGGATCCTACTTTTTTACAGTAACTATAGTTTTTTTATTCATGCCCTAATTGCAGTATCAACTCTGTCATTTTATCTCCTTTTTAAGGTATAAAACTAATCTTTATTTAGAAATAACAAGAGAGATAAACACACTGACTATCTGGGATCAGGTCCCCAGTGGGTTGCCCCTATTAATGTTTCTCTTTCTAATATCTCCAAGGCTGGAGTATTTAAACTGTGTTTTTTTTTTCATTTTGAAAAAGACAAATTCTACAGCAAAATGAAATTTATCTTTCAAAAAGAACCCTGACCATGAATTCAAGGTTCTACTCGGTGACAGAATTATAATGATAAGCCATTTGTACCTTGCTAAACTTGGTAATGGATGAAAGAAACACATAACACACATCTCTTGTGATTGTGAGTGTCTTCTTTAGGGCAAGCTTGCCATGAAGCAGACACCTGCAAACGCAGGCAACGAGGGTTCTAGATGTGCCATGCGAGGGAAAACAGGACAGAGGTCAGGCAAAGCTGGGAGACTGCTAAGAGTGCAACTCAAATCTGATTGGAGAAGAAGGAAAGAGGGAAAAATAGTTGGGCAGAAGCATCCTAGACTACTGTGCAGTCAAAAGATCTGGCAAGGACTGAGAACCCCACCTGGAAAGTCAGCCATCTGTCATCTCCCGGAAACAGGTTTTCCTTTCCATCTCAGTGGTTTTCAGTGGCCAAGAGGAGCCTGTGGAGACAGCGCCTCAGTGCAATTGCAGGCTGAGCTTCGGAGCAGCAACTGGAGTTCTTGGTCAATTATGTTCTCTGTAGTTGGATATTCTCCTGGCATAATCTCAGGGCCTTTCTTTTTTTAAAAAAAAAAAAAATTAAGCCTTTACAAAATAAGTAATGCTTGTATGAATGGCATCCTCTCTGCTTACTTGCTTGGAACTCAGTAATTCATTTCTCCAGTTCATTGATGTATTGCGTACATGTGGTAATTTAGTTTCAATTTTTGCAGTTGTTTGTCTTAAATTTCGCGTCTGCCATTTATTTTAATTTTTTATTAAGAAGGGGACATTGATATCAGTGATGTAAAAACATCATCTTCCATTCTGGAAAACGTGGGAATAGAAGTCAAAGAGAGAAAATTCTCGGAAGTGGTGAAGAATTTGCCATTTGATGGTAAGTATAACAAATACTAGTGTAGCCAAAAGGAATATATAGATTTCTCTGTGACAAAAAATATGTCCATTTCCTACTGCTTTCAAAAATAGAAATTTTGAGAGACTAGGAATGTACCTCAGTGGTAGAGTTCTCCTAGCATGTAAGAAGTCCTGGGTTCAACCTCCAGCAACAAACTCAAGTGAATTAAACTCTAGTGTTAATTAAACTAAATTAAATTAAGCTAATTTAAATAAAAAGCCCAACTCAAAAGCAAAAAGAAAAAAATTAGAATGTCCATTTATCCTGGGGTGGATTCCTCTCTGTGCATTTTGACTTTTAGACTCAGAAAAGCATTCTTATTATGAAGAACCATATATCAGGTGTAAAAAAGAAAAGATTAATCTGGGAGTTGAAAAAAAGGGAAAGGATTGATAGCTTAAAAGTGAGTAAAGAGATACATGTATAACCATGTTCATAGCAGCACAACTAACAATAGCTAAAATGTGGAAGACACCAAAATACTCATCAACAGACCAATGGATACACAACTTGTGGTATTTATACACAATGGAATACTGTTCATCTATTAAGATAGATAGGTGGGAGTCTTTTGTAGTAAATGGAGGCAATTTGAGACCGTCACGCTCAATGAAGTGAGCCAGAAACAGAAGCTGAAATATTGAATGGTCCTCAGATATGAGAAACCCAGACCACAATTATTTCATATAACTTAATGTGAGAAATAATGGTGACTGAGGTTGAGAGGGAGTTGGAGGGTTGAAAAGAGAGAAGGGAAAGATTTGTAACTTTGCCGTGGTATGTATGTGCACAAAATACTCAAGATCAATGTAAACTTTATGGTTTGCACTTACACATATCAATAAAATGGGAAGAAAACAAGAAGTGTAGTAAAGGTGGGACTGGGTAACAGTAGAAGACATACATGTATTGCAAAGTATATTCTAAATTTCCCCAATTTTTCTCAATTTTTATAATGACAAAACTCTAGTGAAAATCTGGAATGCTAATGCAGGGATACAAGAAGCAAGACAAACAGAAGGTAACAGGATACCTCCAAAGGAACACAGTAGCTGTCTAGCAGCTGACCCCAAAGAAGTCCAGAAATTGCCTGGGAATTCAGCTCTACCTAACATCATATTTTCCCCACTCTAATCCATCATTCTGGGGCTATTCTGTGTATAGAAATTAGCAAGAAGTTTTAATTCTTTTGCAGAATATTGGAACTCCTTAAAAGATTTTATACCTTACAATAAAAGGGCTTCTAAAAACTTGAGTCTGACTGTCAGTCTGGAAGCACTGAGAGATTATGAACATAAATCCTGAAGATCAGCAGTCCTCTGTAATGCTTATCTCCAGAGACACCATTACCTGTTCCTCACACCAGAGGAAACTGACCTATCGGAGACAGTTGAGCAACTTTATCAATACAGGAAGCTTGACAGAATTTAGAGGTGCCCTGTCCCAAACTTCATCACAATCTTCTTATATCTTGCCATTCCAAATTTCAGAGTCTTGGATAGCCTATAAATTTGGAAATTCAAATTGAGTTGTGATTCAAAATTAAACTTAGGGTTGGTTTTGAAAAGTTTCAGTCTCATGCCTGTGGGAAATTAAGGTTTCTTCCAGCAGTCTCATCACAGCTTTCAGATCCCTTGTGGAGATCTTAACCTGGAAATTGAGGGAACAAGTGCAGTCTGTCAAGATTGTTGTTTCTGTTTCTGGTGGAGGATATGAAGTCATTGATAAGGGCTGGCACCTGGACATGAAATGGATGAAAATGAAGACAAGCTAGAATCCTTAATGATAAACTGAAGTCCCCACCTACCTCTTCCCTTTTCCAACCCTAATAAAAAGGGTTCTCTACAGAAGAAATCAGGGCCCTTTGTCATCAGCTGCATGTGTGGTTCACCCAGACTTCAGAGAAGCCAAAGGAAGACATCAGGGAGGAGCTGGAAGAGCTGGAGGATTGGCCGCCTCGTGCCAGCAAGTGTGAACCTGTAAGCAGACAACAATGACAACATCAGCAAGCTGTAGTGGTATCTGGCATCCTGGCCTAATTTTCAGAGGGAGGTGGTGCTGTTTTACTTTGGCTTTTAAAATCCCATGCAGATCCTCTTGGAAAAAACTCTACCTCAGAAGTAAACAAGAAACATCGCTTCAACTGAGTAAATTGATGCAGTAGAAAATCACCAGTCATTAATGGTATTCATAGTAAAAGTATTCACAGAAAATATTAAATATTCTTTTTGTGTTCCCATATTGTCTCATCTTAAGGGGAAATGGTTCCTGTGAATAACCTGGACAATATTCTAAAAAGAATGGGAATTGAACTCACAGAAGAAGAACTTGCAACATTGTTAGAGAATCTACAAGTTGATGGTAGGCACTGTAGATACCTTTAGGGCATCTCATTGTCTTTGCATTTATGAAACATAGTTAAAAATGAATTTAATTGGTATTTAACTGATACATGTTACCCAATTAGAAAAGAGCCTGTTGTTAAAATAGGAACAAGTTTTGGTTCTTTAACACAGCTAATAATGTAAAATAATAGTTTGTGTCTATTCCTGTAAGAATTGTTTAAGGTGCTATCAGGACTCTAAAAGATGTAGATTAGAAAAAAATACCATTTCGCAGTACGAAAAACTAGAGAAGTCAACAGGCCATTGTTTTCATCATTTTTCTGTTTCCTAAAATCTTCACTCTAAAATGAATTCAAGCATTCTGGTCATGGCCTTTAATATCTTCAGTTTCCATTTCCTTCTCTGATACCATATCTTCTCACTTTTTCTCCTCAAGTCATGTTGAACTACTTGCAGTTCTACATACATAGCTCGATTTTCTTAGAATGTTCTCTCTTCTAGACCTCTCCTCTATGTGAAATATCTTCTGTTCCTCTCTCTCTTTGATCAACTGTTAGCCAGACATTAGGTAATTTGTGTAATACATCTTACAAGAAGGAATCTTAGAGCATGCAAGGGTAGGTTAGTGCCTCTACTGTGTACTGATACATAAAATTTAGTTACCAAAATCCTGATCATTTGTATGTGCAAACCATGATTTACGTGGCTTCCAGAACACTGTGGATAGGAAACTTCCTGACCCGGACTATAGGATATAAGGGGCCTTTGTATGAATGGTTGTAACCTTAATTCTTTGAGATCCAGGATCTAACAAGTACAGGTAAAATTAATATAGAGAGTTTTATGAACTATGAACTATGTCTTAAGTTTGTTTTCTGAGCCAATGCCATTGTCTTCATTAAGACTTCTCTTGTAGCCAGTGGGAAGGTTGCTCTGAAAGAGGTGATGGATGGAGGAAAAGCTACTATAGGTATGTGAGAAATTACCAATCTCTAGTAATTGCATTTTATCATTATCTCTCAGCTGCCTTTTTTGAGAGAGAAAGAAAACGAGAGGGGCGGGGACAGAGACAGAGACAGAGACAGAGAGAAAGTCTGGCTTTGTAGTTCAGGCTCATCCTGAGCTCACTATGCAGCCCAAGCTGAGCTCAAACACACAACAATTTTCTTACCTCAGCCTCCTGAGTATTGAGATTACAGGGATGTTTCAACATGCCCAGCTTATGTTGTACTGGGAAATTGAACCAAGGGTGTTGTACTTGCTAGGCTAGTACTTTAATCACTGAGCTTTGTATCCTCATTTATTAAAGGTTTAAAATCAGTTAGTAGTATATGCCTTAATCCCAGGTCCTAGGGAGACTGAGACAGGATTGCAAGCACAAGGCCACCCTGAAACAATTAGCAAGACCTAGTCCCAAAATGCAAAATAGAAAGGACTGGGCTTACAGCTCAGTGGTAGAATGCCTGGGGTTCAATCCACAATATCACTACAATAATTATATATGTATATTGTTTTATTATGTATTCATTTATATATTCTTTACTTTTTAGGGACACCAAAGTTTGTATTAGTAAAATAATAGTTGAAGTAAACCATTGCCAAAGATTCTGTATAACTCAAAGATATGTGACTATCTGAATATCATTTACTATAACATAATTGATTTGAGACACACATAATCTCTCGATTTGACTGGCTGCACAGCTGCCTTTCCACATCATACCGAGTGTCATATTTCTATTATCATGCAGTGATCAAGTTACTCTTCTGTAAATGTGATCAGCCTGTGTAGTGACTTGGTTGGGTTCCACTCCTCATGCGGGACTTATGCAATGTGGTCATATATTATTTTTCACTATTTGGAATCATTAGATAAACTTTGAATTTAAATTTGCACTAATGACTATCTTTTTAAAGGAGAGGAGGTTACTGCCAGAGATGTGAAAACAGTTCTGAACAACATGGGTGTAGAACTTACAGACAAGGAGCACTTGACGCTGATGAAAAGTCTGCAGTTGGATGGTAAGCATTTCAGATATTGATGTGGCAGTAAGTAAAGCATGCTTAGTCTCTCAGGATACTTTTTGAAGTTACAAAATTACCCATATTTTCTAATATTATAAAAAAGAAAGTGCTTCTTTAAATTAACTTGAATTTTCATTTATTCCGGAGGGAATTCCCGCCCATTCAGTTTGACTTCCAGTACAGAAGTAATATCTCATGGTGTTAAATCATGCCATCCAAAAGAAGAAATTTCAGTTTATCCTTATTTTTACATAGACAGATGTAGGATATTGTAAAAAGTAATAGAAAAGGTTGGTGCTAAACTAGGAAAAGATGAAAGGTTAGAGGCCGAGAACTACATGTGTATGCACACAGAGTGGCCATGTCATAGGCGTGCCTCGGTGCCAACTTTTCAGTAACTTTACCATGGCATAAAATTTCCCTAATATTCTTTCAAATTTTATTTCAGTGGGAGAAATTTCTAATGCATATTATGAAAATCTATTTGCTGTAATAATTTTAATGAATAGACACAAAATTTCTCTATGACCTGAATTTTGTCCTTATATTTAGATAATGACAAAGTCTACAAGAATAGATTGCTACAAGGTGTGAAAACCTTCAAAGGTGAGAGGCACAAAGCAAAGCATGTGGGTTTGAGATTCTCATTTTTATTTTTTATTTATTTTTTCACATTTTATTGATGTGTAAGTGCAAATTTTAAGGTTTACAAGGAAGTTGTGCATTTTGTGCACATACGTATCTTGTCAAGGCGACAAGGACCTTCCTGCTGTTCTTTTGTCCCTCCCCCTGCCCACCCCTCCATACCTCCTGGCTCACTTTGTTTTTCACTTTAAGTTCCATGAAATAGTTGTGATCTGGGTTTCTCATATCTGAGAGACCATCTGATGTTTCACCTTCTGCTTCTGACTCACTTCACTAAGCATGATGTTCTCAAGCTTCTTCCATGTGCCTGCAAAAGCTTCCAAGATGTGGGACTTTATAGATGCGTAGTATTCCTCATTTTTATACTGTTTGCAATACATCAGAATGGATTTGTGGATTCAGACATCTCTCTCTATATAAACTAATAGAAAAATTATAGATTTAAACAAATACCGGTCTATCATAGTAGATGAATCTCTTAAGTTCATCTTAGAATTTCTTTGCTTTCTTGTGACTTTTCAGGCGTTTCAGGAAAGAACATACCAAATTTAAAATTCATATGATAAAAATTACAGAAGTGATTATCAGTGATTAAATTAATTTAGTCATCAACTTAAAAACTAAACTAGAGGTTCAAACTTCAACTCTACATATTGTTCAAAAGTCAAAACTGTTGGCCTCCATAAGCAGAATTCTCTGAACATTTCTTGAATATCATTTTGAACTGTGTGGTATAGTCTGCTCTCTGAGATAACATCTCAGGTGAAGTGACCTGAGTTTGAACTAATCTCTATTTTGATAAGCTTAAAAGAGGTCATGTATGTACTAAAACTTTTAGTTAATGGAAATCTCTGAGAAGGTTTTAGTGACTATGAAAACCAGTCTGAAACACTGTTCATTTTGTTACTGATGACATACTGCTCAAGAAATTTACAATGGGGTATATGTATCCAGAAAGTCTAAAAACTTGTCCTTTGAAGACATTTCATAGTCTGTGTCTACTCTTACATTCTTTAGGTGGGAAGGTCAGTGCCAACAAGCTGGACACCCTTTTAGACAACCTGGGAATCAAACTTACAGATACAGAACTTAAAGATCTGACTCAGGACATGCATGTTGATGGTGAGCATATTATCAGATAGCGTATGTCTTACTCTCTGGTGTGCTTCTATAGTTCCACAGACTAATTTATAAAGACCAGAAATTTAATTTCTCAGAGTTCTGAATGGTATGAAGTCCAAGTCTGGGACACTCACTGCTGGTGAGGGTTTTTTGATGTGTTGTCTGATAGCAGACTCTTCATCACCTCTAAATACAGTCAAAATGGCAATTAAGTTCAGCAAGAGTTTTGAAGGACTCAAAGATAAAAAAAGTTATTCTGAAGAGAGTTTATTTAAGGAAACTTGAGCGTCTATTAATATAATGGAAGAAATGTCCTTCTTCAGAGAAAAGAGAAAACCCACAAAAAGCCATGAGGTGGGTGCTGCCCAAAACATAGGGAATTTCATTTAGTCATAGAGAATAAACCATGTCAAAGTTAATACATTTTATTTAATATATGTGACTTTATACTATCTAAAAAGATCATGTAGTAGCCAGAAATTGCAAATATTTGCAAAATTTGAGATTTTCTTAATTGACAAAAAGTTTAATGCATTTACTATGTACTTGTTCTTCTATAATACATACTGCGGTTTACATCTGGAGTGTCCCCCAAAAAAACTCATGTACCTATGCGTGCTGTATATTGTTGGGATATGGGACCTGGCAGGAAGTGACAGATGCATGGGCTTGACCTGGAAGGGTAGCTCCACCCTTCCTCCGAGACTTGACTCTGTTCTGCCATGCCCTGAGGACCTCTTGCCTCAGCTCTGGCCCTGCCATGTGTTTCTACCCTCACCAGCTGCTCGTAAATGAACTCAGACCTTCTGAAACTGTGAGCTCAACTAAATCTTTCCTCCCTTAAGCTGTGAATGTTCGGTATTTGGTCCCAGCAACAAAAATGTAACTAAGGTAAGTATACATGAGAGAATGACCTAACTAGCTAATTGATATGTCTTTCACCTCACTCACTGGCCATTTTGTGATAAGAACGCATAAAACCTACTCTCAGCATATTTTCAGGAATATAAGACATTTTTAAAGTATATATTGTGTTTTACAACAAATCTCTTGAACTCTTCCCATCTAGCTGAAATTTTTTATTTTTTGACCAACACCCCCACAGTCTCCCACCATACCCAGTGTCTGATACAATCATTCTACTCCTTGTTTTTATGAATTTAACTGTTTTACATATTCCACATACATGTGACATCATGCAGTATTAGTCGTTCTGTGCTTGACTTATTTAATTTAGCATAATGTCTTTCAGCCGCATCCATGTTGTCACACATGACAGGATTTCCTCTTGTTTATAACGGTGAATGGTGTTCTATTGTGTGTCTCTGACATATTTTCTTTACTCATTCATCCATTGAAGCACATTTAGTGTGATTCCATATCTTGGCTATTGTGAATAATGTCCTGATGAATACATTGGACAACAGATATCTCTTTGAGAAACTGATTTAATTTCCTTTGGATATACCTAGTAGTGGCATTACTAAATCATATGGTAATTCTATTTTTAAGTTGTTGAAGAACCTCCATATTGGTTTCCATAATGGCTGTACCAATTTACATCCTCACCAACAGTGTGACCCAGTTAATTTTATTTGACACTGACCCTAACACCTGTTATCATTCACTTGTTAGGAATAGCCATTTTAACACGTGTGAGGTTGCTTCACATTTGGCTTTAGCTTGCATCCTTCCTGGTCACTAATAATTTACGACCTCTTCCTATACTTCTTGGACAGATTTACATCTGCCTTGGAGAAATGTCTATTCAATCCCTTGTCTATATTTTCTCCTTTTGAGATGCAGAGATTCTTGCGTATATTTTTGATATTAAACCCTTGAAATACATGATTTATATATTATATTTTCATTTTGTTAATATTTTCTTTGCTATAAAGAAGCTTTTTGGTATGGAGTACTTTTATTTCTTTATTCATATTTCTGCAGCCTGAGATATTGGTGATATACAAATATTATTACCATGGCCAACGTCAAGGAGAATTCCTCCTGTGTTTTTCCCCAGTACTTTCATGGTTTGGTTGCTTAAATTAGATACCATAGATTGAAGACAGTCTCCATTCTAGATTGTGTCCTTTTGGTGCTTTTGTCAAAACTGGCCATACACCATTGACCCTACACTCTTGGACTTACTGCTGGGCTATCTCTTCTGTTTCATTGGTCCTGAGGCCATCTCTATGCTAGATTCTTTCCTTTTTGCTTACTGTCACTTTGTGGTGTATGTTGAAGTGAGGTAAGGTGTTCGCCTTTATTCTTTTTCTTAGGATTATTGGCTACTGGTGGTATATTATGGTTTAGTACACATTTCAGGAGTATCTTTTTCTAAATGTGTGGACACTTGATAGAAATTACATTAAATCTGTTGAAAAGTTTGGCTATTATGAATTTGTTAATAATAGTAATATTTTTCATTTGTCACCCTGGAAATGTTTTAATTTGTTTGTCTTCAAATTTTTCATCAACAGTTTATAAGTTTTGATATAGGGTTTTTCACCACTTCATTAAGTTTATTTTTAGATAGTTTTTATACTATCATAAACAAGATTTTTTCTAAGTTTCTTTTTCTTCTAGGTCATTATTCATGTATAGAAATGCTATTAATTTTTGTTTTTAAGGGGTACTTATTTATTTTGTAAATGCATATATTTCACATAATATATTGGAGTCATGGGGTTTGGAAATCAGTGATCCTCTATGCCTACCCCTTTTTCAGAGGTTCACCCCTTTGCTAGCTGACCATTACCCCCATTTATACACTGTCATTCATGTTGTGGCCATTTTATGCCATTATTTTCCTGCATTTTATAAGAAAAACACCTCTATAGTGTCAGTCTTTTGTCTTTTGTGCTTGGTCATTTCACTCAGCATTATTGACTCAAGGTGGCCTCATTTTTATTCACAATCTTCTTATCTGTCTGCCCTTATGGCTACATAGTATTCCATTGTGTTCACCATTTCTGTATGGGTGAGCAAGTAGATTGCTGCCAGGATTTGGCTATTAAGAATTGTGCTGCTATAAACATGGATATGTATGTGTCTTTTTAGTATGTTGACTTTATTTCTTTTTGGAATATGGCTAGTAGAGCAATAGCTGGATGAAATGAAATTTCTATTCTCAGCTTCCTAAAAAAATGTCCAGACTGTTTTTTCCTAATGATTATACTAGATTTCATTCCCACCAGCAGTGGAGTAGAGTCCCTTTTTCTCCACACCCTTGCCAATATTTGTTGTTTACTGAGTTCTTGATGTTGGCCATTCACACTAGGGTGAGGTGAAACCTCAGCATTGTTTTTATTTCCTATACAAATGCTATTGATTTTTAAATATTGGCTTTGTATCCTACAGTCTTACTAATTTTAGGGTCTTTTGAATTTTTTGTATGTAGTATTATGTCATCTGCAAATAGATAATTTCATTCCTTTCTTTCTAAGTTAGATGCCTTTTGTTTCTTTTCCTTAACAGATATCTCTTCCTGGTATTTCTGGGTCTGTGTTGAATAGAAGTGAAAATGAGCATTGCCTCGTATGGATCTTAGTGGGAAAGATTTCAATTTCCCATTGATTATAATGACAATTGTAGGCTTTTTATGAATGACCTTTATTATATTGAAGATGTTGTTTTTTATTCATTCAGCCATTATGAATCTCTCAGTTGGAAAGTGTATTCATCAGCTTTCTGTCGTGTAACAAAATACTGGGCACAGATGATTTATGGGGTAAAGAGAGGTTTAATTCACCACAGTTTTGGAGATCCAGGGTCTAAATCAGTAGCACACAGGCTGCATCATCTCGGAGCTGATGTGGCAGTGGGGGCCACATGTGTGGAAGCAACCAACTAATTACATCTTGAACCAGGAAAAGAGAGAGGGAGCTCAGGCCCAAACCCAGCTTTCATGTCAGTCTTCTCATGAGAACTACTGAGGAGTCCCGCACAAGAGCTTCCTCCCTGAACATGCCTTCCAAGACTTCTAGTGCTTGTGGCAGTAATGGAGACCTTAATGGAGATTGTTTTGGGACTTTGGTGGCCGAGGCAAGATATTTTCTTCCCTGCCCTGTGTAATCAGCCTGAGATTATGTATGTCAGTGGGTTTCCATCGCTCCTTTCCTACTGTATTCCAGGTCTCCACTTCAGATATTTGAGTCAAAATGTCGTTGCCAATTCATTGTTTTAGTTCTTTTTGAACGGGGAAACAAACATTAGACATTTTTAAATTAACCACGTTGTGCTTGTCACTCTAGAATTTTCTTCCTTTTAAATTCCTTGCTTGTTAAAAGAGTAAATGAATAAAATAGTAACCTGGAAACTATGTTCAGTTAAAATATCTCAAGCAAATAACGTGTTTAGTGTTGTTCCTGACATACAGGAAGTACAAATTGCTACTGTTAGGCCTTGCCACCAAATCTTGTCTCTGTTATAGCTCAGCAATATCACTACTCAGCCTTTGGCTAAGGTCAAATGTAGTATTTGTCATACTTCATCATCATTTATGCCTTCTCTTATAGCTGATGATAAAATTCCTCTAGAAACACTGATGGAAAAAATCAAAGACTTTACAGGTGAGTGAAAAGTATTGTAAAGTTATGATTTTAATTCAGTATATTAAATTTGTTCTTTCCTTTTATTTCCAACCCTCAAAACTTGACTTGTAAATTCTGTTATATTTCCATGTATTTTAAGAAAGTTTCTATATCTAACATTTCATATTTTTACATAAAATTATGTGTTTTAGAATGAAATTCTATAATCTTTCTTGTTTACTCCTCTAATTCACTTAATTAGTGTTTAATTAACACAGAATGTAGACACAGCAAATGTGAGTAAATTTTAGAAATGACCCAATTAATGTTTTCATTGTTTTATTGTATAATATTTACCTTAATAATTAAAGTACTTTATGAAGAAAGTTTTATGTAAGAATTTTTAAAAAAATCATTAGATTTACACGATTATATTCTGGAAGTTATCTTCCACTAATGTTAGAAAAAATTTATTTATGCTTTGAAAATTAATTTGAGCTAATATATTGATTGAATTTATCAATTAAAATATTTTCTTTTTACTGCAGTCTTCAACTTAAAAATTAAGATGGTTTTAATCACTGAAAGGCTTTCTTTGTAGTCCAGACTCATGCTGACCTAACCATTAGCCCAGGCAGGCCTCAAACACACAGCAATTCTTTTACCTCAGCCTCCTAAGTATGGGGATTACAGGCATGTTTCACCGTGCTTAGCTATATTTTACTCAGAAATTGAACCACAGGTGTTGTACTTGCTAGGCAAACACTTTAACTACTGAACTTTGTATCCTTATTTATGAAATATTTAAAATTCATTAGTAGTATAAGCCTTCATCCCAGTTTCTTGGGATACTGGGACAGAAGGATTACAAGTTCCAGGCCAGCCTGGAACAGTTAGCAAGACCCTGTCCTAAAATGAAAAATAAAAAGGACTGGGCTTACAGCTCAGTGGTGATATGTCCTGGGTTCAATCCAAAATATCACTAAAATAATTGTGAAATAATTGTATATGTATATATGCATGTTACTTGTTTTCTGATGTATTCATTTCTATATTCTTTCCTGTTTAGAGCAGTCAAATTCTATATTAGTAAAATAATAGGTGAATTAAACCTTTGGCAAAGAGTCTATGTAACACAAAAATAAGTGACTATTAGTTGACACAATTATTTGAATATCATTTATTGTTTCACAATTGAGTAGAGAGACGCAAATCTCTGGATTTGGCTAGATGCACAGCCGCCTTTCCACAGTCATTCTGATTGTCTTATTTGTATTATCATGTAGGGATCGGGTTAGTCCTCTGACGGTGTGATCCTGTGTAGTGACTTGATTGACCTCCAGTCCTCATGCTGGACTTACTTATGAAATGTGGTCATAAATTATTTTTCACTATTTGGAATCATTAGATAAACTTTGAATTTAAATTTGCATTAATGACTATCTTTTTAAAGGAGAGGAGGTTACTGCCAGAGATGTGAAAACAGTTCTGAACAACATGGGTGTAGAACTTACAGATAAGGAGTACTTAATGCTGATGAAAAACCTGCCATTGGATGGTAAGCATTTCAAATACTGATATGGCAGTAAGTAAAGCATGCTTATCCTCTCAGAATTCTTTTTGACAACTTATAAAAAGTATTCATATTTTCTAATATTACAGAAAAGGAAAGTCCATCTTTATATAACGTGAATTTTCATTTATTCCGGAGGGATTCCAACCCATTCAGTTTTACTTTCAGTTTAGAAGTAATACCTTATTGTGTTAAATCCTGCCATCCAAAGGAAGAAACTTCAGCGTTTATCCTTATTTCCACATGGACTAATGTAGGTGATTGTAGAAAGTATCAAAAAGATTGGTGCTAAACTAAGAAAGGATGAAAGGTTAGAGGCCATGTGCTGCACGCGTATGCACACCAGAGTGGGTTGTCTATATGTCAGTTTTCCAGGTAACTTTATCATGATATAATCTTCCCTTAATATTCTTCCAAATTTTATTTTAATGGGAGAATTTTCTAATGCGTATTATGAAAATCTATTTGCTATAATAATTTTAATGAATAGATACAGAATTTCTGTATGACCTGAATTTTATCCTTTTTTTAGATAATAACACAGTCTACAAGAATAGATTGCTACAAGGCATGAAGAGCTTTAAAGGTAAGTAAGAAGCAGAAAGAGAAGGCAAGGCACATGGGTTTGAGATTCTCATATTTATACTGTGGGCAGTACATCAGAATGAATTTGTGGATTCAGACATCTCTATATGTATGCTAGTGGAAAAAATTATAGTGTTTTATTTATCAGTATTTGATAGTAGATGAATCAACTAAGTTCAAATTAGAAGTTCTTTACTTCTGTACTTTTCAGACTTTTCAGGAAAGGACATTCTAAATTTCAAATTCATATGATAAAAGTTATAGAAGTGATTATCAGTGATTAAATTATTTAGTCATCAACTTAAAAAATAAACTAGGGGTTCAGACTTCAACTCTACATATTGTTCAGAAGTCGAAACTATTATCCTCCATAACCAGAATTCTTTGAACATTTGCTGAATATAATTTTAAACTGTGTGGTATAGTCTGCTGTCCAGGATAACATCTCAAGTTAACTGGCCTGAATTTGAACTAATCATTATTTTGATAAACTTAATATAGTCCTAATATGTACGAAAACTTGTAGTAGTTATTTGATTTTTAATCCAAGAATAACAGACTCTGAGGGAATCTCTAAATAGGTTTTAGTGAGTATGATAACCAGACTGAAGCACTCTTCATTTTGTTACTAATGACATACTGCTCAAGAAATTTACAATGGGGTATATGTATCCAGAAAGCTTAAGAACTTGTCCTTTGAAGACATTTCATAGTCTGTATCTACTCTTACATTCTTTAGGTGGGAAGGTCAGTGCCAACAAGCTGGGCACCCTTTTAGATAACCTGGGAATCAAACTTACAGATACGGAACTTAAAGATCTGACTCAGGACATGCATGTCGATGGTGAGCATATTATCAGATAGCATATATCTGGAAAATAAGTTCAGTTAAAATTTCTGAAGTACCTGAAGCAGTTAGGGTGGTACCTGACACATAGTAAGTGAAATAGCTACCGTTATGCCTTGCCACCAAATCCTGTCTCTGTTATAGCTCAGCAACATCGCTTCTCAGCCTTTTGGCTAAGTTCAAATGTAGTATTTGTTATATCTCATTATTTTGGCCTTCTCTTATAGCTGATGGTAAAATTCCTTTAGAAACACTGATGGAAGAAGTCAAAGACTTTACAGGTGAGTTAAAAGATATTGTATAATTTGGGTTTTAATTCTCTACATTAAATTTGTTTTTTCCTGTTATTTTCAGTCCTCAAAACTTGTAAATTCTGTTATTTTCCATATATTTTAAGAAAGTTTTTATCTCTAACACTTCATGTTTTTACATATAATTATGTGTGTCAGAATAAAGTTCTTTTATCTCTCTTGTTTACTTCTGTAAGTCATTGGTGTTTAACACAATATGGAGTCACAGTAGATCTGAGCAAAGTTTAGAAATGACTAAGTTAATGTTTTCATTTTTCTTTCATATGATATTTACCTTAAAAATTAAGGTACTTTTTGAAGAAAATGGTAATGTAATAATTTTTTAAAAATAAATAGACTTGCCTGATTATATTCTGGAAGTTATCTTCCACTAATTTTAGGAAAAATTTAAGATTTGAAAATTAATTTAAGGTAACATATTTATTGAATCTATCATTTAAAATATTTTCTTTTTACTTTAGTCTTCAACTTAAATATTAGGATGGTTTAAATCACTGTAACTTAACCTTTGGTTAGAGATTATTACCCTTGTCTGAAATAATGATACATACTCAACCTCCTGCTTTCAAAGGTGAGAAGATTGATTCTCGTGATATAAAAAATATTCTCAGAAACTTTGGTATTGAGCTCACAGGAAAGGAACTAGAGAAGCTGCTTGAAACATTGCCACTTGATGGTAAGCCATACAAGTGTTTGTGAGAATTCTAGGGAAGTTGGAGTCTTTTTTGTTCTGTATAAAACTAAATTCTTATATAACATAATAGAACTATTAAACTAAAATTTAGGCTTCATATAAAGAATTATCAGCATCATTTACTTTATTCTAGAAGCCAAGCAACCTGTAAGATATAAGTTGCCATCATAACTAGTAAAATATCTGCTCTTACCCATTCAACAGGCCACCAATGATATTTTGGGTATAGGCCCACTAGAAGGGAATAGGTTATCCAAATTCTCTTAATTTCATTATTAAAGATGAAAAATTTGAATAAAACCTTTTTACAGCCTTAAGGTGACATAACTCACATACCATACAGTATACCCAGTGAAATGGTATAATTCAATTGATTTTAGTATATTCACAGACTTGCATATTTACCACTTACACTCAATCAAGTTTCGAATATTTTATTATTCCAAAAGGAAACACTACATCCACTGCTAGAAACCATGTCCAATTCCTTTATCCCACTCTGCCAAGGCAACCACTAACCTGTTTTTGTCTTTATTAACTTATTTATTCTGAGCAATTCATAGAAGTGTAACCACATGGTGTGTGGTCCCTTGCAAGTACCTTTCTTCACTTTGTACGGTATTTTAAACGGTCATTTCTGTTATGTACCAGAACTTTATTTCTTTTAATTGTTGAATAATGTTCTCTAACTAATGTGGGTATACCACATTTAGTTATTGGTAAATGAGCCTTTGGATTGTTTCTACATTTTGGCTATTATGAGTAATGTTCATAGGAATACTCATATGTAAGTTTTTATGTGAACATGTGTTTTCCTTTTTATTGGATATAAACCTAGGAGGGAAATTTCTTAGGTTTTATAGTATCTCTATATGAGGAAACCAAAGCACTTCTTGATGTGTGTGCCCTACTTTACGTTCCCACCAGCAGAGTATGAGAACAGTAGCACGTCCTCATCAACACTTGCTGTTTGATGTTTCTTGATTATATCTCAGTGAATGTGAAGTGCCACTTCACTCTGATGCGCCTCCCTGATGATTACAAATTTGAGACAAGATCTGGCTAAGCTAACCAGTCTGGGGTAAAACTTGTAGTCTTCCTGCCTCAAAATCCAGAGTAGCTAAGATTACAGATGTGCAGCACCATAAATGGCTGTTTTCACTTTTTTCATGGTGTCTTTAGATGCACAGAAGTTTTAATTTTGATGATGTCCAGTTGGCCTATTTTCCCCCTTGGCTGCTTTTGCTTTTGGTTTAAAATCTAAAAACACATTGCATACTGGTATGTATCTGTAATCCCAGCACTCTGGACCAGGACAACAGCAAACTTGAACCGAGACTGGGCAATTTCACAACTTAGCAAGGTCCTGTCTCAAAATAAAAATAAAAAAGAGCTGGAGATATATATAGCTCAGTACAAAGGTCATGGGTTTGACCCCCAGGACCAAAGTAAATAAATAAATCAACACTTAGACCTTCTTCTCAGAGTTGTATAATGCTGACTCATACATTTAGGTCTTCATCTATTCTTGAGTTGATTTTTGAATGCAGTATGGAAAAGGGATCCAAAATGAATATTATTTTGCGTGTGGAGATCTAGTTGTCCCATTTGTAGGAAAAAATGTTCTTTCCCCTTGAATGATGTTGGTACCTTTATTAATCAAGCGGCGATAAGCATGGAGGCTTATTTCTAAATTATCAATTCTCTTCTATGAATTCATGTGTCTAGTGTTACACTATGTCCTGTTTTCTTAACTGTAGTAACATTTCAAATTTCAAATGTGAACTTTCCCATATTTTTCTTTTTTCAATATTATTTTGATTACTTAGAGTCCCTTCTTTACCATGTGAATTGTAGTATTAGCTCATGAGTTTCTGTAAACAAAAAGCTCAAATTCTGATGATTGTGTTGAGTCTGTAGATCAATTTAGGAAGTATTGCCATCTTCCCATTATTAAATTCATCAATCCATGAACCTGTGACATCTTTTCATGTATTTAGGTCTTTTATATTTCTTTTTTATAGTATTTATAGTTTTCAGAATAAAAAATATTATTATATTTATTCTGAAGCATTTTAATTATCTTTAATACCATTGTAAATGAAATAGCTTTCTTAATTTTACATTTGGTTTGCTCATTCCTGCTATGTAAATGTACAATTGATTTTTGTTATTATCTAAAAGTTTTTAAATAATGCATTTTATAAATACGAGATTTGTTCTGTTTTGTGAATATTTTGTTGATTATGCTATTACATAAAACACAACATTTTTTACAGATACTGGAAAGGTATATAAGAATAAGTTGCTAAAGAGTGTGAAGTCTCTCAAAGGTAAGTAAAAAATGAAAGTATGAATAGCACATATTTTTGCAGACTTCATATAACCCAATTATGAACCTAGGCCTATATAAGTTGTGCTTATGATGCTTGCAGCATTACCAAATTTTATTTCCTATTATAATACTTCTTTACTTCACAAGAATTTCAGTATATTTTTAATTTTTTTCAACTTTTTTTCTCAAAAAGAAAAAGTAAACGTAGCAAAACAGTTAAAAGCTGGCTTTTCTTTTCTTTTCCTTTTTTTTTTGAGACAGGGTAGCTCAGGCTAGCCACACACCACAACAATCCTCCTACTTCAGCCTCTCAAGTGTTTGGATTACAGGCATGTGCCACAATGCCTGGCTAATTTTTATGTGGTACTGGAGGATCAAACCTAGGACCTGTGCATGCTAGGCATGTTCCCTAATGGCCTACACCCACAGTCCCCAGAGTTGGCCCTTGTTAAAGATCACTGATCAGCCACAAAGAGAAGCAAAACCTTGTCTCAAAATAAAGGAGAAGTAATACGTCAAATTAGTAAATTAAAAAGTTGCCCCCTCTCACCGAATTCCCCTGGCCGAAGTCAAAGGATGAGGCTCTGAATGGCAGAACGAGCCAGAGGTCTTAAGGTAGAGTTCCACCTGAAGTGCCTGCATCTCAGGCACCAGGTTATTTATGAAGTTTTATAAAGCAAAGCAGGATCAGCAAGATGAAATAATGGTCACACATTAACAAGAAAACAAGAACATCATCACAGGACGATAAGGGCTCAAGCTCACAGCATAAACAATCGCACATCTGGAGAGACATATCCACCCCCTCTCTGGTCATGTCCCAGAATGGAGAGCTTCCAACCTTGAAACCTGTAAACCATAGCACGCAGCTCCACTGCCTTGCTGAGCAGCACAGCCCCTGCTAGTTAAGGAGGGCATGGGGAAAAAAAACTGATGGCAGGTCTTAAAGTGGCTGTGGCAAAAAAAAAAAAAAAAGAAAAGAAAAGAAAAAGAAAAAGAAAGAAAGCCCTACTTTTTATGAAGAAGAATTGATTTGAGGTCTGCAGTTCCACCTGTCCTGTGCCCTTGACACTATTTAAGTGTGTAGCCTTGTACCTATAAGAATAGGTAAAGGGAAATGCATTCTAAATTGGTATTCTGTTGGGGCATTCAAATGAGCAAATCAAGAGTTTCTGCTTTGTTGAAATGTAGTAATACAAAGACATGAAGTATATTTTATTTTTATCTCTGTTCCATGGCTAATAAAGGTAGTAGTTCTTAAAATACTTTATTTTGCTATTATGTATGATTTCTTTCCATGTGCCTTTACGCTTTCTTTCCTAAGGAGGAAAGATTAAGAGGAGTAGCCTTCATAATAGTTTGAAAAACATGGGGATAAAGCTCACAGAAGAGGAACTTGCCCAGCTGTCAGAAAACTTAGAAGTTGATGGTAAGCACTAAAGATTTATGTAAGACATCTTTTTATTTTTAACTTCTAGATGGTAGTCTTTAAAAATTATTATTGGGTTATTAATGAATACTTAGATCTCAATATCAAGGTAGGAAAATCTAACGTAATATCAATATATTTCTCTCTGGATTCTAAGGATTATTGAGGGACAGTAAGATGATTAATAAGAAATTAGTACTGGATTAGTATGAAAGTGTCTTAGGAAAAAGTGTAGCAGAGTGTGGGTCCGACCTGCAGGGCCCACTGAACAGCTGAGGAGAATGTTGCGATGGAGACATTGAAATGACCTCTGGAGACTCATTTCGGAGAATGTAGACCACTTTATTAGGGAAAGCCAGAGCATGTATAGGGTAGAGCAAGAGGCGGGGCTCCGAGTCCACATAACATTCCATCCATCCAATCATTTCAGAGATACAGAATTATAACCTTATATGGAAGAGCTGGAGGAGTAGCTCAGTGTGCTAAGGTCAAGTGTCCCGGATGTGAGATAAGTAATGTTGTGTCCCTCCCGACCCCTCCGCTGAAGAGACAGCAGAATGATGTGTTCACCTGTTGTTTTGTCCTCTGTCCGTTGCAGTTTGCTAGTTAGGTACTAAGTTAACTGAACAGTGACCTAAATGGAAAATTCTATGGACATGATTCAGGTCTTGTCTCATCAGATGTTTGGGGTGCCTTTTTCTGTGGCGGATTTTTTCTTCTTCTAATTGTCACCTTTCTGTCCTCCTTCACTTTCGTACGTGGTGCCTCCCCATTTTCCCTCCTTTCAGTCTGACTTTCTCATCTCTGGCAGCAGCTTCTCTGTATGACTCTTTTGTGTATTACCCCTGTGTAATGAAAGCTCCCAAATCATTTTATTGTAATGTTAGTACATACGAGTTGGACAAATTAATGACATTCACTGTGATAATTCCAAATATGCACATATAAGGCATTGATAATGTCCACACACCCTTCTTCTACCTTCCCCTCTTTCTTCCCTCCATCTCCACCCCGCCCCCCCTACCTGAATAGTCACTCTTGTATTCTCAGGTTTACTTGTTAGTTTCCATATTTAAGAAAATCATGTGACACTGACCTCATTTTGCTTAGCACAATATCCATTAATTCCATCTATTTTCTGAAAATGACAGGATTTTATTTCCATTTATGGCTAAATAATATTCCATGTGTGTATGTACCATAATTCTTTATCCTTTGATAAAAGCACATAGACTGATTCTGTATTTTGGATATTGTGTGTAGTGCCACAATGAGCATGGGCATGCAGGTAGATCCTTGTATGCTGACTTCAGTTTTCCATCATGGTTACAGTAATTTACATCCCACCAAAAGTGTGATAGGGCTTTGTTTCCATATCCATCTTAGCATTTGTTACTTTTTTGGGTTTTTTTTTTTTTATAGCAACCATTGTAAAAAGGTAGGATCAAATCTCAGTGTAGTTTTAGTTTGTATGTTCCTGCTGACTAAGGATACTTAGCACTTTTTTATGTATTTATTGGCCATTAATATTTCTTCTTTTGAGTAGTGTCTTTTCAGATAAGAGCCCATTTAGTTGGATTGCCTGGAGGTCTTACTGTTGTTTTCTGAGTTCTTAGTACATTTTGGAGATTGATTCTTGACATATGAATAGGTGATAAAGATATTCTCATGTGCTTTAGGATCTCTCTTCATTCCGTTGATTGTCCTTTGCTGTGAGGAAGCTTTTAATTTGATATAATCTTATTTGTTAATTATTGCTTTCCTTTTCTGTGCTTTTTTAGTTCTATCCATGAAATGTTTGCCTAAGCCATTATCTTGGAGTGTTTCTTTTATGTTTTTTGGTCTGGTAGTTTCAGAGTTTCCAGTCTTACATTAAAGTTTTCAATCCATTTTAGTTGAGTTTTGTACAGGATAAGAGATATTGGTCATAGCTCAGTGGGTAGAGTGCCTGCCTAGGATGCACAAGGCTCTGGGTTCAATTCCCCAGCACCCTACAAGTCTGCCGTAGTGGCCCACACCTGTAATCTCAGCACTCGGGAGAGATTAGGCAGAAATAATGCCATGTGTTGAAAACCAGCCTGAACTTCATCATGAGTTCAGGACCAGCCTGGACTACAGAATAAGACCCTGTCTAAATAAATAAATAAAAGATAAATAAATAAAGAATCTGATCAAGTTTCAGTCTCCCAGGTGAAGATATCTAGTTTCCCCAGCACCATTTGTTGAAGAATCTATCCCTTCTCCAACATATATTATTGACACCTTTGTCAAGAAACAGGTGGCTAAAGAGGTGTGGGTTTATTTCTGGGTCCTCTGTTTTGTTCCGTTGGCGTATGCATCATCCCCTCTTATATAAATACTGCTACATCCTACCTTTGTCCTGTGTTTGAAATCAGACATTGTGTGCCTCTGCTTTCTATTCATGATTCCTTTGGCTATTCTGAATCTAGAGTATCCCTATGAATTTTAGTATTGTTTTTTCTAGTTCTGGGAAGATGACATCGGTATTTTGATAAAGATGGATTGAATCTGTAGATTCTCTTGGATAGTATGGAAATTTTAACAGTATTAATTTTCCTAACTCATGAACTCATTGAAAGGTCTTTCCACCTTTTAGTGACGTTATTCCGTTTCTTCACTGGATTGGAATTTTCATCATAGAGGTCTTTCATATCCTTAGTTGTGTTTATTCCTTGATATGTGTGTGTGTGCGTGTGCGCGCGTGTGCTTGTGAGAGAGAGAGAGAGAGAGAGAGAGAGAGAGAGAGAGAGAGAGAGAGAAGATTGCTTTCCTGATTTGTTTTTTGGTGAATCATTATTGGTGACTTTGAACATGACTTTATGCTTCCTTCACAGATTGTAATATTCTTTCTTTGTCGTGTGCTTTTGCCAATTTAACTGTATATCAAAGGAAAGGCTCTTTATTGATCGTGTCTGTTTGGGGTTCTAAGTGCTCTCTGTATCTGGAGATTCATTTTTTTCCCCAAGAGTTTAGAAATTTTCCATTGTCTCATTGAACTGCTTTTGTATGCCATTGACTTCTAGTTCTTCTCCTTGGTGATATGCTAGTGAACCAGTTTATCTTTTAAAGGTGTCCCAGGAAGTCTCACTTGTGCCTCTGGCTTCAGTTATTTCCTGTGTGTGTGCTGTGCTTCTTGCAGTTCCAGAATTTCTAGTCTTGTATATAAGTCTTTGGTTCTTTTTGATAGGGATCTACTTTCTAGCTTCTGCATGTGGATATCCAATTTACACAGCACCGATTGTTGAAGAGGCTATCTTTTCTCTGATGTATGTTTTGACCCCTTTGTCAAAAAGCAGATGGCTGTATTTATTTTTGTGTCTTCTGTCCTATTCTGCTGTCCTTCATGTCTCTTTTTGTGCCAGTACCATATTAATTTTGTTGTGCCCATTTCAGCAGATATATACTAAAATTGGAGCTACACTGATTTTGTTACTATGGCTTTGTAGTATAATTTGAAAGGGTGTTATGATGCCTCCAGTTCTTTCTGTTTAGGACTATTTCAGCTATTCTGACTCTTTTATGCTTTCATATGAATGTTAGGATTCATCCCAGATGTTAAACTTATATGATCCCTTAATTGAATGCTCCAGACTAGATTAAGGCCTCAATCTGAGCTCTTGAGTAGTACTAGAAATCTAAGGAATCAAGGGAAACTTCACCTCCAACTACAAGAGATAAGGGTTTCCAAATCATGGGTTGAGTATATTTCTCTTAACTGGGGTCCAGGATCTCCAATAAACATTTTTATTAAAATAGTATAAATCTTTAAAATCCAAAAAGAATTAAAGGGTGTCAGTTAAAATTAGAGTGTGAGTCAAATATAGTTGGACTTTATTATACTACGTGAATAATTTAGAATTGTTTTCTGAGCTCATGCCATTATTATTGGAATTTCCTTATAGCAAATGGGAACGTTGACCTGCACACGGTGATGGAAAGAGTGGGGCCTATTTCAGGTGAGTACAGAGACACTGTGAACCCAAGAGCCTCGCATTTCACCATCGGCCACTTACCATTCTGCTTCTTTCCTCTTTATTGTGAATGTTTGTCTAAGTTGCTCTTTATAATAAAATTAGACTCTAGGTAAGAAATTTTTAGTGTTATATTTTGGCAGAAGCATCCTTATTCCTTAGAGCAATGCTAATAATTTTTTTTCTTGGTTGGTAAAATAAAGTTAAAATAGAATATTATTTAAAATTCACATAATTGGACCTCCATAAGCTTTTGGTTACTGAAAATCTGTGTTCTAGACACTTTCTTGTTGCTGGGACACAATACCTGGTACCCACATCTTGAGAAGAAAGGCTATTTTTAGCTCATGTCTCAGAGGTATCTATCCATTCACACTTCGTAGGCAGTGGTGGCATGGCAGAAGGGTCTGGGGAGAAATGCTAATTACAGTATCACAAAAGGAATGGAGGGAGGCTTGGCAAGGAGCCAGGGCAAGAGAATATCGTTCCAGGAAGCATTTTCTATAATCCCCTATACCCTCAGTAATCTGCCTCTCCCAGCCAGACGCTACCTCCTAATAACACATGAAATCCATAGAGAACCCACAGCGTCCAAGTACATGAAGTTTTCTGGGGGCATTCTCCGTCCAAACCATAACAGTAGACTACCTTTAACTTACTAGAAGATAATTTGTTCTTTTTCCGTAAACTATGCAGAAGCTTCAATTGATGCAAATGCCTGAAACACAGTTTGTTCCTTCCTCCTTTTTCCTTTATAAGTCATTAGATCTACAACCATTAGCATCTGTCTTAGTTATTTTTTTGTTGCTGGGACAAAAATACTTGACATCCACAAGTTAAGGGAGGAAAGATTTATTTTAGCTCACAGTTTCAGCAAGTCTCAGACAGTCCAGTCAGCAATATGGAATCACATGGCAGAGGCTGGAGAGCTGCTGCTCATGGCCTTGCAGACAGAAACCAAGTGAGTCGGGAGCCAGGTGAAGAGAAGCGGGAGCTGCTATCTGGAGACTTGGGCAAAGCCCATAGCTTTTCCAGGAAGAAATTGTAGCATGTTTCTTCTCCCTTACTTCCTTTAGTTCAAGCTGCCAGTTGGGTCACCCAAACCCAGGGTAGGTGCCCCTACCTCATCTTGACCTCCCAACTAATAACACACATGAAAGATCTATCCTGGGAATCCCCCAATCTCTGGACAGAATCCCTCCAGGCCAAGACCCAAGCATTGGCCCCTTCCAGCCAGGCCCTACCTCATGACAACACACAGTCCCATAGTCATCACAGGAGACTGATAGCTCCTGGAAGGTGCTCCAGTATCTGGTTAATGTGTATTGGTAAGAACTAGAAGAATATGTCTGGAGGAGGCTCTTACAGATGCTGAACCAGAGTGTGCAATAATAAGGCTAGATAGGAAGAATTTATTGATATGGAGCATTCTATAATGCAGGTCTGAATTACCTGTCAGAATGCCCAGTGTCATCATCAGATATGCTACTGGAATGGCTCCTAGGAGCTTGGGGTATAATACTTGATCTTAAATTACGTGGAAATTCTAAAATTGTTTTGGCTGAATGTGGAGGAGAAAACAAAAATTTTACCGAAGGGGGTATAAAATCTGAAGACCCTCAGATAAGTACATTCTTCAAGGGGGTCTGTGGATGCTGCCTTTGCCAAGGTAGCAAGTGCATCTATCTGGATGCTCTCACCTCCTGCTTCAGGGTCCTTTTCACTGTCAGAACTGTGGCTTTTTTCTTTCTTTCTTGGTAGTAGGGAGTCAGATAGGGAGCCAAATCCTTTACGCTGAGCTACATTCCCAAGTCCTTTTCACCCCCAGTCTTTCCCCAGGTTTTATTTATTTATTTATTTATTTTTGGCTAAGTCATTAGATACTTCGGCCAGAGTGCTGGGATTATTGGCCCACAATACTAGGCTCAGCTTGGTGTGGAAGACTTGATGAGATTTTTGAACTCAGCTCTGTCTAAGGTAGTGCTGTTCTTACAATCAGTTCCTGATCCTAGCCTCCCAGCATTGTCTCCTCATCAAATAGTAGACGAGAGCCACTTTACGTCGTCGCCAGAAGCTAAGCAACATTCATCCTACTCTGCAGTTATAACTACAACTTCCTTAGATCTGTCAAACATTAGAGACTACTACCTGAGCCAGAGTGTCCCCTTCTGCCTGCACCTCTCTCTGGTGAGCATTCTAAGAAGAAACTTGTGTGCTTCTCAGAGACCAACCCTGAGACTGGGATTTATGTACAAGTGACAGGAAAGCTGTCAAAGCAAGCTTGTAGAGGTGAGAGAAGCATAACAGAAAGGGAGAGAGGCAAAATAGGAGCCAAATCTCAACCAGAGCCCTGATGCCTTTAGACTGACCTGAAGATCTTTGTATATTATGTCTCAGATTCATCCCAGCCCGTAGCAAGGACTTTTGTGCTGGACTTCATATGTTTTCCCACCCCTCAGCCATCGCCCAATACAATCACACTTTCTTCGCTTTCGGTATATGTTAGCAAAACAGTCTACAATAATACAAAGTCTTCCAAATCAAGGGTTCAGGTGCTAGTTGTTGGGAACAAAAGTTCAGTGCTCAAAATGGTAAGCAAAGATCTGGAGGAATCTTCACACAGCACAGGGATTGCAAAGACTAACAAATATGTAAGATTGCCCTTTACTCAAGGGAGAAACCCATGGTCTGGGTCAAGAGCCATGGGACCACAAAACACAGCAGTTATGTAGTAGAATGAAGAAAAAAGATACGGGAGGAATAAAAACAGGAAAAGAATGAAGTGTTTGCTAGTGATCATTTTTCCAGTGTTAGCAGAGATTAACTTTGTTGACTTAATCTATAAATTGTTTCTAACTTGAAAGTAAATTGAGCAAATTTTTGGAAATTTGTGGGGCAAATTCTTAAAAATTTTTTTTTGGTGTCTTTGGATCATTACATCATTTTATTTGTAACCTATACTATGGCTTTTCTTAAGGCTTCCAGACAGCTCAGTAAAAAGTTAAGTGTATTGCTGGTAATTTCCATTTACACATATGCTCTCCATGATACACTGTTAAGTAACAAAACCAAACTAACAAATTATCAAAATAGAATGCTACATATTACAAAATGGCAATAAATATTAAATATTTGATAAATAGAATTAAATAAATTAATTTTCATTCCCAAATTATATTTAATAGTACATTCCTGTATGTTTTATTCAGTGAATTTTTGTTTACATGCAATGAAAAGCATAGTCATGATTCATAGGAATCATTTTTTCAATGAAGAGCAGATATCTTAAAGTTAAGTCTCATGAATATTTATAAAGCCGATTAATGGGCTCCAGCATATGCCCTAAAATATTAATGTGCATGTTATAAAGGTACATGTGCACCTTGTGGAGATGTGAGATCCACTGCTTCCTCCAGATTTTCAAAGGGTATGTGCTTAAAACAAAAAACAAAAAAAAAAAACCTTAAGATACTACCTTTCTAGAATCACTGACTTTTCCTCACAGGCCTGTCTCTTTCTGATTAGGAATGGTTGACGTTAAAAACCTGAGCACTCAGTGAATTGAGTCAGATGCAGAAAGTTGCATATCGAATAGTTTCTCGAATATGAGGAACCCAGATGACAGTCACTTATAGGGGAATTGTTGGGAGGGAGAAGAAGTAGGAGGGCCAAAAAGGGAGAAGGGGGAAGGATTTGTAATTTTACTACAATGTGCACAAAATACTCAAGATCAATGTAAATATTGTATATTGCATATATACTTACCAATAAAATGGGTGGGGAATCAAAGGAAAAAAACTGAGCACCATTCTAAGCAACGTGGGAATCAGTGTCACAAATAAGGCACTTGGAGACCTGGTACAAAACCTTCCAGTCACCGGTGAGCATAGTAGATGCCATTGGCTGTAGAGCCTTGTGTTTGAGATACCGTTAATGTCTGAAGATAGAAAGTAAGAGAACTTTGATACTTAAAAAGTAGTAAGGTTGGATAAGACAGTGATGTTAACAAGGAAGTTAAAAATGTCCTCTGGGCACAAGCAGCGTGGTCAGTAGAAGATCAAGATAAGGCTGGCCTCAAGAAGTACCCAGGTTTGAATCCTGAATGTCATTATCACATATAAGATTTGCTGTTTGGGGAAGAAGATCAAATATGCATATTGGAAATGTTAACTTTTGATATTTGTGATTTCTCTTACAATAAGCCCAGAACATATTCTGAGTAAATGTTTACTGAGAGATTATTTAAAATGCTTAACGAAGTGTGCAGCAGAGATAATAAATGCTGTTGCTAGGTGTGATCAGAGGAGGAGGAAGAATGCTTTTATGTTATTTTTATTACTTTATGATTTATTTTGTGTTACAGTTGATAATGAAGTGGCTCTGGAAACTTTGGAGGATGAATTGAAAGCTTTTATAGGTAAGAATTTTTATAAGCAGTTTGCAATAAAGTATGATTTACAACATTTAATACTCTATTAGTGGTTTATAAATTCAGAATATGAGAGAATATTTATATTTTCTGACTACATTAATATTGTCTGAATATTGTAAGCAAAGTGAAAGAACTATTTCTTGATAGCAGGTCTTACATTCTTTGATACTTTTTCAGTAAAATGATATCCCTATTATATATAGACCCAATAGCTAGGAAGATAAAGAAGAAGGGGGAATCATTAAAAGAATCAAAGTAGAAAAGTCTGTTGCAAGAAGATAGTCCTATACTTTTAACAAAATAAGGGAAAAGTATGTCATTTTTGGTTAATTGTGTATTTAATGTACTAGACACTTTAATTTTTGAGTAATTATATAACCAGATTTTTTTCTGTACTTTCTGGTGTTATTCGCAGTGTTAGGAATACATTCCATTTTGAAATATTAAGAGGCATGTTCTATTTTCATTTTGCTTTTATTTTTTTTTAATACTTGGGATTAAACCAGTGCCTTCATAGTGAGCAACATTCTCTGCTGCATTTTTTTTTTTTTAATTGAAGGAGGGTCTCACCAAGTGGTTAAGTTTACCAGGTTGGTTTGAACATGCAGTCCTCCTGCCTCGGCCTTCAGCCTCCCAGAGTGCTGGGATTATAGGTGTGCACCACCACACCCTGCTGAGTTTGACTATTTTGCCAGGAAACCCTACCTTCTCTTTCCTTTTCTTTTTTACATTGAAGCGAAGACTAGAGCAGCACGCGTACATGTTTAGATAATTTGACATAATTAAATTATTTCTGAATATTTTATCATCACTGTTTCATCATTTTGAAGGAGAAAAAACTGATCCTAATGACCTGCAAACTACTTTTGAAAACATGGGGACTGTGATTTTGGAAAAGAAATACAAGCCACTGCTGAAAGCATTGCCACCTGATGGTAAGACACGCAAATGCCATGTGCCTTTGAGTAGTTGACTTACTGGGCCTTTGTGAGCAGGTCTCAATCTTTTGATAACACACTTCCATTAAAGCAATTGTATAAATTGATAGAAAGACACTTCTGATTTGAACATAAGGTTCATCATTACATATTCAAGTACCCATTTGAGAGTCATCAAGACATTGCCATATAATTTCTTACCCACTATTGTTAGTTGATTAGGCCTTCAGATTGTTTTTACTATAATGTGAGCAATTTAAAAGAAATTTTAAATAGAGCAACAGCAGATTTAAAAAAGACATAGTTTAAATATGTCTTAGTGTTGCAAAATAGGAAACTTGAACTAAAAAGCTGTTTCAGTAGTAAAGAAAGGGTAGGATTTTCACTGTAGAAAATACTTCCATTTAAGAAATAGGAATATTGCATGACTTCAAAATAGATTAATATTTAAGGTAAATCATCAAGACATATTTTGCTGTAGTCGTAAATTTTGTAATGTTTGGCTAAATCTCAATGCAATTTTCTTTTTTTCTCACTCGGTAGCCCAGTCTCCATGCCATTTTCTATAGATCTGAATGATATTTTTCTTACAGCTCATGAAAAGGTGTTTCAAAACAGGTTGCTGGAAGATTTGAGGAATAATAAAAGTGAGTAAGAAACACAATGGGAGGGACATGAAATAGCCTCAAATGATAAATTTACATCGATAGAATATGCTACCTTAATTTGCTTCTTGTAGCACACCCATATTTTCTTAGTAATAACTCTCAGAAGGAAGTTTACACAGCATTTTATAGAATCAAATGGGTATGATAATGATAGTTGGGGGAGGTGGGTAATGGAGGGCCAAAAGTGGGGAGGGGAAGGAATTGTAATGTTGATGCGATATATATGTGCATAAAATACCCAAGTTCATTGCAACCATTATGTATCTCATATATATATATATATATATATATATATATATATATATATATGTATGTATGTATACACACACACACACACACACATACATATGTATATATATATATATCACTAAAAGGGGGAGAGGAAGTTTTCTGTTGTGTTGCATTTTTGCAAACATTTTCTGAAAAGAAAATTTACACAACCAGAGATAAAAGGAGGCCATATATTATGTAGACAGACAAAAAGAAGGAAAGAAGAGAAGACAGAAAGGAAGAGGGAAAATTTGACATTTAATCCAAAATTTGACCAGGAAAACAATCTGAACAGTGTTTTACAATACAAACACAATCTCTACTTCTTTGTGGTGATAGTTCATCGGTGCCCCTCACTTCCAGTTACTTAGCCCTGCCCCAACCGTTTTCTTTAAAAGGTAAGTGTGTTAACGTTTGAGAAAACAAGTCCTAGTTTTACCTCTGTTTTCAATCATGCAAAGAGTTGAACAGATGTTTTATAGCTTTGTTCTTTTCTTGAAAATATTAGCAGTTAGATTATGAAGCAATCCTCTTTTCAGCATGTAGTCATTTAAGAGTATTACATGCTAGTGGAAGAAAATACATGTATATGAATATATTTTAAATACTTTGGAAAAAAAATCAGGTTTTCTCCACTTTATCTCATCTACACAGGAGGAATTAATATAAATAATTTAGATGCTGTTTTAGAAGCCATGAAAATCAAGCTTACAGAAGATGAACATGATCAGATACAGGATCTTTTCCGTGAAGGTGGGGATCCCAGGAACCGTGAAATTTAAGCAAAGTTTGAACTTGGAGGAGTGGTTATTACTGTTTCAATGGTTTTAATTAGTTTGTTCCCCAGAAAAATATTTGAGTAGCTTTCTGAACTACATGGAATAAAACTAACAAGCCTCTTCACTTTTGTCTCCTTAAAACCTGGTTCCTCTCCTGTACATCTTAGGCTAGGAGGAGGTTGCTAGTAAGGGAGAAAGAATTATTATTGTCCAGTTTTGTCACTAGACAGGGTCTGAGGCGGTCACCCAAAGAGGAGAGGGGATCTCAACTAAAATACCAAATAACTCAGGTCACACAAAAAGAGTTTCAAGATGTGACACTACAAGGCCTGAAAAGATTGATTTGGCAAAGTTAGATAGCAAGATAGAATGGGGGAAACCCCAGGCTAAGTACCTGGAGAGGGCACTCTCTGGTAAAGGGGTTTCAGGATGGCCATATCACAGGGAGAAGGGACCAGTTTTGTGGGTGCTGAGGTGGGCTGGGTTCCAGGTGATCATGACTTTAGTTCTACGTTAGTAGCTCTGGAGGAATCACATGATATGAGGAGCAGTTCCCTTCTCATGATTTTCCTTACTTGAGAGGGGCCTGCCTCAATTCCATCATGGAGTTATTGCTTCTGCTTGGAAAGAGGTGACTCTGCCATGGGGTGGTCTGCAAGGCTTTGCTTTTCCTGGAATCCATGGTGATTTGGGGTTTGAAGATTTCTAGGCATTGTTTCAGGGAGGTCTGAAAATGCTTGTTGTAAAAGCTGACAATTAAATGTCTCTGCAAATCCTGGAAATTACTTTAGTTACTCATATCTTGAAGGGGGGTGGAGAACTGGGTAACTTTAAGGCTGATAAATCTTGTAGTGAGGACGCCCTTAGATGATGATTGTGTATGTACAGAATTGAGCAGGGGTCTAACTCACAGTTTTAAAGTGGTAGGGAAGACAAATGTAATTGAAGGCAGGGAAGCCAGGCTTTACTCTGCTTTTAGTTACTCATTATGTACCATCAGGGCCAGTCTCTAAAGTCCCTGTTATAGATCCTTTCTGGTCTTAATTTGTCCCTCAGTCTTCTGGGAATTATAATATTGTTCAATCAAGCTTTTATGTTATATGTCCAAGAAGTAACTTAATGCATAGGAAAAAATAAGATGAGTTTTGAGTTTCTGAAATGCCTGTTAATTAGTTTAGGGAGCATAAACAAGCCTCAGGTGTACAGATATGGTGTACATATCAGAATAACTGTGGAAAACTTGTACTGCATCCTAAAATTTGCAGTTTTCTTAAAAGTTTAATTTTAAAAATACTATTTTCATTGTCTCCTTTCTTCCTGTCTTTATTTCTTCTATCCTGCCTCAGTTTTACAAAAATAGAATCTGTAAACTTTTGTTTCTCATTGACCCACATTAATCCAGAGTATAATCAAATTTTGATCAATAATTTCTCATTCCTCTATTCATAGATATTGAGATCTATCTTTCCGTTCGTCCTTTATTCCTTCTGCCTTTCTTTCTTCCTTCTTTTCATCCTTCCTTTTCTTTTTCTTTTTATGTTATCACTGAAACAGCCAACTTACAGGATTATATGTATAATTGTTTATTTTTTCCCACTAATTTTATTAATATGTATAAGCAATACATAATGTTTACAATGAACTTAAGTATTTTTTGCACATATCTATCACATCAATACTACAATCCCTTCCCCTCCCCATTTTTGGCCCTCCTACACCCTCACCATCCCCCAGAGCTCCCGCTATCACACCTATTTGATTCCATAGAATGTATTCTGGGATTCCCAAATTAGAGAAACCATGCAATATTTAACATATTTAATCTTCAGCGTTTGAGTTACTTCACCACTCAAATCACCACTCTTTAGCTCAACTTCCTACCCTGAAAATGTGCTGCAGTAGCCATCTTTTGATGCCTCTTGTCTGGGTCTAGCACAGCCCTTTATTGGGATGATTTGCCAAAACTTCTTTTCTTCTGTGTCCTTCTGTATCTTTGTTGAGATTTTTTAACATGATCTCACCCACCAGTGCACGTAAGAAAAGAATTATAACAATAAAATTTATAAGGGTAGAAAATGTGAGAAAGAAAAAGAAGTTAAATTTGAAATTCCTTATGTAAGTACTGAAATGTAAATGTATATTCAAAAGACATTCAAGTTATCACTACATCAATCAGTTTTCTTAGGATAAACTTACGTCAAAGACCAATTTAGTGAATTGCTACATTAAATGAACTTTAGTATATATAGAATTGCTGCATTAAATTAACTTAAGTCTATATCAAAGAAGTATGTTATACATAAAGCAATAGATAGAATAGCATACCTAGTTATTTCACAAGTGCTTTAACTTTCATAAATTATTTTACTCACATTTCACTAATTACTAGCATTTGTCCAATTTGGTCTATCATTTTATCTATCTATTCATCCATAAATTCATGTGTACATATTTTTAAAAATTTTATACTAATTCCCCATGTTGGATATAATTATTATGTTTTGCAAACTAATAAACTTTTTTGAGACAGAGTCTCACTCTGTAGTCCAGGCTGGTCCTCAACTCTCTGTGTAACCCAGGCTGGCCTCAAACTCAGCAATCCTCCTGCCTCAGCCTCCCAAGTGTTGGGATTACAGGTGTGCACCACCACGCCCATTTTATGGGTGCTGGGAAATTTATCTCAGGGCCTTGAGTTTGCCAGGCACGCGCTTTAACCCTGAGCTATTCCTCCAGCCTCACTAAAATATACTATTAAAAATAAAAATTTGAGGAAGTATCACAGATTTAATGAAAAAGCTGATAGTGTTTTAGAAGGATACCAACCAAATGATTCAAATACTGATCTATTTTTTGTTACACTTTCTCTTTAGATATTTCCTTTCCTCCATGATCTTTGTTGCTGCTTATCTCTCTGCCTCTCTCAAAAATTCATTCAAGTATTTTCTTCAATGCTGGGCTAGTGGTTGCATATTTCTTTAGAGATTCTTGTTCATGGAAAATTTTTTCTTGTTAAGTTTTCAGGATAATTTTGCTGGATACAACAACCTGGGTTGACACTTACTGCCTTTTAAAGCTCAAAAGATTTTGACTCTCTTGTCTTTTAAAGTTGGCATTGAGAAATCTGTGGTAATTCGAATGAGTTTGCCTTGGTAGAATAATGTCTGTTTTTCTCTTGCTGCTCTTAATATTCTCTCTTTATGTTGTATCTCTGAGATTTTGATTATAATATGTCTTTGTGAGTCTCATTGCTGGTTGAGGTTATTTGGTGTTCTATAGGCTTCTCATACCTGAAAATTAATTTCTTTTCTTAGATTTCAGAAATTTTCTGACATGATTTCAGTGAATAAATTCTTTATATATACCTTTGGTGCTATCTTCTGCTCTTTCTCCCACACTTATAATTCTGAGGTTGATTGTCTTTGAATCATCCCTCATCTGTTGTATGCAGCTACTTTGCTCATTTCTGATTTTGGAATTGTGCTTAATTGCAGCAATTGTTTCCTCAGCCTTTCTTCAAGGTCTGAAGTTCTGTCTTCACGATATTCAAGTCGACTTCACCTGCTTTCAAATGAATTTTTATACCCCGAATTTCAATATATTTCTTTGTAAAATTTCCACTTTTCTATCAAAATGTTCTTTCATATCTTACTTTCCTTAACCTCAGCCAATTTTTTATTTGTGGCTTCTATATGCTCAGTGAGATTTGTATCCATTAGGACCACTATTTGTTTAGTAAGTTTCTCTTTAAGCTCACTGATCATTGCTTGCATTTCTTTGAGGATATAATGTTTAAACTAGTTGTTTGACTTGTTTATTTGCCTTTTGACCTCCTTTCCTATGAATTCTACTATTTCAGGATCCATGACATTAAGTTCTGGGGTCTCAGGCGTGCCTTGTCTTCTTCCAATGTTTTTGTTGTTGAGGGACTTCATTTTAAAGGCCTAGCCCAGAGGTTTCTTTAAATGTGTATAAGGGTGGGGGGAGGGAGCCAAAATTCCTCTGAGTTCTGTTCTGGTAGTAGGCAGTGAGAGGGGACCTAATAGTCTGATGGCCTCTGACATGTCTTGTTCACCAAAAACCCTCTCAGCAAATATCTCCTGCCTATCCTGCCTTCCCTCTCCAGAGGTTGGTGCTCTCCACCCTTAGAGGTATTCCCACCTATACCAGAGACATTCAGGAAGTCAGCAGCCTTTCTCTTCTCTCTGCAACTGTCTCTTGTGCCAGTTTCTTTCGAGGCACTGTTTAATAGTGACCCCAAAAACCCTGATGTGCTCTTCTGAGCTGTCTTTTACTCTAAATAGTTCAGTCTTGGGCTCTTTTTTTGAATGGCTCCAGCTTACATCGTTGTCTGCTATGGCTGCCTAGCAGTGCTTCTGATCTAGGCTCCAAGAGGCCTTTTCTAGGAGGAACTCATATTGTATTGTTGTATGCACTATCCACAGGCTTGTTTTTTGGAGACTGGGGCTGCCAGCTGCTGTTAATTCCCGCTTATGCCAGGTACACACTTACTTCAGTCTGAGGTTCCATGTTCGGGGCTTTCTTTCATCTGTGGATGCCTGCAGTTCAGGGCTGCACTCAGTCATCCTTGGCCTGCTTCCTGGGCTGCTGTATTTCTCCACTTCCTATATGTCTTCAGGATTTCTGATCTTCCCATGGCCTCCTGTCAGTTGTTGGTGCACTTCTTCCTCTCCTAGTTCCATCAGTGTTTCTGGGCTCTGAGAGGACTTTCCTGCATCTACACATGCTGGTGACTCCCAGCAGGCAGTTTTTGACTATATTCTCAACTTTTTTAGGAGATCCACAAGGAGCCATTGTGCAGCTCTGTTACTCGGCTGCCATCTTGACCAGAAGTCCTATAATTAATTTTTAAAAGAGGTACATATGATGCTTTTATAAACATATGAAAAGCTGGAAAGATTTACACCAAAGTGTTGGCGATGGTGGAATGTGGTCACTCAAATGAAAAGAGAAATATTTATATTTTCTTTGTATGCTTGTGTTTTTTAATCAAATACACAAAGTATTGTCTTAAATTAAAATTTCTTAACTTCATTTATTTTTTAATTTCATATAGATGCAAATTATATGGTACATGCACTATTTGGTGCATGATACCACTAAACTGATCACTTAAGTAATTGGTCCCTATCAAACATTCCTTGCTTGCTAACAGTAGTCTTGGCCCATTGCACCAACATGAGCAATACGAGAGAACAGTCTTTACAAATATTAACAAAGATGCATGATTCCAAGAAGTAAGTGAAAATAAGTTAGGGGGCTACTGGAATCACAGTGCCACTGAACTAGGGATATGACAATTCATCCAGTAATTGAAGAAGAAAAACTTGACATGAGTAATGACGTGGTAGTCTGTTCAAAACAGCATAATTTGGACTTCAGAAGATGTAGCAGAATAGTAAAAAATGATTAACATTTCTTCCAGGGTTTCAAAGTTCCAAAGTATGTTATGGCATGCAGTGTCATTTTTCCAGAAAAATACACTGTCATACTTTTAAATGTCAGCATTTTTTCATTTTCATATCAATGATTATGGCACAATTATAATTATAACTTGAATTTCCTCAAATATAATAGAAAAAGCTTATATTTATAATTTGCTTTTATTCTTCAAGTACTTTTTATTTCATCATTTACTATAAAATCTTGTTTTAATTTTTAAAAGATTTTAAAATGAAATATTTTCTATGTCTTTTTTTCTAAGTATATTTTTCCTCTGATTAAACTTTGTTTGCAGGCTCTGAGGATGTTGATCTGATAACACTGATGACTAAAGTGGAATCAGTTTTAGGTGAGAGAGAAAGAAATTACTAAATATATGATCCTTTCTTCCATTTTTTCTTTCATTCCTTTTGTCATCAACTGATTTTTTTGTTTGGTTGGTTTGGGTTTTTTCTTTGTTTTGTTTTGTTTCTGAGACTGGGTCTTACCTTGTAGTCCAGGCTAGTCCAGAATTCACTATGCAGTTCAAACTGGCCTCAAACTCATGGCAATCCTCCTGTCTCAGTGCCCCCAGTACTGGGATCACAGGTGTGTGCCACCACGTCTGGCTTATGTGGTGCTGGGAAATCAAATCCAAGATGTTGTACTTGCTAGGCAAGCACTCTCACCACTGTGCAATTCCTCCAGCTCCTCAACAGATTTTTGTTGAATTAAATATTTTTCAGAGAACAAATATCAAAAGTATACTTAGCTTTATATAAAAAGGAAAAACTGCCTTAAGTTAAAGGCAGAAAATGGACCTTTAAGAGCTGAACGAAGTAAAACATGCTTGAGTGAGAGAATAAAATTTGTACTTTAAATTCTGCTCAAGGTTAATTAAAACACACCTCACTCAAGAAGGATGAGAAACAATTCTACATTCTAGTGCTAATACCAGAGAATTTGTTTAGCTTGTTCTGTTGAAATTTTGGATTAAATAAAAGGTCCAAGTTCTTTCTTATTTAGCCTAATAATTATTTCCAAGCATGAATACTGAGAAAATACTCAGTGAAAGACTGGTTAACTTCTGAGACTTTACTTTTCACACATTTAATCTGCATATAAAAGAAATAATATACTAGTTGCAGCGTAAGTGTATCATCAAACTTGTGATTCTAATTCTTTCTATATATTTTATATTTTGTCTTTTTTTAAATTCCTTTTCAAATTATGCTTTTTAAATGAAAAGACTGTGTCCTGATTTTCTAAATATTACTTCGGTTTATCAGTGTTTTGACAATCAAATACAGTGCCACATTTTATACTAAGACTTATGACTTCTTTTTTTCTATATCAAAGATACCTACAGGGGGCTAAAGTTTTATTACTTCGTGATAACCTCTCACCATAAAAAATGAAAATAATGAAAATTTAATATCTTGTGTTTTGTTGCTTTTATTTTACCATTTTGAATAGAGCTTTTGGAGGCTAGAGGATTGGCACAGCAGTTAAAGAGCTTGCCTAGCAAGAGCAAAGCCCTAGATTCAATTCTCCAGCACGGCATAAAGTGGGTGTGTTGGCACATGACTATAATTCCAGCACTCAGGAGGCTGGGGCAGGAGGATTGCCATGCATTAAAGTTTAGTCTGGGCTCCATAGTGAGTTCAGAACCAACCTGGACTACAGAGAAAGACCCTGTCTCCCAAAATAAATAAAGAAATAAACAGAACCTTCAGTTTTCTTTCAGAAGTACAGTCAAGCAAGAATCATCTGGCTTTACCAGGTTAGGGTAGTTGAGGCCAATAGTTAAACAATACTAGACTATTTACTATTTGAAATAATTAAGTAGATCTTTAAATTTTATTACGTTGCCATTTCTATCTGAAGGAGAAAAAGTGGATGTCAATGATGTGGAATCAATTCTGGGAAACATGGGAATACAGCTGACAGATACAGAGCTCTCAGATCTAGTAAATGATCTGCCAGTCGATAGTAAGTATTTCAAATAAGAACACAATTTTCAAGGAAGGATTGTCATTAAATTGTGCAAAGTTCTAAAATTATCTCTAATAGCTTGCCCAAAATAATCTATGACTCGTGTTACATAGTTTTAAGGATCCTGTTACAGGCTAAGCACTCCTAATCCAAACATCCAAAATCCAATATGATCCAAAATATAAAACTTTTACATATGAGAAAGAGAGAGATGAGAGGAGAGGAGGCTGGAAATGAAACCACAGGCTTCCCATGTGTTAAACCAGCATACTACCTAAGCTAAGTCCTCAGCCCTTGACCAGTTTATTCCCTTCAACTTTTAGTTTGAGAATCAACGGTTGTATCATCAATACTTCATCAGGTTCAGTTGTGTCTTTACTTTTGATTCTATTGTTCTGTTGAAATATGTAAAATTTAAGCCATACTAATAAGAAAAAAGAAAGGGAAAATGGAAATATCAGAAGAAAAGGTTAAGATGTGATAGGCACTATTACTAAAGTAAAGCTTTCTCCACACTGCATGATTTAATTATTTGCCAGTCAGAAAAGTTCTAAGGTTGTCTTTCTGAAATCACTGTTTTTTTTTTTCTTGTCTGTGGAACTCCACGTTGTTATTCTGTGGTCTCAAGAGTGCTTTTTCTTACAGATGGAAAAGTTTTTCTGAAAAGGTTGATGGATAGTATAAAGTTTCTTAAAGGTAAGGGGGAAGCTTAACTCTAAGATCATCCTTTGTCATTTATACTATTTCCATAGAAGTAAAGTGAATCCTGCCACCACAGACTTAGATTATTATGTACTTTTGATTGTTTTACATATCAATCTATTTTATGAGATTATTTCTTATGGTGCAACTTAAAAAGAATGCCTATGCTTTGTTGTAACTTTTCAGACTTTGACTTAGGCAAATTTTGAAACAAAAACTGAAGAAAAAATTAGCACATCTTGAGTTAATTTATTCAGCAGCAGAAGTAGAAACTTTCAGAAAGAAATAGGAAGGAATAAAAGGAAAGGAGGGAGAGAGAAAGAGAAAGAAAGAAAAGAAAGAAAGGAAGGAAAGGAAAGGAAAGGAAAGAGAAGAAAAGAAAAGAAAAAAGAAAAGAAAAGAAAAGAAAAAAGAAAAGAACTCCAAACAGCCGTAGGAACAATGAGCTAGGCAGGAAGCTGGCCAGGAAGGGAGTCCAGTCTAAGCTTTGTTCCCACCTTTGCTTTACCCCATAGCCAATCAGGATATCTGCTAGATCCACACACCATTTGTACTACTGTTAATATTTTTATTTAAATTAACTTACTTTTAACTTTAGTAAAGTGACTTAAAATTGGAATAAAAATCCTGCATCTAACATTTGAGATGCTATTTAAAAATTCAGTGACTATATAAACTTTTAATTTGTTATTACAGTAAAAGATACATTGCTCCTAATCACTTCAAAATACCCCTCAGAGTGCCGCGTCACACGCACTTCAAACCCCCTTGCCTGTTCTCGCTACTTCCAGAAGCAGTTCTGGAAGCCCTCTTTCATGAGTTTCCTTACTTGCACTGCCGCATTGCATCAATGTTCTGAATTGATTCAGAACATTTACTTTCTGGGTCATATTGACTTTGGGAAAGAGCCAGAAGTCTCGCGATGCCAGCCAGATGCAGTGAGTAAGTTGATGGGGACTTACCGTAATGTTTTGAGGAGCCCATCTTTGTCAGATGGCACTCAGCAGTGGCACCCATCGTGTTTCTTTTTAGCCCACCTCTTACAGACATCCATGAAAGGGGACTTCCAGAATTTCCTCAAAAGGTTGCAAAAATAATGGGATAGTGTTTGAAGTGAGGAGGAGGAGTTCAGGGGAGTTGATGGCAATGTGGCTTTTACTGCCCCTGTACAGCAAGAAGTTAGTTACAAAAACTAAACGCAATAAAACCAGACAAAATCACTTAGAAACATTGGGCTTATGATCACCTGGCCATAATTCTGTGAGAATTTATTCAGTCATCTTGAAAATTTTATATGGGTATTTTTGTCATTAAAATTAAAAGACAAATTCTTTTGCCAATTCTCACTAAGCATTGGTCTTAGGAAGAAAATGATAATCAGAATCCTTACGAGTTTTCTGCACATTTTACTGTCATTCACTTTTTCTCCCATGTCTCTCTTTCTCATAAGGAGGGAAGATTGATGTAAGTAAAGTGGAAACAGTTTTGAAAAATATGGGCGTGACACTCACTGCAGAGGAGCTCGAAGACCTGAAACAAAGCCTTCTGATTGACGGTGAGAATTTCAGATATTACAATTCAGATATCACAGAACTCTCAAAAAGAAAAGATCTTATACGACTATTTACAGTAGTCATTTAAGATGTCTATTTTATATTAAGAAGACATTCTAAAACCTTGAGGATTTTTAATTTAATTTTATTTTTTGAGATAGAGTCTCACTCTGTAGTCCAGGTTGGTCCTGAACTCACTATGGAGTCCAGGCTGGCCTTAGACTCACCCTCCTTCCTCAGCCTCCAGAGTGCTGGGATTATAGGCATGCGCCACCATGCCTGGCTTGTGGGGAATCAAACCCAGGTACTTAAGTACTTGATGTAGCTCTTGCTAGGCAAGCGCTCTAACCATTCAGTCATTCCTCCAACCCCACATTCTAAGAACTTTAAAGGAAAAATTCAGGATATATCCAAAGGAAGAACATATTTTATCTTAAGCCCATTTCATGTGAATTTTAGAGAAGGATATAATCTCTGTCTCTCTATATCTATCTGTCTCTCTCTCACTGTGTGTGTGTGTGTGTGTGTGTGTGTGTGTGTTTTCTAATTCATTTTTTCTTATCCCCCCTAAAATGTAGGAAACATTGGTAGGTATTGCAAAAATTCCAGTCACTTCCTTGGCCACATTATCTAGTGAGTAACATCAGTATCACAGTATTTTTTCTCCTACCATGGCTAGAGTAAACCAGCAATATGAGG
Organism: Ctenodactylus gundi; assembly: GCA_004027205.1. Classification (NCBI taxonomy): domain Eukaryota; kingdom Metazoa; phylum Chordata; class Mammalia; order Rodentia; family Ctenodactylidae; genus Ctenodactylus; species Ctenodactylus gundi. Next base: position 60,412 of record PVKB01000089.1, on the reverse strand, counting down.
CACCCATCTGAATTGGTGTTTGTCTGTCTGTCTCTCAACTTCACGTGGGTCCTATGTAAAAAAGCTTATGGCAGGAGCTTAGATCATTATTTCCCCCGATGCTGGCATATGTGTATCAAAGAGCCATTTTTCAAGCAGCGGTGATAAAATTTAGACCCAGTTTTAGGTTTAAGAGCAGTAAAATACACAATATATTATACATTATTTTTCACACACCTACATATTAATATTTACAGTTTTGATAATATATGTGACCATAATATAAAACCTTAACAAAACATTTCCTCTTTAATATTTTATTGGATATTTCATCTGATCATAATTAAAATTTATATGTAATAAAATAAAAAAGTTAATAAATGTATAGTCTCAAGGAGATGCACATAAGGTTTTTGTATGTTATAAAATCAATAATATCTTTACATTTTCATCTTTTTATGTTTTTACTTATATTTTGTCCAGTAGATCTTCTCATTTTTAGTGTTGAGGTTTCCTACTTTAATTGAGTTGTTGCAATATTCTTCCTGCTTGGCTTTTCCTACTGCTCTTCCTACTAGGAAACTTTGCTTTATATTGAACTGGTATTCTCAGATGATGTAGGCAGGTTCTAACATCCCTCAGAAATTTTACATTTTTATGTGCCTCTTACATGCTTTAAATTTCACTTGTTTGGTGTTATCACTACCATTATTGGTTTGTTTTACCTTACATTTGCTTATGCCTGCTCCTTTTATCATTTTATTAAAATATATTTCCTGAAAACATCATACTGGGTTTTTTTTAGATCCATCTGAAGATCTTTTCCTTTTAATGGGAATTTTCAGTTTGTTCAGACTTGATATATCACTGGACACTTAATTATATTTCTTTCAACTTATTTTATTATTTATTTTCCCTTTTTTAGAGCATTATTTCTTGTTTTAGCTGTCATTCAATATATTTGTTCCTTTCCAAATTAATTTCAAAGTTTGAGAAGAGATTGTCTTTTCTTTGTTACATTCCTTTTCTTCTCATTCACTGTCACACTCACATATGACTTAATGATTACTGGCAACTAAGCACTACTTTATTTCCCCATCAAGATATGCTTTCTTATCATACATTTTATTTCACTCTACCTGTGTGTCTCCCACACAGTCCCAAACGCTGATACCTTTGGAGAAGGGTATACTCTCTGTCCTACCCTGGCCTGTTCCCACCATGAAACCTTCTCATTCTCTTTAAATCCCCAACACACGCTATTCCCACAGGAACACACCTCCCAGAAGTTCAGTGCTTACTAGAATTTTTCCTACATAATCTCCCTTCTGCTGTAAGTCTTTATTTACCTTTTAAGATTACATATTCCATGGTACTTATTTTTCAATTTATGAAGAGGGGGAAAGCTTCTGGCCTGACATTGCCGTATATTCATCTCCTCAGGAACATGAATATGTCTGTTCACCTGTCTTGGCCAGTATTGCCGTGTTAAGTCATACCAGGCAGGAACACACTCTTGTTGGCCTCTATTAACCTTCCTCATAGTCTTCAGGATTACAGAATCCAAGTCTTTCTCATATCCTACTGGTTTCCGCTTCTGTTCCCACCCTGTAACTCTTCGTTGGTGCACTTCTTACCCGTGGGAGTCTCATATTGATTCCTTTCTTCAGGATGTGGACACATTCCTAGCAACCTATAGACATCATTTAACACTTCAATCTGAAAAGGCAAACAGCTTCAAGGTGAAAGGGGCAAAAGCCACATTCAAGTCTCTATTTGCCAAAGACCTTCCAAATTTTTGATTGAAGTGAACAACAACAAAAAATAATGTTTACATTTAGGGAAATCTTTCCTTATTACACAGAAGGTGTTAGTGCCTGCTAGATTCTTTCTCATTGGGGGTGAGTTCAGAATGCTGTAATGAAGAGAACTCCCAAAGGGCCTGGTTTTCAGTGAAATCCCATACAGATGCCCTAAGACTAAGAACCTTTTAATCTTATGTCAGAATTTTCTGTTATGAAATAGTTGGGAAAACAAAAGGGTTCAGTTAAATCCATGCCATATAAAGCAAGATTACAAAATAAAAACATTTTTCCATAATCCCATCTTTTTTCCACACTCAACTTGGTTGCCTATAATAATCCAGTTGAACCAATCACATTTTCTGTGCTGTAATGAACTATAGCTGGTGAGCTGGTGTTAACACAAAAATTATTAGTGACCAGGAATACATTAATAGATATAGTTTTGTTTTGTTTGGGGGTTTTGTTGTTGTTGTTCATTTTGTTTTTTTTGAGACAGGGTCTTGCTCTGCAGTCCAGGCTGGTCCTGAATGCATTATGGAGCCCAGGCTGGCCTTGAATTTACTGCAATCCCCTTGCCTCAGTCTCCTGAGTGCTAGGATTACAGATATGCGCCTCCACCATGCCCAGCTTTATGTAGTACTGGGGAACCAAAGTAGATATAGATTCAATGTCAAAAATCTTCTTACTACCAAGTTAGCAATATTATTGATAATTTACATACTTTTCTGACGTTCTACTAATACTTCATGACTACGCAAAAATAGGTTTATTGAATTCATGAAATCACTACATCTTCATTCTTCCATTATGTGTAGGTTACAGCTATATATTCTTTTCAACATGGAATATTATTTTGCTACTAGGAAAAGAAGGACTTTTCAGAAATGAAATGACATGGAAGATTAGTCACCTTAAATTCCTAACATAATACATCAGTGCTACTGCAGTATTAATTGTATTCAGGAAATAATTGTGCTTAGTATCATTTGAGCTTTTGTCTTTCTACCTTCTTTTGAAAAGGGTAGCAAAAGGTTAAAGTTTATGGAGCAAATAAATACTTCTAAATTGCTCTGCCCTGTGCTGTAATCATGTCCATCATCCCATTGTCATGTTTCTGTCCCATTTATTCTGTGTCTTACAGGTAGTGGTAAGGTTGATCTAAAAAAGGTGATGAATGAAGTGGAATCTTTTACAGGTGAGTGAAACATCACTAAGACATTTTTAACTTTTTAAGTTAAATCCTAACTCAGTTATATTTTGCAGTGTTTTTCATCTCATATTATAAATTTATTAGTACTAATATTTTAAAAATTTATAACAAAATGTCTATACCCATTTTTTTCTTCCGTATTTGACTTTGAATTAGAACTGTTTAATGTCGTCATAGGAAGAAATTGTAGTATTTATAAATGATGAATGATTAATCATATTTTCTCTGGTTTCTGACAGTAATATGCCAATCCTAACCAGTATTTTAATCAGATATCACAAACTGACCACCCATAAATTGATTCCAAACTATATCCATGAATTTGTAAAATCTGACAGCACTGCTCTACATCCCCTCAAATAAGAGCTAATCTGATAGTTTAATTGTGGTTACTGTTGTCTTGGCTTCTGTCGACTTTTTTCTCTCTTTTAGCAAGGCACATTCTCTTTACTTTATTTCAACCAATTTCCCTCATTTCCTCTTCCTCCAGGTTTTGTGAGCTTTTGAGTTAAGTTCTGATAGTCAAAATCTATGTACACATAGCACATGAGAACCTTAGATAACCCTAACTTAATAACTGAGTGGCGATCATACAATATCATTTTCTTCATGATAGGATGCCTGCCAATAGAGTTAGGAGACCACCTTGCCTGCTTACGAAGAGTCAAGGAATGAGGTTTTTCTCATTTTTAAACACTAGGGAATATGAGAGAATGTGAAAGTCCAAGGTTACATTCTATGAATCAGCTTTTAGGTTCAGATTGTTATAATAGCTTAAAATTTTCATATATCAACAACTTTTTTTTCTTTCAAAGGAGATAAAGTTGATACAAATAAACTTGAAAGTATTTTGAAAAATTTGGGAATTGAGCTCACACCTAGAGAACATTTGGGCTTGCTGAAGACATTGCCAATTCATGGTAAGTTTTATGGATGATATTTTGTGACTATGTGAAAAATTTCCAAATAAACTAAAATTTCTTATAAACTCTCTAAGGCTAATGCTATTACAAAAAAATTCCACTTGAATTTTAATTCAAAAATTACCAGCCTTTCAGCTATTTTACTATAAAAGTTAAATTTATAACTCATTTCTTCAGATTGCTAATTAGGTGGATTTCTAAAAACATATTTTAAAATAGCAGGAACAAGAAATTAGAGACAGAGACAAGAGTTGAAAATAATGAAAAGAAAATAAATAATGTAGCTATATGTGTTTCTACAAAATAGAGTAGTTTACCAACAACCAGATAACTTTGTTTGTTAAAAAAGCTATATTTTAAAAACTTTATTAACAGATGAAATAAAACAATGAAATTCAGGAAAATGAAAGAAATTTTAATGGCATGACCCCAAAATAACCATTGTTAATAATTTTATACATTTTTTTGGTGTTTTTAAGATACATGATGGATACGTGATAGGCAGATCATATTTATATGTATGAATTTATTTAAAATTCTTATTTTTTGCAATATTAATGTGAGTATTCATCATAGAAAATGTCTATAAGGTGGATGAACAAATACTATCTCCCTACCTCACAGCAATAACTACTTTCAAAAATGTGAAATGTGCATTTCAAGTTTACTGTCTATGAATATTCAAGAGCTGATCAAAACATACCACGTATGCTCAAATTTTTAAAAATAATGTTTTTTTATTGTTGGATAGGATGGCAGCCAAATAGAATCCCCCATCCACTGACTCCTCATAGGCCCATCCAAAAAGTTGAGATACAAGTATTAAAATAAAAAAACTGTCTGTTTAACATAGCTTAGAAAATTAAAAGGAATTAAAAGGAGACCGTAGGAACACAGGGAAATTAGAAACCTCAAGGTAGTATCAGAGGATGAAGAACACACCAACCAGGAAGCCTCCCCAGGCCACAGGGGTAGAGTCGTGAGCAGTATGAACACCCAGGAGCTTCAGACATGAGGTAAGCCTGGAGAAATGAGAGCCATGGAAATAAATAGTGACCAGGAAGCACTTAGGCTTCAAGAGAAGCAAGCCTACAGATAGTGCGGACTGCAAGTGCTTGGTGAGCATTCCCCTGGAAGCCTCTTTGCAGCTCAGGACCAGCTCGGGAGAATCAATTCTCAGCAACACTGTACTAGGAAAGGACAGTCTTTTGAGAAGAGACATAGTCTGAACTGTAAAAGAAGGTCACACATCAGGGGCTTTGGAGACATTCTTAACTAGTGCCTAGGAAGGAGGTGACATAGAAGGAGATAGTGACAGGGAAGGGAGACTAGGTCACTGAACTCCAGAAAGGTTTTGGCTGCAGTGAGAACAGGTCAAGGAAGGTAGAGGACTTGCCCACAAAGGAAAGCAACCAGGCCAGATGGGATACGTTTACTGAGGAGGTTGGGTGTGAACAGAATGTGCTTAAAGACATTGAACTGTTAGGCTCCCCTCACTTTCTATTCCCAGAAAAAAAAAAAAAAAAACTTCAGAGAGCATTCAGCTTCTCCTTAGCTTCCACCATGTATGTTCAGAGAACTAAGACACACTATGGGACCAATTGACTGAATAGATATCTACAGAGTGTTTCATCCAACATCAACAGAATACAACTTTTTTCTCAAAGAACATGGGACTTTTTTCAAATTGAGCATATCTTTGGCCCTAAGACATGCTTAAATAAATATTAAAAGGTTTCAGATAATTTCCTGTATACTGCCAGATCACACTGGAATGAAGCTATGAAACTATAGGCCAATTTCCTTAATAACTATTGATTCAAAATACCTTGGCAAAATACGTGCAAACAGAATCAGACAAATTATTAAAAAGATCATACATCATGACCAATTGGGCTTCATAATAGGAATGCAAGGATGGTTCAACATACATAAATCAGTTGATGTAATACAGCACATAAAAACAAGGACAAATATCACGTTATTATCTCAATGATACAGAAAAAAACCCCAGCTTTAGTTGAAATCCAGCATCCATTTGTTATTAAGAGCCCTGTTGAAAATAGGTATACACACACCTTACTTCAAACTGATAAATGCAAGTCATGATAATCCTACTACCAGAATTATTCTAAATAGGGAAAAGAGGAAAGCATTTCCCTTAAAATCAGGAATAAGACAAGGATGTCTACTCTCACCATTCCTGTTCAATATACTGCTCAAATCCTTAGAGCAATCAGGCAAGAGAGTGAAATAAAGAGAATGCATATGGGAAAGAAAGAAGTTGAACCTATTTGTATTTGTAGAAGACATGATTCTTTACACAGTGGACCCCACGAATTCCACCAGAAGACTCTTTGAAATAATAAATTAAGCCAAGTTGCAGGTTACAAAATCAATACAGATAAATCACTAGTATTCCTATAGAGAAGCAATGAAAGCATAGAGAAAGAGATCACACAAACAATTCCATTCATAGTAGACTCAAACAAAACTAAACACCTAGGAATCAATGTACCTGAGGAAGTAAAGGACTTCTACAGTGAAAACTATAATACTCTGAAAAAAGAAATTAAAGAGTACATTAGAAACTGGAAAGACATTCCCTGTCCCTGGATAGGCAAGATTGATATTGCCAAATGGCCACACTACCAAAACTGGTTTACAGATTCAATGAAATCCAATCAAAATAACAACAGCATTTTTCACGGATTTAGAAATAATGATTCTAAAATTTGTGTGAACCAAGAAAGATCCAGAGTAGGCAAAACAATTATAAGCAACAAGGCAATAGCAAATGGTATCAGAATACTGGACATGAAGTTATAGTACAGAGAAACAGTGATTAAAAGAAACACACATGGCATTGGCACAAAAAATGGTCAGTTAGACCAGTGGAACAAAATTGAGGATGCAGAGACAAACCTGAGCACCCACAGCCAACTGATGTTTGACAGATGGACCAAAAACATACACTGGAGAAATAATAGCCACTTTCACAAAAGATGCTAAGAAAACTGGGTAGCCACATGCAGAAGAATGAAACTAGTCCCTCATCTTTCACTGTGTACAAAAATCAAATCAAAATGGATCCAAGACCTAGTTATTAAAACAGAAATACTCAACCTACAGAAAGATAAGGTAGGCAAAACCCTTGAAGATGTAGGCATCAGCAAGAACTTTCTGAACAAAACACCTGATGCATATGAGATAACAAGAATAAAGAAATGGGATCATATCAAGTTAATAAAGCTTCAGCCCAGCAAAGGAAACCATCAGCAGAGGGAAAACAGAACTGATGTAATAGGAAAAGTTTTTGTCAGCTACTCACCAGACAGAGTGCTATTATCAAGAATATACAAAGGACTGAAAAAAATAGACTCCCAAAAATAAAAGACCCAGTCAGAAAATGGACAAATGAAATGAATATACAGGTCTCAAAAGAAATACAGATGGCCAATAAATAAATGAAAAAATATTCATCATCTTTAATTATAAGAGAAATGAAAATCAAAACAACACTGATCAAAAAACAAAAAATGATGGCAAGGTTGTGGAGAAAAAGGAACACTTTTACATTCTAAGTTGGTATAACCAATATGGAAAGTGGTGTGTAGAGTCCTCAAAAAACTGGAAGTAGACTGCACATTTGACCCAGTATACCTCTTCTGGGTATCTTCCCCAAAGAGTTGAAGACATCACACAAGTGATAGATGTATACCCCTGTTTGTAGCAGCACAGCTCATAATAGCTAAATCTTTGAAGCAGGAAATATGTCCATCCTTAGATGTATAGATAAAGAAGATGTAGTTCATGTACATATTGGAATATTACATTGCCTCAAGGAAGATAAATTTGAGTCACTTGTAAGAAGATGGGTAACACCTTGAGACCATCATGCTTAGAGGAATAAGTTAGATACACAAAGTTAAATATCACACAGTTTCTCTAATATGAGAAAAACAAGCTGTAGAAAAGTAAAAACAAATTAGAAGAAAATAATAAGGTAAATTTACTGGAGAGAGAAGAGATATGTCAGGGGACGATGAGGGGATAACAATGAGGAAGGGCCCTGTCTGAAAAAATGTATATAAAATAAAAAATAAATTAAAACAGTGGGGAAGGGATGAAAAAATGACCAAGATGCAATATGTATATATACCAGCTCCTCATATTGAACATTGATATTATGTATTACAAATACATACTAATAAAAATTCTGGCAAAAAATTCAGTTACAGTAAAAGAAACATTGCCATTAATTCCCTTCATATCAAGCATACTTGCTTCATTGTTCTTACCACTTTCTGAAGCAGTTCTGGAAGTCCTCTTCTGTAAGTGACTTTGTGAGGAATGGTCACAAATATAATGGCACGTCAAGATACGTAGGTGCACAAAATGTTCAACTTCTTTGTAAACCTCAAATTTTTTGCACTTATACATATCAATAAAATGGGGAAAAATATGATGGCTCGTGTGTGCTTGTGGGGAGGCAGGCTCCTGCAAACATTGCTGGTGTCCTCGTCTGCTTTTTTCACTGAATGAAGCTTCTGGTCCTTCTGCCACATCAGAATGACCATGGAAGGCAGATATTCTGAATTGATTTAGGACTTCACAGCAGCCAAGATAGCCCAACTGAAGACACTCACCAAAGAGGACTTTCAAGACTGCTTGGGAAAGGGACAAGAACCCTGGGATAAATGTGTTGGAAGCAAGGGGAAGTATTTTTGAGGGTGACTAATGGCAATGTGTCTCTTACTATATATATATGTATTTTTTTAATTTAAGCATTCACCTTATTTTTCAAGCACACTACATATATGTCTTTTTTTTATTTGGCAACTTGTGTGTAAATCTTTGCAAACATCCAAAATTTCTTGAGATTAAATTCATTTAAATCAAGTTGCAAAATGGACGATACTTTATCAAATTTCCTTTCATAAAAGCTCCTATAATTTGAATTCTTGAAACCCACCGTTAAGAACATGAGTGTAGATCTGTATTCCCAGCTCTTTGGGAGGCTCTGGCAGGAGCATCACACGTTTAAACCCAGCCTGGGTGACTGAGGATCTTACTGAGACCCTGTCTCAGAATCAGAACTAAAATGTGTCCTGGGGAGGTGACCAATACAAAGGACCTGGGTTGAACTCTCAATATCAGGGGGAAAAAATAGGAATGTTATTTTCCTCAATTTTTAATACTGAAAAAAATATTGGAGGAGGGCAGACATGTCATTGCTGTGATTTGGATTTCAGTCATCTGCATTGAGTGACATGTTGGTTTGTGTGCTAGCTATTTGCATGTAAAATGTTCCTTGGGTAAGCTTTATTTTTTTGTAAAGTGAAGAGATGTGTACTATCTTTTAACTCTGTTTCCAAAATATCTCATTTTTCATAGCTGATGGAAAAGTATTTCAGAAAAGGTTGATGAAGGGCCTAAAGGCACTCAAACGTGAGTAGGAAGCAAAGCAAAAATGCTTAATCCTTCAACCTTATTTGTACCGTTAAAATAGAAATTCTTCCTTATTTTTCTGAAATTTTACTCATGCTCTTTTGGTAAATATGCAGCTTATCAACTCATTTCCCGTACTATTGATATGACTTGACAGAAATACTAGACTTGCTTGGATTTGTTCCTCACATGGCCGTAAAGGGGGAATATTAAAAAAGAAAGCAAAAGATGAGAACTACAGTCTGTCACATAGCAATTTCGGCCAAATCAGAGACAAGTAACTATAAGAATAGGCAAAAAATAGCAATAATTTCTACTTTGCAGAATGACAATCAGCTTTAGGATGAAAATGGGAAAGGAAAGTGAAAATGATCAAGATGAAATATGTAAATGCAATAATTTCTCAAGCTGATTCTTATTATTATATATCACAAATACATACAATAGAAGAATAATAAAGTATATTTTACCCTGTCAGCTTGTTTCCAACATAAGATTTGGGACAATTGTTTCTATTCTTTTATTGATTTTATTCTTTTAATTATTGAACATGACTGAAATTTTGGTATTTGCTCTGAAATCTTAAAAAATTAATGTCTTAATTGCAGTAATTGTACTTTGAAATGTTTTCATTGTAATGAAACATACCCATGCTCATCAGTAAGGAAGAGAAATAATATAGCAACTCAAATGCATAGTTCAGTTGTACGATCCTATTTTATGATGCTCCTTTTTGTCCTTCACTTAGGAAGCAGTGTGAATGTCGCTAAGCTGGATACTTTTTTAGAAAACGTGGGGATCCCAATCACAGAGGCAGAATTCATGGATCTAACAGATAGACTGTCGGGTGATGGTGAGCAATGTAACTACTTCTAAACTTTTTAAAGAACTTATTCTTTTAGACTTGAAAATAGGGTTTTTATTTCTAATCAGACTACTAAACTACCAAAGATTTTCAAAAACTTAGGGAAGAGTTTAACTTTAATGAAAAAAAATCTATATTCCCATTTATGTAAAGTCCAGTTTCTTCTCCTGTAGATACTGACTACTGCACAAAATAAAGTCAAGAGTTTGTTAAGCCAGAGAATGATTAGATAGTAGAAATCAAAACAGAAAGGAAGGATTTAAACGCAAGGGGAGTACATCACAGCCACTTCTCTCAAAGTGACTACTTTCCAGATGTAGGCTCCAAAGATACTCCTTGCTTAGCTGAGTGCAGGATCCTAGTAGATGATCCAATGCACACCACTCATGCTTTTCTTACTTAAACTCTCCGACTTCGATAATACATTTTTTATTACAACTCTGTTTTCTGGAGCACTGTAGATTCAGATTCTCAAAAATTATCTTTATCTTTCCCTTTTTAAGATTTTTTAAAAAGAATTTCTCCTCCTCCCCTCAAACCAGTAGGTTAACTATTTTCAATGGAATAGCATACGATAGAAGAGAAAACATCACGGCATATGTCACACAGTAAATCTAGATATGATTTCATGAAAATTGATGATTAGTTTGTGTGCTTGTGTGTGTGTGTGTGTGTGTGTGTGTGTGTGTGTGTGTGTGTGCATGTGTGCACATGCACCCATGTGGGCCGATGTGTGTAGACTTCTTAGTATGGCTTAAAGTTGAAATTTTTGAAGAAACCCTGTCTTAAATGATAGTAACACAAGACTTCTAATAAGACCACTGCTACTCCCACAATTGCGCTTCTCCTGCATGGGTTCACTTATCTGTATACATAATGTCATTCAAGATTTCCAATCTTTTCACTAGAGGAGGTAACACAGCAGTTAGAACACTCACCTAGCAAACACAAGACTCTGGGTTTGATTCCCAGAACAACATAATCTTGGCATGGTGGTGTATTCCTATAGTCCCAGCACTTGAGAGGCTGAGGCAAGAGGATTGCTGTAAGTTTGAGGCCAGCCTGGCCTCCATAGTGAGTTCGTGACCAGCCTGGGATACAGAGCAAGAAAGATTTTAAACCTTTTATTTCAAACCTAAACTTGTTCTAAGAGCTTTAACTTAGGACAATGAAGTTCTTTTTTCTAGCATGACCTGGTACAAGTACTTGTTCAGATAATCTAAAACCCCAGTTAAAGTAGGGAATCAGATAGATACATACATGCATGCATGCATGTGTGCATAAATGCATACATACATACATATCACATATAATGTTTTGCTTGATGAGTGTATTATTTATTATTCACTTATCATCTATACCCCCAATTTTCTTTTATAAGAGACACAAGTGCTTTTTAAAAAGTTGACCAGAAATTTCAGTCAGAATTTTCTAGACTTTAACTTTTTCTCTGATCTTTAAATTCATCCCAAATACCACTGAACATTTTTTAAGCAACTTACCTTTATAAGGGTCTTCTAAATCATTCAAATTAGTTTTTACGGGAAATAAATCCCTTTTTCATTTATAGTTTCTTGGTTTGTGTAATGATTAAAACATCACAAGTTTGCTAAAAAAAAAAAAAAATAGAACTATTAACAAATCTAGAGGCAAACTCAGCAATTCCAATCATAAGAACACAAATGCGTTGACTTACTAGAAGTGTCACTTGCTAGCTGTGAAAATTTGGCTTGCCATCATTGCTGGTATGTGGAGTTATTCACAGGATGGATAAAAAATGAATTTTAGATCAGCATGTTAGTCAAATGAAGTCAGTTAAGAAATTTTCTTCTCAGCAAATTCTTATTGACATACATGTTTTACAGTAGCAAACTGAAGTTACCGTGTGATAATCAAACTCATTTACTACTAGTTCCTGATTTTTTTTTTTCCTGTTTCTAGGCCATTATTATCTACCCGCAGTTATTCATGCAGTAATCTACAGATTTTTCCCTGGCTACTTCTGCTTCTCTCTTTCTTTCTCTCTCTCTCTTACAAATACTTCAAATCTTTCTGTCCTTCCTGCCCTACCCTTAATTTAGGTCCTCTTTCATTTTAATGGCTTCCCAGTTGGTCAGAGCCAACCATATTGTTGTCTTACGTTCATTCTACATAAACTAGGTAGGGTGAAGAGTTGACCTTGTTGTTCTCCAATTGAAAACTCGCCAAAGGCCCCTCATTGTACGCACTGAGTCTTACACTATGCCAAATAAAGTGCTTTCATGGATTATGTCCTTTAAGTAATTTGTTCATGTTAGCTTCTGGGACATATATAGATTGATACAAATATCTTTTGAACATGTAAACATGTGACCAGTCTCTGTTTCAGTCTTAGTGATACAACCATGAAAAAAAAAAAGTAATGTAAACCAATGGAGCCAGGATTTTCATCTTTTTTCACTGCTGCCTTCCCATAGAAGAAGTCAGGAGTCCGAACCTCCTAGTATAAGAAGCACCATATTGCCTCCATTAGCGTTTCTTGACTGTCTTTCTCCTCCCTCTGTGGCATTTTTCTTACAGGCAAGATTGAAAAACTTACTTGACCTCACATTGTGCTCATTATTCCTTGTCTGAGGATTTTGCTGTCATTTTCATTTGTAGAAAGTAACATAAGGCCAAAACGAATGATCTTAAATGCCTACCAGTATGTGTTAGCAGCCTTTTCAAGAGAAACATGGAGTTTTGAGCAGAATGCACCTAAAAGATTCAAAGCCAGACTCAGTGCAGGCCTGTAATCCCAGTACTCTGGGAGGTAGAGGCAGGAGGAGCCCAGCTAGGGCTTAAATTTAGCAACTTGGTAAGACTCTGTCTGAAAATCAAAATTAAAAAATGGGATGGGGATGTAGCTCAGCACAAAAGTCCTGGTACCAATTCCCATTAACCTCCCCCTCCTCACCCACGGTTATACGCACATGAAAACTTAAGAGTATGTTATCTAGAACAGGCTTTATGGTATAAGCAGTTGGAGTCCCTACTATAGTTAGTGGAGCTGTCAATTAAAGTCCAAGAATTGCGCATTTTAAAAAGACAATCTAATGAGAGTTTCACCCACATACTATTTTATGATTAAAGCTACTGAACACTCCATTCATTTTTCTGAGTTTGACTTTATTGGCGTTCAAATTTTGCCTTGTCTTATAGCTCAGCGGAAGGTCAGACTAAGTAAGTTGATGCAAGAGTTGAATGATCTTTTAGGTAAGTGAGAAATTCCTTAATTCTTTACACTGCTTTAATGATATTTCTTACCATCCTTTTGTCTTCTTGTTAATTGTACCATTTTAATCTTAAATTAATTAAATACTTTGTTCTGTCTATTTGGAGCATCTATACTTTTGTTAAAAAACCACAGGTACTAAATCTTAACACAAAATTTACTATGTTTCAAATTTTGAGTAATAACTGAGACAATATTTGCAGACATAATTACTTGAGTATGCCATCAGCAGCATCATTTTCTGAGCAATTAGCTTTATGATATGTTAACGTTTTATCCTTTGCTATAAAGACATAAATTTTATTATAAGTAAGATCTAGTGTTATATCTCTAATTATGGTATTTGCTCTGTTTAATACAGCAAGTGTTCTATCTTTTTGTTTATCTACTAGTAGAAGACATTGGACATCTTTTTATGGTTTGGATACATTTGTTGGAGTTCTTATTGAAGATAATTATGAATTTGAAATTTTTGCTTATTATACAGGTAGTCTAAGAAATCACTACATTTGTGTTCATGTAAAAATATTGTCACTGTTTGTCCTTTTACTAGGAGAACAGATAGATGTCAGTGACCTAGAAAATGCTCTGAAACACATGAAAGTTGAGTTCACAGACAAGGAATATTCACATTTAGTAAAAACTCTACCGCTTGATGGTAAGTATTTAAAATATATTATTATATACATACTTCAAAGGGTTCTAAAGTACTTAACTAAAATGGCACCAAATTACCAGGTTTTAAAATCATTTTTAAAAAGCTGTTGGAGGGGGAGGAAGGAAGAAGAGGGAGGATGAAAAGGGGAGGGATGTAAAGCTCACGTAATATGTATGTGCACAGGATTCTCAAGCTCAATGTAACCATTGTGTTTTGCACATGTATATACAAATAAAAATGGAATGAAAATAGTTTAGAATTGCAAGGTATTTGCCAAAGATGATCTGGGTCATTTAATTTTTATTATTTTTATTAAGGTAAACAATAACATTCACTCATTAATTCCAGTAGTATATTGTCCTTGGTTGCTTTAATATACCTGAGAGTATAGAGAGGATGTAAAAGGAAAAGAGTACAGGGTGTAAGTAGACATAAAAATAATTCAAATGGGATGTGTGTTTCAAAAATTGCAAGCCAGTAATTATTGCTTTTTATTTAAGAGTGAGCAGGTTTGCCTCCTTAGCCTTGTTTCTCCAAACAAACTTCATTAATAATTGAGAGTTAGATAGATGTCACAGAAAATCATTTAAAATTTTTTAAAATTATGGAATGGGGAAGAATTGTAGAAGTCTTATTGCTTGTCTATATCTCTTTTACTGCTGTCTAACCTGTCTTTTTTTTTACAGCTGCAGGAAAGATATATAAAAAAAGGTTGCTGGATGGTATAAAGACTAGTAAAGGTGAGTGAAAAATTATGATGAGAAAGCAAATAAAGATAAGCTACTCCCTTAGTTTTTAGTTATATATTTATTGTATTAAATAGAGAATCTTATATATGTATTTTTCTAACATGTACTGATGTTAAGCATATGACACCGTCTTTCTCTGGAAAATTACCTATCTTCCTTCTGACTTGTGTGTGTTTATATAAACAAATGATACAGCCAGAAAATCAGATTCTATGTCTAGTTTTAATATGGGCTCACTTTTAGACCCTTGAATCTTATGTCATCTTGATTAAAATGATAACCATGGCACGCAAGAATTAATGAGAATTTTTCACAATTTGACATCTTTTAAAAGTATATTTTATTTATCCTAAGGAGGAAAAGTTGATGTGAATAACCTGAACACATTTTTGGAAAATATGGAGATTGAACTCTCACATGAAGAACTTGAAGACTTCTTAGAAAACCTACCAACTGATGGTGAGTGTTACGTCTTATTTTTAGGACAGCTTGGGTTTGAGGCTTCCATAGACCAATGATAATGTCTGTTTGACCTCATCAGGGCATTTTGAAAAGTTTGGAGAAGACTTAAAATTTTAAGAATTTCTCTCTGTTTATTAATCTTAAATCCAGCAAATGTCTTCTACTATGGATGATGAAAATTGGTGAGAGTGCTAATAGTTCATTCTCAGATCAAAGAATGAAGATGAGGAGGACAATAGATTAAGAAATATTTAATAGAAATGTTAGACAATACAAGAAGTAAAGGAATTACCTATAATGAAGTATTATCAAAATTGATTATATATATGCTTTTCTGAAATATAAAGAATAACAGGTTAGGGAAAAACATACAAAGAATTTTTAAAGATACATTTGTGAATAGTAAGCATAATACTTCTATAATAGTGACATATTGTGTGTAACATGAGATTAGGGTTTTAAATATATTAATAAATTGAACATATTTTGAGGGAAAAATAATTTGTCAACACTTATTCAAGAAAAATTTTTAAACAGAGGTAGATTAGTAATGGAAGTTAAAAAAAAAAAAAAACAAACTAGCAACTCACCACCATGACCCCATCGCTCAAACAAAAGGTTGTAGGCCCTGGTAGTTTTAAGAGTAAATTCTTTCAAATCTTTAAGGAATTGTTCATATTAATACTACCTAACAGGTCCTCAGAACTCCAGTGTAAGATGAGAAAAGAACAAATGTATCTGGTTCTCCTTTCCTCTAATACCTAACAAAGTTAACAATAAAAATAAAACAATAGGTGTTGGAAGAATAGCTCAGCAGCTAGAGCGCTTGCCTCGCAAGTGCTAAGTACCCGAGTTCAATTCCCCAGCACCACATAAACTGGGTGTGGTGGTGCATGTCTGTAATCCCAGCACTCTAGAGGCTGAGGTGAGAGGACTGCTATGAGTATGAGGCCAGTCTGGGCTACATAGTGAGCTCAGAACCAGCCTGGACTACAGAATGAGACCCTGTCTCAAAAATAAATAAATAAATAAATAAATAAATAAATAAATAAATAGACAAACAAGACTCAACACCAATCAAAGTATGAACAGACCAACCCAATGCCACAAATATTCAAAAAGGACATACAAGGAAATAAAAAATTCTAGAGTGAAACAGCAGTAAAATCAAACTAGACTGCTTTAATTTTCTCTTGTGCCTCAAAAACTGAATTGATGAGCCATAAAAATAAAAGAATTCTCACTAACATGCCCAGATCTGGGACAAAGAAAACTCAATACGTAACTTTCTCTTCTTCCCCACTTTCTAGGAAGAGTAGAAAGAACTTTTGGGGAGAAATAAACAAAAGAGAGAGAATTAACAATATAAATCACTCACCTATTGGAAGTTAAACTGCAGAGTTACAGGAAGAATTGGGGCCATATGTACATTCTAAGCATATCACCCTTGGGCAGATCTCAGACTTGCTTAAATAAATATTCCTACTAGCATACATTACCCTTACTTGGAGGTATAAGAGCAATGAATCCTTCTGAATCATTAAACCAAACATCAGGTAGAATAGAGGCGTGAGGTATTACAACAAAGACCACACAACACCTCACTACCTCACTACATCCTTATGTTCCAAGAAAAATAACTAAAACATTTTTTCAGATGTTTCTCACTAAGGAAAGCAAACTGGTCTCATATGCCATAGAAAGGGCAATAAAAAAGTACATATTGACCAGAATAAAATGAAGACCCAGACACAGCTGCTAAGGCATATGCAAGACGGAAAAACAAGGCAACAATCTGAGCACTAATACTGCAAAAGAAAATAGAACAAAGAAGAGAGAGGGAAGGAAGGAAGGAAGGAAGGAAGGAAGGAAGGAAGGAAGGAAGGAAGGAAAGAAAGAAGGAAAGTGAGAACATAATATGAAAGGAAGGCAAAATCCAAGATAATCCCTCCTTGTAGAAGATATAACCTGAGGAACAATCAAAAAATGATCTTATTTCATATTCTATAAGAACTTCAATGGTGACTATCCCAATGAAGGGATTGGTTGGATTCAGAGAGGAGATATCAAGATTTGACTACTGCAAACCCATTAGAGGAATAGGAAGCTGGGATAGAGTGGTGACTTGAGTGAAATGACTTAGGCGCAGAAGATTAATATGTTAAACACTGTATGGTTTCTCGGACTTGGAAAACCCAGAACACAGACATTCTTTTGAACCATACGAAGTGATAGCCGGAGCCGGGGGAAGGGAGAGGGAGGGGGTGGAAGGGTAGAAGATGGGAAGGGATTGTGAAGTCGATGTGATACATAGATGTACGAAACACCCAAATTCATTGTAAATACTGTGTATTACATTTGTATATTAATAAAAATAGTGGGGAAAAAAAGAACTTCAATGGACTCACTACAACAGGGTTTCAAAAATGTGATGGTGACATAATTTCATAATAATAAAAGATAAGTTGCAGATCTGCAGAAACAAAATTAGTATCAAAAGTTATAGAATTATTCAGTAAATTGGAAGTGTCAAAGTAAAAAAAGAAATAGAGCCAAAATCATATTTTTTACAAAAAGAGCTTAAATGCACAAGAAAATGCAAAGAGATTAAAATGAGCAAAAAGGCAAAATTATCCTTCAGAAATGATGGAAAGATAAAATATTTCTCTAGTAAGCAAAACCTGAAGGAATTCACCATTACTAGATTGGCACTAGATGAAATGTTTTCATGATTAAAAGAAAAAATGCTACAAATTTAATATATAAAAAAATGTACTTGAACACAATTAAGACCATATGTTACAGATCTGGTGGATGTCATAATGAACCAGAAAAAGTTTCAAAGCATTTCCTGAAAGATTTGAAACAAGACAGGGATGCTTACTTTCACAATTTGTATTCAATATATTACTGGAAAATCTAGCTGGAGCTACTTAGCAAGAAAAAAAATTAAAGATACATCATAAAGAAGAAATCAAATCATTCATGATTGCAAACTTCATCTTATATATAGAAAAACCTAAAGACTCTACCAAAAAACTACAACCACTAGAACTAACAAACAAATTTACTAAAGTGGCAGCAGAAAAGATGAACTCAAATGCCAGTGGCAAGCTGTCTGAAAAGACATCAAGAAATTTTCTTTACAAAATCTATAATATACCTAGTAATAAATTTAACAATGGAGATGAAAAACTCTACAATAAATACTATGAAACCATGATGAAAGAAGGTGAAACTGACACAGGAAAATGGAGAGCTGTCTCATGGTCCTGAGTTGGAAGGATCAATGATGTTAAAGTGTTCGTACTACCCAAACCAATCTACAGATTCAATGCTATTCTTTTCAAAATTAGCAATAACATTTTATCACAAAAAGTATCACAAAAGACCAAAAATAGCCAAAGTAATTCTGATTTAAAAAAAAAAGAATGGAGGGGGAAAAAAAGCTGGAAAGCTGGAAACATCACAATACTTGACTTCAAAACACACTATATTAATTATATATGTTATATATATTAAAGCTATATTAATCAAACAACATGGTACTGGCATAAAATGATAGACCAATTAAAAAAATAAAGAACTGAGAAATAATTCCACATATTTATGGCCAGATGATTTTCCATAAAGGCAAAATAAATACTGGAGAAAGGACAGTTCTTCAGTAAATGGTACTGGGCAAAGCTGTATATTCACAGACAAAACAGTGAACAGCCAAGGAAAAAACCAACACAGAGAAAAGACACCTCACAGAACGGAAGAAATGTTCTCAAACTATTCTTCTGTCGAGGGATTAATATAGTAGGAACTCAAACAGTAGTAATAATAATATAATTTTAAATGGGCAAATTATTTTTTAAAGAACATAATAATCGCTGTTGGGGTTCTGGAAGAAAGAGAAGTAACAAAAATTTTTATCTCCATATACAAATGGGAATTTATTAACATTACTTACATGTCCAAAGAGAAAGTCCAAAATAGCTGTCTGCATATGCAAAAGCTGGAGGGTCCAGTGCCTGCTCAGATGTGAGGTAGAAGAACACCAGTCCAAGCCTGCTGGACAGTCACTGTGAGTCTGGGCTGTAGATTGATGTTCAAAGACAATGGCAAAGACCTGAAGCAAATCTCTGATGGAGGTAGGTGATGAGAAGACAGGAGCAAGCCAATGCCTAGCTGTGATGGTGAAGATTGAAGCTCTCCCAGGAGAGGCTGTAATAATCCTCATTCTTCCTTCCTTTTTGTTTGGTTCAAGCTGGCTGTGTATTGGTTGGGTAACTCACACCCAGAGTGGGTCTTCTTCCCCTATTTGCTGGCCCATACATCAATCACACACATGCAAAATTCTTCCCTATGGATTAGATGAGTGCTTCCTAATTCCGCAAGTTGATGTAATTCTTTCAGTGGTCACAGTGGCCAAAAAAGTATATAAAAATATTTAACATTACTCATCATCAGGGAAATGTAAATCAATGTCACAATGAAATATCTCACTCCAGTTGGAATATCTGTTATCAAAAAGATGAAAAACAAAAAATGTTGATGATGCAAAGGAAAGAGAACTCTCAATCACTATTAGTTTAAAAATGCAAATTAAGAAATCCAGATGGAAACAGTGTGGAGGTTCCCCCAAGAAAAAAAAAATGGGACTATTATGTGATCCAGGAGTTCTACTGCCAAGTATCTATCCACAAGAAAGGGAGTCAGTTCCTCAAAGAGATTTCTGAACTCTCACATTCATTCCTGCACTATTTGCAATAGCCCAAGTGTGCATATGAGTCACTTTCCCATTGCCGGGACAAAATACCTGGCGACTACCACTGAAAAGGAGAAGAGGCTTATTTGGGCTCTTAGTTTTTAAGGGAACCTAGTATATGGTTGGTTGTCTCCAAGGTAGGTATGGCATGGCAAAATGGCATAGTGAAGAAAAGCTGCTTACCCTATAGTGGCCAAGATGCAAAGGAAAAAGGAACAAGAATACACTCTTTCAGGTCATATCCCTATGGGCCTGGCTCCTTGGCCAACCCCACCTTGAGACAGCATGATCATCTATGAACTCATCAATGGACTAAACTGCTGATATTTATATGTATTATGATAATGCAGAATACTAATTCACAGGGTAGAACTCTGCATGTGTGTGATTTGTGATTGATGTATGGATTATGGTTCAGTTAACTTCAAAAACTCCCACTTCTAAATGTGACACTTTTAGGCAACAGAAAGCCATAAAATTCTGCCCATGATCCCCAAACAGCTCATGTCCGTTTCACTATACGAGATGCGTTCCATCCATTTCTAAGAGTTCCAGCGCTGTCTTAACATTTCCAAAATTCTAACACTGCTGAAAAATCTACGTCCAAAATCTTCTCTGAGGAGGAGCAAGCTCATATCTGTTATCCCTTGTAAAAATCATAAAGGAGGACTGGGGCAGAGCTCAGTGGTTAAAGCATTTGCTTAGCAAGTGTTAAGGGCCTGGGTTCAATTCCCTAGCACCACTTAAGGTGAGTGCGGTAGTGCACGCCTGTTATCTCACCACTCAAGAGGCTGAATCAGGAGGATTGCCTTGAGTGTAAGGCCAACCTTGGTGATACAGTAAATTCCGGGCCAGCCTGAGCTACAGAGCAAGACCCTGTCTCAAAAAAGAAAAAGTAAACCCAACCTACAATAGCACAGGATAAACATTTTTATCCCAAAAGGAAAAAATGGAAATAAAAAAGAATCGGTCTAAAGCAAAACCAAAACCAGCTGAGCAAATTTTAAATTCTGTTGCTGTATGTTTAGCACCTGGGGCAGGCTGTGGTGAGATGGGAGCTCCTAAAGCCTTGGGCTGCCCACCCCTATGACCTTGCTAGCTGCGACCCAACAAACTGCTTTCTTGTGCTGGTCTGCTTACTGCCTGCAGTTTCCCTTTACACACGATCCACATTCCTGGCATCTTCATATTCCATGTGGACCCATGCATCAGCATGAACACTGGGCTATTTTGAAGTTTCTTCCACTCAATTAATTAGTCCACCATACTTAATCCCAACCTCCTACAAAATCTCAGGATACGAGTAGACAAATTTTCTGCCAAAGTGTAATACACTGACAGTAGAATTCTTGTTCCCACCTAAAAACTCCTGAGCATAGTAGTTACTATCTGCATTTCCATCAGCCTTCTGGTCTTCTGAGCCCGAGCCAGCATCACCCATCAAGCATTGCTCAACACATTCTAAAACTTCTGTACTCTACTTCTGTCTTCTGACCAGATGGTTAGGTAAAGTCATATCAATGTCCCTAACTCTGGTACCAATTTTTTGTGTAGTCATTTTCTCTTCACTGGGACCAAGTACCTCACACCTACAGCTTAAAGGAATAAAGGAGAAGAAGTTTATTTTGGCTCATGGTTTTCAGAGGATTCAGTCCATTGCCAGTTGCTCCACATTAGAAATGGCATGGCAGAGGAAAGATGTCACCCTATACTGGTCAGGAAGTAGAACAAGAAGAGTCAAGAATAAGAACATGTTCTTCCAGGTCATGTCCATGGTCACCCAGCTCTTCTGACCAGCCTCACCTTCAAACAGCACAGTCATCTATGAATTCATCAGTGGGACTGATGAGTATAAAACTTCCATGAAACAATCACCCACCAAAAGCCTCATCTTGTTCTGAACACAAGATTTTGGGTGACATTTTAGAACCAAACTGGAGTCAACCCAGATTCCCTTCAGCAGATTAATGTGCAAACAAAATGTGGCTATAAAAAGAATAAAATTCTGTAACTTGTGAAACATGGGTGAAATTGGGGGAGGTCATTATGTTAAATAAAATAAGCACAGAAAGACAAGTACCACATGCTCCTATTTATATATGTGGGAGATAATATAGTTTATCTCATAGGAGTGAGGACAGAGAAGAATAGTAGTTCTCTAAGAAAGTGAAAGCTAGGGAGAAATATGGAGAGAGGACAATTAACAGATGCAGGTATGCAGTTGGATGGGAATAATAAATTCTAATGTTCATTAGCACAGAAAATTAACGATGATTGACAACATTTAATTGAAAACTGAAAAATAGCTAGGAGGGGCTGGAGGAATAGCAGAAAGATTAGAGTGCTTAGCCCTGTGTTTGATTCCCCAGCACCACCGAAGCCCGGGTGTGGTGGTGCACACCTGTAAACCCAGCACTGAGGTAGGAGGATTGCTGTGAGTTCAAGGCCACCCTGGGCTACATAGTGAGTTCAGGGACAGCCTGGACTACAGAGCAATATCCTGTATCAAAAATATAAATTAATTAATTTTAAAAATAGCTTATAACTTTTTGGAGATGGAAAGGGAACCTGAAGACAGGGGAACAGGAGTACAGGTAGAGGAAGGAAAAAAGAAAATGATCAAAATATGATATGTATATATACCAATTTCCCAAGCTGTATATAAGCAATATGTAAATAACTATTTATTGCAAACATGCACAATTTTTAAAAGTAGCTGGCAGGAATTTGACTATTCTTAACACAAAGGCATTATAAATGCTTTTAGTGATGGTCAATATACCTATTACCCTGATGTAATCATTATATGTTGTGTACGTATACTAAAAAATTACATTGCATGCCATAAATGTGTTCAGTTTTTGTGTGTGAACTAAAAATTATTACAGTAAATTTACAGTAAATTTAAAGATGGCTTCTAGACTCTTAATTCATTTCAATTAATACATGTCTAGCCTTACTATCCCACTGTTTTAATTACTGTTATAAGTGTTGTGTTTTAAGTAGTGAGAAGTTTTGGGTGGGGAATATAAACTCTCAAATTTTTTTTTCAAAATTGCTTTTGGTTACTAAGGATACCTTGAATTTCTGTAAGAATTTTAACATTACCTCTTCAAATTTGGTTTTTTAAAAAAAGTCATTGGTTATTTATATAGGGATTTCTTGAATTTCTAAGTCAGTTTGTGGGGATGCTGCAGGGATTACCCTATTAACAATATTAAGTATTTTTATCCTTGGTCATGGGATCTCTTTGCTTTTTATAGGTCTTATTTAATTTCTTTCTATAATTTATTTTGTAATTTGTGAAGTATGAGATTAGTACTGTTCATTAAACTTACTCTTTGAGTTATTCTTTTGGTGCTATATTAAATAAACTTGTGTTAATATAATTTTGTACCATTTATTGATATTATTTTTAAATTTATGAAGATTTAGTCTAAATCCTGTATGTGGTAATTTCCTATAAATATTTCCTATGTGCCTGAAAAAATACGCAATCTGAAATGACTAGTTTCAGTGTTGTCTATTCTACTTAAATTTGTTACATTTGTTTTTCAAACTTCCTACAGCCTGAGTGATTTTTCTCTGCTTGTTCTGTTAACTACTGATGAAGACGTACTTAGACTCTCTCATTCGAATTTTAAACTTTGCATGTCTTACTATGGTTTGGCAAATTTCTTTATACTTAAGGTCATTCTGAGATTAATATAGACTCCTACAAGTTTAGAATTCTTACTTCTTTCCAGTAAATTACCCTTTTCACTGTCTATACAATACTTTTATTATTAAAGCCTACTTTGTCTGAAATTAACTTATATAACACTTTGCTTTTGTTTAGGGTTTGCACAAAATCTGCCTGTTTATGCTTATATTTTCAACCTGTGATTATTGATGTATCAGTTATTTGAAGTTCTCAAGTTTTAGAGACCTAGGTCACTTCCTTTGTGAATCTTACATAAAATTTAAATAGAAATAATGCCTGTCTTACTCAAGTGTTCAGAGAACAGAAAAAGAAAAAAGCATTTTCCAATTTGAAATTAGCCTAATCTTGGTTATGAAAACTTGAGAAAGACAGCACCTAAAAGGAGAGTCACAGAAATATGCTAAAAATCATGAACAAACAAAATATTGCAGTTTGAATCTATCCCTTGCATTATTATATTAATAGGAGTAATTGTAAAGTTACTGACATATTTGTATTTAAATCTACTTTTATTTAGTCTCTTTTTATACCACTTCTGCATTATTCTTTCCAAATTTGTTTTCCTCTTGGATTATTTTTGTTTTTCTGTTAGTTTAGAAGTTTTAATGGTTATCCTAGAAAATATAACAAATATTTGTCATTTATCATAATCTCCTGTTATCCTGGATTTTGATCCTCATCCAAGATAATATAATAAACTATTCTAATGTCATTTATCCTCTTCCCAACTTTTTTTTGCTTCTTTTATATAATGTTCCTCTAGAATTATTTCTGTATTATTATTTGATTTCTTTTCTTACCTACAGCTAGATTTAAACAGATCTCTGGGTGTTTGGCAGGATGAAATTTTTTTAACCTACATCTACATATTCTTGTAAACTTTTATACCACCAAGGACAAAGAGAAATTTGTAAACAGGTAAAAGGAGTAAAAAGACGGTGCACAAGAGAATAACAGACCCTGGTTCATATAGCAACATTGGATTCAGAGGGAAATATATATATATATATATATATATATATATATATATATATATATACACATACATACACACTATTTTCAAAGTGCTAGAGAAAACTAACCTGAGCGTTTAACCATTCGAGTTTAAAACAAACATTTCCAGACATGCAAGAACACAAAACTTTACTGGCCACTTTTTCTAAGCAAATTACTCGAAGATGTTCTTCAATGAAAAGAAAAAATAAATGCAAGAGGAAGTAATGAAATGCATGAAACAAGGTGGAGGAAAGAGCATAAAAGAACTTGTCCTTGGACCTAAGTGTTATGCAAAACTATATAGTGTACAAAGCTAGAACTACAATTAATGTAATGACATTCTAGTGGGGAGAAGTTGTCATGGGTGGAGAGAGTGGACAAGACAGTCTCATGCTGTTGGTGTATGGCTGCTCTGTTTCTCACAGCTGATGGGAAGATTGACCTGAAAAACATAGCGCAGAGAATGCAAGACTTTATAGGTGAGTGTCTGGATCACTGATGTCCTAAATCTATAGTAAATTTTATGTTACTCAATTGTTTTTTTCTATTTTGCTGTTGTTTTTTTACTATTTTCTCAATTGTTGATATTACTATGAGCCAGTTAGTGTGAAATATTTCTCTGATATAGTGTATTTGATCTTTGATTATCTGTATATTCAAAATAAACCACAAGATTTGGCCTTGATGCTAAGTCCTATATACTTTTTAGGGTTTTTATTTATAAATGACTCTTAGTTGCATGTGGGTAGCTACATTTCATGTAAATACATTAATCTACTGGGTAAGTTTCTGGAAAGTCCATGGTAATGTATTTGTGAGTTATCAATTATATACCAGTATAATTATTTCCAGAGTTATTTCTGTTGGCAATTCACTATTCAACCTGTTAACTAGATTTCATCCTGCACCCTATTCCTAACATGGAGACAGCCTTTATTATGTTAATATTACAAGCCCAATTTCGCTTTGACTTCTGCTGTATTGGCATGCCCCATCCTGCCTTTGCTCCATAACCCCACATAGAAAGTGAAATCATATAAACTAGTTTCAAATATTTAAAACTACGTGTTCATAGCTCATATAGATCAATGACAAGTTTTTGTGAACCTCTTGAAAATATTGTTATTAATTTTGTATTTTCCACTGTAAAATACTGTTCTTCCAAAGGAGAAAAGATTAGTGCCAGTGATGTGAAAAGTGTTCTCGGAGACATGGGGATAAAACTTGATGATAGCGAATGTGGGGAGCTGCTAAAGTCACTGCCTATTGACGGTGAGTTGTAGATGTGCAACCTTCGGAGAAAGTTTAGTTTTATGGTTCTACTTCTGAAATTTGTATTTTAAACTGATGCCTGTTCGGCTGCTACCTGCACACCCATCCCCCAGTTCTCACTTCCTGTTGAGCAGCCTATCACTTCATGTCAACTTGATTGCAGAATTCAACCCTCCAAAGAATCCTCTTCCATAATTAACGGTTGAAGAGATTTATTGATGATTTTGCAAGGGAAAGGAAGGAGAAGGGCTTACACCTTTTCTCTCAGTAAATGTTGCAGAAGTCCTCATAAGGAGCTCTCTTCCAGAGTCATTTTTCCATACTACTGAGGATTCTCCTCTCCCAACCCTTACCCTTCACAGAGCTAAATCCGGAAAACTCTTCCTTTATTCCTAATGTTTAGAAAGATACCGAAATCCTCTTCCCTCTCTATTATGAATATTCTTTATTGTTTCCTTTAAACACAAACTCTAGAGGCTGGAGGAATGCCTCAGCGGTTAAAACACTTGCCTAGCAAGTGCTATGTCAAGCGCTGAGTACCTGAGTTCAATTCCCCAGAAGCTGGATGTGGTGGTGCACGCCTGTAAACCCAGCACTCAGGAGGCTGAGGCAGGAGGATTGCCATGAGTCCAAGGACAGGCCAGCCTGGTCTTCACAGTGAGTTCAGGACCAGGCTGCAGAGCGAGACCCTGTCTCAAAAAAAAAAAAAAAAATCAACATCTTTCCAGAGTGAATCTTAAAAAGCATCTTCTCAGCAAGGGCCTATCTACCTCTACAAGTAATTCTTATACCAGATGCTAAGAAATTAAATTTTCCAGGGCTGGAGGAATGGCACAGTGGCTAAAGTACTTGCCGAGCAAGCACAAGGTCCTGAGTTCAATTCCCCAGCACCACATAAAGCTTGGCGTGGTAGTGTATGCCTGTAATCCCAGCACTTGGGAGGCTAAAGCAGGAGAATTGCTGTGAGTCCAAGGCGAGCCTGGGTTACAGAGTGAGACTCTGTCTCTAAAACACAAAAGAAATTAAATTTTCCTTACTTTTATACCAATTTGGAAGTTGACAAAACCTCCAGGCATGGACTTTGACATCAAGAGCTAAGAAAATCCTTGCAGTTACCTATGTGATGGGCAGGCATGTCAAATTTTAGAAGTAAAAGAAAATAAATTAGAAAACAAGGGTGATAAAAAGTAGAGAATTAAAAACTAGGGAAGAAAACAGTGAGTGTGCAGGTTTCAGCTCTGTTGTAAATGAACTAACAGCCACGTTGGGTGTTGAGAAGCAGGTCTTTTAACAATGACATTGGGCATCTATTGGATCCGAATGATGTGCAGGTGCCATTCTCACCACACGCAATGGTGACATGTGGACCCATTTCACACTGGAGGAAACAGACGTAGACCTGCTTAATGCCTCAAAGCTAAGTAGTAGTAGAGCAAGAACTAAACCCAGTCCCTTGACCTCTACCCCAGACAGTCACTTTGTACCATGTGAGTTTGATACTGATTTCATCACCATTTACAGATGACAGAGGGTCAGTTTCCTAAGGTCAGTCACACAAAGGAAAATCAGACCTCATTTCTCTCTGAAAGACATTCTCTGTCCTAAACTGTACCTTTTCTTACAGATAATAATAAAGTTTTTCAAAATAGACTGCTAACAAGTTTGAAGTCTTTCAAAGGTGGGTGCATAAATATTATGAGAAAGTATACAGGATTGAGATTCGCATAGAGTTTTTGCCCTTTTTCCTCTTCCACCTCTTCTATATATTGGTTACATACTGATCCTATAGTCTTTTTTTCTCTAATGTTTTGTGTTTGGTCCTAGAGTCAGAGCCAAAGGAACAAATCCCAAGTGTCTTCAAAATTATTTTTCTCTGTGTTTTGAGATAATCCTAATTAAAACATTGGACTTCATGGTGCTGAAAATATCACCAAAATGCTCAGCTCGGAACTGTTATTTTTATTCCTCAATATAAATGGGCCATAGATTCATTACATCATATATATTCTTTTTTTAAAAGCACTCATCATCCTACCATCTAATCATAACCACTCTCCATATTTTGAAGCCATATATAATTAAAATATCGAAAATCTCATAACGTCAAAATTGCTCTGAAATCCCATTAGAAGTTTACATAAAAGACATTAAGATAATCTGTCTAACATAGTAACTTTTTCTCCAGTGTTGCAATAGATAAGTATTTCTGTGGTTGAGCAGTTCAATGAAGTGATTGGCTTGAGTGTCAGAGTATACAAAAAAAATCTAATCTACTAGAATCACAATATAAGATATACAAAAATATTTCTAATGCCAGAATACTGAGACTCTCAAAATATCACAGGCATAAGGAGAATTAGTCCATGTGATGGAGAAATAAATCATCATGGTCTGACATTCCCTCTACTTGTGTGCCTGCTGTCTGTGGGGTCACATGGTTAATCACGAGTATCAGTTATATTGTTCATTTAATTTCTATTTTAACTGAGCACATTGTTTTAAATGTATTATAAGCTATATGATAATGTGATATAACTCCATTCAAGTAAAAACAGTT
Source organism: Ctenodactylus gundi (assembly GCA_004027205.1). Taxonomy (NCBI): domain Eukaryota; kingdom Metazoa; phylum Chordata; class Mammalia; order Rodentia; family Ctenodactylidae; genus Ctenodactylus; species Ctenodactylus gundi. The sequence goes on along the minus strand of PVKB01000089.1, from coordinate 31,773 downwards.
TTGCCTGTGGTAATTATCTTTAGTAAGAGATGAGTAATTTTCTTGGAATAAGAATTCATTGGGTTACTTTTTATTACCGTCCTTGGATATTTACTTCTGGAGTTTATATTTTGCTTGTAAATAAGACAATAGTGAACACTTATCCTTCCCCCTTTGGCACAGCCTTTTTCTGTAAAATTTAGTGAACTGCGAATTATGAATATTTTAAAGGAACATGAGAATTAATTGTTGCACCACTTTCCATCAATATAATTCCCTTAATTCTCACCAATGGTCAGGCCTGTTGAAAGTTGAATTAACTTAGAATGAGAAGTATTTTTCACATCGTATTTTTATTGGGCTTTTCTTACATTTTTGTCTCTTTCTTAAGGAGGAAAGGTTGATATCAATAACCTGCCCACAATTCTAAGGAACATGGGAATCAAGCTAAAAAATAAGGAACTTAAAAGTGTGATCCAAGAGCAGCATATTGATGGTGAGTGCTGGAAATAATCGTTCTGCCTCCTAAGGGAGAGCTTGGCACCTTGGGATCATGGATAAGGCTTCTAAAATTAAATTGATTTGGGGAGTTTAAGACATTTTTAGGGGAGAAGAATATGGTCTGGAAGAAGAAATCCCATTTTTGGTTTTTTTTGTTATTATTCATCTGGAGTTATCATCCTGTTCAACAATGAGCACTGCTGAGAAGACAATTGCTGCTGTTATCAAACAAAATAGTATGCGACTAGGAGGATGAATGAGTGAGTGAACAACAAAGGCAGCCAGAGATAATTGAGAGAAAAGGATCATTAATAGGGAGTAGGAGATCGTTGATATATCCTCATTGTACTAGCATTCTGAGTGAGATGGGTGCAGATAGAAACATTAAAGGAAAGCATTGTGGAAACAGACTGAAAATATGATGTTTCTAGTTCAGTATTAATGGTAGATACACATTCCACACACACACACCCACAAAAGCCTATTTTTTACTGTGTTTTCAAGAAGGTATCTAAATACCTGAGAATTGGAGTATTCCTGTTAAGGTCAAACTCCATGTCCAACGAAAATGGACCGAAATTTATGATTCTTCTTCCTAATGAGTAATCAAGTACTCAAATCAGAAAATATAGACTTAAGGTGAACACAAATCATTTAATGTAATATTTTAGACTTTCATGGGACGCTGACTGAAATTTTTCCTATGTCATAATTCCACTTGTTTTTGCTTTGCATTACAGCTGATGGAAATGTTCCTCTGAGAAAGGTGATGGACGATGCAAATGCAGTTAGAGGCAAGTTAAAAGTTCTGGAAAAAAAGATTAAAATGACAGTTCCTTCATTATATTTTTCCATCCTGTCTTTTCAGTTAATACATAAATTCATGAGCCAAGTTCTCATGAATCCTACAACTTGTAAATCTACCAATCAAAAAAGCTAGAACTATTTACATTTCATTATGTGATTATATCCTCATCACTGTGTCTCCCTGCTCTTTGAAGTAACACTATGCTCAATTTTATATGGCTTGTTCTCCTTTAGAAATGGTTGTTCTATTTCCTGTGTGATAATAACATGGTCTTTCATTTTGCTTGGCTTTACTGTATAAAAATACTATTATTAATAAATACATTCTCTTGAAACTTATTTTGAGGTAATGACATATAATTTTATTTTTCTTCAGTGCTACATAAACATTCTGTTATTCAAGTATGTCATACTCTCTTCATCCAGTTTCCTATTAGTATTTATATTATCTAGCTTTAACTTATCCTTTTAAAAAATTGTTATAATTATACATATGTAAGAGTACCACTAGTAAACCTGAAGAGTATGCTTAAGCATGGAATGATGTGTCATAGTGTATGTGAATATTCATCTTATTTAAATACTGCCTCCTTGTACTGGAAGTCATTGTGTTTTTAATCCCATATGCAAACTAAGAATTCTTGTCAATCCAATCCACACCCATGCATACACATGTTGTTATCAAAATTTGTTTGCCTGCCTAGTATACATAAAATAAGATTTCATTGAAGTTTAAGCTTAATTTTCATTGGTTAGAAATAAGACTGAATATGATCAGTATTCGTTAATCATTTGTGTTTTATTCATAATAAAATGTTTTCATTGCTTTTGCCTATTTTCCTATTAAATTGTTAGTCTTTTTAAATAGTTTTTATAGATATTACTGGAAGATGATCTTTTTCAATCGTATGTATTGCAAATATCTTCTGCTGAGTATCCAGATCTTTTCCCCGTCTTTCTGATGTGCTTTGTTGAAACTGGGTTCGTTACTTTAATGTGGTAAATTTACTACTTTTTTCAAGGGTTAGCATATTTTGGGTCTTATCTAACGAACATGTTTTGTCCATAGTTGGTAACAAGATTCTGTATTTCTTCTTTTTATTATCATATGTTAATGATACACAGTAACAAGTTTTATTGTGACATTTGCATAAAGTCACGTGATGTATTTCAGTCACACCCACTTCCACCTTACGCTCCTTTTCCTTAACCCACTCCCACCGTATGATCCTCTTCCTCTTCTCTAAGAGTTTCCCTCTGCTTCCATCTAATCTTTTTCCTATTGTCCACATGTGAGAAAGCATGTGATACTTGTGCTCTGACTTGCAGTATCTTTAACATTATGATCTCTGTTCCTTACATTTATTTCCCCTAAATCCCTTTACCAAGTTACAGTCGCCCTTTTACTTTTGTGTCATCTTTGTTAGATTCAACACATTAGGGAGGGCATATTTGTCTTTCTAAATCTAGCTTGTTTCATTCAAAATGATGCTCTCTAGATCCATTCACTTTCCATTCATTTGTTCTTTGTGCTAACTCTCCATTCTGAATATAAATACAACGTTTTCTTTATCTAGTCATCTGCTGATGGGCATCTTGGCTATTGTGAATGGTGCCTCATATGCAAGTATCCCTCCCTTTTGTGTAAGGCCAACTTTGCTCTTCCGGCTTTTCTTTGATTCCATGGAAATTTTATGATTTTTTTCTGTGAAGGATTCTGTTGATATTACAATACATATGACATTAAATCAGCAGTTGTTCTTGGTAATATAGCCATTTTTACAATGTTTTTCCCTGCCAGTCCATGAATAAGAGAGGTATTTCCATTTTCTAACATCTTGTTTAATTTCTTCATCAGTATTCTCTAATTTTCATGATAGAGGTCATTTATCTCCATGGTTACACCGGTTCCTAGGTATATTTTAAAGCAATTTTGAGTGAAATCATTTTTTTATTATATTTCACAGTAGGTTAAGTTTTGATATATAGAAAAGTTATTGGTTTTTCTTTTTTGATTTTGTATCCTGCCACTCTGCTGGCTTTTTAATAAGACCTCGAAGTCTTCTGGTGGGCCTTTTTGGGTCTCCTATTAAAGGACCATACTTCCTACAAATAGAGATAATTTGACATCCTTTTCTATTCACATCCACTTTGTTTCTATGCCATGCTGAATTGTCCTGGATAAAATTCCAAGTACTGTGTTGAAAAGAAGTGGTGAACTTGGACACCCTGCCTCTGTCCACATTGTAAAGGAAAGGCTTTCAGCGTTCTTGATTGGTTTTGATGAGACCTTGGGTTTGTCACATAGTTTTCATCAATTTGAGGAAAATTTCATCTATGCCTATTTTCTCTGGTGATTTTCTATGAAAGGATTCTGCATGTTGAGGAAGGTATATTTTTCAAGTGAGATGAGCATGTGAATCTTTGCTGCTGTTTATGCAGCATGTTGCATTTTTAAAATTTGCTTATGTTGGGATGTTAACTCGCCCCTAGGTGAAATCACCTTGATCATGGTGTATGATCATTATGATTTGATGTTAAATTGTATTTTGCAAAAATTTTGAGTTTTTGCTTATGCATTTATCAAGAATATTTATCTGTAGTTTTCTTACTCTTTTTTGGTATCAGGGTAATGATGACTTCATAGAATGAATTAGGAAGAATTCCTTCCCCTTTTGTTTCATGGAGAAGGTTGAGGATTATTGATGTTAGTTCTCTAAAGGTTGGGTAAAATTCAGCAGCAAATCCTTTGGGTCCTAATCCTGCCTTAGGTGGATGAGTTTTTGTTGCTTTTTCAATCTCATTGCTTGTTATTGAAGTGTTTAGAATTTTTAATATATTCTTAGTTCAGTTTTAGTAGGTCATGCACATCTAGGAATTTGTCTGCATCTTCTAGATTCTTTAATTTATTGTAATATAAGCTTTTCCTGTGAAGAGGTAGTGGTTCCAAGATCCAAGGATCCCCACTTCATGCTCTTGGAGGCGCATGGAGCAAGTATCTATACTGCAGTGTATTTATGAGTGTCTCTGTGTAGTGCAGAAGTGGTTGATCTGTTGATTCGAGCAGCTTGTCAGTGCTACTGCCTCTAGTATACCATTATCAAGCCTTCTGATATTCTCAAGATGATGTCAGAGGTAGCCATGCCACTCTCTCCAGTGACTCTTAGTCTTGGGTGTCCATACTACACTCCCACCACAGCATCAACAACCAGTGCTAACCTAGCCACCTTTCTCTGTCCCCAGTGCTCCCAGTTCCTAGCCACACTGTGTCCCATTCACTCTCTCTTCAGTTCATAGTTCAAGTGGTTCCCAGGATTAGAAAGGCAATAGTCTCTCCCAAGTGAGTACCCCAGTCTCTGTTGTGGTTTGGATCTGGAGTGTACCCCAAAAGCCTCATGTTCCCATGGATAGAGTAGAGGGTTGGGAGGTGGGGCCTGGCTAGAAGGGGCAGGTGCTTGGGCTTGACCTGGAGGGGCTGGTTCTGCCCTTCCCCCTAGTCTCTCTCTGTACCACCTGTTTTGAAGATCTCTCTGCCACTGGAGCTCTGACTCTAGCCCTGCCCCCATTCTGGCCCTGCCTTGTGCTTCCACTGTTTTCTAGTCACCCACCCATGAACAGACTAAGACCTTCTAGAACTGTAAGTTAAAATAAATTTTTCTTCCAGTGAGGAGGCTGCATGTCCCAGTCTGGCAGTGAGGGCAGTGATGCCTAAGCTGGGCACTGAGTAGAGCCAATTGCAGTGGCTTCTTCTCTATGAGGATTTTGTAAACCTCAAAAAAAGGAAGGAAGGAAGGAAGGAAAGAAAGAAAGAAAGAAAGAAGGAAAGAAAAAAAAGAAAGAAGAAAAGAAAGAAAGAAAGAGAAAGAAACTGGCATTCTTTCCAAATGTGCACAGAAAGAATAGCTGGGACTGACATCAAATCTGTAGGGGAGAAGGGGGGGTGGGGTGATATAGTTCAGCTGTTAAAGTGCTTGCCTAGCAAGGACAAGGCCCTGAGTTCAACTCTCCAACACTACCAAAGCTGGGTGTGGTGGTACATGCCTGTAATCCCAGCACTCAGGAGGCTGTGGAAAGATGATTACCATGTGTTTGAATCCAGCCTACACTACATAATGAGTTCAGGACATCCTGGACTACAGAGCAAGACTGTGTTTCAAAAAAACAAATATTCTTGGGAGGACGGGCAAGGGGTTTTACTACTAAGCTACATCCTCAGCCCCTTTCTTGCCTCTTACTTTGAGACAAGGTCTCACTAAATTGTCCACACAGGACTTGAATTTATGACCTCCTGCTTCAGCCTCCCAGAGTTCTGGAATTACAGGCATGACTTCCACACCCAGTTCTCAATATTGATATTTCTGGGCCCCACCCGCTTGCTGGCTCACTTAAGTATTCCCATGGTTGGTCACCAATCCCCTTGGGCAATCACATACCTGTTGAGTTGGGAAAACATTACAAAGCAGATTGTTAGGCTTTTTCTATTTGTTGACATGATCGTGTGATTTTTGTCTGTTCTTTTGTTTATGTGGTGTATTACATCAACTGATTTACATATGTTGAAGTATCCTTCCATTTCTGGGATGAAATCAACTTGGTTGTGTTGTGTGATCTTTTTAATACTTTGTTGTATTCTGTCTATAAGTATCTTGTTAACAACTTTTGTGTCTATATAGGATATTGGCCTATAGTTTTTTTCCTTTGTTAGGTCTTTATCTGGTTTTGGAATCAGTGTGATGTTAGCTTCCAGGAAGGAAGGAATATCCTCAGCTTTCAATTTCGTAGAAAATTTTGAAAACCACTGGTGCTGTTCTCTGATATTCTGATAAAATTTTGCAGTGACTCCATCAGGTCCTGGGCTTTTCTTTGTTGAGAGAGATTTTATTACAACTTCGATTTCATCCCTAGTTATTAGTCTATTTGGGGTTTTTATATTTTCTTTGGTTTAGTTTTGTTGTTTCTTATATCTTTTTTATTCAGTTTTCACATCTCACTTGTGTCTAGAAATCCATCCTTTCTAGTTTCTCAAATTAATTGGAATATAAATTTTCAAAATAGTTTCTTACAATCCTCTGAACTTCAGCATTGTCTGTCGTGATGTAGCCTTTTAGTTTCTAATTGTATCGATGTGAATTTTTTCTTTCCTTTTTTTGGTGAGTTTGGTTAAGGTTTTATCAACTTTGTCCTCTCAAAGATCCAACTCTTTGATTCATTGATTTTTTTTTAGTTTCAATTTCATTAATCTCCATTCTGAACCTGTAATGTCTTCTCCTACTTTTGAATTTGGATTGTTCTTGTTTCTTTATGACTTTGAGCTACATCACTAAATTATTTATTTGGAATTGCTGTGCTCTTTTTCGTATGTGCATTCATAGCTGTAAGTTTTCCTTTTAGACCTACTTTCATTGTGTGCCACGCATTCTGATATGACATGCTTCCATTGTTGTTTGACCCTGTGAACTTTTTGACTTTCTTCTGGTTTTTTCTGTCATTCATTGTTTGTTCAATAATGTATTATTTATTCTGTATGTGTTTATATAGTTTCTGTAGTTTCTTTTGTTGTTGATTTCCAGCATCATTCCACGCTGATCTAAAAGTATACAGGAAATTATTTCGATCATTTTGTATCTATTATATCTAAGCATGTCTTATGCCCAAGGATACTATTTTGGAAAAAGTAACATGTGCTGCTGAGAAAAAGGTGTATTTTGTTGATATTGAATGGAAGACTCTTTAGCTATCTGTTAAGTCCATTTGTCCCATGGTGTGACTTAGCTGTGATATATCTTTGTTGATTATTTAGTCTGGTTTGCCTGTCTATTGTAAGCTGTTATTCCGATTTTCTATAAAATTACCTAAGTCGTCAGTTTATTGACAACTTTGTTTTATAAAAATATTTCCCTCAAAGTCAAGCAAACATATTCCAATTCTCTGCCTGTTATTTATTCCACTGGACTGGTTTTATAATGTCTCTGTCTTGTTTATCTAGTAACTGAAGGTAGTGATATGAAATGTGGGCAATCATCTTCAAAATATTTAGATATTTTATTATCAACAACTAAGCTTGCCATTTCTATTTTTTAAAAGGAAAACCCATTAATATCAAAGAAGTCAAAAATATTTTGGAAGACATTGGGATAGAACTGATGCCTGAAGAATATTTGGAACTGATAAAAAATCTACCAGTTGATGGTGAGCATTTTAATACTATTAGAGTGTTTTGAGGAAGCTGAAGTTGTCTATTAAGACATGTTTTATAAAACTATGCCAATGAGCTGGGTATAGTGGCACATGTCCATAATCCCATTACTCAGGAGGCTGAAGCAGGAAGATTTCCATGAATTCAAGAGCTACATAGTGAGTTCAGGACTAGCCTCGACTACAGAGCAAGACCCTCTCTCAAATAATAAAAAATAAATTAAAAACTATACCTATTATCTCCAGTATTAAAAATGAACCTTTACCTATAGGTTTCACTAGTTTAAAAACAAAGAGATAACTGTCAAAAGAATTTTACTACAACCTTGTTCTTTCTTTGGAAAGTGCAATTTAGTTCTTTCTGTTTGAGTCAACAACTCTATTTTCTTGAATCTTATCATTGGATATAAAATTGTCTGTTACTGTATATGGTGGTTTCGATCTTAAATGTCTCCCAAAAGGCTCATGTATTTGGATGCTATGAATTGTTTATGGAACTGTGTGCTGTTAGGAAATTGGGGCCTGGTCTGGATGGGTGGATTATGGGCATGTAGTGGAAGATAGTATTCGGACTGGATTATAGGTGTGCAGATTGGATTACACACGTAAAGTTGGGGCTTAATCCTGGAAGGGGCAGAATAATGAGGCTGAAACCAGAAGGGAAGGATCACTGGAATGGGGCCTGGAAGGGTAGATGCTGCTTCCTACCTTCCCTGGGGATTTGGCTTGGCTTCCTGTTTCCTGCGAGGAGAAGCCCCCACCCCCATCTCCACCTTGTCCTTCCACTGTTGCTGCCCATCCACAGATTGACTCCAACTCTCTGAAACTGTGAGCTAAAGTGAAATTTTCCTCCCCAAATTTGTGCATTTTGGGTGTTGAGTCACAGCAACAAAAAAGTAACAAAGACACTATGTTTGTCTCCACCCTTAAGTTAAACTGAAATATATTTTTTAAAAAAGTAAAATAAGTGAGAGTATTGAAGGAATACGAGGGTAAGTAAAAGAAGAAAAAGTCAAAGAAAAGTGAAAGAAGGACATGCTTATGTTTCTTGATGGTGTTTGCCACAAATTCCTGAGTGATTGTTTCCATTCAAACAGATACAGTACTGGGAGAGTTTTGTATAGTCCATGGTTTCAAATTCTTGGGAAGGCAAAAATCACTTATTTCTAAGTGAAATCACTTAAAGGTATTTATGTGAAATGATGCCTGTATACTGTCTTTCTAAATCCATGTATCACTTTATCTGTGATGTAAATTGTGCTTTCTTTTTTCAGATGATGGAATTGTATATGAAAGTAGATTTCTTGATGGTTTGAAATCTTTTAAAGGTAAGAACCATGATCAATAAATAAATAAAATTCTCCTGCCTCACATTTGTTTTATTGTCTATTTTGTATAAATCTTAATCTCTTTGTAATTCTATACTTATTCTGCTATCTTCACCTATACACATTTTCCAAATGGTGTTTCATTTTGCTGCCAAAATTGCCAAGATTGATTTTTCCCAATTTTAGTTGAAAAAAAAATTAAATCTGGATCTACATAAATCATGTAAAGAATTGGCAGTTATGCAGGACATTTCAGAAGCTAAAACAACTAAACTGAGCTTCTAGGCTCTATTTACCAGAAAATTTTCAATTTATAATTCATTGAAGACTAAATTTGCACTTGGTAAGATTTTCTTTAAGATGAAGCAAAGCATTGCAATTCACACTCCATTTTATCCAAAACCTTGTATACTTGAACATTTTGAGTCACTGACATTGTTGCAGATAGCTATTGTAGATTTAACTGGAAGTTTTCTTGTTCAGAAAAAATTAGATTTCCTTTGATTTTTCTGATTTTTTTCTCTTAGGTGGGAAAGTTTATGTTAATAACCTGGACAGCCTTTTGGAAAAAATGAAAATCAAGCTTCCAGATAAGATGTCTAAATATTTGCCAAAAAACCTACCAGTTGATGGTAAGCCTAATGGAAATTATTAGGCCTTGAAGGAGAATACAAACTCGTATGTTTTTGTATAAGCAATCCTGTAGCTGGGTCTACTTTAATGCTAATATGACTTTTTAAATCTTGGATAAAAACTGAGTCCACATATAAGAATATTTGTTTTAGTATAGTTTCATTAATTCCAGGGTGCATAGTGTATGTGCTAAGGTGAGCAAAAGAAGATAAATTATTACTTGAGAGAGAAGCTAGAGGAAGACAGCTTATTACCTACAGAGAAAATATTGCTTATTTTAGGTCAGCTGCCTCATTTCAGTGCCTTTCAAAAGGCATGTTACTAAATTATGCACGTCTCTGCTTTACAATCTGCCCATTTCCCAATCCTTCTTCCTGTTTTGGCACTGGGTCCCATTCCTGTTCTCATCCTTTCCCTACATTGAGAATTCAATGCAGCAATATATTACATTCTTTTAAAAATAGACTTCTATTTCTCTTACTTTTATTGCCAAGAAACATGCCCCTCATGTTCATCAAGAATGTTACTTCTTAGATTTTTCCATTTTCTTCTAATACATAGTCTTCTAACTTATATCACTTTCCAGCTACTCTCTGTTATTTCTATTCTATGATACTCTCTACATTTGATAAACCAAGTCAATTAAATCTCCACTTTTATTACTGAGCTGTAGCTGCTAAAGGATAGTATAAATGTTCAGGTTGATATCTCTTTTGGTAAATCTTTTTTTTCTTTCTTTCTTTTTTGGTAGTACTGGGGATCGAGCCCAGGGCCTTCACACAGAGTTGCATTCCTAGCTCATTTTTTTCATAGTCATTTATCTTTTTCCCAAAATTATTCTTTTTATTAGTAAGTATCTGCAGTACATATAATTACATTCAGCTTGAGGAATCAGTACGTATTCATATCATGTTTTGATCATTTTTACTCCCTTCATGCTTCCCACCCTCTCCCAAACCCTCTCTTCCTCCCTCCTCCTCCCTTTATTTTTCCATAAAATCTTTTTTTTTAGAATTAAAAAAAATTTATTGATAATGTCTTCTTTTAAAATGCTTGGTAACCCCAACTAATTATCCAAAATGCAAACTGTAAACACAAGAGTAACAACTGAATGTGAGTAGGCAGACTATGAACAGGTGATGACTGAGCAAGAGTGCAGGTGGGAGCAGTATGGAATGGAAGACAGGTGTACAAATGTGATAGAGATGGTGACAATTAGAGTGAATAAGTAATCACATGTAGACCACAGAGATTTCAAGGTATCCATTTAAGAAACCCCTGGACCAAATACTAAAACAGAAGGAATGGACAAGCCTTCTTTGTGAGCATGCTCAGCATGTTGGCATGGAAACAAGGAAGCTTAAAAGCTATGCAGTCATCTCACAATGAATGACTACCATTTCTAGGATGCAAAATTTCTCTCTGGTGACTGGATGCATCATACTATGCTTTTCTTGACTCTAGAGGACCGCAGTTACTGTCCTAAAATCCCGCCCCCCTCAAAAAAAAAAAAAAACCTTAACAAAATAAAGAAACCATCACAACAGCAACACTGGGTTTGATGAAATACCTCCTCTCCCACCTACCTTGGCCTATGATTTTCTTCTTGGTGCATCCAACAGGAATGGCTAAGTTTTTACCAATCCACTTGATAAAGCCAGCATGAACTTCAGCCCCATGGTCATAGAGCCAGAGGGGATGAGGGTGAGGATGTATATGTTTACATATGCATGGCTCTGGGGATCTGGATACTGCCCTCACTTTGTATCCTTTGCCCAGGACACCGGGGTCACTTCCATTGGAGAGATTCCACGGTAACTCTAGAAGTGTCATTAAATACTCAGTTCACCAAGGGTGACCACTGCCATTGTCATAGGATGATGCAGCATCTGCAGAAGCGCTGTCTGCTTCCCCCTGCTGAAGGGGGTGGAGTGACAGATGCGAAGTAGGCATGGACTTTAATATTGGGTAAATGGGTCCTGAGTCTCTTGATTCCAGCCCCATAAAATCTTTTTATTTTTGATTTTGAGACAGGGTCTCACTAAATTGCCCAAGATGGACTCAAACTTCTAATTCTCCTGTCTCAGCGTTGGGTTGCTGGAATTATAGGCATGTGCCACTGAGCCTAGCTTTCTTTCCTCTTGAATAATACAAGAACTTAGGAACAATTTCACTTTGTTTTTTCTTCTAATCTAGCAAAATGTTAATAGTGATAATGCTTTATAAACCCAAAAATCATGTACATTTACCCAAGTATTTACCTATTTCCTGATTTTTATTCTTGTCTTCACCTATAACCTTCCTTTTGGTGTTACTTTTCTCTGCCTAAAGTAGTTCCTTTTATGAATGATATTTAGTGATACTCTTTTTTTCTTCTATAAAAAATCTTTATTTTACTCTATTCTTGATAGATATTTTCTGGGTCTAGAATGCGAAGTATAAAATTTTTTCAGCATATTTAAATATTTCATTATCTTATGCTTTCTAAAGTTGCTAATGAGATACAGTGCAAGGCCAGCTGTAAACATTATGACTGCTGTGCAAGACAATCTTCTATTGTTACTGATTTTGTTTATAGGATATTTGTCTTTTGTTTTGAAGTTTCACTATGATGTGGGAGATATGAATAGATTTACTTTCACTTATACCTCTTAGGATTCATTCAAGTAGTTAAGTCTTGACAGTGGAATCTCTTATAAGATGTGGAAAATTCTCAGCCATTACTCTCTTCCAGTATTGACTTTATCTATAGTCTTTTATTTCTTCTGGAATTCTCACTAAACATGTATTAAGCCTTCTCTATCCTCCCCTGGCCCTTGACTTCTCTTCATTATTTATCATATATCTTCTTCCTGTACTCTACGAAAGTTTTGTATAATACGTTGTTCTGTGTTCCAGTAAATTGCACAGAGAATGTGTAATAGAAACCATCTCAAAGGAAGAATGAGACGATATAATAAATAGTATGGCTTTTTGTAAGAAAACATCACTAATGTTTATAGCTTCTAGTTTTCATAGTCTAATATGCAGTTCTGAGGGAATATGCTGATTTGAGAGCTAATTCCTCCATTGTAATAGGTTCTGGTCCATTCGCTAAAATATTTGAGAAGAGGCTGGGGATATATCTCAGTGGTAGAGTGCTTGCTGTCAAGTGTGAGGTTCTGCATTCAAACTGCAGCACAAGCGAGGACAAAGGGGTTTAATAATGCTATGTGCAAAGCCGTATGCTAATTGCTGCATTAGAATGGCTCAATAGGATACAGAATAAATAGATACATTATTTTTATTTGAAGGCATTTATAGCCTTTGAATTACAATGAACATATCTACCTGGAAAACATATAATAGATTAAGCTGAGTGAGGGGTTTTTATAGGACAATATTCAATAGGCAATAGTTTAATGCTCTTCATCTTATTTCCATGAACTGGTAATATAAAGTAAGAAGAGTAAGTCTAGAAAGGAGATGTTTGTGGTATGTAGAGGTCAAGTTTTTGAGAGAGAATAAATAATGAAATTAATAGTTATACATTTAAAAAGTAATTTTTCCTATTTAATGCTAGTTTGTATATGTCATTAGGCCACAGTTCCAAACAAATCATAAAGAGAAATTTCTTTTTTAATAATTCTTCTGAGTCAGTACACAATTGTGTATGTCTGAGTTGTGCCTTATATTTTAGCTTCTGGGAAGACTGACCTGCATAAACTGCTAAAAGAAGTAAAGAAATTTACAGGTGAGAAATACAGTTTATGAAAAGATACTAAATTAAAGTGCAAATATTTCACATTCACAAACATATTTAAAATTGAATTTTCATACCTAATGACTGACTTAATTTCAGCTAATTTAGTGATTAAACCTTGGGTCTAATGGCATAAAGATTACATTTTTATGCTTTAGCAAGATACGGCAGTGTGTCTCAAGTTCTGTATGTACCCAGATACCTCATTTTTCTTTTGTGATTCAGTTCACAATGATTACACAGGCAACACACGTGTTCATTTATTCAGAACACCTACTACCCACTATAACCCAGTAAAGGTTGAAATATAACTGTAACAGGAATGCAAATAATGTGATGAATAAAAATAATGTATTTCATAGTTTAGTAAGAGGGAAGAGTAACACAAGTTTTATGTGTGGTATCATGATATAGATTAGGTAACACTGTGCACAACCTTAGACCACTGGGCCTTCTAGACAGACACCCATCCCCTTACTATGAGTTAACTTCTCTAAGGCAGTTTATAGCATTGTAACTGAATATTTTATTTAAAGAAATACCTTCCATTTCTTAATGTTTTTCACCTGAAAACAATAGATAACACTGTACAAGCTTAGATATTTTTTCATTGTTAGACGTCAGTAGGCAATTTTCACTGTCACCATTTCCATCTTTTAAAAGGAGGAGAAATTGAAGCCAAAGACATACAAAAAGTACTGAGGAACATGGGGATAGCACTCACAAAGAAGGAGCTTTGGGAGCTGCTGAAAATGTTGCCAGTTACTGGTAGGTATTTTATGCACTACTACCAAATGTATCTCTGTGCTAGTGAGAATATCATAAACATTGTCCCATCTGATTTTCTGTTTTAAAAAATCTAGAAGACAGATTAGTGAGATCATCATGACAGATTGGAGGCTGCTCCAGAGCGTTCATTCCAACTGCTATGTGCGTGGCTACAGGATGAGCCAGGGGAGCAGTGTCCACAGGAAGTTGCTGGAATGTAACTTGAAGTCAGGAGAGCAGGAAGTGATGTATTTCAAGCTCTTAAAGAAAACAAATGCCAGCTTAGATTACTATATCGTGTGATGCTATTCTCCAGAAACAAGGAAGAAATTAAAAAAATACTTCCAAAATAAACATAAGAAAGTGAAGAAATTCATGAATGCTGAGCCAGAGTGCAGAAGGCACAGAGAGGCATCCCAACCCCAGAAGGGGAGGGCCACAATCGAGTGAGCTCAAGAATGAATCTCGTTAGAAGAGTGTGAAAAAAATAAGAATCAGGTGTGAATGAAACATTATAAAACAACAAAATGTATCGCATATATATATATGTGTGTGTGTATATATATATATGTGTATATATATATATATATATATATATATATATATATATATCAATAAAATTAGGAAAAAATAAAACAAAATGACAGGAGTTAAAGGAAAGTATGCCTTTCAGTAATAATACCTATCAAGCATAATGACACTTGCCTATAAACGCAACACTCTGAGAAGCTGAGGCAGGAATATTGCAAGATCAATTCCAGCCTGGGCAATTTAGCAATTTTAAAAGGCTTTGGCTCAAAGTAAAAACAATGCAATATAGAAAAGGAGCCATGGCCGTGGTGGTACATGCCTGTCATCCCAGCACCTTGGAAAGCTGCGGCAGGAAGATTGAGAGTTTAAACCTACTTCACCAGCTTAACAAACTGTCACAAAATTTTTTTTGAATTAAGTAGCTTTGTCTGTAGTACAGTGCAAAGGCCTTGGGTTCAATCCCCAGTTTTAAAAAAAATACACTAGGAAAAATGAAGTCAAACTATCCCTATTTGTAAAAAATATAGTCCTTTACCTAAAAGTCCCTCATACTTCCACCAAAAGACTTTGACCTGATAATTAAATTCAGCAAAGTCACAAGATACAAAATTAACATACAAACATAAATAGCTTTTCTGTATACCAACAATAAACTCACTAAGAAAAACATTAGGAAAACAATTCTAATCACAATGTCTTTAAAAAAAAAAAAAAGGAATTCCTATGAATCAACCTTGCCAAAGAGGTGAAGGGGCTCTACAATGCAACTTACAGAACACTGAGGAAAGAAATTGAAGACCTACAAGACAAAAAGATCTTCATGTTTATGGATAAGCAGAATTAATATTTTTACATTACCAAAAACAAATGCAGTGCGAACCCCATCAAAACACCAATGACAGTCTTCACAGAACTAGAAAAAAATCTTAAAATTCATATGGAAGCACAGAAGACCCAAAAGAACAGCCCAAGCAATACTTAGCAAAAAGAGTAAGGCTGGAGGCATCTCAGTACCTGATTCCAAAATGTACTGTTACACAAAGTCATACTAACGAAACAGCACAGTAGTGACACAAAAATCAGCATATAGACTAGTGGGATAGAACACAAGACCAGAAACAAATGCATACAATTAGAGCCACTTGATTTTTGACAAAGGGGCCAACAACATATATTAGTAAAATGACAGCCTCCTCACCGATGGTAGGAAAACTGGACATCCCCTTATCCAAGATTTAAGCTAAAGCCCTCTTACCTTGTACAAAAAGCAACTCACACGTGAAAACTTTAAGCATCCAAAGTCTTAAAAGGGGGAGTGGGGGGTGGGGGAGAGACAATCAAAGTCAAAGGCACAGGCAAAGACTTTCCAATTTCACTGAAAATAATAGCTAGAATCAACAAATGGGATTGCATCAAATTAAAAAGCTTCTGCACAGCAAAGCAAACGACAGCATGAGACAACCTAGAGTGGGAGAAAATCTTCGCCAGCTATTCTTCCAACACAGGACTGATAACTAGAAGACATAAGAACTAAAATCTTATCACCAAAAAAGAATAACCAGTCAATAGATGAATAATTGAAACAAAAAATTTCTCAAAATTAATACATATGGCCAATAAGTAATATCTTTAGAGATTAAGATATGTTTCTAAAATAATTGAAGTCAGTTTACTCTAACATATCTACTACCCATATTTATCTGGTGTAATTCACAATAGACTGACTGTAGAAGCAGCCCAGATGCCTGTCACCAGAAAAATGGAGACGATAACCGAATATTCAGCCATAAAAGAGAAGGAAATCATGTCATTTGCAGAAAAATGAGGGATAATAAAATGAAACTTCTTATTCTGCATAACTTGCATGCACTACTTTTTTGAACTCTGGAAGACGAAGATATTAACATTTAGTTGGGAAGAAATGACGCCTGTGACCATTTACAGTGATTGTTTTGAGAAACTATCCATATAAACCTGAGTCCTGTCACTAAGAGTACCATTACTCTGAGGCGAATGAAACTTATTCAGTTCAAGAAAGAAAAAAAATGACTTAAACGTAATAGAAGGAAAAGAGAAAACTCAATGTAAGAAAAGAGGAATACCTGTTTCAGTGTAAAAGAGTCAATAGCCTACCGTCATTAAGAATTTCCTCCTCCCTGGGGTGTAGCCAAGTGGTTGGCTGCTTGCCTGGCATGCACAAAGCCCTGGATTCACTTCAACACCACCCGAAAAAAAAAAAAAAAAAAAGGAAAAGAAAGAATATTCTCCTTGCCTTATGTTTGGACTCATGAGAAGACATTTTAATCTGCCTTTGAAGGGCATTGTCTTCGTTCCTTTTCTCTTTCTTTCCTTCTTTCTTTCTTGACTGTCATATCTTTTTCTTTGACTTCAAATGTGCTTTGTTTTACAGGTGATGGAAACGTATATAAAAATGTATTGCTTGATCATATAAAATCATTTCCTGGTAAGTGAGAATCACAGTAAGAACACTAAGATCTATAGGCTTTACCTTAACTTTTAAAAAAACAACTTTATTGTTTACACTACAATTAGATTATGTTAGATTGTGTTAACATCCCATTAGCCTATAGTTCTTTTAGATGTAACTAATGTATAACTTATAGATTTCTGACACACACAAAAGATGTCAAATTCTATTTGCTATCCAGAGCGCTAAGTATTATCTGTTATAATTCATCAGGTTCACCTGAAAAATATACATATAACTTATGTAAAATATATATAAGGTACAGATGGTCACATACCCCTATAATTCCAGGACAGAGGGAAGCTGAGGCAGGAGGATCCCAGTTCCAAGTCCTGCATGGATGACTCTGTGAGACACCATCTCAAAATAAAAAACATAAAATAAAATAACCTACAGAGGTCTGAGAATATAGCTCAATGGTAGAGAGCCCCTGGGTTTGATCCCCAGAACCACAAAGGAAAGCATATATGCTTAATATATAAATAAGTTGCAAATAAGTTACATAATGTGCACTAAAATTCCTTCTATATATTCCTTTCCTGCAAACTATAGATAGAAAGCTTTCCCTGGAGCAATGCTGGCAGAATGTGGTATTATATTCCTGGCTTTCACAAGAAGCATTTCTTCCTGGAGTGTTGTTTATGTTATTTTTATGCAGTGGATTTGCTCCATCTGGTTGTAATTGATACGTGAATGTAACCAGTATTTTTCTTACCTATCAGTTCCCTATTTTCATCACTTCCTTCTGACCTAAGGTGGAAAATGCCATGTCTCTAAACTGGATGCCATACTGGAAGACATGGGCTATGAGCTGGAGGAGGAGGAGATTGAGGACCTGAGGAACAGCCTGCCTCCCGCTGGTGAGCATGACGGTGCCTCAGGGGAGCCCTTAACACCCCTGGTAAAACATCCAAGTGTGCCTACATGGAAAAGCCTTTCTCATTGTAACGTTCAAATCAGAGACCAGGAGTCTACTGAGGAGGTGTGCTCCACAGTCTGAGGAGGAATTCTGGTGAGGAAATTGACACGGCTGAGAAAAGAGACATGAGGCCCTGAAGGAATAGCTCAGTGGTTACAACTCTTGCCTTAGAAGCATTAAGTACCTGAGTTCGACTCCCCAGCACCACATAAACCTGGAACAGGGGCACATACCTGTAATCCTTAGCATCCAGAATTCTGAGGTAGGAGGATTGCTGTGGACTCAAGGCCAGCCTAGGTTACATAATGAGTTCAGAATCAGCCTGGACTAGAGTGAGACTTCATCCCAAATAAGTAAATAAAAATTTTAAAAAAGGAAATGAAACAAACCAACATTTAGGTCAGAGCAGAAATTTAAATATCAGACAAAAATTAAAATCCCCTGGAGCTAGAGGAATAGAGTAGCGGTTAAAGAATATGTGCAGCGATCACAAGGCCCTGAGTTCAGTTCCCCAGCACCACATAAATTGCGCTGGTGGTACATGCCTTTTAATCCTAGCAGTGGGAGGATGAGGCAAGAGGATTGATGGGAGTTCAAGGCCAACCTGGGCTCCATAGTGAAGTCAGGCCTATCCTGGACTGTACAGCAAGATGCTATCACAAAAAAAAAAAAAAATTTGCTTAATTAAAAAATTAAAACCCCCCAAATCATCCTAATGGTTAGAAAGAAAACATGCCTAATCATCACTTTTTTATAACTCATATATACAATTATACATATTTATCTCAAACAATGTTATATTTTGTTTAGTTGTTTCACGTTTTGTTTTTGTGGTGCTTGGTGAATGCTATGCAAGGCCTGTAGCACTGATTCACACAGCCACCTTCCCCCAATTCAGGCTTAACATGGTACGTAGGTAGATAGATAGACAGAATGAGAGAGAAAAAAAGAAAGAGAAAAATATATCCCAGAATAGCTAAACCCAGCTAATTAGGTAATTAACAAATGCATTATGTCACTGTTATCATTTTTTGATGATAGCAAATAGTACTCATTCTTTACATTTTTCAAGAACATAATTAACTGTTGCTATACTCACCTTGGTATAAAATTGATGTATTGAAATTTATTCCTTCTAACTATGATTTTTTATCCTTTAACCAACATAATCTCCCCAACCCATTCCCCTAATCACTGTATTCCTTGGTAAACAACATTTTACTCTCTACTTTTATGGTAACTGTTTTAGACTTTGCATATGAGGGAAATTATGAAATATTTGTCTTGTGAGAACTTGTGGCTCAGGCCTGTAATCCAAGCACTCTGGGAGGCTGAGGCAGGAGGAACACAAGTTCAAGCCTAGCTGGGCGAACTGACTTTCTTTTATTTTCATATTGCCAGATGAATGTCCTATAAGCTAATCATCTCCACTGAGATAACAACAGATAATATTTGTGAAATATTAACTACCTCCTACATATGTGGCACTTGACATGTTATTAGTAGTCCTAAAATAACTCTGAAAAGTAGGTTATTACCTTAATTTCTCTACTGTGAAAACTGTCAGTCACGGAGGCTAATTTATTTGACAAGAACACATGGCTGCTAAGTGGCCGGGTGAAGATTTGAACACTGATCAATGTAACTCCCAAAGTTTTCCCTTTGGACCAAATAGCATTGCTTCTCATAAGGAATGTAAGCAAGGCCACATAGACTACGACAGGAATGATCAGTTCCGTGGGCCAGGTGACCTAAAAGTGAGAATCTCCCACAAGTTGTCACACAATTTAAATTAAACATTCAACAATACTAGAAATCATGATGGCCATGGAAAAGAAACCAGGGAGAAAATGCTCAAGAGGGGTACACGTAGAAGTAGCTGCTACGTACAGTATGTTAGTTTGGCGAATACAGTGATATTACTGGGTGTGTTGCTGTTAAATCTCATAATACTAAGGTAGCCAAGCCTAGAGTCTGTGCTGGATTCTAAAGTAGAGCACACCAAGTAGGAAGGAGGCCAAGGAAGGGTTTTAAAATTTTCCACTGCATATGTATTTTGATACACTGTTCTATAATACCTTCTTTGCTATATACATATCCTAGTTAAGTCTCTCCTCTTTAGTTCCATGCTTACCTGGGAACAAAAGGGAGTGCATTTAAAAAACATACCACAGTAAACTCCTGAACTTTATTTAGTCTGCTACTCCACAAATGTAAGGTCTTACTAATATGTTTTATTGGCCTGAGTCATTGTGGCTAGGTCTTATGTGTACCATCTCTTACAGGTAAAAAGGTTAAATTGAGCAAAGTAATGGAAGAGGTAGAGTCATTTACAGGTGAGGAATCATTGTAATTAGCAATATTTTAATGTTTCTGTTATACTTTGTAATATCCTATTTCCATCATATTAACACTGATGTATTAATATTCCTGCTTTATAAAGAATATTTTTATGCAGTAATCCAGATTAGTTCTTAGTTATACACATTTTTACAAAACTATTGAATTATTAAATCTTGGTATAGTACCTTATTTTCTGAACTTTTTCACTCATACACGTTTTTTTATTAAGCAGCCAAAAATCTGGGTTACCACACTAATCGATAAAATCATATATTATCATAAACTTGTAGGAATAGTTCATTGTATTATATGGGCAGAAATATGGGTATTTAACTTTATAAAGTTATTTATAGTTGTCCATTCAATAGTTATTCTAGAACTTTCTATTTCAGAATGTTGATTTATCTCGTTCAAAGCATTCAAAGGGTATTTTTTTCTTCTTGAATTAGGAAACTGAGTTCTATTTTTGATATCCATGTTAGAGACCTGACTTAGCATTTTAACCATTTAATTGTGGCATCAAGCTTAGAGGGTATTCATAATTTAAAATTATTTGCTTCTCTTAAATTTTTTAATCACTCATCATTTGTATCTCTTCAAAGGACCCAAGATTGATATTAATGAAATAAATGATGCTTTGAAAAAGATGGGCATAGAACTCACTCCTAAGGAACGCTGGGAGCTGCTGAGAACTCTGCCAATTACTTGTGAGCATTTCCGATACAACTTTGGAAAACTTAGGTTAGGTATATGTATGGGGAAATTAGAGAACTGGAGACTCATTAAACATTTATTCTACATTTATGGGAAAATTGAAGAGTCATTAAACATTTATTCCACATTTATTTGCAATAAACATATTAATTACATTTTAGCTGATAAAATTAAAGACAAAAGTCTTTACCTACATAGAGACTTGGGGGGGGGAGTATCTTATTATATAGGATTGTATTTGAAAATTTTATAGGTAAGTTAACTAAGAAAATATAAAAGTAAGAAAATTTTACCAAGATAATAAATAAATTTTAAAAGAATTGTTTTCATTTAAGTTAGTACCTATAGGACATCTGACATCCTAAAACTTAGAGAGAAGGAATGGGGAAGAGAGGTCAGGCAGTAGCAGGATTAAAGAGAGTCAAGTCAGAAGGATGGAAATTTTCAGCAGAGTGAGTAAATTTAGAATTTACTCTAATTTGTAACATTATTCTGAGAGACAACAAAGGAAAGGTTGTGTGGATGAGAAATTGAATAGATTTGTAAGACAAATCATGCAAGATTGCCTCGTGAAATAACAGTCTGTTCTTGCTGCAACTTGCGTCATCACTTTCCTTATGACACTAATTATGTTTTTGTTACAGCTGATGGAAAAGTATACTACAATAGATTAGTAGACCATTTGAAAACTTTCCACAGTAAGTCACAAGCACAGTCAAATAAAACTGAAATGTATCTTCTTGTTTTTCCTTGTGAAAGTCTCTTTAATTGCTCAGTGGTAACAACAGCTCCTGTCTGTGGAGTGCACTTCCTGGCACACTTTCCGGTTCCTGTGACAAATTACCTGACACCCACAACTTAAAAGACGAAGGGTTTATTTTGGCCCACAGTTTCAAAGGTCTCTGTTTGGTCAGCTGTTTCCAAGGCAGAAACTGGGAGGAAAGGTACTTGGGAGGTAGGGAGCCGGGGGAAAAAGACCCAAGAGAGAACAGGGCCAGGGCGCAGGTATAATGCCCAAGGTCATGCCCTCACGCTCCCCAGACCCACGCAGAGGCGTGCCTCAGTAATCACTTTGGCCTTTCGCAGCCAGTCAAGTTGACATTCAGAAGTGACTATCACAATCTATTATTTAATTCTCACAGAAATGCTATGCAGTAAAATAGGTACTCTCTCCTAAATGTTGATTCATTTGCCTAAAGTCACACAGCTTGAACTTGAAAAGACTTAGGGTTTAAACTCACATTCTTTACCACCATGGGTCTTTAACACTTTATTTATTAATCTTTTTATCTTCCTTTATTACTTTTAGATCCACCTCCAATAACCACTAAATTTGTAGAGGTTATTTACTATTATGAGAGGCTTAAAAGCTTGGTAGTCGCAATCAAAGATATTTTTTCTGATATCCCTCCACAATGAATAATAAACTTTCATTTTCTTTGCGTCAGATGTCCACTAAAATTTTAATAGGTTATCTTGTAATATGAATAGCTCATTTTTAATTTTTTCTCCATTTTTATTAGAATGTGCATGTGGTACACAACGGTTACATTAAACTTGAGAATTTTGTGCACGTATATGCCATGTCAAGTTCATATTCCCTTCCCCACCCTCTTTCTCTACTCCTTTCCTCAGATACCATGACTCCCAACATCTCACTTATTTAAATCTATTTTTATTTAAACTATGGTTTTCTCATATTAGAGAAACCATGCAGTATTTAGCCTTCTGATTCAGATTCACTTCACTAAGCATCGTGGTCTCAAGTTGTATCCATTTACCCACAAATGGCTCATATCTGTCTGTCTTTATGGCATGAGAGTATGCCACATCTTTACACCATCGCCTTACACTTTGGTTTTCTTTTTCTAAATGTTTGCTTTGCCCTCCAGCTTTTCTCTTTCCTCTTGGGGTTTGGTGCATGTATATAAACAGATTTTCTAATTTTTAAGCATAATACGAAATTTTTCTTATTTTGTCACTTTCTTAAGGAGGAAAAGTTCTTGAAAATAAATTAGGAACTATTCTGAAAAACATGAACTGTGAACTTGGAGAAAAAGAAATGCAAGATCTACAGAACCATTTGAAAATTGATGGTAATTATAACTTCTTTTCACAAGAATCATGGAAGTCTTCCTATGGGATCTCTGAGAGGATTCTTGTCCAATTTCACTTAGAAAGTAAGAAAATACTTGGAGAGTTATAATCCTCGAGGATGAAAATATTACTTCTGGTTACTACTCTCAGTATTGACAGAACACCCTTAAAGGACTGGTTGATTTATAATCAACTAGAAAAAATTAAAAACTGAGAAACATTTCAGGGAAAAATTATGGAAATCATTGAAGTTGATTTTGGAAAAGGTTAGAGATCAACAAGCCATGTAGGAAGATTTAAAAAAAAAAAAAAAACAGCTTAGATTGACAGGTAATGTACAGACTGAGAGAGTTGTGTTTTCATTTAACAAAATATGAGCGGAGTATCAGATGTGGTTGACACAGAGGATCAGTGATTTCTAACTTGAATCGCTTCATAGAACCAAAAGAGATATCCCTAAAACCAAATGATCATTTAGGCAAAGAATGTAAGATTGAATTTACCATGTTAAAACACTCTCTTTAAAATTCTGTAGTTGAACATCAGTAAAACATTAAAAATGTTCTCTAGGAAACTGATGACACTTTATAAAAATTTACATAAAAAAGTAATACCATTACCAACAGCAATAAAAATTTTCTGAAGCCAGCCATGGCGGCTCAACCTGTAATCCCAGAATGCAGGAGGCTGAGGCAGGAAGATTGCTGTAATCTTGAGGCTAGCCTGGGCTACATAGTGAGTTCAGGACCAGCCTGGGCTACAAAGTGAGACCCTGTCTATAAATAAATAAATAAATAAATAAATAAATAAATTTTCTACTTATCTTAATTGTGCTTTTATTTTAGATAATGGAAAGATTTCACTGAATTCCTTGAACCGTGCAGCCAGTTTATTTTCCGGTAAGTGAGAAGTAATGGTAAGAAGATATAAAAATCAAGAACCTTTGTTATGCATCTATATTTTTAAGTTGTATAGCGTAGTATCCCATAAATGACCCACAAGCATTGTTTCATTAATGTATTGATGGCATGGTTGTTTTTAAGAATATATATGAAATGCATACTAATAAGAATAATTTTGGGAAAAGTAAGAATATAAATAGATTTCTTTTTTACTTATTTTTGAAGTATCAGGTTTTTTTAGGAAACTCATTTTATTATAAAGCTTCCTGGCTTGTCCCCATGTATAAATAAAAGCATTCTTTGGATCAGCCTTAAGGAAAATATGTCATGTTTTTAGCTATTTGTGGTGCCCCACAGCTAGGTAAGCCTTCTGGTTTCCTGCTTTTCTATAATTATATCTCTTGGTTTTTTGGTTTCTTTGTTTTCCACATTGCGGATTGAACTCAGAGCCCCAAGCATGCTAAGCAAGCCCTCTAAATCTCCAGCCCTTTTGTTTTGATTTTGAACCAAAATCTCACTAAATTATCCAGGCTGATCTCAAACTTGTTATCCTCCTGCCTCAGCCTTCTGAGTAGCTGGGATTATGGTCATGGGCCATTACACCTGGCTATTATTTTCTTAACGGACAATCATTGTATATAAACGTATTCACTTATGTTTCCTGTTTTTTCAAGGTGATAAGATAAGCACCAAAGACACACAAGGTTATCTGGAAAGCTTAGGTATTGAACTAACACATAATGAAAACCAGCAGTTATTGGACCTGCTGCCGCTGGATGGTAAGCACTTCAGTCATTTGGTCACCTTCAAAGATCTGAGGCTCATGACTTGTGTGCATCGAAGTATAGCAGTAGGCTTATGTAATGTATAGCTTTTGTAAATCGAAAGTTAGAAGCAGCCAGTTCTGACATAAGATATCCTATTTTTAATGCTTATATCTTTTTTTAATGACAAATCCTTACTTTGAAACAAAAGGCTAGAGGAATACAAGCCTCCACTATGTGGGAGGGGGTCCTACGTGGGGTGCCCCCTGTTTATATCTTAAACTGGAAGGCAGGCTTTCTTTGGGATAGTGTTATTACAATAAACAGTCCTAAATATTCGACTTATCATCTATAATCAGCCTAAAGCTAAAGAATGAAAATAAGTTCATCAGAAGACTTTTAGAAAGTAAGGTGCACCTGAAAAATTTTTTTGTTTCAGTATGTTAGGATTCCACTGATTCTACTTCAGATGCCAGAAAAAGAATAGTTAGCCTGAAGAAACTTACCAGTTTCCTGGCTTCCATCTTTGAATTATAACTAAGGACATTTATTACAATGTATGAACAATTACACATTATTTTGTGCTTATTGATTTGAAGATAAGACCTTTCACTTCTTTGTGAATGAAGTTGACCTCTATCTTGCAGATAATAAGAGAGTGTATAAAAACAGACTGATGGACGGAGTGAAGACTTACCGAGGTGAGAGGAAAGCTGGCTGAGAAGGATGAAGCTGAGCTCTTCAGGCTTTGCAGTCACTTGCCTAAAATCCATTTTATTTCTCAACAATTATATTACTAATTGTGTTACTATATTCTTAAAAAGAATTCTTGTGTGTTCTCATTTTGGTACAATCGCCTACACTGTTGTGTCACCGTAGCAAATTTCAAGTCTTCCTTAACTGAGAGGAAATGTTTAGATTGAATGTCCCCTGCTGCAGTTCATTGGTCTTGCCTACTCCTCTCTTTGTTCTGACTAAGCTCATCCTGGAAATTGCTCTCACAGTGTTTCTTAGAACACTAATGAGGAAGCATCTTGCTCTGCCTAATCTCTAACTGATTATTTCATTCATTTCAAGAACTCCATGGTGCCTTTGCTTTTCGCTTCCTGCTTGTGTTGATTGATGAATAAGAGCAAGTATTTTTTTTGTTATTCTTTAGCACAAGTATAAATTTATTTTGTTCTTATCTCCTTCCTTCTTCAGGAGGAAAGGTCGATGTGGATAAGATAGATGACGCTCTTGAAGACATGGGCTTCTCACTCAAAGAAGAAGAAATTGAGGAGTTGTATAAACACCTACCAGTTGATGGTAAGCATTTCAAATCCACATTGACGTCTAAGAAAATGTTTATTTCTCAATGAGAATATCGCAAGGATGCTTGTTAATTTCAAGCA
This sequence comes from Ctenodactylus gundi, assembly GCA_004027205.1. Taxonomy (NCBI): domain Eukaryota; kingdom Metazoa; phylum Chordata; class Mammalia; order Rodentia; family Ctenodactylidae; genus Ctenodactylus; species Ctenodactylus gundi. The sequence continues at coordinate 5,668 of PVKB01000089.1, read as the reverse complement.
TATAGAGAACCAGTTTCAAAGAATAGAAAAATAGCTGTTCTCAAGAGTAACCTTAGATAAAATATCTATAGTTATTTATTTATATTGCTGCTACCAGAGCTCCTATGCCAGGGAGTACCAAAGTGAGCTCACAGACAGCATTAAGAGCAAGTAAATAAGCTAAAAAAAAAAAATGAGGTGGGGGGGAAGAAAATTGTGGAAGAATTGAGACAGCGGTAAGGAGGAAGAAGAGAGACTAAAGAAAAAATAAGATTGTTAATTGTTATTTGGATTTCCACACAATATACCTATTAAATTTATATTTTACACTTAATAAAGGCAAAAATCTCAAACTTTTGATACATAGAAATCACCTATTCCATTAAAATTGCAAAAAAAGTAAGTCTGGAGTGTAGCTTCTGAATCTTCATTTAAATAACCAACCCCCCACAGTTACATTTTTAAAAAATTATTAGAAAAAAATTATTGACATATTATAATAATAGTTTTTCAGGGCTGGAGGAATGGCTCAGCAGTTAAGCACTTGACACAAGCACTAAGTCAAGCACTAAGTACCTGATTTCAATTCCCCAGCATCACATAAGCTGGGTGTGGTGGCACACGCCTGTAATTCCAGCACTCGGGAGGCTGAGGCAGGAGGATTGCCATGAGTCCAAGGTCAGCCTGGGCTCCATAATGAGTTCAGGACCAGCCTGAACTAAAGAGTGAGACCCTGTCTCAAAAAAACAAAAATAGTTTTTCATTATTTTCAGCTACAAAAAAATCTGACGGAAACATTGTTTAACTCTTAGTATCCTTAAGAAAAATAAGTCAGATACATCAGGTTAAATATTACATAGTTGCTTTTATGTGAGAAGCACAAATATATATAATTAAAAAGTAAAATAAAAGAAAGATAATAGAAAACAGGGAGATAGACTGTGTGGAGATGGGAAGGGAATCTGGGGGAAGTGTGAAATGGGAAGCCAGGAAAGGAAGGGTGAAATAAAAATGATTAGAATTCAGTATGTACATGCACCAGTTCGCCAAGTCAAATGCAATTATTACGTATTGCAAACATATATTAATAAAAATAATAATTATGGAGGAAAAATAAAATGTTAAAAAAAGAGACTTAGCGATTTGAGCATTTTAACATCACCAGCATCTTGGGTTTGTAGTTTATGAGCATCCCTGAAGTGCTAATCCACCCAAGCTTATCTACTGTAATCTGATCACACTTCAAATCATAAAAACTCTCTACTAGCCAAAATGTGGACTCCTATTTCTTGTCCAATCTCTAATCCTTCTTTTACAATTCCATGCACACATAATCCAAGCAAGATCATGTGACAGTTTCTACTGGCATTGTGATATGGCCCAGCTGTAAATTATCTAGAAAGCAATCCAGCTAAGCATCTCAAAATAAGTTATTTTTGAAGTGTGCCTTCTTTACCTCATGAATATAACTAAAGAAACAAAGATACAACGATTAGTCAAAAGATTTAAAGAACAGCTAGAGAGGTATTTAAAATACTTGAAATAATTAGGAGTAAGTAAATTTGTGTGTTTCAATGTAGTACTCTATTGTTGTGTCTGAAATTACTAATAACATAGGGTTGCTTTGACATTAGCAATGGCTGCCACGGAAGTAGAGACTTCATGTTATGTGTTAATGTATCTGCAGCATTGAAAACAAGGCCTGGCATGTAAAAGACATCCAATAAATATTTGATAAACTTAAAAATGAAAATAATGTCTCCTTTTTTTTATTTTCCAGCCAATGAATGAGGGACAAAAAACAGGAAACATTAACTGAATAAAATAAAAGTGCTTATTGTATTTACTTTCTTTTTCTAGTTTCAAGTTTATGCTTCTATAGAGAGAAAATAAAATGTATAATTAGAAAAATTCTAAGCCACTCTTAAATCCTTCACACTTTAAGAATTTTATGTAGCTGGTTCCTATAGTAGTCTACCTCAGATACTATACTAAAATATCATAGCCTAAGTGTCTTAAACAATAAAAATTATTTTCTCACAGTTCTAAAGTCTAGAAAATCCAAGGTAAGGGACTGAGAGATTCAGTTTCTGGAAAAGAACCTCTTCCCAGCTTACCCACAGTTGCCTTCTTACTATATCCTTACCTGTTTGGGGATAGAGAAGGATTGAGAGAGGTCTTCCTCATCTAATAAGGCCATAGTTTCATCAAATCAACCCTGACCAGTGGGATTTTTAAAAATTACCTTCAAAAGACCCTCTTTCCACATACAGTCACATGGGGTGTAGGGCTTCATTATAGGTATTTTGGAGAAGTTAATTCATTCCACAGCAATACCATGCCTAAATTGTCTCTTGTTTTATAGATGAAAGAAAAGTTCAAATAGATACGCTTCTGGATAAAGTAAATACAATTTTAGGTAAGTAAGAAAAAATAGTGAGGAAGCAAAATAAAAATGATCTCTTACTATATAACAAAATGGTTATTTTTTAAAGTATTTTCTGTTAAGAAAAGAAAAAAAGATAAAATGAATTCTCTTAAACTGTCAATAACATATTCATTCTACTACTATAACTATTTTTCCTGGTACTCTATATACAACTAAACATACATGCTTTAAATTAAATGTTAATCATTATTGTAATTAGTTATTGCCTACATCTTATTTAAAAGACCACAGTGAGATGCCTAAATAATCAGACCTATATTCTTCAGGATTTTTCAGCAACATAATTTTTCTGCTGGTCTAATAGCAAAATTGGTAGGCCAATGGCACAAATGACATCTATGAGCAAGATCATAATTCACTCAAAACTATAAGAGTAAATCAAATATTATATGTGGGCAGAATGATTTATGCCCATTCATTTTAATGGTCTTTTATGGAAATACCAACTTTATGTGTACTTTTCCCATAACTGAACTCTCGTTTACTGAAAAGGATCTGTTTTTTCAATTACCCTTTGAATTTTATGTACTTATGCAATATTCAATGTTTTTATTGTTTTTTATCTTATATTTGAAGATAATGCTACACGGGCATAGTTGGCTTCTTATTGTTTACATTTGGAATTTGACTGTTTACTTTTACTGTCTTTTTTTTTACTGTCTTTTCTTTTTTTTTTTTTACTGTCTTTTCTAAGGGGAAGAAATTGACTTCGATGACCTAGATAATATTCTAGAAAACATAGGATTAAGACTCCACCTGAAAGAAAATTCTGTGCTGATGAAAAGTTTGCCAATTGATGGTAAGCATTTAATTTTCCAATAATGTTCACTTATCCAATGAAAGCTATTTGGTTGCCAGTAGGACTAGAGAGTGCAAGAGGGTGTAAGTAAGTTGCACAGGCGACAAGGTATGGATCCGAAAGAACTCAACGTGTACATGGCTATCACGTGCAAAAAAGTGTTATGCACTATGGTGTTACTCTATTAATAAATGTGTACTGCTGTAAAAGTATAATGGAGAAATTGACTAATGGTGCTCAGAGATTATTACTCAGGGAACGTTATTTCAAATGAGCCTGAAAACTGACAGTAAAGTGTGGCAAGAATTAAAATGAAAAATATAAATAAAAAGACACAGGCATAATGAACCATGGCAATTTGGGGCAACTATGTATAATCCCATGTTGATGTAATATAGAGTATATGGTGGTAGTCACAACATAGGATAAAATATCGTATTTGTTTGACTCAATTTGCTCAGTGATTCTGGTCCAATCCACAAATGACGAGAAGTAACCAAAATAATGAATATGAAATCTTTAAATGTTTTTAGATATTTACAATATAAGACAAAAATATATTTTTAATGAATAAACATTTAATTGTGGCTGTTAAATAATTTCTTTTTAAATTTACTTTTCAAGATTAGAAAACATGAAGAATCTGGCCAGAGTCTGGCTATTCAAAATAAAAGATCTTTATATTTAAAAACTTTATAATCTCATTGAGCAAGTCAGACAGATATATTTCTTAAGCCTCAATTAGTAACTCAATATTTGTATTTATTATTGCTTATTTCTAAAATAGTAAGAGGATATAAAAGAAACAAAAAATTATAACCTAGAATAAACCAGAATAGTAGGGAATGGTAGTTAAGAGATGCCAATTAGGGGCTGGGTGCATAGTTTGGTAGTTAAAACACTTGCCTAAAAAGAACAGGGTCTTGAGTTTGATTTCCCAGCACCATACAAGCCAGACGTCGTAATGCACACCTATAATCCCAGCATTCAGGAGGCTGAAGCAGGAGGATTGCTGTGAGTTTGAGGCCAGCCTGGGCTACACAGTGAGTTCAGGACCAGCCTAGGCTACAGTCAGACCCTGTCTCCAAGAGAGAAAGAGAGAGAGATATAGACGGGGGGGTGGGGGGGGGGAAGAAAAGAGAAAACATAATGAAAGACCAGAGAAAACTGAAAACTAAGTGTGAAAAGAGTGACCCAAGGTGGGGGGGGAAACACTTCACATTACAAAACTAAAATGCTCAGGAAGCAGAGACATCAGATGCCTCTAAAGTTAGGCCTTTGTAGTATATGGGTTTTTCACCCCTATATCATGGAGGAATTCTTAGAAAACCTTTAAAAAGAACAATTTGATTATTATGCATATCACAAATGTGTACTAACAAAAACTATTTTGGAAAAGAAGAACAATTTGATTATTATGTGCTGCAAACACATACTAATAAAAAGACAATTTTAAAAAATTGGTTCACTGATCACCACAACCCCTAGTAATAATAGCTTTTGTCAAGAACTCAAAAAACACAAGTGCTAGCAAAGTTCTAAAAATAAAAGAACCCTCCTGCATTGTTGGTGGGACTGTAAAGTGGTACAACCATTATGGAGTATGCTCAAAAAGCATGAAAAATAGGTAACTCATTCAGCCCAGCTGGACCTCTTATAAGTCTCTTTCTGAAAAAGTTAAGACAACATTTATCAAAGAAACCTGCACGCTCATGTTTATAGGACTACAACTTATAATAGCTAAATCCTGGAAGCTACTGATGTGTCCATCAGCAGATGAATGGGTAAAGAAAATATAATATATATACACAATGGAGTAGTACTCTACCGTAAATATCAAGATTATCATTTTTTTATAAAAATGAATGTACCACAAGACCATTATGCTTAGCAAAATGAATCTGTCCAGAAGCTTAAGTAAACCCAAAGTATAAATAAGCACATGATCCAGGTAAAAATAACGATAGGAAAGAGGAAGATAGATTTTGAAGAGGGGGTGTGGGCGGAGGTGAGAATGTGAGAAAGGACAGGAAAGGTAACGAAGAGGAAGGCATGATGTGCATGTGCACCCGCTCCTCAAGTCGGAGGCAATTACTACTTATCACGGATCCCTCCTAATAAAAAGAATAATTTTCAGGGATAAAAAGGAAAGGGGTTAACCCCAAAAACAAATGAAGTAAGATACGTGAAAAAATAAACAAATGAAAAGCTGGCCGTGTGTTACTGGGAACTTTACAACCTGTTGTTAGCTGCAGAGTTATCTGGATTGTGAACATTTGCCAGACATTTGGTCAGGCAGTCTGCTGAGACATGGCTGAAGCCTAGCATTGGGGTTGGAGGGTCTTCATCTGGAGAGAAACCGCGTCCCCCTCTTGGGCTGTTTCCTGCATACCCGTACATCTGACATTCTTTCGTACTTGTTCATTTCTTCCCTATCCTGC